>OY728159.1:810703393-811953393 GCA_963277665.1 Viscum album
TATATATAATGATTGAAAAATTTAATATATAGTAATATGTATCTAAAAGTAGATATTAATATATTTGTTTTAATTATATAAGAGGTTTAATCACATTCATGTATTCTAAGAGTCTATAAAAGGGTTTCTGGTCTTGAATTCATTTATTTTAGAAATATTCAATACTGATCACTTATTTTATATTGTGTGGTGTAATTATATCCAAAAGTATATTTTACTCAAACATTTATTAAATTTAATTTATTTTAAAATCCATTTCCTATTTTATCTTTCATTGGTTTTTTATTCATGTGATATCAGTTTGTTAAGGGTTTCCTCATCAAAATATCCCTTTATTGAGATATATTCTATAGTCAACACCATGTTTATTTTTTTGGTTTATATACTATCCATGAATGTATTTACGATGTTATTACTAAAGATTATATATATTTAAAATTCAATTTGTAGTTCCTTTTTCGTGATATTTTATATCAAATATTATGAATGTTGTATTGGATTATGTTACAATCCATATTTTTTTGGATAGTTTATGTTTCCATTTTTATGGTGAAAAATTTCATTTAATTTATTTTAGAACCCAAATTTATTTTATTATCCTCTGTATATTTAGATATTATCATTTAGTATATCCATTTCCCCTTATTTTATACTTAAAAAGAATACAATATTGTTTATTAGAAAATATAACCATATTTATCAATTTTAGTTAGGAATCATTATCCTAAAATTACATATTCTTAGAAAAGTATTTATTTTTTATATATACATAATTTTTTTATGAATTTATATTAAACCACATTTTTCATTCTTTAAAAATTATTAATATTAATCATTTCCAGCATTTTCTAGATTATTTATTTTTTAATTTATTATAAAAACTATAAAGAGAATGTTTTTTATGATTTCATGATAAATTTACATACCCATTTTATTTTTTATTCTTTATCATGAAACGTCCATAAAAGGTTTTTGTATTTTTACAATGAAAATTTTATTCCCATTATGTTCAATTTTTTTTAAAATTTACAAAAATAAGAGGATGTTTTCTATTGATATCAAAGAATATTCATAATTATTTTGTATATATTTTCCAAATAAGTCAAAATAATATAAGGGAAATTATTCTTAACTGAAGATATTATCTAATGATTCCATCCACTTTTATCCCTATATATATCATGATGTTGTTACTCTAATCATGTTTTATTAGATATTTGTTTCCCATGAGTTGTTTGATATATAATTATTTGAATAATATTTTTATGATATTATGGAACATATATGTATTGTTTCAATTATGTTAATGTTGGACCTAGAATTATATTTATATCTCACTCATTGGATAATGAATTATATCTCATGATTTAATGACATTGGGAATGAATATAATTATTGTCAGTTATGATGACAAATATTGTGTGTGAGTGTAATTAAGGCTACGAAAGCTCATAAAGACCATACGTGAGTGTAATTATAGTTATCCTTACTGTAACAACCTATACATGTGTGTAATTGTTTTTATTTATAATGAAAAATTTGTTGATTTAATGTTAATGAAAAAAATTATTTTCTGAAATACAATTTTGGTCATAATTGATAATGGTTATGTTCAAAATGTTATATTTTACAATGATTATTATTTTTCCAAATTTTATTATTTTATGAATATGTTATTATTCATGGATCATGGTTGTTTTATCGTGATTATGTAATCTTATGACATGGTAGATGTCTAATCATTTGACCTTACATTTCCTAATATTATTCCTTATTCAAATAAACTATTGTTATATGTTCTTTTTAAAAATATATTACTTATATGATATTGTTTTCTCAAAATATTATAATATAACATATGATAAATTTTTTATAAATTAATCCATTACTGAGCCTTTAATCTCGCATATTTCTAATGTTTCCCATTCCCTAGGTTATGAATATTTAAATAAAATCTGATATGTCCAAAAGTATTTCTAGTATGGTTAAATTTTAGAGAAATTATCACAGCTATTATAAAAAATGTTTTTTATTTATAGAGTCAAAGAAGACAATAAATCTTCACATCTTATGATTTTTTGAGATTTTTGTGAGACTAATTGTTTCGTTAATTTGAAATATGTAAATTTTTATCTTGGTTCAAATCAAATTTCATCAAATCCTATGTGTAAATTTTTTATTTTTATCCCCATTCCCAAGAGTTCATATATGAGGTACATCATCGAGACCTACTGTTCTTTTTTAAGAATAGAAGTATAGTAGGTTAGAAACCCTCTTTCAATACTAATTATAAAATAAATTATAATTATTATTTGAATGTGAGTTATTTAGTATTCTTGGATAATATATAGGCCTTATGAGTAACTCTAAAATTAAAATTGGGATTTATAATTTTTCTAGTTGATAGAGTGACCATATTTTCAAAAGGATTTCTTAATTATTTATTCTAATAGGGAAAATAATCAAATAACTTTGTCCTATGAAATGGATAATAAATATGTTTGATTGATGTTCCAAATTTATAATTGATGATATTTGTGATTTAAAACAAGTTATCAAAAAATATGGAAGAGAGTTAATCTCATACCGTTATATCCAAATGGGATGGAGGAATATCATGGGAACAAGTGTTACAAATCCACCATTTAATGAGACCTCCATGATTAAAGAATAAATATAGTTTACTAGTAAAAGAGTATAAATGGTAATTAAATTACATTAAAAATTTAAGGGGTTTATACTATTATAAATATTTGGGAATATATACCTCAGAATACGTTATAGAGCATGATAATATCTCATTATTTCATTATGAATCATTAATGAATCATTGATTGAGACGAAAAATCCTTAAAAAATATCCATAATTATTTATCAATAATTATTATTCTAAAACAAATGATCTCATTGATAAATAATTGATTTCATATATAAGAAAAACTATAGGTATTAATATTGATGATTGATTCTAGAGAATCGTTAAGAGGATTATAAACTTATAGAATGAATTTATAGAAAATGTGGGAACTTTTAAACAATATTTATTTACTAATATTCAAACCAGACAGATAATGGGAATGTTATTATTTAATTTATTCCCTTATACATTAATATATAAAAACTCTTCAATAATTTGATGAAATTATTTCCAAAATACCTAGTTTATGATTTTTAAAACAATTAATATAATAATTAATTAATTTATATTTTTTGGTATAAAGAATAAAAGTTAATAATACATGTTTGATAGATTTTTATCTACACATTCAATCCAATATTATAACTATAATCATTCATAAGTCAGGATTTTTTAAAAAAATTGAACATTCAATGACATTATGTTAAAAGTTCCTCAAATCAACTAATAAATAACTACAAATTATTTATTAAATAACTTTAATACTTCTAGACACTAAATAAAAAATGGAGAACTAATTTAAATTTAAAATTGAAATAAATTTTCTTGAATTAAATGAAAGACACATGAAAAATATAAAATAGTTGTGTAGGGTTTATTAAAATATTGATAGGATGAAATAAATGTTAATTCCAATTTAGTTAGATATTTTATTTGTGAATTTAATTAAATCTAATATAAATTAAATATTTTAAATTATTTCATCTTGAAAATACTTTTTCTGGGTGATTAATAGCCAAAAACTCAATTTATATTCCCATTCCTTTGGCATTATTAGTAAATAACAGAATTCTAAAAGTGTAATTATTGATTAAAAATCATGAAATAGTTTATAAATAAGTTTCTTTAAAATATGTTTCACCATGACTACATTTACCTATTATCATTGGATCAATGAATAATTCCCCCAAAATATTTTATGTGATATATTTTAGATTTCAAATAATAACCACATAATTTATTTAAAGTAGGTGATCTAAAAATATAAGAACATATAATGGATGAGAATTAACTTCAAAATATAGTAATAGTATAAAATAAAGAACATTATTGATTAGAAAATTTTTAATAGAATTATAGAAATTATTATTTAATTAAAAATAAATATTATTATTTTATTTATTTATATTTCATGTATAGTGGTTGGACCAATAAATCCCATGATGAATAGAGAATCCAAGATAACATAAGATAATGAAGGGAGAGAACCATATATGTAATCTATTTCATTTTATAATTAAATGATAAATAATTTTAATAATTAGTGATAAAATAAAATGTATTCAGATTTTCATGTTGACCTAAAATAGATGTCCAACACTATGATATTTTTATGAATACTCTTGAATCATAAAATTAAATAATTAAATTTAAATCCCAATGTGAATTGACATCACTATTAAAAAATTTATTAATATTAAATTAAAAATAGTGAGATACTATATCAAATTTCATTGTTAATCTTCTTAGCATAATTTCACTGTATCAAACTCCATTTTTGGTAATTTATTATAAAATACCAATAAGATAATAAAATGGGTGGTTATAGTATTTTCTAAGAGAAACAATATATAGAAAGGAGTAACCCAATATAAATTTTAAGATAATTTAGTAATGTATTTTCCCATATCTCTATTGATAATTAAATTTGACCAATTTACATTTTTGTCAAATTAATAAACCTTATATTTGGAAAAATGATGTGCTCATGGGATTCATGGACCTTCATTAATGTGTATATTCATTATAAATAATATTATGGATTATGTTCTTTATTTTATCTAGTGGATATTTGGAACAAATTTTATAAAAAAATATTATTGAATCATTTGATAGAAATTTAGAAATCAAATATTTTATTTTATTTTGGGAATTTAAATAAACAATTGACTATAAATTTGTTAGGTAAAAATAGTTACTAAATAAATATGATCAATTACAAAGATAATATTCTTTTAAATTTTATTGAATAATGCTTGAAAAGGAACTGATAATATTGATTGGAACCTAGAGAAAATTTTGAGTCTATCTAAATAATTTAATATTTAAAATCATCTACCAATGGGAGATGAAAAAGAATAAAATTTCCATCATAGATGGTAATATTAAATTTAGATAGAAAAACATTTATGTGTATTTACACTATTCAGAAATGAAAAAAAACAATTTTCTATGGGTTAACCTTAATGTTATTATATAATATTTAATTTATCTACTTTAACATGAATGGAATTCATAAAATTATTATAAACACTCCCCTTCACTGATGCACGGATTTTTTTATCTCTGTTTCTAAAAAACATAAAATTAATTTATATCATGAGAATATTCCTTCTAATATGTGTTTTAAAATTAATAAGTATTTATACATTAATAATGTTTTTTACATAGAATAAGTGGTAATATCAATGAATTCTTTCATCAAACTTAATCTATATAATTAATCATATATAATACCTTCCATAATATCATGAAATTTTATTTCATTCAAATATTTTAAACTAAACATAAATGACTTAAATTTATTAAATAATTATTTTATTAAAGAATAAATTGAAAAGGAAATACCAAAATTATTGAACTACATATTTTCATCCATGTTCAAGAAACCCACATTTTCTATTAACAGTTATACATCCCCCCATATAGAATTTCAAATAATCTAATGTGGTATACATAATATAATGAACATAAAATATGTCAAAATATTTAAAAATTACAATTTGACTATTATCCTACCTAAAATATAGATATTACATTTGATATTACCACTCCCCAAATGAATTTATATCATGGAATGTTTTATTAAATAGTGACTAACTATGCGTATAGTTTTTAAATCTCTATATATGATAAAGATAAAGTGTTTTAGAATTAAAATTCACCAAAGGATGATATGAAACTAATTTTACCCACCATATTATATGCTTCCTAAAATATCAAGGGTAAATTACAAAAATATTTACACCATTTTATATTATTCTCTATGAAATTATTTCTAAATATAAAAAAATTAAAATGTATGATGAAAAATCAGTTAGAGAAACATGAAGATGTAAAATTTAGTCCAATATATTGTAAAAAGGAAAATGGGTGTTGGAGAATTCCAAATATAAATAATTTCTTCATTTTTAAATAGAAATAAAATCTCAAAATCCATTAATTATTTTTTAATCCTTTTAATTATTTTATCATTAACTCAATATTTGTAAAAAGAGTTCATCCTCTCTTATTATTAATGATCCCTCTCTCATTATAATTAGATGCCTAAATTATTCCATAATAGTTTTAAAAATTTGAAGCATTTATGAAATATAATATAGGTATCTAATAGGATAATAATTTTGTAATAATATTGATTGCATAAATAATGAAATTTTTTTATAGGATCAATTTTTTTTACTCACTATAAAATCATGGAATCAATATTTATTTATGGAAGATATATTATGGTTAGGGATAATCATAGATTTAGAGTAAATATCAGTATTAAATGATTAAACAACATCAAATTCATAAATTTTAAATTTTATAATCTATGGAAAGTTGAAATATCTATAATATTTCATACCTCCTCCCATGTAGAAGGAGGAATGTGGTTCCTATCATCATATGTAATAGGTTTAGAACTTGGAGAACAAAAATAATTTTTTTTGATCACACATCCTTAGGGACAAAAATAAATTGATAATTGAAAATTAGTGTGTGCATCTCAATAAAGTGTGAATTGATTACACATAATCATAATATCAACTAATTTATTATGTTCTTTACTTACCCATTTAACTGAGTATAATAAAATATTATTAATATGAATAAAAAACATCAATAAATGAATTTATGTGAAAGGTTAAGGTTGAATTACCTAATCTAATCATGAATGAAAAATAATTTAGGGTATCTTTATAAATAAATTATTGAATAAATTGATGATAAAAACTATTGATCAAAATAAATTTAGAACTTTCTAGGTGTGACCAACCACAAAACATGACCTCTTAATAAAATGAATAGTCAATTTTAGCATTGCAATAGTTACCTTAATTGGATGTCAAATAATTCCAACAATAGAAATGTATGTGGAGTTATAGAAAAATTGGATCATAAATCCTTCCTTGTTTTTCTGTACATAATCCCTACAAGCTTCAACAAATAATCTAAAATTTAACTTCAATATAAAATATAAACTCCATTGATATATATACAAAGACAGAATATAATGTTAATTGTCTTGCTATATTAAAATAGGATAACACATATTAGAGGAATTAATATAGGACATTTAATTTTCTATAATACGAATGTTTTAATATTTTTATTTATTTTTTCTTGTCAAGAAATGATTTCAAAATTTATAAATTATAAGAATAAATAAATTTAAAATATGATATTTATTTTTTATTTTATCATTAATACATTTACAATTATTAATATTTATAAATGCGAAAATTAATAGTGATAAAATAATTAATAAATATGAATTTTTCATCTTAATCTCTTTTCTCAAAGTATTAGACTACAAAACTATTTTATAAGATTAGATCTAACAGTCTATGTGTTTTCTATAGAAAATATTTAAAATATATATTATTAAAAAAAATTAAATACTTCATATGTTAATTTTTGAAATGTTTATATGAAATTAAATATAAAATATTTTTTTCTTTATTGATATTATATTAAAATAAACATGAAGCAATTCATATATACCACATGATTATGATATTTTTAACCTCTATAAAAAATTAATATCATATTCACTAAAAATACATTTATTTATGAATGAATTTTTTTAAAAATATTATACTAATTATTAGTATATTGTATTATTAAATTAAGTTTTGTCTATAAGAATAATTTTTTTAGTTTCTTAATTTTATATTATGTTTTTTACATTAAATCTTGAAATATTATTACTATAATAATTTTTCATTTTCATATATTTTTAGGTTTAATTAAAATTATTCAAATTAATTTTTATAATCCATGTTTGGTATTTATGGAATATCTATCATGGTACAACTTTATGTTTAATTTTGTTTAACTAAATTTAATAGTTCATTTCATATAATTTCATAGTAAGGTTGTGTTGTATTAAATATAATATATGTTAAATTTAGTACTTATTTTTATATTAACTCAGTGTCGTGTAATTCTTTACAGATATCACAATATAGGTATAAAAATCTCACATTGATAGGGGTAAACCTATTTATGTAATTGGGGTTGTCTATCTATTTCACAAAACATTCTCTTATGTGATATAAATTTCATATGATTTCCATCCTTTTTATAAAATACATCTATATACAATTTTCATTTCATTGATAAGGATATATTATTTATATTATTACAATATTTTTTATGGATAAAAGACAAATTTTATTGATTGTATAGAGTTATAAATAAAAATGTGAATAAGATATTGATTTGGTTTATTAACAATAGATGTATAAATAAAGTCAATTATAAGTATTCAATTATGTAGGTAAAAAATAAGGTGGAATATTATAGATATGTATATAGAGTTTAATAAAGTATTAATGTGAAAAACCCTTAAAATTGATGTTACCCTTTTCATTCAATGTGAACACTTTACATGACCTCAATCGTTAATTATATGTTATTTTAACATTTATGTTTCCCAAATTTAATTTTCTTTGGGGGCATCAAATGTGGGTTTCCATAACCCTTGTTTTGCATATATGATTTTATATTTGTACTAACATTGGATCATGATACTAACTATTAGGTTCATGAGGAATAATGTTAGGATAACTGATTAGATAAATGTGTATAAGTTATCTCCTACCCAAATATCCAATCATTATATATGTAATAATTGTAATTATTTTCCTTTTTAATATCCAGCTGATAAGAGAATATCCTATTTTTACTCAAATGTTAGTGAAATATTTATATTGGCCCCCTAATACAAATACATAAATAATATCTTTGTTCTAGTGTTAGTGTCATCAATACAATTCATTATTAAAAACTTTTTTACACATTTGTATAATTATCCTATTTGAGTATGATAATTAAATAAACATAACTATAAATATAAACTTTTGATCTATATTGAAAGGGAAAAAAATATTTTAATTATATGGATTGGTATCAATATATGAGTATTATTCTCTAGTAAGAAGAGAAGTTTTCGGTATTAATGAATCAACATCATGAAAAAAAATTCTTACAAACCCATTAAAGGGTATAAATCTACATAAAGTAATCTTAATAAATATTATCTTAATAATAATGTTCTTAAACCTGTTTTCATGGAATTAAGTAAATAAAAGAGACATGTAAAAAATGGATTCTAATGGATTGGTAAATCAAAAAATGTATTTATTCAAAATAAAAATCATGTTTATAATGATTTATGGATAATTTTTAAGTTTAATATGATAAATAGTGGCCTCAAATTCTACTCACGAACAAAACATTATTCAGTTCATAACTGACATAAAATAATTAAATTCACATATAAATATTTATTTAGTTATAGAAAACACATTTTAGTAGTTATTAGGGTTATATTATCAATTTGTTGTTAATTATAGAAAAAAATATATAACATCATATTTTCTAATTAAAACATATGTTATTTGGTTCTAAGAAATATATTTGTGGTTCCAGTTCAAACTCTTTTAAGATCATTAAAAATTATAAATGTAAATGTTATATATAGTGGATATAATTTTCATGGGAATAGAGGTTTAATAAATGGGGATTATTATTTAAAGAAAAAATTAGTTCTATACAATAAGTGTAATTTATTCATTTATTATAAATATAAAAATCAAAATAAAATTTC
The DNA here is from genome assembly GCA_963277665.1 of Viscum album. Lineage (NCBI taxonomy): Eukaryota > Viridiplantae > Streptophyta > Magnoliopsida > Santalales > Viscaceae > Viscum > Viscum album. The sequence goes on from OY728159.1 coordinate 810,713,131, forward strand.
TCAAAATAACTTTGAGATATTTTGATACATCAAGGAGATCACAACTGAGGTATTTATATTATAAAAATCAATTACAATATTTTTTAATTTATTTATATATGATAAGGGTTGTAAATTAGACTATTATAAATTTTATAGAGACTCATAAGTAAAGAGGAATGAATAATGGGAGATGGTTGTATGTGTATGACTTAGTAGGAAAAAGTATTTACTTTGGAGGAAACAACATGAGACCAAAATTAGGTTGGTAGATTTATTCCTATGTGAACCATTTTTATACACAATTTTATCTCATTATCTCTAATTTATCATGATAAAATGTGTGTTATGTTTATTTCGAAATAATCCTTAATTATTCAATTAAATAAATTTAGTTTAATACACATGGATCTATATCTAATAATCTAATCTATAATAACCTATGAAAAATTTGATGATAATAAATGTATTAATATTTTTATAATGAATAATGTACGAATATTATACTAAGCTTTTTTAAATTAAAATGATTCATATTTGAAAATATCTTATTTTTATAAATATTTAATTTTTCAATAAAATTTTAGAAGTATTCATTTACGATTTGGTCATGGGTATATTTTTTGAAATTATAAAGAAGAAAATATGTTATTTTTATTTTGATATAAATATATTGTGTCTTTGTATATAGTATTTGTGAAAAATATTTTGTATGAAAAAAGAGAGTATATTTAATCATATTAATTTTTAATGTCAAACAGTTGAATGTAAAATAAATTATTCTTTCAAAGATACCAGTTTCATGAATGAGAATGTCCTTATGAAATTTCCATTATTACGACATGAAATTAAAAAGTATTCAATATATATTGTATAATTTTTGTTCTTTATAAATGATATATTAATGCATGATATTATGTTTTTAGTATCAAATAATGATTTTAATTTCATAACCTATGAAATAAACATAAAAAAGTTTAGCAGGTCACTATTTTAAACAAAATAATCAATATACATTATATGTTATAAGTAATATTATTTGATTAGTCAATTTAAATATTAAATTTATTGATTATGAATCATAATTTACCAAATATCTAAAAAATCATTAAAATATATCATAACACCACTGATTAAATAGATATGGATAATGGTTAGGTGGTTTCATATTGATGTTTCATGATTTAAATGAATATAAAACAAGTTTTCTTTAGAACATTAAAATCAATTAAAAAACGAGTCATGTAATACCCTCGTGTAATTGGATGTGAAATTTTTTTTATCTCATTTATATTTTTCTAAATAAATAAATAAATATATATATCATCTATTTGTAAGATAGATGAATTGTAATTTTATAATTCACTATGTGATTCTATTTATAGAAATGTATACATTATTTTTCGTTCATGTATACTACCATTTTACATGTGAGTTAAATGATATTTTCCTCTATAATGTAAACCCTTTATTTATCCAAAATGTAACAAAAAATTATAAAAAATATTTATAATAAAAATATTTTAATGAAATTTTTAATAAACATATTTTTAATTATAAAATTATTTAGATGTTGATTTTTATATTGAGCAGTCCTGGAGACTATTCATGGTGATCATACAAGTCAATTTATATGATCCTATAAGAAGTGCAAGAATAGGTGCATAGTCTTGGGGATCATGAGTCCTTTATAATATTTATGTTGTTTCTACAATTAATTGCCTCTTAATGATGAGTATCTTTATTCTTTTATTAATTTATATGGACTCCAAAATACTCTTTTTAAATAATTTGAAATGGTGAATTATTTTTTAAAATTTAATGTTTTTTATAAAATTATTTATTTAGAAGTATTTATTAATTACTTTTATGAGTTTATTGATATATCTATATAATTTAGAGTTAAATGTGAAACATTTTATGTTAGAGGAAAATTGATTGGTAGGATATGAAATCAAATAATTATATTTTAGATGTCATATTGATGTGGTTCTTCATGATTAAAAAATACTTCCAATCATTTTTAGTCTTGTATTCTATGGGTTAAATAGATTGCTTGTATTAAAAAGCTCTCATAGATGTTAGTAATTTTATTTTTATTCTATAATGAATTAAAAAATAAGGTGTTCTTGGTTTTGTACATTTCGAATTAAAAGTATTTGTATTATTATTATTATTATTATTTTTAGTTATTTTTTTGTGTTTTTCAGCTATTGTTGTTGTTGTTCCAGGAATTCTTCATTACCACCCTCTTCATTGGTGAGTTGTACAATGTGTGGGGGTTTGATTTTTGATCACTAAGATTTAAGACCTAGGGTGTTTATTTATATTACATCATGTTATATGGGGAGATTTTAGTGTCTTATATTATTATTATTATCATTATTATTATTTTATAATTGTGGGAAAAATCATATCCTCTTTTCTTTATTGGGGTGTCATAGATGAACTAGAACTCCCCAATATTTTGGAGTATATTTTTTATAAATTAATCTTATAGTTTGTTTTACATGAATCAATGAACTAAATAAGGGTACAACATATTAAATGAATATTATTAATAAAAATCATTAATAATAAAACCAATCATAAATAAAAAATTTTATAAAAAATTTTAAAAAATATAAAAAATATTATTAATAATATATAATGTTTTTAATAGATATTTTCTAAAAAATGAAGTTGTTATCCATATATATTAACAATTAATTTAAAATATAAATTTAAAATTTTTTAATTATAATTTTACAAAATGAACATATTTTCTAAATTTATTATACCAAATTAGTGTAATGTCAGTTTTTGGGATTTTTATAATATAACTGATTTTTTTGGTGACTAGTAAAAAGATTAGATAGTGATAATATAGACACTTTTATGAAATTATCATAATGAAAAAATGAATTTCAATTCATCAGAATATTTTTATATAAAAATAAAATTTAAAAAATTTAAAAATCATTTGAAAACATAGTGGTTAATTTATAAAAAATATTTTTAATGTTTTGGAAATAAAATATTTATATTAGTCAGAGAAAATTATTCACTAATATTAAAAACTAGTTTCCAAATCTAAAAGAAATTAAACCAAAAAATATTTTTAATATTTTTATCATAATGTTTATGATATATAATAAGATGCATTTTATTTTTAGGCATAAAATTATAATTACTATAATTATATTTATTGACCACGATAATGGTAATACTGTTATTTCCAAAGGTTTGATTTGATAATATTTTGTAGTTTGATATATTATAATAATTTAATCACTTTTCAAAAATGAATTTTATATAATTTTTAATTCTATTTCTAACTCCATCAAATGATAGGAACTAATGAATAAGGTTCAGTACACTTAATAATGAAATCAATTTATATAATATTTCTTATTATACTAAATGATTTAATTTAATAATTACATTTCATTATTTTAGATGTTTAATTTGAATATATTGAGCCTAAATTTATGTTTATTACCTAAAAATTTGGTAATAAGGATTGAAATATTTTGATAAAAAAATATACACTACCAAAACAAATTACCAGGATAAAAATAAAATTTGTAAAATGTAAAAATTGAGTAATAAAAGGATTGGAACATGTTGATAATATTTTTTAAAATGAGTATTGATAGATTTATCTAACTTATGTCACTAAAAACCCCATGATTTCAATATTTTGGATCCATTTACCCTTAACTAGAGTCAAAATGTTTTTTTAAAAATAATATGTATTCAAATCCTTATCCTTTTAACTAATAAAAGTGTAACAATTGAGCCACTTCCTACCACACCTATCCCTTCAAATTTTTTGTAACTCTTCCATTCTTATCCTCATAAAAACATATCTTAATTTTATAGTTATCCTGTCTCATCAATTTATCGGAAGCACTTTATATGAAATTTTTAAGAATGATGTTTTCTATTTTTCATCACCACTATTCTTTAATTTTAATATCGTTTTATTTTAACAATAAAAATTATAAATATTTAAGAATAAAAATTCTAAATACATAATTTTTTGGAGACCTCCATTATATACCATTCGTTGAGAAATGGAATCATTAATTGGGTGTAGGGTGGACTACAACCTCCACGAATTATGAATTTTGATTGTTATCACCACAATACGTGGATAGTTTTAATAATTAATTTATTGAAATTAAATTATATTTATGAATGATTTCCTATTTTTTGAACTATATATTAAAATTATATTAAAAACCTTGACATAATAAAAAATTCTCTATAGAAGGCTCTATTTTAGGTCTATTTTTACCACATACGTGAAATATTTTACAAAGATAACCCCATGAATAATTAATTAATTTTTTTATAATGGTAATTTAATTTAATAATAACTTATTTAATTGATTTTAATGATTTATGCAATATTTTTTAATATTTAATATTATTATTAATATATCACCATTTGATCGATAGATAAGTTGAAACTTGTTTATCCAACTTCCTTTTTAATGAACTATATAAAGGTCATTCACCTAATTAAATTGAATTTGATGTATTACTGAAAAAAAGTTATCATTATATCTTGAAGAATATGACTTTGATGAGATTTGGGAGAATAATGAAACATAAAACAATTCTTACAAAACATGTTAAAAAAATAATGATTAGTCACACTCTATATTAATAAATAGATATTAATAAATAGTATATATTTAGAGAGAGAATAATTATCAAATAACATGCTAAAAGGTTATATACATGATTTTTTTTCAATAATAACTGATTAATATATTCATGTTTAGTATGCATGAGGTTCTATCATTTTTTAGTAAATGGGAAGACATTATTGGGGGTTCGTTGCCTCAAATTAAATTTCATCAAACATATTTGTTACTCTCAGACATGATATATTTAATATGCTGTTATTAATACATTATGAATTTATTATAACTTTTTCATGTATATAATGGTATTTGGGGTTCCATATCATGTTCTTTCTTGAAATGGAATTCTATTATAATGTAACCAAAGTTGTAATAGTTTTTGTTAAGTCAACCCACCTGATTGAGTTATAATGGTCATTATTAAAACAATTTATTCCATGACTGGTTTACTCCAATGAATGATTTTATTTTATACTACATCATATTATTCTCTATGTATAATTAAATTTTTGTTCAATTATTCTAACTTGATAAATTTCATTCTCAAAATGATTACAATTATGGAGAATAATTTTCATCATATTTAATGATGGTTCCCCTCTTTGTACAGAGCTTCATTTCCCAACAATGATATCCTTTATATGTAAAACTTAATTATGTTCTATCTCATATGACCATCAAATATACCTTCTTTTATTTTTAATTTAATTATTTTAACCCTTATTTTTTGGGTTTCCAAAAAATGTATTTCAAAGTGTTACCCCGTTTTAGATGCTTTAAAATCCAGTTTTCTTATATTTTACATCACATTTCATTTTAATAACAATAATGTAATTTCAATGATTTATTTTTCATGTTTCATTTTAAAAATTATATTTTTTCTAAACCATTCACATTAATTTGTTGAAACTATTTTTTCTTTTTCAATGCTCCATTGTTAATGAATTTTTTTTGATGTTAAATTTTTCAAAATGATTTTCAATTCATCATTTTGAATACATTATGTAATTTATAAGAATATTATATTGATAATTTTTTCTGAATATTTATTTTTAAAATGAATTCATTTTAATTTCCAAAAAATTTAAATTAAAAAACATTTCCCATGTGATATGTAACTTTAACCCCTATATAAATGATTAAATAATTTTCTACAAAACTAATTAATGATTTTCCATTATTTTCAACTTTATATATAAAATCCTTATTTCATTGAATGTTATTTTTCATTATTAACCCTATTAATGTTCATATGAAATACCCTTATAGGGTTAAATCAATTTTGGGTATCTCCTATTGACATTCTTGAGTTCAATTTGGTATATATCATCAAAAAATGTTGTGAAACACATTTTTCCTTCCATGGGTTCTTAGGATGTGTTTAATAATTATTTCCAAGAGGAACATTTTTGTATAGATTATAATTGTGTGGGTTCCTATATATACCTATAATTCATTGGTTATTTTTTATATCACATTTGATAAGAATATTGTTTGTCGACATGATCACATATATCATTGTTCATTAGATTAAGGTTGGAAATGATCACATGAAGATTTATTCAAATGACTATATGTAGAAAATATTTTGTATATATTTTTTCACAAGTTTGTGGGTGAAAAATATAACATTTGTCTTATTTCATAATAAGGTTATTATAAATGATTTTTTATATCATTCTTCCCCTGATTTTGTGTGGGAATGACTGTATTTTTCTTATATCCCAATTTCATAGAAGCATGTACTTATGACACATTTATTTTTCATGATCATAGTAATATAATCCATGTATCAATGTAATATTATATTGATTCTATATTACATTTCCATATTATCTGATTTTTATTTTGAGTTTACATGTCATTTATTATTGATTTTTTGAAAAATCCTATTTTTTCATGTTCATTTTATTAATAAATTTCAAACTACACATTTTTAATCATATTATTAGGATAAAACCCTTGATGAAATAATGATAATATTTCCCGTACAGAGCATTTGATGTCACCCAATTATTAGTATTCCATTCCCTTGGTTATGATGATAGACATAACATTTGATAAACATCGAATGGAATCGATTGATGTTTTATTATGGATACATGTTTATAAGTATTATAAAATAAGATGTCTATTTTACTATTCCTTAGTGTTACATAACTACCAATTATTATGATTATTTTATTATTTGAGGTGGGTTTAGTTATTTTTTCGGAAGATTTTGGCTATATTTTTGGATTATGATAAGAGCAATTTATTTAAAATTGTGATGTATCAAACATTATATCCCATTAAAATATTGTAAATCTAGTTGTTGAGGGGTTTATATAAGTTATTGTGTATTTTTATGAGTAATGGAGGAGTTATTTGGAGGTTTGGAAGGGAAATTAATGTTTTGGAGGGTGTTGGTAGATCCTAATGGTAGATCAACTATGGTATATCATGCTTGATGTAGATATCTAATGTTATATCTCTAGATGTAGAACAATAAGGGTAGATCATAATTAAAGTAGATATCTAATGGTAGATCTCAAAAAATATAACACCATTATCATGTCACCCTAGAGGTAAATCACTAATTGTATATCTCTAGAAGTAGATCACCGTTGGTATATCATCCCAGTGGTATATTTTCAATGGGATATCTCTGGTTTTAAATATCAAATGATATAACTCTATAAGTATATTTATAACGGTAGATATTTGGTGTCAGATCACTTATGGTAGTTCACCAATGGTAGGTCATCCTAGAATAAGATCACCAAAGGAATATATTTGGCAGTAGATCTCTTGAATCTGGTATAGTTTTTGAAGAATTTCATGTTTTTATGTCATATTTCAAAGAATTTGTTTTCATGATGTAATTGATGAAATTTAATGTTTTACCTAATGTTATTAATAATATCTTAAATTTATAAAACATTCATATACCATTTTAATGTTTAAAACACTTGAAATTAAAGATATCTGGATTTAATGGCCAATTATAACCATATCCAGTCCTTATCATTCTGAATCTAATATTTAAAAATATAAGATATTTCCTTTGATCATTCTACATTTCATTATTTTGAGACTAGGTGTTTGAGATGGTTTTTCCCTAGGGGTCATGGATTTCTATTGCTGGTGTTGGATCAACTTCTCCCTATAGCTGGCTTTATCTTATATCTAAAGCCTATTATTGTTTTGATAGGTTGATGTAATGATTTATTATTCGAGGAGGGATTCCCTTCATTCTAATTTATGTGTATCATGTGGGGAGGGTTTCTCAAGGTTTTCTATACAGAAATGGATGTATCCAAAATAACAAAGAAAAATAAACTGGTTAAATTTGTTTAATAATGTGATGTAAAATTAAAGAATGTATTTACCATTCTAATATGGTATTTTTCATTAAAAATGTATAGGATACAAGCCTGCAAAAATTTATCACCTTTTAGGGTCCATATTTGTGCACTAGTTGATGATTTTCAGAATGATTTTTTTTTATTTTTGTGATTGAACCATAAATAAGTTGTTAACCATTTATTCTCATTTAAATAAATTGGTTTCACCATTACATATGGGTAATCTGATGACTCTATTGAAAAGGGAATTAGATTTGAAAAAAATATATTATGCCTAAAATTTAAAACAGTGTGTATGTGTCTGTTGTAATGTTTTTCTGGAATAAGTTATGTTTTGTGCCCTGGATGTCATGATGTGATTCATGGGTAGTGGCTATGTTGTGAAGTATGTGGGGTATGAAATGTGATATCTTTTTTCACTGGGGTTGCAATTGTAGTTGTGGTGTGATTATGAATCAAGTCTATAAAATTTGATGTTGGCCTATTGATATTCAGAAGTTAGACTATCTATTATTGTGATATGATATGTTACACCAGTATCCCTAGTATAAATGGCATTTATTTAATGTTAACTTTTTTTAATTGGGTATGTTTAATGAATTAATTGATGATTTTTTGTGTTGTTTATATATTTAATGTTTATATATTAACTAATGGGATAGAAATATGAAATATAGTGCTAGTCTTAATGGAATCAGTTGGTATTCAAAAATATGGAAATGGATTAATGATAATTATAGACTAAAATATGAACTGTGGATTATGTTTTTCTTTTTTGGGTTTGTTCATTTATTATTAGAATTATATGTAGATGATATTTGGAGATGGATTATGCCTTGGTAGTGAACACTTATGATGGTAATTGTGTGTTGTGACCTGCTCTCTCTATATATATTCAATATTACATTTGATATCTATATGTACTCCAACAATGTTGAGAAGTACGTGTTTCCACCCTTGTTGTCTCCTAGGGGGTGTTTTCTAAATATTTGATTGGAGGATAGATGATTGGATACCCAATATTTTATGCTACTTCTTCCAACATTTGAGACAGTTAACGATGGGATGTGATGATTAGAAGAAAAAATTGCCGCTATTGTTATGTTATGTAATAATATGTGATGGAAAAGTTGTATTTAGGTAGGATGTGGTGAGATCTCATATGGTGGGTTAATTTATGGTAGGAGGAGGTCACTAGGTTGATTTATTTCATTTTAATGATACCCTAATAAACATGATATGATATATAATGTGATATAATCTCTCATGTGTCTTTGACAGAGATGTGATATGCAGTAATAGCCTAGGTGTTTGTGTGTGGGGTGTGATATGTTGTTATTTTATTCAAAAGATGTGGGAGTTTCAAGACATACAACGTGGGGGGTGTAGCCGTTGAAAATACTTCACAAATCGATAAGGGTAAACAATATCAATATTATTAATAATATATTATTATACATGGCACGCGTTATTTGGTGAGTGTTGGTGAGGATGGGTTTTGTTAGTATACTTGTATAGGTGTTGTTTGGTTTGGTTTTTCTTTCATGGGTTTACTATTATGTTCTTCCCATATTTTCATGAGATAATTTGGTTTTCCTACAGAGTATACATATATTCCAACCTAATTTATATATAGTAAATTTCAGTTTAGTATATGACTTCTAGACCAGGATAGGAATTAATAGATCATACCTCGATATAGTTTTTTGGATATTACTCTAGTTTTATTTTGGGTATTTTCACTAGGAGACTTTTATCCACATTTTTTTATTCATACATGCATTGTGGGAAGGTTTTGGTTTCATTTTATAGTATTTCACATATCATTTTGGGGATGTTTCATCTTATCTCTAAATCTAGTATTATTATAGAGGGTAATTCCTCCCATTTCATGATATTTTTATACCCTATGTTCTAGTGTCTTAGTCAGGGCCTACTAGAGGCAGGAATTAGGGGTAATTATCTACCTCCACACATTGCAGTATCTTTGGGGGTAGGGTATCATGTGAGAGTTGTATCAAAGGTGATTTGTAAGAGATAAGATATCATTTTTAGTTTGGTATAGTGAGGATTCCATAGGTTGGTATGAAAAAAATTACCATTTGACCTTCATGTGTGACATAGTCTAGAGATACTAGCTAGGAAATTGGATTTTAAGGATGATTATGATCCCTGAAATGGAATCTTATCATATCAAACAACTAATTAAGGATGAAATTCTCATGGGTGTTTACCTAGGATAGGTACATGCATCAAGAATACTTTTGTTCTATTTCGAATTAGGTGTTTTTGATAATTTAATAATAATACAAGAAGTAAAATAAATAAAAATGAATCTAACTAATATTTCATACTACTAGGATTACAAAATACTTTTTTCCATTTTAATCTATGGCTCATGTTCATATTCCACCTTTGTTTGAGGCAGTTTAGGTTTGGAAAGATAAACTAGTTGATCATTTTAAAGGTGGATATAGTTGAGATTGATGACTACTAACAGAGGGTATTTGGGTGATTTTCATTAATATGATTTGGGGATGTAAGGGTTTGGTGTTTTATATATGGATACATTGAGCTTCCTATATGAGATACAGATATATTTCAATTTTATTAGGTATCCAATGGATTACTAGGTACCATTGTCAGTTATTCATGTGTGAGTAGTTGTGTATTAGTGGTGGACTTCGTACCTTGGGGAGAGAAAGGATTCAAATGTTTCACGGGTCTACCTACAGAAGGAGTTTAAGGAATATATCCTTTCATAAACTATGGAGGCTATGAGATATTTGAGAAAATATCCCTTCATAATGGGATTATATTTATGTAGGATTTGGGGATCATGTTCAATGACCATATCTGTTTTTTCGCTTATCGTTTCCCTCATGAGGAGGCTCATGTGAGACGTCTTGAGGAGAAACGTACTTAACAGAAAAATCATACAGTAACTATTTTTGTATTTTCAAAATATATAGTGGATCAGAAGAATGTAGAGGTGATCAAGAGAATTCAATCATGAGACAATTTACTGCAACAGGTAAACTAGTAGCATTTTTCTAGGATCATACTTTCCAGTGGAGCTTCCTATGTGCTTGGAACTTCAAGGATTCGACTATCTAAGATTTTATCTTAGTGGATTAACTTACTATAATCTATGGATAATGGTTTCTATGAAACACTTGTGGAATTAGACTAGTGTGTTTCATTTTTGGTGATCGTTTCCCCCATCAATATCAGTTCTTAATAGTTGTGTGGGACTAGTTTGGTATGGGTGGATAGGTTATGCATCATCCTCAACACCATTTTCTAGTGAGGTCATTGAAACAAATGGGTTAGTATTTTGAAGCTCCAACCAATGTATATGGGGTAGGAAGAGGTCAATCTCATGATGACCCTCTAGCTGTGAGGCCTCCACTAGATATTTTTTTGTTGAGGAATCTATCAGAAGAGAGCAGAGGAGATGGGATTTATCAGTCACATATAGTGGTGGTAGCAGCATCATAGGGTCTAGAGATTATTAGAGGAATGATCGATTTTTGACAACTAGTTTATGTTCTTTGAATCATTATTGATCTTAAAAAATATTTGTTTCACGCAAACTAGTTTGTTCTTTGGATCATGAAATAGAGAGGCTTGTATTCCCTTAGAGTTGACTATAAAATACAGATAACTGTCCAATTGTGTTGATCTATTATGGTTTTATAGAATTATGTTATTGAAACATCATCCCCATAGGGAGCAATTATTACTCGAGATGAAAATATATTATGTTATCCAAGACATCAACTTGTTGAATTTTGGGCATTCTTTCATCAAATTATTCTAAAGTAGATTTGTGTTCACTTATGTGGATGGTCGGCATGTGATTTTTGTTAATTAGTTTGGGTTGTTTGGTGGGATATCAAAATGGGGATCCCCTTCTTTACATTATGTATGAGTTCTATGTTGAATTATTGGACACTAATACATTGACGTTCCCCATGGTTTTTGGGGACTTTCTAGATTTTTTTCTAATGGAGTTTTGATGCTTCCTCCTCGATATTACATTGATTTAAGAATAGTTTAATGTCATTTAAACATTCAATTTATATGGATCTCAATCGAATAGTTCCCAGAAATATGGTTGGTTTGATATTGAATGTGGATTATATGAATAATAAGGTTTTTATCCATCCTTTTTGTCTTTGGGGGGATCTCCAATGATGTTCTCCTAGATTATTGATCATTGTATGAGGTTTTGTGTAGACGATTGAAGGTTTAATCAGTTGGTGTTCAAGAAACGTTACCCTCTACCTATAATTGATGATATTTTAAACTATAAGATAGGGGATAATTGCTTTTCTAATTTGAATCATTGGTCTGGATTTCAGCAGCTAAGGGTGAAAGAGGATGATATCCTGTATATTTCTATCAGATATAGATATATCGACATTGAGTTTCAATTCATACAAAGTTGTGTTATGAACACACCATTCAGGTTCATGGTTATTGAGAACTGCATATTCAATGTGTTCATAGACTAGTTCCTCATCATATTCAACGAAGATATCTTGGTCTACTCAAAGTTATATGTGGAGTACGCCAATCATAGAAAATATACTTTCTAGGTTCTCTAATGGAATAAACATTATGGGAAGTTTTCTATGTCTGGGTTTTGGACATGAGAAGATTTTTTCCTCAAGAATTTGGTTAATCATCACGGTGTGGTAGTATACACAATAAAGGAAAAGATAGTTTTTTCTTGGGAATCACCAAAAAATGCAGTAGACTTTCATAGCTACCTTAGTTTTCCAAACTTTTATTGGAGGATTATTCATAATTTCACTTAATTTTTACCCCATTGATAGTGTTGACTACGTAATATAAGGAATTTTGTGGAATGTTATGTGCTAGGAAGCATTTGGTTACATGATAGGAATGTTGGTCAGTGCTCCAGGGCTCTAGTTTCCATAGGAGGGTGTGATGTTTTAGGTGTTCTATGAAGCTTTCAATCTTGGATTGGGGGCATGTGGATGTTATAATTGGTTTAGATCTTATATGGGTTTATGAATTTTTGACCCTGGGAAAATAACTGTCCCCACCCATTATATAGAGCTAGAAGCGGTTGTGTTTGCACTGAAGTTGTGGAAGAATTACCTCATTTGGGAGTACATTGTGGTCATCAAGGATTAGAAGATCGTGAGTTATGTATTTTATTAGTGTGTACAAAATTTGTAATAGTCAACGTGGATAGAGATTATTTAGGGTTATGATTTTTATATATCAGACACGTTAGGAAAAGTAAAAATGGTAGTCTATGGATTAAGTATGATTCCATGGAAGGATAACTTTTGGGAGCCGATAGATTTTTTGAAAGTGATGGAAGAGTTGGAATCCATGAACATGGATGAAAGGGTTATCATTGGTGGTGGATTCTTATTTTACATGATATTTTAGACTTCCTTGATTTTGAAGGTATAATAATTTTAGCAAGGAGGCTTAGTGGAAGAGCTGGTACAAGCTCGTCTTGGCCATGATGATGCTCCGGAGAGACAATCATAGGACGGTGAAAATTGTTTTTTATTTTAGGAGTTTTTCTATTCTGGTACTTATTTAAAAGAAATTTTATCATGACATTCATATATCAACATTAGTGGAACATCAATATGTTTCCTCAATTTACCATTTTTTTAAAGATGTAATTGTTGTGGATTGTAATGAAATGGGTGGTGGTGGAGTTCATGGTGAGGTGTTTGGTTTTCAAGAAGGTGGTGGATGATCATCGAGTTCCTAATGGTTTGATGAATCCATTGGATGTTCATGAGTGTAAATTGGATGAAATCTAAATTTATTTATTCAAGGGGTTTCCCTATGAACCATATGGTCATGGTGTTGTATGTGTAATTATGTAACAATTGATGATATCAGATCACATCCTAGATATAAATGAGTTAGGAAAAGAGGATTCTTTTGAAAATACATATGTAGATGATCTAGTGCGTGTTTATAGAGTTCTGAGGCCCACTTTCATACATCATGATGAAAATTTTACCTCATGATTCTTGAGGGTATTATATCATTCAGCCGGGGCATAGTTGTGCCTCAACACTATATTCCTCCATCAAATAGATGGTAAGATAAATCAGACTATCTATACACTTATGGATATGTTATGAGAGTGTATCTTAGACTTTGTCAGATCATGGGAATGACACATTTCTCTGGTTTAATTTTATTATTATAACATATATCAATCATCCATAAATATTTCATTATTTTTGTCTTTGTACAAGCAGCCATCTCAGCCTCTGTTATAGCTGGATGAGGTTTGGGAGTCAATATTCTTAGATCTGATGTGGTGTATAGCATGATATAGAATTTTTAGTTGGTTTGAGGTATGATAAATGAAGATAATGAAAGGAAAATGACTTATTATTATTATAGGAGGAGGCCCTTGGAATTAAAGACTATAAAAAATGTGTTTTTGAAGGATTCCCTTTGATGTGGGTAGTATTGTTTTAGAAAGGGGAGTAAGTTATAACCCTATTTTATTAGGACCATTGAGGTGTATGTGCATGTTAGTGTGGAGGCCTACAATTTGTAACTTCCTCCATGACTATACCACATCCATTAAATGATTAATATCACTCAGTTCCATCATTATATTCACAATAACTCAAATTTAATTGACTACAAATAGTTGGATATTAAGGATGATATGAAATTTTTTGAGTAGCTAGTGGAGAAATAATACAACATAAGTAAGGTTTTGTGAGGACAGAACATTCCACTGGTTCTTGTATTGTGGAGTCTTTTTGTCCTATAAGAGTGTTTGTGGGAGCATAAGACACATTTTAATTTCCAGTGCCCATTTTTTGTTATCCATTTATGCCTTTTCATAGATTTTTATACTTCACCATGATTTTTGGACAATCATGTTTTATATACATTTTTTCTTATTTCTATATTTCTAATGTGTGATAGGGATTCCATAAAATAAAAAAAGAGGACATAATTCTAAAATTAGGTCATTATACTATAATGTGATTATACCAATACATGATAATCAATGACACCTATAGTAGATAGTATCCTTACATGGAATATTGATTTTTTATTTTATTATGTTTAGGGTGGAACAATTTTTTTAATATTGTGGATTTTTGGTTTAGAAAATTCAGCCAGTGCTAGTGTTTTAGATGAAACTAGATCCTTGGGTGGTATTATCAGGGATGTTTTTTTGGAACATTTCCCATTTTCCATATGTGTGTTTTTAATTCACATGGAATGGAATAGTTTCAAAGGTATTTTATAAAATTTCCCAGACCATACAAACTATTTAACTTTTGAAATCTCATGGTTGAGGTGTCCAGGGAAGTTCTAAAGGTTTTTAGAGTACGACGGTGGAGTTTTGTTGTGTTTTGGAGAAGAAATGGTTGTTTAATAGGATGAGGGTAGATCATAGGAGTATATCACCAATGGTAGATCATCGATTTGTTGCATCTAAAATAGTGTGTCTCTCGTGGTAAATCACTAATGGTAGATCATCTTTAAGTTATGTCTCTAATGGTAGATCACTGGTGGTATATCACAAATGTTAGATAATCTGATTGGTAGATCACCAGTGGTAGATATCTAAAAGTAGATCACCAATGGTAGATCTTACTATAAGTAGATCTCC
Organism: Viscum album; assembly: GCA_963277665.1. Taxonomy (NCBI): domain Eukaryota; kingdom Viridiplantae; phylum Streptophyta; class Magnoliopsida; order Santalales; family Viscaceae; genus Viscum; species Viscum album. Next base: position 810,728,751 of record OY728159.1, read on the forward strand.
AATAGTAGATCAATGGTGGTAGATCTAAGGTGGTACATCTCAAGAGATTGATCACAAAAGGTAGATCACTAGTGGTAGATATCTAATGGTAAGCATATAGAAGTAGATCACCAATTAAATATTATCTTAATGGTATATCACTAATGGTAGATCACATATGGTTGATCTATGGAAGTAGATCAATTATTTCAAGAATTTCTAGTTTTTCCCATTTTATTTCCTTGATGAAAAAATAAGATTTTAATGGATTAACTGATGAAATTATAATTCATTTCAAATGTGACTAATCATATCTGGAACTTCTAAAATGTTCAAAAAACATGGAATTAATGATATTTGACTTTAATGTCCAAGTAATACCTTATCCAATATCATAGTTTTTCAATCTACCATTTCAATAGAAAAGATATTCCACTTTTTCATTCTTTCATTATATCATTTGGGATTAGGGTTCTACTGTATTTTTCTTCAGTTGGATTCTTGGAGCTCTGTTTCTGGTGTTGGTTCATGTTTTCCCTATAAGTCGTTTCCTCTTGTACATTCACCCTATTTTAGTGCATCAAGCTGTGGTAAAGATTCATTATTCTAGGTAGGATTTTTTATTTCATCTTTATGTGTATCATGTAAGGATAAGTGCTCTTTTTTATTTATATTGGAATGGTTTCACCAAAATTAACAAAGATAAATGAGTTTTTAATTGAGTTTAATAAGGGGTAGGGGAAATAATTGATTATTTAACCATTTGGTAATGGTTTTTTCATTCAAATTGTATGGTCTAAATTTCCACTAACAATCATGTCCTTTGGGGTCCTTGTTTGTGCACTAGTTGATGATTTTAGGAATACATGTTGTCTGATTCTGGTGACACGATCATAAATAAATGGTTACCAACTTATACTTAGCTAAATTAATAGGTTTCACCATGATACATTGGTTGTGTGATAATTCACTTTAATAAAGATATGTTGTTGAAAGCATTACCCATTACCTAATATGTACAATAAATACTTCATCAAAATCATCAACTTGCGGTGATTTTTTAAAAATCGGTGCTAATAGTTTTAGATTTATTTAATAAACATGATACTACTTCCCCCTGACGACCCCTCACCCCCACAAAACTGAAACCCCACCCCCAAGACCCCCAATATCTAGCCCCTCCTCATCGTTCTAATCCCAAGATGCTAATATCATCTTCCCCTACTGATACTAGATCCTGATCCCAATCTATTGCCACTTTCTTACCCCACTGACACCCCCTTCTTGATCCCGATCAATTGAAAACCCCTCACCCACACCCTCGAGCCCCCAGATCCTGAAACATAGCCTCAATGCTCCTTCTCCCCAGAACTATCACATTCATTGCTACCCCAGGACATCACCCCGTTGTTGGTACCACTACACCACTTGATGTAGTATGATCCTTCTTCCTCATTAGTTTTAGATCATCAACTTCTTATTATATCAGTCTTGATGTATGTGTTTTTATGTATTTTCTTCTTATTTTAACTCATTTACTAATAGAATTATAATTTATTCTATTTGATATGGGTTAAGGATAATTTATATATTTTTAACCAAAAATATAACATTTTTATGAAAATTGTTCTTGGCATGGATTCAGTCATATGGTGATTCGATCCTATTTTTTGAAAATATATTAGTTTTCTCACAAATGTCATATGATTTAATAAAAAATATATATTGTTTATTTTTAATAAATGTATGTTTATTAACTAATGTTAATTCAACATGCATTAATGTGTGTTTTTATGATAAATTTGTTTTTGAACAATTTAAATTAAAATTTTTAATGTTATGTTTTAAAGGGTTTATTATATAGTATTTCAACATCATGAAGTCATTTCATAGAATTTAGATATTTTTTCCTCAAAGGCTCTTTCAAAAAATAAAATTCAGTTTCAATGGAAATGATTATGATTGTGTTTTATATAATTAATGGTTCCATAAAATGTATTATTTTTTTGATAAAGGAATATTTTACCATCATGGTTTCCATACAAGACTATTTGTAAATTGATAATGTAAATTATCTTATTTGATATATTCATGATGAATACATTACATTTTTTTTTTCTTTATTGTTGGTTCATGGTTAAAAAGATAATATTAATTAAAATAGGGGTTTTCGTCAATGAGGGGTCTTGGGTTTGGGGAGATATGGGAACTTAATATCCAATATAATGGGGATTTTTTATGTTTATTCCACTAAATATCATTATTAGGATACCTATTTCATGAAATATCACTCACAATATTGATTATTCAAATGGAATTCATGGTAGAATGATGAAAATGTGAATATTTTTTCTAGGATTTTAAAAAATCACACCCCAACTATACTCTACCTATAAATTAGAATTTATGCTAGGTACATGCAATGAGGTGGTATGTGTGCTTTGATTTGATAAACATATGTACAAATTAGATAAAAATTTAAATGTATAAATTCATTGTAATATTTTTCATCTCTTCAATGGTATCACTAATGTAAATAAGACTAGACAATGATATAAGACCTTGACACTTTTTGTTGGTAGTTTTTATGTATCTCGGATCACATTCTAGTTACTCGACAATAAAAAATCCACATTTGAACTCATTTATTATATCTTCTAGATTTGAATGATTATATTTTTTTACCAATGTATCCCCTTTGATATAATGTATTCCTCATATTTACAGGGTACATACTCATACTTCAACAACAACTATTGATTTTGAATTGTGAAATTTTTTTCAAATTTTTATTAAAAGAATATTTTTAGTAAAAATGGATTTCAACAAATATTTCTCTTATTAAGTTTCTTAAGGGATTTAAAATAAAAATTGTAGTGATTTTACAAACAATTTTCCACAAAATTAGACTTTATAGATTTTATTTATCCTCTTTCAAATTCTTTGTTATTTACCATATGTTTTTATAGGGTCCTAAAGTACTATGTATAGTTTTGGAATAGGATAACATAGTAATTTCTATATTTTTAAAATAGTAATAATAAATAATCCTAAAAATATTTCATCATTAAATAGAAATTATAAATTTAATCCCATTTTATTGGGTATGTTTAGTTGAATCTGTTTAATCGCCATGAACAATTCTTGAGCTTTTTTCATTAACATGTATTTCACAAATTTTAGTGATATTTCATTTTCTTTTGTAAATGTTAGTTAAAGAGATTTGGAATTATTTTTAATTCAGGCATGAATTTCAAGAAGAAATTTATATGCATATTTAAATTTAGTCATTGAACCTACATTAATTATATTGAACTAGTAATATTGTTAGAGGTTTTTTAAAGAACATAGAATATAATTAAATCATAATTTAATAATTATTAAGTTATCATATTATGATAACATCAGTATTTACGAATAAAAACAACTTTTTACACCTATATAAAATTTAATGATGACAAATGCAATGTATATTCTTAAAAATTAAAATTTAAGATATTTATTTATGAGGTCCTCCCCCACTAGAAATGATAGGGAACCTCTATGTGACATCCCCTTTAGTAATTATATGTCTCTTTAAATGTAAATATATTTATAAATAATTGGTTTTTGGTTTTTCCACTTCTATTAATATCATTTCCTATTTATTAATAAATATGTGTTTTATTTTTTTTAATAATTTTTCAGAACATTGTGATATATATGGATAAAATCTCTATCACATTACCAAGGAAAACACCTTCGAATGCTAAGGCTTTGGAGGAGTTTTTAAAATTTTCTATTTCCAAATGATTCATTGATGGTATAATAATATGTTTACATAAAAAAATTATATTTTGAAGATGGTTTAATAAAGATGATGTTTATAAACACTATTTATTGATGTAATTCTCTACCCAATATTTGAGTGGATTTTCATATAGAATATAATGTTATAGAAACGTTCTGCACTGACATAAATTTATAGAATGAGATCCCAAATTTGTTGAAAATGGACAATGAAATGAAAAACCATATTAATTATGCATTCAACATTAAAATACCACAACATCAACATAAAAACATAATAGTACAACCAATAGTGGATTCTTAGAAAAGAAATTTAATGACTGGTGTTTTTGAGTCTATTGGACAACCATATCAAAATTCTATCATATCATTAGATCCTCTTCATGATCATGTATAGACTAATATAACAGAATAAATCACTATGTAGATAGATTTTTTAATGGTTTAGTTGATTATTGAAATCAAGAGTTGTATAGTGAATGTTTGAAATAATGAAAACATTATTTTTTGTTAGTGTTTTAACATATCAAACACCTATGTAGAATTAAAAATAATTTTATTTCCATTATATTTTAATTTTTATATGATGTATTTCATTAATAAATTATCCTTGGGTATTTTTTATGATAAGCAAAAAATTAAAAATCTTTTTTGTAACTATACAAAAACACATGTGTGTCCCAATGATTATATGATTTATTGGGGAGATGGTTCAATAAGACATGGTCGAAAAAATATATTCTTCTTATGTATGAAATTCAATAAGAGATTTTAGAAGTATTAATAAACATAGGACTATGAATAATAAGAGAATAAACACACTTGTAATGGTTTTGTGTTGCATTCCATGAAAGCGTCAATTTCAATGATTATTTATTTCATCAAAAATATTGTTGAACACATGATGTGGAATTCTATAAATAATAACAATGATGAGTTAATAAAACATATAATAGATTCATAATCATGGAATACATTTGATTAACTACATAAATATTTCCCATCTAATACTAGGAATGTTCGATTGGGACTAGATGTTAATGGATTCAACCAGTTTGGGTCTTTGAGCATGAGTTATAGCATTGGGATGGTTGTTTTGATCCCTTACAATATACCAATGTGGATGTGTATGCAATAGAAGTCTTTCATAATTTAAATTATTATTCCTGGGAAAGAAATTTTTGAAAATGATATTTATGTATACTTGAATACTTTAATTAAAGAATTGTCGCTGGTATGGAAAAATGTCGTTGAGACATATGATGCATCCTCTCAAAAAAATTTCAATATTCAAGATGCTCTAATGTGGACCCTTAGTGACTTCTGTGGAAATGGGAATTTAGATTTTCAAAATAATAACATGGGTTTGGCTTGTCTTTTTTACAACATTGTTTTTAAGACCGAACAACTGGCTCGTAGAATAAAAATGTGTTTCTTATATCATTCAAAATTTCTCGATTCATCTTATAGATTTATATTGAACCTGAAAAATCTAAATGGTTATATTAATCATAGACCACATCTGATGTTTTTGATAGGTTCTGAAATATTGAAAAAACATGTTAATGTAGAAATGTATGTTTGGAAGGGGTATAATTTGAAAGATAGTGGGAAATGAGATCGAAGTGCATCATCATGAAAAATTCGAACAGAACACTGGAATAAAATGTATATTCTTCAAACATTAGTATATGGAATTAAATTTTTTTCTGAATAATCTTGATATGATTCATATTATAGAGAATGTTTGTGAAAATTTAATCTTCACATTTCTTAATGAGAATTTAATATCAATGTATCATCTTAATTCATGGAAAAAAAATAAAAGAAATGTAAAAGGATTTTAATCTCTCACTAGATGATAATAAAAATTATGATCTGGAAATTTTAGAAATAAAAAATAGGAATAAAGAGACATTACATCACATTTTAAAACATGCCAAGGTATCTAATGGGTATTCAAGTAAATCCAAAAGGTTTTTTGACATAAAGTATAATAGGTTACATGGAATTAAAATTCATGATTCACATATTTTGTTATAGTAACTGCTACCATTAGAATTGTGTACATTATTTATTGAAAATTTTACTACTATTATACTCATATTTTTCACATTTTTCAGACAACTATGTGAGAAAACCATAAATCCATTTGAGATTGAACCCCATTAAGAGATTTTTTTATTTACAACTTTTTTGATGGAGGTGGTCTTTCCTCCATCATTTTTTACATTCTTGATTCATTTAACTAGGAATTTAGTTGAGGAAGCTAAATTACTAAGCCTGATACATTATAGGTAGATATATCTAATTGATACATACATTACTTAAATGTTTGTAAATCATGTAAACAATTATTGTCACTTCATTAAACACTCAATTATGTATCTTTCTTTTTTTTCATAGATATCTTAGGAATTTGGTATCATATATGAAAAATAAATCTTAACATGAAGGATATATTTCGATAGACTATTTGGAAGAGGATTGTTCTACAAATTTTTATTAATAATTTGATTATATTGAGACATGATTTAATTGAGTTGGATGTGTTGATGATACCATTACTCTATATCAACTCCATAGGAAATCCAAAATCTTTCTTGTTTTTGGATGATCAATTGGGAGGAGATCAAATGTCACATTGAATGAAATATAATTATCACAAGAACCCTGAAATGTGTTATTGTCTAGTGAAATTTCAGATCCTTTTATTGAAGATTTGTGGATAAAAATAATGATGAAAATGATTGGATGAAAAATAAACGAGAAATATATAAAAAATATGTTAATAAGGAGCCTATAAAAAGGTTTGCATGATGTGAAAGTTTATAAATATTTCAATCAATATAGATATTAGGTTGATACATATATTTTTTAAATATAATAATTTATATTTATCTTTTTAGATCATGAATATTTATACTCTTGATGAGTTTTTTGAAGATTTTATGTTTCATGCTCCAGGTCCTCTAAAAAATCTAGAATGTTTGACTCATACAATGTGAGTAACATTAAATTTCATACAATAAAATGGGAAGAGGTTTTGAAAACACCAAATAGATGAATATTTATAATTTTTGATGTGGGATACTATGTAATGTTGACTAATAGTATCGAATTAATCTACACATTAAATTTTTAGTTGATTTATTCAAATTCAATTGGGTCAATTGTATCTGGTGTGTTAATTTATATTCCATTAAATTTACTTCTGTGGAATTCTTTTTCTTGATGGTTAATGGTGGCCATGAATTTCAAGATCTATATATCTAATAATCGTAAGTGAAATAATGTTATATTATGTGTAATATGTCATGGATGAACGTTTGAGTGTAGTTTCTCATGTAAAAAAGATACTTTAATGATATGGGTGATGAAGTGGAAGATTAGACCTATGACATTGAATCATATCAACAACAACAGTCAAACTTATTTTTCTATTATGATATTGAAATTATTAGTCTTGAAAGGGTGGATGAAGTACATTAATTAATGATGGAGTAGTAAAATAGCATGATTTCTGGGGAAAATTATTGTATATGAAGACATACATTAATTTATCATCAACTTATGTCATTTATTAAATCATTCATTACAATAGTTATATATATATTGTTTGTCAATACTATACATCTGTTATTATATATAATTTTTTTCTGCATGAATTTTTTTATATACATGTTCTAAAATTAATTATACTTTATTAAATTATAGTAATTCCAAGGAAGAAACATTATATTCATACCATTAAACCCTCAATTGGGAGGCAGCTACCCACTCTTAGTTCATAGTGATGATATTGGATGGTGACTATTATAGGTACAAATTTTAACATGAATAATGTTATTTTAGTTTTTTATACTACAAACTATTTTTTCTAAACTATTGAATCAATTCTACTATGAAGAAAAATATGAAATTTTTAGATATATGGAACCTGAAAGAACTAAGGATATATGCCCCATTTAAAAATTTTGGGGTCCCTATGGATGATTTCGTGAGATTATTTGTCCATATTCTTGGTCATCTGGAAGTGGAGCTGATTACCCATCCAATTAATTATAATTATTGGACACATATTACTTAATATGGGAAAATTAATGTTTTTGATTCATAGATATATGAAATTTTAAAACATTATGGTGTAATTGAATGTCATTATGTTATTAACATCTCATATTTCTGAAAAGAATCTCTTTTTATAGATGTTTTTGACTATCTTATTGATAATATTATAGAAATAAAGTGGAAATTGAAATATTTGGTTGATTTATATTAGTAGATGACATGATCTACCATCGGTGATATTTCATCAATGATTTTTGGTAAGAAGTTAAATCACATAACTTCAAAATCTTATAGTTCACAAAAATTTATTTGGTTTAAGATAAAATATAAATATAAAACACTATTTTATTTTCAATATAATTGTATTATAGGTTCTGATAGTAGGATTTAGATATGGATATGTATATGAAGATGAATATTGAGATGGAGAGGGAGAGTGTGAAAATAAGTGCTCATCTAGTAGTGATTAGTGGACTTTTTTATTTCTTGGACAAATATGGAATGAGAGGTTTTGAAAATATTTGTGACACAAACCTGAAACCATTTATGGTTGGATGTAAACTAATATTCTTTCTTGTTCATGCCATATTTTTTTTACATATATGTGATTTTCTTTTCTTTGGATAGGGATACTTTTGTGCTACGGTTAGGGGATACACATGGTTTTCATTTAGTTTTTTGGGATATTCTTGGGGCTATAGAATCTACATTTGGATTTTTTTTTGTAAATCAACATTTATCGATGGTTTAAACAACCACTACATAAAAAATAATTTTGTTCATAGTGTTGTAAACATTCACTATAAAAAGATTTTTCTGGTGGATAAAACCACCGCTAATTATAAAGAATTTTTATTTAGTGGCGGTTTCAATCATTAGAGCTATCATTTTGTGGGGGGATTTTTTAAAATTTAGCATTGGTTTAAAACAGTCAACAAATCGTCATTTTCCCCCATAGGAAACCACTGCGAATATGAAAATAATCCCTGAAAAATAAAATTTCTTCAACACTTACCAAGAACCACTATTAAATGAAATAAATTGTCACGTATTGGTTGCCGACACAATATTTAACAACAGTTATTTAAAACCATCACAGAACTATTTAGCAGTAGTTAAACCTACTCTCAAATTATAAAATGTCTTCTAATCAGTTTTTTTCTTGTATTTAATGTGTGTGTTTATGTGATGTAATTTTTTTGGGAACTTTTATGTGAGGTGGCTTGGGTGTGGTAGGGAAATGCATGGGTGGTGTCTATCTTGTGACATATATGGGGGTAGTGGATGTGAGGTGATTGTTAAGTGGAGTTGTGATGATAATTGTGGTTTGATTGTGTATCAAGGCTATGAATGTGTATTTTTTATTGTTGGTATGTTGATGTTTTGATATCTACTATTTAGATATAATGTGTTACCCTAATATCCTGATAAATAAAGGAATTAAATACATGATAATGATTTTATATGGAAATATTTTTCGAATGAATTGATGATGGGATATTTGGTTTAAATGAATAATGTTTACATATAAAATAATGGGAAAAAATTAAATAGGGTGTCTATCTTAATAGAATATGTAGGAAATAAAAAATACGGTAAATGGTTTTATGCGAATTAAAGACTAAAATATGAATTGGGGTTTTTTTATTTCTAGTGTGGGTTTGTTCAATTAGTTTGGGTAGTGGATGTGGAGGATCTTTTGGGAGAGATTATTCATTGGTAATGAACCCTTTGAATAGATAATGTGTTTTGTTACTCAATATATATATATATACATTTTATATACTTTTTGACTTCTATACACATTACACCCACTTCAAGCATTATTCTCTGATACCAATATCATCACATGGGGGTGTTTTTTCCAAAATCCTGGTAGATGGATGGCTGGCTGGCTACTCACTCTTCCATATTCCCTTATCCAGGAATTGAAAAGGGCATTTTTGGGATATAGTGGCCAAATGTCCAAAGATCCTCTATCAATATGTGATGTGATGATGCATGATGGGCCAAGGGTATTCAGGTGGGATTTGGTGAGGTGGATCATGGTGGGGTCATACAATGGAGGTGGAGGAAATGAGGTAGATATATTTAATTTTAAAAATACCCCACTACACAAGTTATGATTTGTGACATGTTATAATGTACCTAGTTTCTTTCATAAATATGTGATGTGATTTCCTCGGTGTCTATGTGTGAGATTTAATTTGTTTTGGATTTATTCAGAAGAGGTTGGAGTACAAGGAAATAAGACATTGAGGTTATATAGTGGAGAATAATGGGGGAATGTGATGTGGGGTACCCTTTATGGATTTTCATCATACTATATTAATAAGATTTTATTGAGTTATTTTGTGTAAATCCCTTATTGTGGGTGGGTAAAGTCAGTATACTTATTTAGGTGTTTTTGGTTATACTATTTCCGCATGGGTAAATTAGTGTTATCCTTTCACATGTGCATGAGAGACTTTGCTTTTCCAACTGAGTATACTTGTTTGAACACTATATGTGTATAAACTATTTATTGGGTTTCTAGGAGGACATTTTGAACCATGTTGGTCATTTTTATTTCTGACCTATGAATAGTTTTTATGTCACTACTTCAGTTTTATTTTTGGTATCTAAACATTGAAAAAATTATTTGTATCAATTTTATTTATGAATTCGTTTTCATGTGGTTTTTGGTTTATTTTTATATCATGTAATAGATTTTTTGTTGATGGTACATATTTTCTCCAGATCATGTATTATTAAATAGGTTACTCCCTCCAATTTCAGAATATTTTCATAAACATTTTGTTAGTCACCAACCCGGGGCCTACATGGTTTGGAACTCATAGGTCATTATCTATATCCTTTAGTTTAAATATCTTTAGTGGGAGGGATCATGAAAAAAACAATATCGATAAATTTCTGGGATAAGTTCAATTTTATGATCACTAAATAATTTTGTATTCATTTATATATTTGGTGGTTCTAAAAGAAGTTACATACTTATCTAGATACTAGAAATTGGATGTTGTTATGTTATATATGAACCTAGGGGTAATTATCTTAAAAAGGAATGGTTGAGTATTATTCCACTCTTTAAATAGGTGTATGATGAGTGGGCCTAAGACAACATAACTATAATACCCTGAGATTTTATTAATGTGTTTTTTGGGATTAATTTAATATGTTTGATATTTTTCATTTTCCAAAACACATAAAATTCATTATTTTATACTAAATCCCATTGTCTAGATTGTGTAATAGGGAACAACATGTTTATAGCCCATTACAGACAACATATATTTCATCTTTCTCTACACAGTACACTGAGGTTAGCTTATGTTTCACGCTAGATTGACATTCCTCGAAGGCTTCCATAACACGCAAAACCAAGTGTTACCAAACCATAATTTATTATTCAAATTATAATTTTTAATAAGATATAACATGGCCATTAAATTTAATATTATATGATTAAATATCTTATTAATATGTATTGATGAAATAATTAATTACCCATTAATTGGAAAATAATATATAAACCAAATGAATATAAAGGGACTGATTTTATAAAATCCTATATTTATGGGAAAAAAGTTGTTTAATAAAACTATGTTAAACTAATTACTAATACTGATTGATATGAATAAATTTATATTTGATATATTAAAATACATATTTCTGATAATAATCTAATATATTTGTTAAATATTAGATAAGAACAAACCTAATTTTATTCATAAAAAATATATTTTTTGTAAATATTAGATAATAACAAACCTATTTCTGATAATCATCTAATATATTTGATAAATATTATATAATAACAAACCTAATTTTATGCTTAAAGAATATATTTTTTGAAAATATCGTTTTAACTTATTTTAAGGGAGAACCAATTTAAAATCCAATTTTGACACTTTTATAGATTTAATATTTCAAACTATAATTTATATTAGAAATAGAAAACATAATGTGGTTAGGAAATCGTTTTGGTGTTTTTCTATACATTTTATTTTTTTAATGAATTGTTAAAAAAACTATATTTTAAATAAAATATTCATTTTCATCAAATATATTTATAATGGTGAATTATATATAAATTTTTCATCAAAATTTAATTAGATAATATTTTTATACATTTATACAGTTTAATTCATTAGTATGAAATTAACTTTGAAATTTGGTATAAAAACCAAGAAAAATTTTGGAAATGTTTACTTTGAAATTTGACAGTGTCGTCCCACCAGCAGGATTAATATTAAATTAATTTCTACTAGTTATGTGATTAAAATATTTAAAAATAGATTACATATTTGGAATCAGAAAAAATTATGAATTAAAATAATGTCAAATATTTTTTTCTATAAAAATATTAATGGATGTGATTAAAATTAATTACAAAATTTAAGAGAAAGATTTAGGTTACAAATGTATTAAAAAAAATTTAAGACACAAAAAAGACCCATCCCCTGGTCCAACAACCATATAATTTACATTATTCTTCCATTATCCTTTAATTCTTGATTTTTTATTTTTTATGAATTGTTTAGGTAAAAACAAGGACACACCTAACTTGTTTTTGAAAATACCAAGTTTTTCCTTGTCTTCCCTATAAAAGGCCACCAACTATCCATATTCTTCAAACCTCTTAAACAACTTAGGCTATAAAAATATCTTCCATATACACTTCAATTCATCCCTAAATTATTCTTAGATTCCTCCACTTGGTCACAAAGAAATCCAATTAATCCTTTTTCTATAATCCAAAAGGAGTTACCCAATTCAGAGGTAAAACCTTCTCTCAAGCCCCTTTCTTTTATCTTATTTATCCACCCCTCCACTATTATTGATACATGAATGTATAAAAACAATGGTATTATCAATATACTATTATTTGTTTATTATAAGGGTTATAACTACACATACACACACCTGCATATGATGGGTAGTTCACATAGTGATTACGTGTATAGAAAACTACCACCTAATGAAATGATAATTATTCATTTTTCATTTACCACCTATCATGGTATAAATTTTGATGTAAAATATATTTATATGTGTTTTATATTATATTTAGTATATATTTAAGCTTATTTTTTTATTATACAAAAAATATCGTTAAATTTCACACTAGGTGTAAATGCGATAATTTTGTTTCAGAAAGTGTGACTACGTTCTCGTCAAAGCAATGTGATTCATTTACACACTAAATTAAATGTATTATGTATGTGTTTAGTGAAATTATATTATTTAAATGAAAAAAATTGATACTTTAATTGTAAAATATATACTTCATTTTAATTCATTCATTTTAATACGATAATAAAAGTGGAAACGATGTTTATACGTACGTACTGATTACCATCTCCATGAACAGTGTATTCCATTTCATATATCTATACTTTTTAGATTATTATAATACAAAAATACAGAATATAAATTATATTTATATCATGGTATAAAATTTGGATCTCATGATATAACTATAAGGACCATAGATATAACAAATGATGACAGATGAAAGAATAAATAGAATATTACCTAAAGTGAAACATTAACAAAGGATTATTTACATGTGGGTTATATAAGTCCTAATTAAACAATATATGGTATTAGATATAAGAATATTTTTATAGAATATAATTTTATAATACATTTATATTTATTATATATATCATTTTTATTAGTAAAAATATATTTAAGGAACATGGTAAGGGAATTTCATCCCACTTTAAATTTTAGTGATATGCATGATTTATTCAGCACACATTCCTTATACTTGGTATGAATAATTACCATCAATGTACTGTATTTATATTATACATAAAATTATATATATTTACATATAAATTTAATTATTTTTTTGTGGGATTTATGTTTCAAAAGATACCAAATTGGTAAAGTAGTTTTGTCTTAATTTTCCGTCGTCGAGACACATTCTATGGTATACACTAATATTTTTACATGAGGTTTATATAATTCCTTTGAAAATTTATAACATTAATCTTATTATATTCATGATATTTAAAGATTCATGTAATTACATTTCATTACATGAGTAGTAGAGTTTGAATTTACCTTGTGGTGAGAGTTAATTGAAAGAATCTCATCTCTTTTTTAGAGTGTTTATGTTTGTGATTCTTTTGTTGAAATCTTTTGATAAATATCTTAACATCCCTCATGAAAATTATTATCCTTTTCCTTTTAATCATATATTGATGTATTTGTTAATTTTTTTCACTATTTGGTACATAATATTATTTAGAATGTTTTTAATGAAATCTCGTATTTACCTTATCATCAGTTAGAAATATGTGTTACTTTAAAACCATGATTTATATAAAGGTATTCCAAGAATATTATAAAAATATAACATCATATTTAAAATACCTTCTTATAATTTTTTATTTTAAATTTTTTTTTGATGGAATATTATTATAGCTTTCCGAATGAAAAACTTTTATATTTATTTTACCCCAAAAAAGGAATGTTCTTTTTACCTTGTACGACATATATCGATTTACCTGCCATAATTTTTTAAAGCTTTATTTTTACTTTTAAAAGGATAATTTTTTAGAAAATATTTTTGAAAATTATTTTCAAAGAAATGTTTTTCAAAATATTTTCAAGATTCTTTTATATGCTTTCAAGGAAAATTGGATTAACAAATTCCATTAAGCTCGTATTATAAATTTTAAAAAATGTTTTCAAGATTCTATCTTAAGTGATAAAGTAAAATTCCTTTCAAAATATTTTCAATATCTCTTTATATGTTTTCAAATAAAAATATTTCCCAAATGATTTCAATTCATTTTTTAACTTTTAATTTTATACTCAACAAACTTGTTTTAAAATAGATCTTTCATTTTTAAGATCCTTTTTCAATGGAGAAAAGATATTTTCCAACAGAAATGTTTTTAGAAATATATTTCCATGTTATTTTCCATCTAAGAAAAAATTTTCTGATGTTACTCATTTGATTCTAAGAAATTATAAAATGTTTCCATTCATATTATTTATTTTGGGGTTTATGTTTTAATGTAAAAGTACTTATGACCCCCATTTAAAATTCAAGGGTTATATGCATTTGAAACCCACTTCTTTTCAGATGTCCTTATAAAGATGAAATGATTATAAAACATGTATCATTTCTTCATATGTTAGGATATGATTTCATGTTTATAACACCCATTTCATTTCGTGGAATATAATATGAATCTTTTATTTTGTGTAACATGTATACATGATTTCATTATGATAATTATGTGACCTATATCTCCCTACAAAGAATTTTGTTATTAATTATATCTAAAGAGATATGATAATATGATCTGGTGAGTGAAACATCAGTACTAATATGACCATGGGAGTGAACCATGACTAACAATATGGTATGAGGAGTGAACTTATGCTATATATATAGCCATGGGAGTGAATCATGACTACACAGATGGTACGAGGAGTGAATTTAACACCCCAATATTTCATAGTATATTATTTCTTCAATGTAATTCAATAACTTGCACTACAGGAAACACCGAGTTCAAGCGCACCATAACTTACCAAACTAGCAGTTATGAATAGTAATACCAAATTTTTGAAGTTTTATAAATTTTATCTTTCATAATTCACTTCATTTTTGGATTCTAAATATTAAAATTACCTTAGGGTTAATTTTTGGTATTTTTTTGAAAACATTCAATTTTTGATGAATAGTGAAAAACACTAAGTTATAGTTTAAAACTAAATTATTATTTAAATAATTATTTATTTTATTTAAATTAATTTTAGGTAAAAATATATAAATAAAACCTATATAATTTTAATTTAATTTAGTGGAATCAGTTTATAATAATGTTAGATATATAAAAATTTTATTGAACTTTTCACCGCATTTTACCCATCTCCTAGGAGAATTTGCAAATTCACATAAAACATCATTTTACCGCTTCTGTGAGTGGAATTTTTAAAATATGAGAGACATGGTTAATATCAAGGAGTAAAATGTGGTTCAATAAGATAAAAATAATTTTTGGTGAATAGTAACTATTTACTTTTATTTACCACTGTTAAAAGTAAATAGGGTAATTAAGGGTAAAAATGATATTAATATTACCCTAACACATGTCCTAATTCTATCAGACAAGTATATCTAGACCAAAAACAACCTTATAAATAAAATATTATCATTTAGGTCCACTTGGATTAGATTAGGACATTTGTTATTATTTAATTTGAAGAAGAGTTAAAAGATTTAAAATCAAAGTTTAATAACTAATACATTTTTAATATAGGGTTATACATAATATAAATTCGATTATAAATATTAATTAGAAAGATAAAAATATTTCCTACATAATGGTATTTTATTTATAATTTTTAGACATAAAATAATTTAATTTATTTGTGACACAATGATGATGCAGTAATCACCGTATTAATGAAAGATTATGATAATTGATATTATGAATAACCAAATAAATGTAATTTGAGACTTTTTATGAATTAAAATAATTTTATAGGTTAATATGACATATTAGGAATGGTTATATGAATTTTTTCTAATTAATAATTCTTTTATGAATTTATCAAAAACAAAATACCCAATAGTGTCACAATTGACATAAAAGATTATTTAAAACAAATATTATATTATTAATTGATATTGTATTCCTAAAAATCTAAGGCTCTGAAAAAGGACTTGTATCATGATAGGTGTATCATTAATGGACAACATGGGGGTATATTGGAAGTTTATAGTATGTTTATTAATCATATAATATAAAAATACAAAGAGACGTGGTAAATGTAAAACTAATTAACTAAGAGTTAAACTAATAGATAAGGTTAATAAAGTGACCCATACCTGTCTAAAACCTATTGGTTGAGTGTATTTAGACCTATACCACCTTATCCTTGATATAAATAAATTTTTAGACATTATAAACCGAATATTAATTTATTATAAAATAATATTTTATGTTTTTCCTAAGGTTCCCCTCACCCCTCTTATAAAAGGGCACTCCCCTTTCACTCTAATTCACACATTCTAAGCCATTTGTCTCGGCCATAAACAACCCAAATACCCTCTCAACTATACTCTCTTAAACCTAGATTTCTTAGTTTGATCAGAAAGACAACCTATGGAGCCCTTTTGATCAAATCAAAAGGAAGAACCCGAAGAAGAGTTAATGATTTCACCACCCTCTTTCAAGTTCCTTTCTTCTTCCACTTCCTTTTTCATTTTTGTTTCCATTATAAAATAATTACTCTAGTATCATATATATACACTGATGTTATTATAATATTGGTACAACCAAATTCATTATTCTATCCACCCTTTGAATGACATGTCACTATATGTGCGTATGTACGGCTTACCGTATCCACATCGTGGTGTAAATGTTATTCAATACATTATTAGTTGGATGGGTATAATAATGATATGTATTTTATGTAAATAATAAATATAACATGATAAATATTCTGTATATATGATATACCATCCAATTATATATTATTTTAATCTCAAAATAATGATATTTTTGCTCGTGTGTACGTACGGATTATCGTCTCCACGACTCGATGAGATCCATTTCCAAGTTCACCATTCATCGACGATAATAAAAATATATAGTACTAATAAGTTTGTAATTAATGAAATAATAATAATATTGGAGATATATATATATTTATATATATAAGTATTTATGTACTTACATATATCTTATTCACTTACTTCTATTCAATACTATATGAAAACAGAAATAGCTTTTATGCGTACGTACGGACTACCGTCTCCATAAACGGTGTTTTCCATTTCTTATATACGTCTATTATACATATTTATATTCTACATATATATGATATATAAATCAAGATTTATATTCTGGAAGTTTTTAAATCATGATCTTAGTGATACAATCAAGAGTAACAAGTTAAAACACGTACGATAAAGAAAGTGATTATTACCCAAAATATTAATATAACATGGAAATTATTTATAAATTTGTAGTATAAATTCATAAATGAATAATTTATGATATTATAAATATTAAATTGGTTCTAGTGTAATTTAATAACAAACTATAGTCTTTATAAAGGTGGTTAAACGTTCCCTCGACTATAGGAAAGTGCAAGGTAAGGGTTTTCATCTCACTCCTTATTCCTGTGAGATTCATGCCATATTTCCAATATTACCTTTTGTGTGGTTTATGTACTACCCATAATTTAATTAATTGTTTAATAAACATTAATTTACGTGTATTTACATATTCACTATATGCTAATTCTTTCATGGGGTGTATGTTTCATAAGTTACCAAATTGGTAAGGTTTTTTTCACAATCTCATTATTATTCGAGATTCTTTCTGTGTAAGTATTTGTTGGGAAATTTTTATCACCCATGTCAATTGTTCAGAAAAATTATTTCAAAATGAATATTTTAAGTATTTGTGAAAGGTACTCTTTATCAAGATCATAATTTTAAATGTTCTAAAGTTTTAACTATCAAAATATTTTTAATTAATGTCCATGTTTTCAAAATGATTTTAAGGATTTATTTATATGGACATGAATGTTCTGAAATGATAATTCTTTTCAAACGTTTTGAAGTGGTATGGTATAGTTTGAGACAAAAATCCCTTTTAAAAAACATCCTTTATAAATGTGTGACTTTTAAATGATTTTATAAAAAGGATATTTCTCTCAGAATGTTTTACTCATCATTTTCAATTGTGTCAGCATCCTTTACTGGATATTATTTTTATTGAGGTTGAATTATTATAATAAAATAATCCATATTGTATTGAATGAGTTATGATATGTTTGACTGTGGATGTTCTATTTTTATACCATTCAGGGTTTATGGTTATTGTATTGATATTTCATATGCTAGTTTTAATACAAATGTTTATGTTATATTACAACTTTTTCATATGAGGAATGCAGTGGACTTAATAAGTGACGGGTGGAGCCTGCTATAGCTCCTTGATGCATCGGTGGGTCTCATGAGACAAACTAGTTTCTTGGCACAAGGCATTGACAAAATATTTATTTGTAGTCTTGGAACGAGTCCCTGACTATATGGTAAGGATGTCCGGTATTAGACATTCCCTCATTGTGAAATTAGTTATTACATTTGATTATTTGACTAGTAAAATATACGTGTTCATATTTATATGGTAATGTTTCATTTATTTTCACCATATTATGTTCACATTTTTGTTTAAAAAGCTATTGTTCTTATTACACATCTTGCCTTAAAATTTTATAGCTTCCGCTAAATTATTTACCCTTACTAAGCATCTGAGATCACCCCTTTCTTATGTTTTATTTTCTCCGGATTCCATGAAGTGTATTATGATTGATATGGAGGGTTAATAAAAATGAAAAAATGGAATTACCAATGGGCTATCTATTTTGTGTTTTATGCTTAAAATTTTAATGTAATGTTAATGTATGTAATCTGTTTTCCAAGACTGCTAAATTGATTGGTCCTTCGAGACATGATTCCTTGTAATAGTTCCAATTCATTAAAATAATGAACCGTCACTGGGTAACTGGGGTCAGGGCATTACACTTGGTATTAGAGGATGTTTAGAAATAACTTTGGGAACTATATTTAGATAAACTCTGATTTGATAACGTTACCCTAAGATAGACTTTGAGGACTAGTATAGAAGAACTTCCTAGAATTTGGATAATGTAGAGATTTTTTTAGTTTTCCAAGAAAATACATCCCTGTCTAGATATGAGCAGGAAGGGGTAGCTTTGGTAGAGATGTACCTAGGGGAAACCTGAAAATACCGCTTTGAGATAGACTTGAATGAGAACGGGTGCACGATAACAGTCCTTGCTGCACTCTTGGTTATGACGCTCCTGGGGGATATGATTTGGATTATTCTCATTTTCTTTACAAATCATTAAGAATGATTTACGAGTATATATATCCTCAAAGAAAATATTTATATGGATTATATCCATAAACTGTTCAATTTATGTTAGGTATTTTACATGTTTGGAATTATGAATTGCGATTCCTAAACTGACCTAGTGTATTCCATTGTTTAGAAATGGTGCCCAGTAGAAGTAATGATAATTCTCGCAATACATATGATCTAAAGAGTACGAAGTATCGTGTCTTTCATGGTTTTAAGCAAAAATTTAGAAGGGAAAACGTCTCCCATGTATTCTCAACATATGAAGAAATAATACCTTTTGTTAATAAGATAAGTAAATAATTATCTGAAGCCTATGGCTTTGAAGGGAAGTTAGAGAAGAAAAGGATGGTAGAAAGAAATATGGATAAAGGGAATAAGGGAAAGAAGGATTTTCCAATATCTGATAAATGTGGATTGAATCACCTTGGTAAATGCATGAAGGGACTGGAATTTTGTTATAAGTGTGGAGAAAAGGACACCAAGTTCATGATTTCATTGGTAAGAAAAAGTTTCCAAATGTAAAATGCTTCATCTACAAGGTGTTGACATAGTACTTGAATCAATGTCCCATTCATAAGAGAATAATGTAGATGATGTTATTGGGTAATAATCAAGTTATGATACTACCACATTTCAAGAGGAATGACTAGTGTTCTTATGTTGTTATTATAGAATTATTTCATTTGAGTGTTGTATCAATAGTATACTGGTTACATGAATTATAATGATAAATAAGGATTGTACTGTAGTACTATTTTCATAAGGATGTGAGATTATATGGTTCTAAGAAAAGTGACTTAATAGTAAGATAAACTTTTTGGAAAAACACATGGTTAAGGAAATGTAATCCTTAATATGGTCCTGATAATGAGGTAGTGATTTTTGAATAAGAGATGATTGATTTAGATAAATTATATTGGATATTTATGACTACCTTGAATGTAATTAATGATTTTTATATTTCATCATTGTTGGAGTTTACAACATTTTTCAATAGAATGAGTATATACATTATTATATAAGGAATAAAAGTGAATGAATGTAATCAATACGGTTTTATTGTAATTCAGGATGTTATAGTGTTTTAAAAGAATACATGATGAAAGTGTTCACATGTTATTACCTAGAAAAAAGGATCTTCATTGTGTTTAACTTCCTTATAAATTTTGGATTGAGACATTTGATATAAGTACTTTGGATAAGTCTATATGATGGAATGGATTATGTTTGAAATTGGCTACTATTCTTAAGGTTATTTTTGGATTGTTATAAAAGGACAACCCAGAGGTCGGGCGACAACTAGTCGCGTCCGACAACGCCGCGAGTCTTAAACCCGCAACTGAAGAGTGACAAGGGTGCATCACCTACGACTGGACTACGTGATGTACTGGTTTGTATAATTTATCTTTTTTTTAAATAGTCTGATAAATGAATTATAAATTCCATTTTTTTGGAACCCAACATGATTAGGATAAATTGAATTTTTTTGAAATCTTTTGGAGTGCAAGATGAGTTTGTGGTAGAAATTAGTAAAAGGATGGAAATCTAATTGACAAGTATACAATTTTTTTATTCTCTTATTCTATGAAGAAATAAATTCTTAAAATTTAGGTAAGGTATCTTAAAACCAAAACTGTGTTATCCTAATACCATACATTTTATTGAACCGATAGTATTTTAATCCATCATAAATTGGTGGCTTTGAGGTAGACAATTCTACAATTTCTTGTGATTGATGACCTCAATCACTCCCTATAAATATTTACATTTTCCTCCAATTATGCATCTCTAATTTCCACCAATGTTCTCCTAATTGATATCATAATTTGGTGGTGACTTTTTCATCCCCCTTTTCCCCTTATTAAGACTAAAGTTTATTAACCCAATTTACGATGTGGGTTTTCCCGTAATGGTATTTTCTATTTTCAAACTTTTATTTTCGAAGAACAATTTCAAATTGCGAGGATGCAATTTATTGAAGGAGAGAAGAATGTTAACAACCCAAGATTTCAAAGTATATTATTTCTTCAAATTAATTCCATAACATTCACTACAGGCAACACCGAGTTCAAGCGCACTATAACTTACCAAACTAGCAGTTATGAATAGTAATACCAACTTTTTGAAATTTTATAAATTTTATCTTTCAAATTGGACTTCATTTTTGGATTCTGAATATCGAAACTATCTTATGGTAAATTTTTGGTATTTTTCTGAAAACTTTCAATCTTTGATTAATAATGAAAAACAATCAGTTATAGTTTAAAACCGAATTATTATTTAAATAATTATTTATTTAATTTAAAATTATTTTTGGTCAAAATATATACATAATCCCTATATAATTTCAATTTAATTCATTGAGTCATTTTATAATAATTTTAGATATTTAAACATTTTATTGAACTTTTCACCGTCTTTTACCAATCACCTAGGAGAATTTCCAAATTCACATAAAACATAATTTTACCACTTCTGTGAGTGGAATTTCGAAAATTTGAGAGACACGGTTAATATCAAGGAGTAAAATGTGGTTTAATAAGATAAATATAATTTTTGGTGAATAGAAACTTTTTACTTTTATTTACCACTGTAAAAAGTAAATAGGGTAATTAAGGGTAAAAATGATATTAATATTACCATAAAACATGTCCTAATTCTGTTGGACAAGTCTACGTAGATCAAAAACAACATGATAAATAAAATATTATCATTTAGGTCCAATTGTATTAGATTAGGACATTGATTATTATTTAATTCAAAGAAGAGTTAAAAGAGTTAAAATCCATGTCCAATAACTAAAACATTTTTAATATAAGGTTATACATAATATAAATTCGATTATAAATATTAATTAGAAAGATAAAATGATTTTCTACATAATGTAATTTTATTTATAATTTTTAGACATTAAATAATCTAATTTATTTGCGACACAATGATGATGCAATAATTACCGTATTGATGGATGATTAAGATAATTGATATTATAAATACACAAATAAATGTAATTTTAGACTTCTTATGAATTAAAATAATTCTCTAGGTTAATATGACATATTAGGATTGGTTATATGAGTTTTTTTCGAATTAATAATGCTTCTATGAATTTATCAAAAACAAAATACCCAATAGTGTCAAAATTGACATAAAAGAGTTTTTAAAAGAAATATTACATTATTAATTGATATTATATTCCTAAAAATCAATGGTTCAGAAAAAGGACTTATATCATTATAGGTGTATAATTAATGGAACACTTGGGGGTATATTGTAAGTTTATATAATGTTTATTAACCATATTATATAAAAATACAAAGAGACATGGTAAATGTCAAACTAATTAACCAAGAGTTATAATTAAAAGATAATGTTAATAAAGTGACTCATACTTTTATAAAACCTATTGGTTGAGTGGATTTAGACCCATCCCCACCGTATCCTCGAAATAAATCAATTTTTAGCCATTATAAACCTAATATTAATTTATATTAAAATAATATTTTAAGTTTTTCCTAAGGTTCCCCTCACCCTCTTATAAAAGGGCACTCCCCCTTCACTCTAATTCACACCTTGTAAGCCATTTTTCGTGGCAAAACATTTCCCAAATACCCTCTAAACTATCACCATTTTAACCTAGAGGCCTTATTTTGATCTGAAATCCAACCTAAGGATCCCTTTTGATCAAATCGAAAGGAAGAACACGAAAAAGAGGTAATGATTTCACCACCCTCTTTCAAGTTTCTTTCTTCTTCTACTTTCTTTTTCATTGTTGTTTCCATTATAAAATAATAAATCCAGTATATTATATATACTATGATGTTATTATAATTGTGTTACAACCAAATTAATTATTCTATCCAACATTTTAATGACATGTCACCATACGTGCGTACGTACGGCTTACCGTCTCCACGTCGTGGTGTAATTATTATTCAATGGATTATTATTTGGAAGGGTATAATAATGATGTGTATTCGATGTAAATAATAAATATAACATTATAATGATTCGGTATATAGGTTATAACATCCAATTATATAATATTTTAATATCAAAAGAATTATATTTTCGCTCATTGTACATACGGATTACCGTCTCCACGACGCGATTAGATTCATTTCTAAGTTCACCAAAAATCGACAATTATAAAAATATATATTACTAATAAGTATGTAATATATGACATAATAGTGATAATGGATATATATATATATATATATATATATATATGTATTTATGTACTTACATATATCTTATTCACTTACTTCCGTTCAATACTATTTGAAAACTGAAACAACATTTATGCTTACGTACGGACTAACGTCTCCATAAAAAGTGTTTTCCATTTCATATATACGTGTATTATACATATTTATATTCTAAATATATATGATATATAAATCATGTCTTGTATTCTGGAAGTATTTAAATCATGATCTAAGTGATACAATCAAGAGTAACTACTTAAAACACGTACGATAAAGAAAGTGATTATTACCCGAAATATTAATATAACATGGAAATTTTTATTAAATGGGTACTATAAAGTCATAAATGAATAATTTATAATATAATAATGATTCAAATGGTTCTGTTATAATTTAATAACATACTATAGTCTTCATACATGTGGATAAACATTCCCTCGACTAAAGGAGAGTACAAGGTAAGGGTTTTCATCTCACTCCCTATTCACGTGAGATTCATGACATATTGCCACTATTACCTTTTGTGTGGTGTATGTACTGACCATAATTTTATTCATTATATAATACAATTTAATTTATTGGTATTTACATATTCATTGTATGATACTTCTTTCATTGTGTTTATGTTTCGTAAGTTACCAAATTGGTAAGGGTTTTTTTTCACAATCTCGTTATTATCCAAGAATGTTTATGTGTAACTATTTACTGGTACATTTTATCAACCATGTCCATTTTTCAAATAAATTATTTCATAATGAATATTTTAAGGATTTTTGAAATGTAATCTTTACCAAGATCATAATTTTTAATGTTTTAAAGATTTATATTTCTAAATATTTGTAATTAATGTCCATGTTTTCAAAATGATTTTAAGGATTTATTTATATGGACATGAATGTTTTGAAATGATAATTATTTTAAAAAGATTGAAAGTGGTATGTGACACATTGATTCAAAAATCCCTCTTAAATAACATAATTTATAAATGTATGACTTTTAAATGATATTATAAAAATTATATTTCTCTCAAAATGTTTTACTCATCATTTTCAACTATGTCAGCATCCATTATTTGATATTATTTTTGATTGAGGTAGAATTATTATAATAAAATCTTCTATATTGTATTGAATGAGTTATGATATGTTTGATTGTGGATGTTTTATTTTTATACCATTCATGGTTTATGGTTATTGTATTTATATTTTGTATGCTAGTTTTAATACGAATGTTTATGTTATGTTTCAACTTATTAATATGAGGAATTCAATGGACTTAGTAAGTGACGGGTGGATCCCGCTAATGATGTCCAGTATTAGGAATTACCTCATTGTGAAATTAGTTATTACATGTGATTATTGGACTAGTAGAATATCCATGTGCATGTTTATATGGTAATGTTTCATTTATTTTTACCATATTATGTTCATGTTTATGTTTAATAGGCTGTTGTTTTTATTACACATCTTCCCTTAAAAGTTTATAGCTTCTACTAAATTATTTACCCTTATTGAGCATTCGAACTCACCCCTTTCTTATGTTTTATTTTCTTAGGATTCCAAGAAGTGTATTATGATTGATATGCAGGGTTAAGCTAAAGGGAAAAATGAAATTCTCAATGAACTATCTATGATGTGTTTTATTCTTCAAATTGTAATGTAAAGTTAACGTATGTAATATCTTTTAAAAGACTGCTAAACTGATCGATCCTTCGGGACTTGATTCCTTGTAATCGTGCCGATGTATTAAAATAATGCATCGTCTCTGGTTAACTGGGGTCGGGGAATTACATTGAATCCGTACGACTAAGATGGTCGTGTAAGTGATTCCTTGGCTACTAAGGAAATAATATTATATGATTATTTTTTCCACAATTCCATGTTTTATTCTAAAGTTATGATTCCATGCCTTCTGTTCTTTATTTCCTTATGATTCATATCTTATGGACATCCATTATTTATTCCATGATTCATGTATATGATATTTGATTTGTATGGCACGATATTATATTTTTATGATCATGTTTTCATACACTATTCCTCATTATTATGCTTACATATCTCCGTTGTTTACCCTTACTGAGAATTTTAGCACAACCCATTTTTTGTTTCTTTACCCAGGTTAGGAAGAAATGAATTATGATTTATGTTTCTATGAATGTTGATAGTAATTAAAAACCTTCTAGGAGATAAGGTAGCTCAATTATGTTTCATTATTTTTCCAAAGGCACTGGGTTAATATGGTCATTTTACGTATATTTTTATAATGTTTTAAGTATTCTACAAAGGTAATTTAATGTTAATATATAAAAAGGGAGGGTCGATATATAGTATTAGAGAAAAGATCTAGTTAACCATTGGAAACAATGATTAGAATGACCTAGTGAGAAACTAAGTACATGTCTTGGTATAAGTATAAGGATAAAGAAAATTAAAGGAAAATGACTTGGAATTTGGGCAATGGATAGAGTTAGTTGTTTCCTAGAAATACATCTCTTTCTAGATACTACAACGGTATGTGGATCTGGAATAGATGTACCTATGGGTAAAACCATTGAAATATGTCGGATGCTAGACATAGGATAATATAACACAAACAAATATGCATGGATGCACACCAACATTGAAAATACCAATGGATTCACTTTATGAACTCACAAACTCATCTTGAACCATCTTGAAGGATTTAAATATATGTTTTCTATAAATAACCTTTTACAAACCTATAATTTTATAGTTTAATGAAGGTTTCATGATTTACACATCAATAAGTGATTATTTTCATGACTATGTGGTTTTCTTCTATGATAAGTAATTATCTCACTATGCTTCTTGTTTTTGTAACAACCCAAGATTTCATATTACATTATCTCTTAAAAGTATTTCAATAGTTTGCATTACATGCAACACCGAGTTTGAGTGCACCATGACATACCAAACTAGTTGTTCAAAAGATGTTATGAATAGTATTAACTGGATTTTAAATTTTATCTATGACATAAAATTTTAACATCCATATTATGTGATTCTTAGCCATAATATAAGAACAAATTAAATTTTTCAGATAAATGATTTTTTTTTCAGAAAATTCAATTTAACAACCTTTTAATGGAGAACCCTTTTTAAATCCAAATTCTTGACACTTTTATATATTCAATTTTACGAAATAAATTTATTCTTTAGAATTCGGATAGAAAAAAATAGTTTCGATAAAATTCTTGGTACTTTTTATAAAACAATCATACATTGATGAATTGTGAAAAATACTAAATATTAATTGAAAACAACTTTTTCAATCGAAATAATATATAGTTTTAAATTATAATTTTGAGTGGTTTTAATTTATAATTAGGTTATAATTTTATCATTTAATATATTTTAGGTCATTATATGTAATTTCACATTAAAATTTGACATAAACACATGTCAATTTTTTTGATATTGTTTACTTTTTAAAAACCAACTTTTTGGTTTTGTAAATAATAATTAATTTTAAATTAATTAGTGCAACTTCATTATTTTGAATTTCATAAAATTGACTTAATTTTTGTATTCATATTATCAAAATTATCTTGGGTTTAATTTTTTTTATTTTTCTGAAAACCATTTATTTTTTATTAATTGTGATAAACACTACGTTATAGGTTCAAAACGAATTTTATTTAAATAATTATTAATATTTTTTTAATTGTTTTTAATGTAAAAATAGATACATAATAGCCATATTAGTGCAATGTTATTCATTGGAGTGATTTTATAATAAAATTAGATATAGAAAACATTATTGAACTTTTATCGTCTCTTACCCACATTCAAGACACATTTGCAAAATTGCATAAAGTGTAATTTTATTGTTTTAATGAACTGAATTTCAAAAATCATAGTGTCACAGTTGACATTAGTAAGTAAAATATGGTTCAGTAGGATGAAAATAATTTTTGGTGAATAGTAACTTTTAAATTTTATTTACCATAGTTAAAAGTAAATATGGTAATTAAAGGTAAAATGATATTATAATTACACTAACACATGTCCTAATTCTGTTGGATAAGTGTATTTCAACAAATATTAACCTGAGGAATTAAATATGATTCTTTTTTATCCAATTCGATTAGATTATGACATTATTATTTTATTTAATGAAGAGTTAAAATTGTTAAATGTTAGTTTTAATAACTAAAAAAAATTAATATAGGGTTATACATGAGATAAAATCAACTACATATCTTCATTATAAATCTAAAATTATTTCCAATATCATGATATTTTATTTATAATTTTAAAACATTAAATAATTAATGTTATTTATGACACAATGATGTTGTAGTAATTACCATATTAATGCAAGATTAAAATATTTGATATTATCTATATTAAAATAAATCTAAATTGAGACAGATGATGAATTACAATAATATTCAAGGTTAATATGAAATTTTAGGTTTGATTCAATGAATTTTTTTAAGGAATCATATTTTTATGACATTCAGAAAAACCAAATACTAAATAGTTTAAAAATGACATAAATAATTGTTTAAAAAAACTATATTACTAAAAATATAATGTTCTTCTGAAAGACTTATATAATGATATATATGCCAATAAATAACCTCTTGGGGTTTGTTTGGATTTTTATAATATGTTTATTAACCATTATTTTATAATAATACAAGAAGACATGTTAAAAGTAAAACTATTTAACTAAGAGTTAAATATGAATGATATGGTAATATGGTGACCTAAACGTACCTAAAAACTTTTTACTAAGAGTATTTTTACCCATAAAAACCTTAGCCTTGAAATGAATCCATTTTGAGCCATTAGAAACTGAAAATTGTTTTATAATAAAATAATATTTCAAGCTTTTCATATGATGCCCATCACCTCTCTTATAAAAGGGACCTTCACCTTCTCTTAATTTCACACCTCCAAATAAATTTGGCTTGGCCAAACCATACTCAAATATCCTCCCAAATATCCTCACATTATCTTAGATTCCTCCATTTTATCACAATCCCAACCTACGGTTCCCTTTTGATCAAATCAAAAGGAAGCATCCGAAGAAGAGGTCATAATATGATCACCTATTTCAATGTTATCTTCTTCTTCCACTTCCACTTTCTTTGTTGTTTCCTTACCAAAAAAAGAACTCCTATAGATTCTAAAAACATTGATGTTATTATAAATATGGTATTAACATATTCAGTATTCCATCTATCCAATGAAAAATAGTGTCACTATACATGTGTATGTACGGCTTACCCTCTACACATTATAGTGTAGTTTGTCATTCAACACATCATTATTTGGATGAGTATAGTAATGTGTATAATTTCTATAAATAATAAATATAAAATTTTAATTATTATATATATATATAATATACCATCCCATTATATATTAGTTCACCGTCAAAAGAGTGATATTATCACTCGTGTGTACGTACAGCTGACCATATCCACGATACGATGAGATTCATTTCTATTTACACCATTCAATGATGATTATAAAAAACTATATTATTAATAAGTATGTAATATATTACATAATAATTATACTTAATGTATTTATATATATTTATATGTATATATAATTACATATCTTTCATTCACTTACATCCCTTCAATACGATATTAAAAAGGAAATAGTGTTAATGCATACGTACGGCCTACCATCTCCATAAATGGTGTTTTCCATTTCATATATCTATCTTTTATAAATATTTATGTTCAAAATATATATATAATATAAATAATGTTTTATATTCGGGATGTAGTTAAGTCATTAATTAAGAGATACAATCAAGAATAACAAGTTAAAACACGTATGATAAAGAAAGCAATTATCACCCGAAAATGTTAATTTAACATGGAAATTATTATTAAATGGGCAGTGTATATTCTAAAATGAATCCTGTATGTTATCATAAATATAAATATGGTTTTGGAATAATTTAATAACATATTATGGTCATTATAAAGGAGGATAAATGTATCCTCGACTAAAATAAAGTACAATGTAAGGGTCAATTACTCAATCTCATTATTATCCGAGACTGTTTATGTGTTTATTTTTAATGAGACATATTTATTATCCGTTTCTATGTTTGATAAATGATTTTTTAAATGGTTTATTTTTAAATAACTCTAATACTAAAAAATCATTTTAAATGTTTTAAATATTCATTCTTCAAAATCATTCTAATTAATTTCTGTATTTTCAAAAAAAAAATTTGGAATTATATATATGGACATGAATGTTATAAAATGTTAATTCCTTGAAAAAGTTTCAAATTTGTATTAGAAAATTTTATTAAAAAAATATCTTTTAAATTTATTTTAATTTCCTAGATTTTTCCATGTATTATTTTAATATTATATGGGAATTATTTCGAGACTAGGCTATGAGACGGCGTGCAGTTCCGGGGCCCGGTGAGCCCGGAACAAATGTTTGAATTTAATTTAATAATTAAATTACGTGTGCATGCAGTTTTCCTGAAAAAGTGGATAACTCCCAAATTGGTTCTCGGATCAGAAATCTGAGGGCACCGTTGCGTTCAAAACAACGATTTTACCTTAGGCGAGGCCTAACTTCGGCCGGTGCAGGTCAGTGGTGAAATCTGGTTTTTGGATGTGACAGTAATAAAATATTTAATAAAAATATTTTATTTTGGTATCAAGATCTTTTAAATATTTTTTTATTTTATCCTCTTTAAATAGAGGCTTGCACTAGGGTCTAGGTTTAAAAACCCCATAACCCTAAAAAGCCTTGGCAGCTCTGGAGGAAACAACCAACGTGGCGGCGACGACATTCTTGACTGATTTTGACAGCGATGACGACGCGGTGAGCAGAACTTCGCTGGAAAATGCAGCGAATCCAGGTAGGATGTTGTTGTGATTTTAATTCTTCCCCGTTTTTGATTTCCACGATGATCACAGATTATTCCACAAACAGATTAGCTAGCGGATCGATCGTTCATGCGGGTTGGGAATTTGCAGGGATTTTTGGGGATTTGATTCTTGTTATTTGTTTCATTTCGTTCAACCTTATAACAATGATGAACCAAGATCGACACGAACATCAATTGAGGTTCATCCCTCAAGATTTTTTGTGTGTTCTTCCCCAAATTCTCACATTCATTATGAGCGTTCTTCGCGTTCTTCGCGAGGCGAGGAACAAAGGATCGTTGCACGTCCGTTCTGCGACGCAACGATCCCAAACTGAAGGATCAACACCGCAGCAGTCTTGCGGAGGTACGATGATGGTTTTGGCGGACAGATTGAAGCAGATCGGAAGAAATCGTTCATCAGATGATTTCTGTTCGGATGGATGGAATCGGATTTTGGAGCTGATTGAAGGCCTGAAACCCACGGATTCGGATTCATGGAGACGAGGCAACCCGGTATCTGGAGTTTCGTGGTGAACGGACGATAGAATCGAGATCCAGGAGATCTTCCGAGGCGTGTGGAGGAAGACGCGGTTCAGTAAATTTCCCGACTGCACGCCGTGTAGTATGGGATACACGGCGTGTGTTCGTCGAAAGGGTTATCAGGCATGTAATCCTGGAGTACATGGACACGGGTAGGGTAAACGGCCAGGGACATGCTGTGTATACCCCCTCCCCGGCCAGACCCGGCCAGATACACGGGGAACCTTGTGTACTGGCACACGGGTAGGCGACAAGGACACGGGTAGAGACCGTGTACGGGCACATGGCCAACGTACATGGAGCGAGCCCAGGAGCTCAAACACGGCGTGTGACTTATCCTATATCCCATGTAGTTGTTTTCAATCTGAAAAGCCGAGGGACACGGTCCGTTTACACGGGCAGTTCCTGGTGTCATGGAACACGATGTGTACTTTACTACACTCCATGTAGTTTAGTTTTTTACAGACTGAACGAAGGACATGGGCCGTTTACACGGGCATTACCCGGGGTCAAGGAACATGGTGTGAAACCATACTACACGCCGTGTAACTTTTTCTTCTTGGCTTCATCCACTTGCCTTCTGTGACTTGGAATAGTTCTTAGGTTTTGTACCCTTGGTAATTCCCTGAAGTTCATGGTATCAATTCCATTATATAGGAGTATGATCCCTTCAGCATAACTCCCTGAATAGAGTTGTTGGAATCTCCTCTGTGAGACTTAGAGTCGGATCATCTATTCCTTCCTGGAACCCTAGGTGGAGTTCTTGGTATCGACGTGACCAACTTTACCGAGCGCCGATCTTCTGCTTAGTGGATTAGCTCAGACTAAGTTGTCGTAATCACCCCATGAATTGGTGGTGATCCTCATATGAGCATCTTGTTCCCAAGGTACTTGTGGAGTGTGTTCTCCCGGAACGTGTACTTTGTATCTCTCTCTTCATACCTAGGTGTGTGTTCTCCCAAAAGTAAGCTTAGTGGAATCTTCGAGTTGGATCTAGTGGTGGTATCGTGATGGTCGTTTGTGTATGAGTATATCTAGATATTCTTGTTATATGTTCCGTAGACATATACTATGTAGATCTTACTGTACCTTTCATTGTGGTATTTTCCTTTGTTGTATTTCCTTTCTGGTTTTTGGGGTGTCCTACTTGTTATTGTTATACTCACCCCTGCACAGGCTTTGCCCACACATGTCATGTCTTGTGTAGAAGAGCGAGCCTCTGATGAGATTATATGCGGACCAGGACTGGATGGTGTTCAGTGAGATCAGACGAGCCGAGGTGTATTCCTTTGGTGACGGGTTGCGGTCCTAGTACCTTTCTCTACAAGTTGGACTTGTTGGAGACGTTCTTTTGGTGGTCCTGTACTTTTGGCCCAGGATTTTACTTTACTGTACTTTACATCCCTGTCGTACTCTGTTGGTTGGGTTTTAGTGTATTCATGCATCTTTTACTTTTAGTAGTTTTTACTTTAAAGCTTTATGGGCTTGGATATGTGTGTGCATGTGTACATGTTATAGGCAATGCCTCCCATGTTAGTAGCATGCGTCTTTGATGCTAGTCACCAGCCCCTGGCCTATTGGAGGTGGGCTTGGGGAGGTGTGGCTCGGGCCCCACTGGGATGGGTCATGACAGAGTGGTATCAGAGGTGGTCGGTTCTAACTTAGGACCGAGAGTCTGTGAGTTGGTTTGGGGTAATAGTGTTAAGTGTTTCGAGTTCAGCTCTCAGGACAAGGACCCCAGTGTTGGTGCGGGGACCGACATATCTATACACCAAGACTCTGGTAACTTGCTTTTTGACTTGGAACATGAAAAAACTTATTGCATGGGGAAAAATAATGGTACATGCATCATATAAGAATGGGTTGGGGTTTCCATGCCCTTCTTGAGTCAACTCTCCAGATATACTCACTGACTGTGATACATCATGTTTCTTAAACAGGATGCCTCCGCGACACACACCCACTAGGACCCAGCAGGTCGATCATGAGGATGACCCCCTCAGTGATGAAACTTCGATACATGGACCAGATCCGCCAGTTCTACCCCCAGGTGGCATGCCAGTTATCCCGCCCCCTGTGGATAAGTGTTTAGAGTCTACTGTACCAATGGAGGAGATGCGCAGGCTGAGCGCACTCCACGAGTTTCAGAGGCAGAGACCCCTCAGGTTTCGAGGCGAGCCTGACCCTCAGGCAGTAGAGGACTGGCTTGAGGCAGTGACCAGAGTCTTCCGTTTGGTCAGGACACCAGCATACCAGATGGTGATCCTGGCAGTGAGCCTTCTGCAGGGCTCGGTAGGGCGATGGTGGAGTTTGGTCATCTAGAGTCACGACGAGTGGACTCTTGCATGGTCGAATTTTGAGCATCTTTTCAGAGTGGAGTTCTCACCGTTTACCCTGAGAGCAGTACGTATACAGGAGCTTCTTTAGCTCCAGTAGGGAACCATGACGGTGGCTGAATATTCATCGAGATTTACCGACCTCTCGGAGTACTCGATGGATATGGTCAGAGATCAGTACTTCAGAGCTTGGGATTTTGAGTGGGGCTTGCACAGAGATATCTGATCTAGCATCATCCCTATGAGAATACCTACTTATGCTATGGTGCTCGAGCGGGCTTTGGTGATCGATAGCTTCTTGGTGGAGTAGGGACAACCGACAGTTGTCAGTAGTGGGTGAGCTGAAGTGGAGACCTCAGTGGCGGGGAGCCGACGTCCGGGACCCAGGCACAGGAGACATTTCTAGAGGAGATCCCAGGATAGGGGATCAGCCGTACAGGGTTCACAGGGTGCATCCATCCAGCCTCGAGAGAGGAAATTTTACTCATGTGATGGCAGGGGACATCTCGCTTGAGATTTTCCAACCCATCGTACTACTGACACGGGAGCAGTGGATGGACCACCGAGGCAGAGGCAACGTGTGGAGCAAGCAGATCCATGAGGTGGCGGACGTGGAAGAGGATCATGGAGAGTAGCTAGAGGTGGTCAACATTTTTACCCTTTACCACCACCACCCGCAGGAGGTCCACCCCAGGCTCAGAGAGGTGGTGGACAGAGGCAGGGACAGCTGTAAGCGGCAGAGGCTTATGACCCAGGTACTCCCGGAATGATTAGAGGTACTATCTATGTCTTTTCTAACATGGATGAAGTATTGATAGTCACATGTGCTAGTCATTAATTTGGGGTTTCTTATCTTGTTCGAGACCTTGAGATTCCAGTTGATCTGTTGACTCG
Organism: Viscum album; assembly: GCA_963277665.1. Taxonomy (NCBI): domain Eukaryota; kingdom Viridiplantae; phylum Streptophyta; class Magnoliopsida; order Santalales; family Viscaceae; genus Viscum; species Viscum album. The sequence goes on from OY728159.1 coordinate 810,763,398, forward strand.
ACCCTTATGGTTAGAAACACCGACTGGAGAAGATTCAGAGATCACACACCTTTGCAGGCAGTGTGACCTGACCCTTGGAGGTGAGAGTTTCGGATGGAACCTCTTGGTGGTAGCGTCAAGGCCTTACGATGTCATTCTTGGCATGGATTGGTTATCCACAGTTCATGCCCAGAATGATTGTTTTAGACGAAGGGTGGGGTGTGTGCATAGTGATGGAATGAGGATATCTTTTGTCTGTGAAAGAGAGACCTAGGAAGGGTAGGATGGACTCATGCATATGAGGGAACAACTGATTTTACATCAGTTGGCTAGACTAGCCCTTGGCACGGAAAATGATACAAGTTTCCAGTTTCCAGCAGTGGTGGCTGAGTACGGGGACGTCTTTCAAGATGATGTCCCTGGGCTACCTCCCCGTCGGGAGATAGATTTCTGTATTGAGTTGAAACCCGAGACGACCCCGATATCAGCATCATCTTATCGGATGGCTCCTGCAAGGCATCGTGAGATGAGGATGCAGTTGGACGACTTGTAGAAGAAGGGTTTTTTGAGACCCATCATTTCACCCTGGGCGTCCCCAGTGATGTTTTCTAAGAATGCATATAGGATCCTGAGGCTGTGTGTGGATTACCTGTGCTTAAATCAGGTGACCGTGAAGAACCGGTATCCACTACCGAGGATCGATGACCTCTTCGACCAGTTGAGAGGTGCGCGATGGTTCTCGAAGGTTGATCTACGATCAGGTTATCACTAGTTGCGAGTACAAGAGGAGGATATACCAAAGACGGATTTCAGATGTCACTATGGTCACTATGAGTACATGGTGATGCCCTTCAGCATGACGAACACCCCGGCAGTGTTCATGGGACTCATGAACCGGATCTTTTAGCCTTATCTAGACCAGTTCGTGGTGGTCTTCATCGATGATATCCTTGTGTACTCTACGTCCGAGGAGGAGCACATGAGACACCTAAGGATGATTTTGAACACCCTTAGAGAGCACCAGTTGAATGGAAAACTCTTTACGTTCCAGTTCGGGTTACAGGAGGTCCACATTCTGGGGCACGTTATCTCGGTAGATGGTGTAGCAGTGGACCCAGCAAAGGTGGAGGTAGTGCTAGCATGAGAGCCACCCTGGAGCGTGACGGAGGTACAGAGTTTCCTTGGGTTGGAAGGATACTATCAGAGATTTATCCATGGTTTCTCCAGGATTGCAGAACCCATGAAATCTTTGACCTGAAAGGGACAACCTTTCGTGTGGACCAAGAAATGCCAACAGGCTTTCCAGCAGTTGAGACAATGTCTGACGAGTGCCCCGATCTTGAGATTACCAGAGGAGGGTGTTCAGTACGTAGTGTTCTGCGAAGCATCAGGAACCGGGCTTGGTTATGTCCTGATACAGAGGAGAGTGGAGATTGCCTATGGCTCGCGTCAGTTGAGGCCACATGAGAAACACTACGTGACCCATCATCTTGAGTGGGCAGCGGTAGTCTTCGCATTAAAGATGTGGCAGAAATACCTGATGGGCGAGAGGTTTACCATCTACTCTAATCAAAAGTGTCTCAGATATATCTTTTATCAGAAGGATCTGTATTTTAGACAGAGGCGATGGCTTTAGTTCCTCCAGGACTATGACTATGAGATCGTTTATACTCCTGGGAAGGGGAACGTGGTGGTAGCTGCTCTCAGTAGGAAATCTAGTTCGTAGTTACTGGATGAGGTGACAAGGCAGTTGGCCTCCTTGCATGTGTCCTTCGTGGATAGAGATGAGGGATCTTACCTTCAGTTGATGGTTGTTACCCCTCAACTCTTATAGCGAGTCAGGGAAGCACAACGCGAAGATGCTAGCTGTGATAATCCACGTGCTCAGATATCCACAAGTGATACTGCTGATAGATTTTCATAAGGAGGGGAGCACATTTTCCTTTTCAGAGGACGCACGGTAGTACCAGTGATGTTGAGGGAGGAGGTTCTAAGGGATTTCCATACATCCCATTTGGCAGTGCATCGAGGCGTGGAAAAGATGTACCAGGACCGCCAACATTAGTTCTGGTAGCCAGGGATGAAGAAGAGTGTGGCAGAGTTTGTTTCTCAGTGCCTTACTTGTCAGCAAGAAAAGGCTGAGCACCAGGTTCCAGCATGTTTGACTCAGCCCGTTGAGGTTCCAGAGTGGATGTGGGATGGGATATCCATGGACTTCGTGACGGGTTTACCATGCACCTCCAAGGGACACGATGCCATCTCGGTGGTCATTGATCAGCTAACCAAGTCAGCCCACTTCCTATCCATATGGGAGCAGAGTTCAGTAGAGAGCTTGAGATGCCTCTATGTGTGGGAGATAGTTCAACTTCATGGAGTACCATCCATGATCGTCTCAGATTGTGATGATCGTTTCACATCCCGGTTGTGGAAGTTATTGCTGGATGGTTTTGGGACTCAGTAACACTTGAGCACATCATTTTATCCCCAAACTGATGGTCAGTGAGAGGAGACCATCCAGGTGCTGGAGGATATGAAACGAGCTTGCATACTTGACATCGTTCGTAGTTGGGAGGATCAACTACCACTGTTGTAATTTTCTTATAACAACAGTTATCATTCCACTATTGGTATGGAACCATTTGAGGCTCTATATGGGCGACCTTGCAGGTCGTAGCTTTGTTGGACTGAACTGGGAGAGTCAACACCCATGGGCCTAGAAATGGTGAGAGCTACTACAGAGAAGGTGCAGGTCATCCAGGAGCGGATGAAGACTACAGAGAGTCGGCAAAAGTCTTATGCCGACCAGAGGTGGAGGCCTTTAGAGTTCGTGGAGGGAGACTATGTGTTCTGTCGTGTCTCACCTCAACGAGGATTGTAGAGATTTGGCGGAGGCGGAAAGCTATCTCCAAGGTTCGTTGGACCTTTTCAGATTTAGAGTAGAGTTGGTGAGGTGGCATATATATTGGATCCACCTCCTCACATGGACCGGGTACACAACGTCTTCCATGTGTCGCAGCTACAGAGGTACGCGCATGATCCATCACACGCCATCGATTGGGGAGAGCTAGAAATCGACACTGGAGCAACCTTTGCTGAGTCCCAGTGGAGATTGAGGATCGGCAGAATAAGATCCTTCGTGGTCGAGTTATTACCTTGGTGCGTGCCCAGTGGCATCACGGGAATCTCCAGGATAGCACGTGGGAGCGAGAGGCTCAGATTCGCGTGTAGTACCCACACCTTTTGGAGTAGCCCTTCTTTTGGATTTTCGGGGACGTAAAATCCCTAATGTGGGTGTGATGTAATGTCCTGGATTTTTCCATGTATTATTTTAAAATTATATGGGAATTATTTTGAGACCAGGCTCTGAGATGGCCTGCAGTTTCAGGGCCCAGTGAGCCCGGAACAAATGTTTGATTTTTTTTAATAATTAAATTATGCGCGCATGAGGTTTTCCTAAAAAAGTGGATAACTCCCAAATGGGTGCTCGAATCAGAAATCTGAGGGCACCGTTGCATTCAGAACATCGATTTTACCTTAGGCGAGGCCTAACTTTGCCCGACGCTGGTCGGTGGTGAAATCTGGTTCTGGACCCGACAGTAATAAAATATTTAATAAAAATATTTTATTTCTGTAGCGAGATCATTTAAATATTTTTTTCTTTTATCCTCTTTAAATAGAGGCTTGCGCCAGGGTCTAGGGTTACAAACCCCATAACCCTAAAAACCCTTGGCGGCTCTAGAGGAAACCCCCAACGCGGCAGTGGCGACGTTCTTGACGGATTTCGACGGCGACGACGACGTTGTGAGAGGATTTTCAACGGAAAACGCATCGAATCCAGGTAGGATTTTGTTGTGATCTTAAATATTCCCTGTTTTTTATTTCCACGATGAACATAGACTAATCCATGAACAGATTAGCCCACAGATCGATGGTTCTTGTGGGATGGGCTTTTGCGGGGTTTTTTGGGGATTTGATTCTTGTTATTTGTTTGGTTTAGTTCAACCCTCTAATAGTGACGAACCAAGATTGACATGAACATCAATCGAGGTTTGTCCCTCTCGATTTATTGTGTGTTCTTCACAAAATTCTTGCATTCTTTGTGAGAGTTCTTCACATTATTCATGGGGCGATGAACAACCGATCGTTGCACATTTTCTCTGCAATGCAATGATCCCAAATTGAAGGGTCAACACCGCAGTTGTCTTGTGGAGGTGTGACGACGGTTTCAGCCGATGGATCGAAGCAAATCATAAGAAATAATTCATCGGACGATGTCCACTCGGATGGCCAGAATCAGATTTTGGAGCCGATTAAAGCCCTAAAAACCACGAATTCAGCTTCACAGAGACGAGGATACCCGGTATCTGGAGTTTCACGGTGAACAGACAACAGAATCAAGATCCGGGAGATCGGCCGAGGCGCGCTGAGGAAGATGCGGTTCTGGAAATTTTCTGTCTACACGCCATGTAGTATGGGCTACATGGCTTGTGTACATCGGAAGGGTTACCCGGTGTGTACTCCCGGAGTACACGAACACGAGAAGGGTACACGACCATGGACATGTTGTGTATACCCCTTCCCCGGCTAGATACACGGGGTACCCCATGTACTGGCACACGGGCAGACGACACAGACATGGGCATAGACCGTGTATGAGCACATGGCCAGCGTATATGGTGTGAGTCCAGGCACTCGAACACGGCGTGTTATTTCTCCTACACCCCGTGGAGTTGTTTTGTATCCAACAAGCTGAGGGACACATGCAATTTACACGGGCAGTACCCGGTGTCAAGGAACACGACAAGTACTTTACTACACGCCGTGTAGTTTGGTTTTGCATGGCTTGAAAGAAGGACATGGTCCATTTACACGGGTAGTACCCATGGATAAGGAACACGACATGTAACCATACTACACGACGTATAACTTTTTCTTCATGGCTTGAGCCACTTGCCTTTTGTGACTTGGACTACTTCTTATGGTTCGTACCCTTGGTAATTCCCTGAAGGTTCTAGTATCAATTCCTTTATACAGGAGTATGATCCTTTCAACTGAAATCCTTGAATAGAGTTGTTCGAATCCCCTTTGTGAGACTTAGTGTCGGATCCTCTATTCATTCCTGGAGCCCTAGGTAGTGTTCTTATTATCGACGTGACCAACTTTACTGGGCGCCAATCCTCTGCTTAGTAGATCAGCTCAGACTGAGTTGTCGGAATCACCCCATGACTTGGCTATGATCCTAATCTGAGAATCTTATTCCCAAGGTACTTGTGGAGTTTTTTCTCTCGGAATGAGTACTTTGTATATATCTCTTCGGACCTAGGAGTGTGTTCTCCAAAAAGTAAGCTTAGTGGAATCTTCGAGCTGGATCTAGTGGCAGTATCGCATTGGTCGTTTGTGTATGAGTATATCTGGAAATTCTTGTTATATGTTACATAGACAAATACTGTGTAGAGCTGATTGTACCTTTCATTGTGGTATTTTCCTTTGTTTTATTTCCTTTTTGGTTTTCAGGGTGTCCTACTGGGTATTGTTATACTCACCCTTGCACGGGATTTTCCCGCATGTGCAGTGTCTTGTGCAGAAAAGTGAGCCTTTGACAGGATTCTATGAAGACCAAGACCGGATGGTGTTCAGTGAGATCAGACGGGCCGAGGTGTGTTCCTTCGACGAGGGGTTGTGGTCCCAGTACCTTTCTCTATAGGTTTGACTTATTGCAGACTTTCTTTTGGTGGGCTTGTACTTTTGGCCCAGGGTTTTACTTTACTGTACTTTACATCCATGTTGTATTCTGTTGGTTGGGTTTTAGTGTATGCATACATATTTTCCTTTTAGTAGTTTTTACTTTACAGCTTTGTTGGCTTGGAGATGTGTGTGCGTGTGTACAAGTTATAGGCAATGCCTTCCATGTTAGTAGCATGCCTCCTCGGTGCTAGTCACCAGTCCCTGGCCTATTGGAGGCAGGCTTGAGGAGTTGCGGCTCGGGCCCCACTGGGACAGGTCATGACATTTATTCCTTTATAAATTGCATTACTTTTAAATGATTTCATGAAAAGGGGGTACTTCACTCAAAGAGTATTACTGATTATTTTCAATTATATCAACATCCTTTACTTGATACTATTATTTATTGAGGTTTATTTAATACAATAAAATATTCCATATTTTATTCAATGAGTAATGATATGTTTTACTATGGATGTGATATTTTTATACCATTCATGGTATATAGAGGAAGTATTGAAATTTCATATGCTAGTTTTAATACGAATGTTTATGTATTGTTTCAACATTTTAATATAAGGAATGCAATGGACCTAGTAAGTGATGGGTGGGGCCCGCTATAGCCACTCGATGTATCGGTAGATCTCATAAGACAAAATAGTTTCTTGTCACAAGGCCTTGATAAAAAATCTTATTTTAAGTCTTGGTACGAGGCCTTGACTATGTGGTAATGATGTTCACCATTAGGCATTCCCTAATTATGAAATTAGTTACTACATGTGATTATTCGACTAGTAGAACATTCATATGTATGTTTTTATAGTACTGTTTGATTATTTTTGCCATATTCTATTAATTATTTTGTTTAAAAAGGATGCTGTTTGTATTACACATTTTCCCTTAATGTTCTATAGCTTCCACTAAATTATCTCCCTTTACTGAGCATCTGAGCTCACCACTTTTTTATGTTTTGTTTTCCATAGATTCAAAGAAATGTATTATAATTTATATAAATGAATAATCTAGAATAATAATTTAATTATCAAAGGATTATCTATGATTTATTTTATATTATAAATTTTAATGTATAGATTATGTATGTAATCTAATTTAAAAGACTATTAAACTGATCCGTCCTTCGAGAATTTATTCCTTGTAATCATGTAAATGTATTAAAATAATGCACCGGCTTTGGGCTTCTGGGGTCAGGGCATTAAACTTGGTTTCAAAGGATGTTTATAAATAACCTAGGAAACAAGATTTAGAAAAATTATAATTAGAGAACATTACCCTAGGATAAAATTTTAGGATTAGTATAGAAGAACTTCCTAGAATTTTGGTAATTTAGAGATTTTGTGAATTGTCAAAGCAATACACCCCTATCTGGATACAAGCAAGTAGTGGAGGCTCTAGCACAGATGTACCTAGGATTGAAAACTCTAACAAAGAGTTTCGAGCTTTACTCGGGGTATCCTGGTACATGACAACGAGCCTTGCTGCACTCATGGTTGGGACACTCCCTAGGGATATGCTTAGGATAATTCACATTTTCATTAAAACCATTATGAATGATTTAATAGTAAATACATCATCAATGAAACAAATTATGATTATGGATCATATGCGTAAATATTTTAATTTTCTTTAGGTTTTTTAAATGTTTTAAATTATGCATTGTGATTCATAAACTAACCTTGTGCATTCCATTGTTTAGAAATTGTGCCCTATAGAAGGAATGAGAACTCAAACAATACACATGATCTCAAGAGTAAGAAGGATCATATCTTTCATGGTCTTAAGCATACATTTAGAAGGGAAATATTCTCCCATGTATTCTCATCATATGATGAAATAGTATCATGTGTTATTAAGATATGTAAAGAGTTCTCTGACTCATATGGCTTTAAATGGAATCCAAAGAACAAAAGGATGGTAGATGGAAAGATGAATAAAGGGAATAAAGGAAATTAAGATTTCCCTATTTTTGATAACTTTGGAAAGAATCACCTGGGTAAATGGTTGAAGGGAATGTGTGTTTGTTATAAGTTTATAGGAAAAGGACACCAAGTATTTGATTTCAAGGGTAAGGAAAAAGTTTCAAATTTACAATGCTTCATCTGCAAGGAGTTGGGACACTAATCGAATCAATGTCCCAATCATCAGAGTATACCCCAAATGATGCTATTGGATAATAATCAAGTTATGATACTACTGCAGATGAAGAGGAATAATTATTGTTCTTATATTATTTCTTCTGAGTGTTGTATCAACAATGTACTGGTTATATTGATTTTGGAAATAAATAGGGATTATACTGTAGTATTATTTCATCGAGGATTTGAGATTATATGTTACTAAGAAAATAGGCTCAACAGCAAGTTAAACTTTTTTTAGAATACATGGTTGAAGGAAAGATATATTATATTATGGTCTTAATACTGAGGTAGTGATTTTTGGAATAACATATGGTTTATTTGGATAAATTATATTGGATATTCTTGATTGTCTGGGAATTTATTAATGGTTAGTTTATTCCATAATTGTTGGAGTATTAAAAATATTTAGATATAAAGAATATATACAGTATTATATAATGAATAAGGGATAATGAATGTAATTAATAAAGTTTTATGGTATTTCAGGCTATTACCAAGTTTCAAGTGAATACATGATAAAGGTAATCACACATTATTATGTGGAAAAAATCCTTCTTTATGTTATGTTCTCCTCCCTTATAAAATTTTGTACTTTGAGTTTTGACATAAGTGTTTTGGATAAGTTTAATGGTTTGAATGGATTAAGCTGATCATTGGATTCTATGGTTTAATATTAAAACATTTCTTAAGATTATTTTTTGGATTTTTCATAAGAAGGACAATAGTATGGTCGGGAAAAAATCAGTCGTGTCCGACAAGGTCGCGATACTTAAACCCGCAACCAAAGGACGACATGGGTACATCACCTACCACTGGCCTACGTGATGCCCAGGTTTGTGTAATGAAGTTTTTTAAAGAATGGTTGAAATTTTAATTATAAATTCATTTTTTTGAATCCCTATAATAATAGTTTTAGTAGAATATTTTTGTGTTCTATTATATTTTGGATGGAAATATGAGTTTCGGGTAGAAATTACTTATTGGATGGAACTCTACATGTCAAGTATTCTTTTTTTCAATATTCTATGATGAAATTAATTCATGAAAATTATTGAAGGGGTCTCAAAACCAAATTTTTTTATTCCAATAACTTGTTTTTTATTGAACTAATGGTATTTAAATAAATATAGATTATTGGATTTGAGGCCCTCAATATTCAAATTGTTGTTCACTTGTTTTTGATTGATGACCTAAATCAATCACTATAAATATTTATTTTTTCCCACAAATTATGTGTCTCTAATTTCCACAAATATTCTCCTACTAGAGGTTATAATTTGGTGGTGACTCTTTTATTTCCCTTTCCCTATTATTAAGACTAAATTTTGTTAAACCTATTTCCAATGTGGGTTTTCCACCATGGTATTATCTATTTTTAAACATTTATTTTTAAAGAACAATTTCAAATTGTGAGGATGCAATTTATTGAGGTAGAGGAGAATGTAACACCCCATGAATTCATAGTACGTTATCTCTTTAATGCAATTCAATAGTTCGCGCTACATGCAACACCAGGTTCCAGCGCACCACAACTTACCAAACTAAGCGTTCAAAAGAAGTTATGAATAGTATTAACTAAATATTGAATTTTATATATTCTATATAATTTTAACATCCATATTATTTGTTTCTTTGACATAATATAAGAACATATTCAATTTTTCTGATAAATGATGTATTTTTTATAAAATGTAATTTTACTGCCTTTTAATGGAAGAACCTTATATTATCCAATATTTTACACTTTTATATATTATATTTGAAAAAATAAAATTATTAATTAGAATTTGAACGTAAAGATTTAGTTTGGATAAATTGTTTTATACTTTTTTGATAACTTTCATATTTTTATTAATAGTGAAAAGTATTAAATTATATTTGAAAAATACTTTTTCAATATAAATAATTTACAGTGTTAAATTTTACATATTAGTTTTTTTAAAAATAATTATAGTATATTTTCATCATTTAATATAATGTAGGTCATTCATGGTAATTTTATATTTAAATTGGAAAAAAACATAGCCAATATTTTGATAATTTTTACTTATTAAAACCCAATTTCTTAGTTTTGAAAGTGAGAATTAATTTGAAATTCATTAATGCAACTTCTATGTTTTTAATTTGGTAAAATAGTCTTCATTTTTTAATTCAAATTATCAAAATTATCATTTGGGGGATGTTTTGGTATTTTTAAGAAAAAATTCAATTTTTGAAGAATAGTGAAAAACACCATATTATTGTTTAAAAATGACTTTTATTTAAATAATAATTATTTTTTATTTAAATTTATTTTACAGTAGAAATTGGTACATAATACCTATATTAGTATAATTTAATTTATAGTAGTCATTTTATAATAAGATTAGATAAATTAAATTTTATTGAACTTTTAACATCTTTTACCCCCCCCCACTTCTAGACACATTTTCTAATTTGCATAAAACGTAACTCTACCTCTTCTGTGAATTTAATTTCAAAACTATAAGAGACATGATTGAAAAAATAAGTAAAATTTGGTTCAATAGGAAGAAAATAATTTTTGTGAATAGTACCTTCGAAATTTTATTTACCATGGTTAAAAGTAAATATGGTAATTAAAGGTAAAAATGATATTATAATTACCCTAAAAAATTTCTCAATTATATTGGGTAAGTGTATTTCGACCAAAATCTATCATAGGAATAAAATATGATCCTTTTTATCCACTTGGATAAGATTAGATCATTTATTATTAATTTATTTAAAGATGAGTTAAAAGTGTTAAATTAAAATTTTAATAACTAAAACGTTTTTAATATAGGGTAATAATTATGTTAATTTAGATAATAAATATTCATTATAAATCTAAAAAGATTTTCTATATCATGGTATTTTATTTATAATATTTAAACATTAAATAATTAATTTTTTATGACACAATAGTGATACAATAATTACCATATAAATGCAAGATTAAAATAATTGATATTATAAATATTAAAATAAATGAACATTGAGACTTCTGATGAATTAAACTAAATTTTTAGGTTAATATGACATGATAGGTTTGTTTAAATGATATTTTTTGATGAAATAAGATTGTTATAACTTTCACAAAAAACAAATATAAATAGTGTCAAAATTGACATAAATGGATTTTAAAATGAATATTATATTATTAAATGAACATTCCTAAAAATATAAGGTTTGTCCAAAATATTTATATATTGATTGAAATTTCAATAATGAACTACCTGGGGATCTTTTGGATTTTTATTGTAAGTTTAATATCCATTTTTTATAATAATACAAGTAGACATGATAAAAGATAAAATATTTAATTGATAGTTAAATCTATAAGATAATTTTAATATGCTGACCTAAACTTGTCTAAAACCAATTTTTTGAGAGGATTTAGACCCATAACCACCTTAGCCTAGAAATAAATTCATTTGTAGCCATTAGAAACCGAAAATTATTTTATAATAAAAGAATATTTCAAGCTTTTCCTAAGGTTCCTCTCACCTCTCTTATAAAAGGGACTTCCCGTTCTCTTAATTTCACACCTGCAAAGGCATTTGGATCATCCAAACCCTGATACATATCCTCCCAACTACCATAACATTATCTTATAGGCATTCCTTTGTTCATAAATGCAACTTAATAAGCCTCTTTTATCGTATCAAAAGAAATCACTCGAAGAAGAGGTAATAATTTCATCACCTCTTTCAATGTTATTTGCTTTTCCCACTTCCTCTTTCTTTATTGTTTCCATAAAAAAATAATAAATCGAATATATTATACATACTATGATGTTATTATTAATAGGGTAAAATCATATTCATTATTCTATCCATCCTATGAATAAAAATTTCACCATATATGAGTATTTACGATTTACTGTCACCGCATTATGGTGTATTTTGTTATTCATCAATTCATTATTTGGATGAGTATAATAATGAGTATAATTTATGTAAATAATAAATATAACGTTTTAATTATTTGGTATATATAATATTACATCCAATTATATATTATTTCGCTATCAATATAATGACATCGTCGCTTGTGCGTACGTACAGGTTACCGTTTCCATGATGCAAGGAGATTCATTTCCATGTTCACCATTCAACGGTGATTATAAAAATATATATTATTAATATGTATATTATATATTACATAATAATTATTCTGGAAATATCTATATGCATACATGCATCTCATTCACTTACTTCCCATCAATACGATATAAAAATAGAAATAGTGTTTATGCGTATGTAGGCCAACCATATCCATAAACAGTGTTTTCCATTTCATATATATGTCTATTTTCAAGATTTATATTCTAAATATATATGATATATACGTCATGTTTTATATTATGGATGTATTTCAATCATGATCTATGTGATATGATCTGGATTAACAAGTTAAAACACATATGATAAAGAAAGCGATTATAAACTGAAATGTTAATTTAACATGGAAATTATTATTAAATGGGTAGTATAAATTCATAAAAGAATCATGTATGATATCATAAATATTAATATGGTTCTGGTATAATTTAAAAACATACTAAAGTCATTATATATAAGGCTAAATGTACCCTCATCTAAAAGAAAGTACAAGGTAAGGGTTAATTCCGCAATCTCATTTTTATCTGAGATTGTTTAGTTGTATGCTTTTACTGGGATATATTTATTATCTCTTAACATTTTTCATAAAAGAGTTATAAAAATTATTATTTTTAAGGTATTCTTTAAATAAAATATCATTTTAAATTTTTTATATATTTATTATTCTAAATCTTTCTCATTAAAGTCCATGTTTTCAAATTGGTTTTAAGGATTTAATTATATGGACATGAATGTTTTAAAATATTAATTCTTTTAAAAAATTCAAAGTGTTATGGGACACATAAATTCAAAAATATATTTTAAAATTTTTAATTTATAAATTGAGTGACTTTTAAATGATTTCATGAAAAAGGGGTATTTCACTTAAAGAGTTTTACTAATAATTTTCAACTATATGAACTTCCATTACTTGATATTATTCTTGATTGAGGATGAATTATTACAATACAATCTTATATATTTTATTGAATGTGTTATGATATATTTTACTTTGGATGTGATATTTTCATACCATTCATGGTTTATGCCTAATGTATTGACATTTCATATGCTAGTTTTAATACGAATGGTTACATTATGTTTCAACATTTTCATTTGAGGAATGAAATGGACTTTGAAAGTAATGGGTGGAGCCCGCTATAGCCCCTTGATGCATCAGTAGGTATCATGAGACATACTGGTGTCTTGGAATAAGGCCTTGAAAAAATGTTATTTATAGTATTGGTATGATTCCTTGATATATGGTAATGATGTCTGATATTACACATTCCCTCATTATGAAATTAGTTACTACAAGTGATTATTAGACAAGAATAACATCCATGTTAATGTTTATATGGTAATATTTGACTTATTTATTCCATATTATGTTCAATGTTATGTTTAAAAAGGCTATTGTTTTTATTACGCATATTTCCATAAATTTTTTTAGCTTCTGCTAAATTATTTACCCTTACTAAGCATCTGAGATCACCACTTTCTTATATTTTATTTTCAAAGGATGCCAAGAAGTTTACAATGAATTATATTCTTTTTTAAGCTAGAAAAATAATGTAATTCTCAAAGGATTATCTATGTCGTATTTTATGGTATAAATTGTAAGGTAAAGATCATGTATGTAATCTATTTTCCAAGACTGCTAAACTGATTAGTCCTTGAAGACTTGATTCCTTATAATCATGACCATGTTTTAAAATAATGCACTGTCTTTGATCTTCTATGGTCAGGGAGTTACTATTTTATTCAATGTAGGTAACTATATGGAATATGATTCAGGTTGAATATGAAATATGATTTGCTGATGAGTAGTTTGTGGGATGATCACTGGAGTGAAAGATGTTTGGATTATGCCTAATCAGTTTTCATGGAACATGATTAACCAAATGTACCTTAAACAACTCTCAGAGAACCAAGGAAGAGAAAGAAGGATTTCATTGGGATTTTGGGTATTTTAAACCTTATAACAATGAAGGTTTGGTACCATTTTTGTCAAGAGTACAAAAATAATCACCGTTGTGAATGTCATAGAGGAACAAGAATATGTTTTGGATATAGAAAAGAAGTATACAAATCAAGTTACTACATGATAAAAAAATGTTTAATTCTGCTAAAAAAGGGATGAGAATATTGGCTTCTCTAATACATCATCAATGGTTATGTGTTTTATGTATGTAATCAATTGTAAATATATATCTCAATGTCCGATGAGGAAAACATCTAAAGTTGATCAACTATGTGGTTTATGTAATGGTTGCATTATGATGACTAAGAGACTACATATGAAAGGTGAATTAAAAGAGGTATTCTATAATAGGATGAGGTATCCTTGTAAATTTCTTAAGGATGACGTAATGTATGTTTTTATGTATTTGGAATCAATAATTATGAATAGTGAAATATATAATAATTTTCCAGCTTATGTTTTTCATTAATAATTTACGAGAATACATCGAATGGATCTAAGATAAATAAAAGTGATTTAATGTCATAGTGTTTCCATATTAAACACATTATTAATGAAAATATAACCCTTAATATTTTCCTTATGTTATGATATTATGTTTTGTATAAACTTATGTGGGATCTGAATAAGTAAATCAGAGGTCATTGATTGTCGTGGAACTAATTAAGGACCTATAGAAAATTAGTTAGTGCTAACATGGATGAACTTAAAAACTTCTTGGATTTAGGGAGTATTTCAAGAAATATACATAATAATGAATCATGTATGAATTCAAAAACGATTTATGGAAATTCATGTTGTTACGATGTTCTAGGAGAATTTACTATGAGTGTATTCACATGTTTGGAATGTGACAACAAAGAGATACATTCTGATATATGGGGGATCAATGTAAAGATGATTTTATGAATTTATTTTTAATGTTTTGGATTTTCATATTTATGTTGGTTTATAAGGATAACCTTTCATGAAATGTTCAAGTTAAACATCATAAGAAGTATTTTTTTTATTGAGATTATATTGAAAACCTCGGTAAAACAAATATATTATAATTATCCTCATTTCAAGGATATCGTTTGTATTATGGAAATTATATTATTATGATTTTAGGAAAGGAAATCATCTATTTTGTTTGACAACCAATCATGTTTGGTAAGTCAGTAGGCCTTAATCCCATGACCGATAGACGATCAGGGTTTCATGCTTACTACATGCCTATGTGATATCCTGGCTAATATACTACTATTTTTGATGAATAATTATTTATGATTAAATATTTTTTTGGAATTTTTATGTTTAGATATTAATGTACTAACCATATTGTTTTAATAATATTTATATATAAATAGTTATACTTTTAATTATTTTATGGGATTTAATATCTCCTAATATATTATTTTCCTATATCAGGCGTCGAAGTTAATTTTTGGACTTCTATTTCATGATGTAATGGATGAATTGGAAAAAATTAATTTCAAAACCATGGAATTAATTTTTATTATATAAATATTTTAGGTAATTATATTTTCTTATTTTATTGGTCAAAAATGAATTAATAAAAGATAGGTTAATGATCAGAAAAATGTTTTCCTAAAACATTAATTTTTATTAATCCTTTGGCCTTATAAATAATCATGGATTTAAATCATTAATGCCCTAAACTTTTCTTTGATCATTCATTTGTTTTTTTCTGACCTCAATCAATGCCTAAAAATATTTACTCTTTTCTTCCACGTCCAATCATCACTACCAGTAAATGTTCTCCTATGTTGAATCCTAGTTATATGTTATTATGGGTAACTATTATGGTTCAAAGTTTCTATTTTTAATGGATGTTTTAGATTTTATTTTTATTATATGGGTTTCAATGAAATGAAATTTAATTTATTAAACCTTTGATAACACATAAGAATTTTTAGGGATAAATTCATTTTATGATGGGTATAATGTAACACCCTAAGATTTTTTGAATAATTATTTCAAATTAGTTTAATATTTTTTATATTTCTCATTTCACACAACACTAAAAATAGTTTAATATATATTAAATAACTATATATATCTTGAGTTATGAAAGACAAAAAGTCAATCATACACTACATCAAACATAAATTTTATATTTTTCTACACATAACCCTGAGGTTACCTTATGTTACACAAGACTTGCTTTCCTTGATGGATTCAGTAACATGCAAGACCGAGTATTACTGAACAATATTTTATTTTTAAAATATAATCATTTAATAAGATATATCAAGTCCATTAAATTGAATATTATATGATTAAATAACTTATGAATATAAATAGTTCAATTCATTTTTTACCTATAAATTTGAAAACAATATATAACCCAAATTAATATAAATGTTATGATTTTATAGAAGTCTATTTTTTTTGTGAAAAAGAAGATTTATATTAATAATTTTAATTTATTAATAATATTTATTGATATTAATTAAATATATATTTTATATATTTTAAAAAATATTTTTTATAATCATCCAATTGTTTTGATAGATATTAGATAACAACAAACCCAATTTTGTGCTTAAAGACATATATTTTTATAAATGTAGTCTTATGGACTTTTAATAGAGAACCCATTTTAAATCCAAATTTTGAAAATTTCATAGATTTAATATTTCAAAATAAACATCAAAATTAAAATAGAATCATAAAAAGTAGGTTAAAAAAAATTTCATATTTTTTAAGGTTTCATTTTGTTAATGGATATTTTAAAATAAAGAATATTAATTCAAAATAATTATTCATCTAATTAATTTCATATGTTAAAATATATTTTAATTCTGTTTAAAAGTTTATTTATATTATATATTTTTTCTATTAATCAAATTTATGTTATTGGAAACAATTTATCTTTTAAATTGGGTATAAGTATTTATCAAATGTTGGAATGTATTTACATTAAAAACACATAGTGTCGCCTCGTCAGTGGGATTAATTTTAAATTAATTTCTACAATATCTATGATTATAATTTGGAAAAATATATTTCTTATTTGGAATGAAAATAATTTATAACTTCCATAAATGTGAACATATTTTAAAGAAAAATAATATTATTTAAAGAGATTAAAATTAATAATAATGGTTAGGAGAGAAAATTAGATTAATAAAGTTTTAAACAAACAATTCATGACCCTAAACGACCTAGAAACATGTCCAACACCCATATTCTGGCCATTATTAGGTAATTAAACTTTAATTGTTGAATTTGGATGGTTTTTTATGATTTTATTAGTTAATAGTGTAGGTACACCAAACTTGTTTTAAAAAATGCCTTGTGTGTCCTTTCTCTTCCCTATAAAAGACCTCCACCTCTCCCTCTTCTTTACAACAATCAAACCACATAGGTTTTAATAATATCTTCTCAATAAACATACACAAATACCTTATGTAATCCAATAAGCCTCTTTTTTCTCAATAGAAAATTCAACTAATCCTTTTGTTATATCCCAAAAGGAGTTACCCAATTATGTGGTAATGCCTTATCTCAAGCTTCATTATTTTATTATCTTTCTCCACCCCTACACTTTATTTATTAAATTATTTTATAAGAACAATAGTACCATAAATATACTATGAATTATTATGATAAGTTTTATACATACACTTTCACAGACCTCTATCAGATGGATAATGAAAATAATGTTTACGTGGACGACGAACTATCGCCTCACAAAATCATGGTTGTTCAATTTTCCATTATCAATTCTCATAGAGGAAATTATGATTCACAGAATTCTTATATAATTTATAAATTATTTCTACGATTTATTTAAAAAAATTTATTCCTATTAAAAACATGTTTGTATACTTCTCACTTGGTGTAAATACGATAATTTCAGTGGAAGAAGTTTGGACTATCGGCCTCTCAAAGCAATGTGATTTGTTCACAAACTACATTTATTATGGTAAGGATTAATTCATTGTGATTAAATGATATATATTATATAATAATTATAATTAAATTATAATATATATATATATATATATGTATTTCATTTTCATTTTCATTTCTTCTTTTAACGTGAAAATAAAAATGAAAACTTTGTTCATGTGTACATACAGATTACCGTTTCCATGAATGGTGTTTTCCATTTCATAATATTATATCCCATATATTACTATAATAAATATAAACTGAGTATATATGAAATTTATATCATTTTTTAAATTACGGAAATAATTATATAAGTATAAGGGCCAAAGATATAAAAAATCAAGACACATGCAATGAATAATGATAATATTAACCAAATTAAAACCTTAATATAGGATTGTTAAAAGGATGGTAATAAAAGGTCCTAATAAAACTATAAATGGAATTATATATAATAATATGGTTGTTTAAAATATTTAAAATAAATTTATTTTTATTATAAATTTTATATTTATGGGTACCATGAGTGTCAAGACATAGCTTAAAGGAATTTCATCTCACTTTTTATTTCTATGAGATACATGCTTTATTCCCCACTCATTTATTTTGTGCGGTGTGTATATATCCTATGGATGTATTATATGATTATTATACTAAGAATTATGTTTATTTTTATATTAATTTTATAATATTTATTTCAAAGGATATATATTTCAAAATTTACCAAATTTGTAACATTATTTTGTCTGCATTTTCCTTATTTGAGACACATGCCATGTTATAAACCTATACTTTCCCACGATGTTTATATTCAACATATGAAAGGTTATATCATTAATCTTTTTATTTTATTTATATTTTAGTATTCATTTTTTTCCTTTTTATTATATGGGGATTATTTATTAAGTTTACCAATTGGTTTGACTTTATTGAAACAATTACATTGCTTTCTGATATTTATTATTTTTATTCTTCATTTGATAATATATTATGATCCATATCTTATAAAAACTCATGAATTGTCTTCTAATATAGTTATTTATGATATATTCATGTATTGGATCCATTTTTTCTAATCACTGTTAAATAATTATGTTAAGAATGTGTATTTAAGAAAGCATGACTTTAACCTCTCTTGGGATAGAAATCTTTGTTCCTTAAAAACCATGTTTTATAAATATGGTTTCGAGGAAAATTATACTAATATCATATGATCATTAAATAAAATATTAATCCTTGTTTAATTTAATTACTTTTTTAAAGGAATCTTCTGATCTCTTTCTAAGAAAGGCATTTTCTATCCATTTTACCATCCAAAATGAATTTCATTTTTACATCATACGACATGTATTGATTTTCCTATAAAAAATTCTTTCATTGTTTATTTTCATGTTTTAAAACCTCAATTTTTAAGAATTTTTTTTAAAATATATTATCAAATAAATATATATGAAAATTAATTCAATAGTATTTTATAAATTTTCAAGGAAAATAATTTTCAAAACAATTTTAGGAGCCTTTTATAAGTTTTCAATGAAAATGGTTTTCAAATATTTTTCTACCTTCTATTATATGATTTAAAGTAAAAAAATTCAAAATCTTTTCATGATTTGTTTACATTTTTTTCAAAAAAAAATGTTTCCATAATTTTTTCAAATATTTCATGATATTATTTAATATATAATTTCATGAAAATAGTCATAAAAGTGTTTTTTGTTTTAAATAACATTTTTAAAATTTGAGAGGATATTTTCCTCATTAAATGTTTTCAAAATATCATTCCATGTTTTTTAAAAATAATATGACATATTTTGATGTTAATCATTCCCTTATAAGAAGTGATCTAAATTTTACATTCATATTATTTGTTTAATAGTTTATATTTTGATGCAATGATGCTTATGATAGGTGTTTCACTCTCACATGTTATATGATTTTGAAACCCACTTTTTTTATTTTTTATGATTATATTGAAATTATTATGAAACCTATAACTTTCTTATAGGATAATATATTAGTACATGTTTATGAAAACCATTTTATATATTAGGTTATGAAATGATTGTTTATGATTTTTTGGAACACGTATGCATGATTTCATTATCAGATGGATGGGACCTATATCTTTCTCAAACACAATGTGTAAGGATTTAAATCTCATGAGATAGACTATTATGGTCTTGGGAGTGAACCTTGAGTACTATTATGGCAATGGTAATGATCATTCACTAGCAAAATTGTATGAGGAGTGAACTCAGGAAATTAGGATGGCCAAGGGAGTGAAGCATGACTTCCAAGATCGTATGGGGAGTGAACCCATACTACCAATATGGTCTTTCCCATGATTCCTTAACTACTAAGATTATAATATAATATACTTATGTGTCTTCCAAAATTTCATGTTTTATTCATATGTTATGATTACATGGATTATTTTATTTATTTACTTACGATTCATGTCTTATGAACCTGCATCATTTATTCCATGATTCATCAATATGATCATGGATATCTAGGGTATAATATTTTGTTTTTATGATAATTCTCTCGTACACTTATGTTCATAATCGTGCTTACACATATCCATTTTTTACCCTTATTGAGTATTTGAGCACACCCCTTTTTATGTTTCTATCCCCAGGTTAGGAAGATATTTATAATGTTTGATGTGTATAAGAAGGGTGATAGTCAGATAGAACTTAGTGGAATATAACGTGGCTCATCTCTATACAAACGTTTTTATTTCTATTTTTCAAAAGGAAATAGACTAATATGGTATTTGGGAATATTTTTTATATTTTTTTAAGTAATCCACATAATTTATGTAATGATTATGAATGAAAAGTGAGATTTGGAAAAAAATATACAGAGAAACACTATGGGAATATGTTTTTGTTAATTTCATTCTATTTTCAAAACAATATGAATTATTTAAATATATTTTAATTCAATTATGTGTTTGTTTAGAGAAAAAAGAAGTAAAATTACCATATACAACCAATTTCATATTAAAAGACATATAGGTTGGTCCAAATATATCATAGTTTAACTGAAATTAACATCTATTTAAATAATGATTTCATTTTAGAAGGCATATTTGGAATGAATTTGTAACAGCCCAAGATTTTATAAAAAAAATATATTCTTTTTAATTTTATTAATGTCTTGTGTTGTACGCTACACCAAAAGGAGCTTTCACAACACACATCCTTGACTTGCCTTGCATTACACGCAATCGCGACCTTCCTCGATAGCGTGTGTAATACGCAATACTGAGTTTCATTAAACAATGATATGCTATTAAAATATTATTAAAACTAGCCGTTATGAATAGTAATAACCACTTTTTAAAATTCTGTAAATCTTATATTTCAAAATGAACTTCATTTTTGGATTCGGAGTATCGAATTTAGCCTAAGGTGAAATTTTGGTACTTTTCGGATAACTTTCATATTCTGATGAATAGTGAAAATTACTAAATTATAATTAAAAACAACTTTTTTAATCGAAATAATTAATAGTGATAAATCATTAATTTGAGTGGTTTTAAAGTATATTTAGAATATATTTTTACAATTTAATACAATGTTGGTCATTGGATGTAATTTCACATTTAAACCAGACATAATCAAGTGTCAATCTTTTGATAGATATTGTTTCTTAAAAACACGCTATTTGTTTTAACAGCGGGATTTAATTATAAAATTAATTAATGCAACTTTTATGTTATGAATTTGGTAAAATAAACTTCATTTTTGAATTCGGAATATGAAATATAGCTTGGGATGAAATTTTGGCATTGTTCTGAAAAACATCAATTTTTGATGAATAGTGAAACTACTAAGTGGTAGGTTAAAAACTGAATTTTGCATAAAACATAATTTTACCGCTTCTGTGAATGGAATTTCGAAAATCCGAGAGACACGGTTAATATCAAGGACTAAAATGTGATTCAATGAGATGAAAATAATTTTTTGGTGAAGAGTAACTTTTTACTTTTTTTTACCACGGTAAATAGTAAATAGGGTAACTAAGGGTAAATATGATATTAATATTACCCTAACACATGTCCTAATTCTATTGGACAAGTGTAATTCGACCAAAAACAAACATAGGAATAAAATATGACCATTTAGGCCCACTTGGATTAGATTAAGACATTTATTATTAATTTATTTAAAGAAGGGTTAAAATAGTTAAAATCAAAGTTTAATAAGTAAATCATTTTTAATATGGGGTTATACATAAGATAAATTCGACTATAAATATTCATTAGAAAGCTAAAAATATTTCCTACATGATGGTATTTTATTTGTAATTTTTAGACATCAAATAATATAATTTATTTATGACACAAAGATGATGCAGTAATTATCTTATTTATGAAATATTGAAATAATTGATAATATAAATACCAAAATAAATGTAATTTAAGACTTTTTATGAATTCCACTAATTTTCTAGGTTACTATGATATATTATTGTTGATTTAATCAACTTGGTTCGAACATATAATTCTGTTATGACTTTCACAAAAATCATGTATCAAATAGTGTCAAAATTGACACAAAATAGTTTTTAAATCAAATATTATATTATTAATTGTTATTTTATTCCTAAAAATCTAAGGTTCGGCCAAATGACTTAGATAAGGATATATGTATTAATAATAAACAATTTGGGGTTTGTTTGGCATGTTATAGTAAGTTTATTAACCATATAGTGAAAGAAAACAAAAAGACACGGTAAAAGTTAAATTATTTAACTTAGAGCTAAATCTAATTGATAAGGTTTAAAATAATATCCAAACATGTCTAAATTTGATTGGTTGATGAGATTACAACCCTATATCATCTAATCTTCGAATATGAGTCATTTTTGGAGTTTTTTTAAGTGGGGTTAGATTTATTATAAATTAATATTTTTAAGAATTCCTAAGGTGCCCCTCTCCTCCCCTATAAAAGGACACCTCCTCCCCCTCCTCCTCACACCAATTTGAGCACTCAAGCTCGGCCAACCCCTGCCAAAATCTCTTCTCCACTTCCCTAGCAACATCCTAGAGGTTCTGGTCTTCCTCAAAGACCAATTCTAGTGCCCTAAGAGGAGGTCTCAAAGAGGCACTTCAAAGAAGAGGTAATTACCGTTACCAATTCTTTCATCTTTATTTCTTCTTCCACTTCTTCTTCTTAGGTTGTTTCATTATGAAGTAATAACATCAGTATCACTCATATACTGATATGTTATTATAAGTATGAAAGAACCCTATTTCAACATCTATCCATCCTACGGAAAAAGAAATCACCGCGCGTGCGTACGTACGGAATACCGTCTCCACGCCGTGGTGTAATCTATTTTCCACCACCACCTTACATGGATGGGTATAATGGTGTAAAGAATAACTATACATAGTTATTACAACATCATATTGATTCTGATATATTGTATAATACACTCCAATTCAATTCAATATTTATAGAAATGATATCATCGCTCGTGCGTACGTACGGAATACCGTCTCCACGACGCGATGAGATTCATTCTCCATGTTAACCATTTAAGAATGATTATAATGTATATATAAGAAATAATAATGAAATATATGACATTATAAAGCTACTGGATTTATGTATATATATACATATGTAAGTCATCTACTTACTTCCATTTCAAGACAATAAGGAAAGGAAAACAGCGTTCATGCGTACGTACGGACTACCGTCTCCATGAACGGTGTTTTTCATTTTATTTATCTACCTATTATATATATATATATACTGAATATATATGATATATAAATCATATTTTATATTCTGGAAGTAAGTAAATCATGATATAAGTAATAATGATGTCAAGAACAACAAGTCAAAACACCTACGATAAATGAAACGATTTTACCCAAAACGCTTCTTTAACATGGAATTTACAAAAGAACGGGTAATATAATGTCATAAGTGAACCATATATGATATCATAACAATGAATATGATTCTTTAATAAGTCAATAACATGATTTAAATCATTATACAGGAGGTTCGGACACTTACAAAGCAAGTCGGACCTAAGGTAAGGGAAATATCACAATCTCATTTTTATCCGAGATTGTTTATTCGTAAGTATTTACTGGGGTGTATTTTATCATCCACATCCATGTTCCCTCAATATGTAATATTATTTCCATCCACTTGCAAAAGTTTAAATCCAATTTTACCCTTAGGTGAGTTTTTAGTAAAGAATATGAAAGGAATCTTTTGCCGTTTTTCGTACGAGGTACTTTTTGACTTTTCCGACAAAAGTACAAGAAGAATGTTTTTTTTAACTTATACGGCACGAACGGATTTTTACGGTTTTATAAAGCCTTATTTTCATGAAGCTTCCTTCAAAAGATTTCATGACTATTTTCAATAAAATCTCTTTCTTTTAAAATTTCATGACGTTTCGTGAAAAGAAATTGATTTTGAAGAAGAAAGGATATTTTCCTCAAGAATGGAGTTCAAGTGTTTTATCAAAATAATTTTCCATCTAAGATAATAAAGGGTTCTGTTTTTATCCCTATTATTACATTGATTTGATCATGTTGTGATGGAATTATTTTTATGAATTCCTTTATCTTGTATGAATTGTTTTATGATGTCATGATGTTTAAGATTCCCATTTGTATTACATGGGTTATGCAATGATTTATGGTTTATGATTTTGTGGCACACATAAGAATGGTATCATTAAGAGATGGGTGAGACCTATATCTCCCTCCAATGCATTGGGTAAAGATTTAATATCTCATGAGATAGACATGGCTGGAATGGTAGGTTACACCGATTCAGTGAAATAGGACTGAAACGAGGATTACTCGATTCAGAAAGGGACTTTGTCCACTAAGATAGTCTTGGCAATGAGTCTTGACTAACAAGAAATTATTCTCTATGATTATGTGTGTATGCCACAATGAGTAATGTTTTAAGTTATGGTTTCATTTCACTACTATGATTTATCCCATGTTATGAAATTATGCTCTCTTTTGCAGGTTAAGATTTCCAAAAATGTTAAGTTCTTATGAAAATTATGTGATTGATATTTCCTTTGTTTACCCTTACTGAGCATTTGAGCTCACCCTTTTATGTTTTCTTTTCCCCAGGATATAAAGAAAGGTTTTAGGTATAAAAAGGAAGATCTTTATGGGAGATGTTGAAGATCTTCCACCACAATTAGAAGTTTACGTTCCGAGTTTCCAAAGACACTAAACTATTACGATCCTTGTGTGTGTGTTTTTGTTATGTACTAAGTATTCCGAAAAAGTAATGTAATGTCTATGTACGTCAAGATACGGGTCTCTACAGAATTTTCATATTAACCTGACCACTTAATCTTATATTATTGGACATTATTACAACTATTTGGTTGTAGAAATTGGTTAAAAATAGGATCATAAAAATGAAGTTATGAATGTTATGTTACATATAAATCCTACAAAATCATATTTGGATAAAAAGTTTCATAGTCTTACCAAGGATAGTGATGTTTATTTTTTAATATGAGATATGTCATTACCTTCATACGATTAAATTATCTTATTACTTTTTTTAAAAATTATTTAAATATTGAGGACTCTATTTATTTAAGGGGGAGAATATATCACAACAATATTATAAAATATATTCTTTTTAAAATAATATTATTACTTCTTTGACACACAACACTAAACTAAAATGATCTATGACATGTTAGATACAAATTATTATGATAATTTAAAATTGTTAAACCTATAGCAAATAAACAATATTATAACCCATTAGAAAATGTATACAAAATATAATTAAGAACACATCATGTTTTAAAATGTAATTTATCAATAAAAGAACATTTTTTATGTTATATAATGAATCATTTATTAAACGAAAAATATATAAATTTTGTGATTTTAATTTTAAAAAATTATCATCATTTTTTAATTCCGCATATAAAAATTATTCAACGGGGGGGGGGTTGTGATTTTTAAAATAATTTCTTAGGTGAATATTAAAAAAATATCACTTTTTCTAATATTATAATTGTTTATGAAATTATAATGATTTACTAGTGAATTAAAATGAATTGAAAACATTTACTACAACATTATATATTTAAAATCTAAAATAAACCATTAAAATAGTGATGAATTTATGAAACCTATGATTAATGTTTTGAAAACATAAGGATTATTTTACTCTACAAATATTTTTTTCACTTATTTTAAATATTAGATTTTATTACTTTTATAAATTAAACATAAAAATGAATTTCATATTTTATGTTAAACATTAAATAATAATTAATATGTTCAATTTCATTTTTAGTCATAAAAATGTTACTACAAGGATAAATGTTAATTATTATGATAATGGGAAATGATTTATTTTCATCAAGTGTTTTTATTAGTATTGTGTAATTATTATGTAAATAAATAAATTAATCCCTTCTAAAATCTTAAATTAATATAGTTTTTTAATTTATTTCTCGCTAATTGAATTAGAAATCAATTCTAAATGATATTTTGAAATCTTAATGCTGAAAACTTCATTTTTTCTAAAAAATAGTTTTCCTATATATTTAATGTTAAAAATTATACATTAATATTATCTTATTTAGAAAATCAATTAGAAAATATGGAACATAAAATTATATTTATAACATAATAATTTTATTCCAAGGGTTATTTTATATTTTTTAAAATAAATCATAAACTACTAGGGTAAAAAATAAAACCCATGGTTAAAATTAAGGATATTAAATGTAAAAATACATGTAATAAAATAGATTGAATCATTTTTTCATGTTGTGTGAAAAATACCAAGATAGGATTTATAGAACCAAGATTACCATATACTCCATTATTATATTATTTGGGAGATATTTAGGCTTGAATACTGTTATTAAATTATTGTTAAATTATTAGTACTCAAAATAGTGCCCTTTTCATCACATATAAAAGTGTAACAATTCCGTCACATCATGCAACACCCCTCCCATATAATTTCATCCGATAAGTATTCCCTTTTTGTAGTCCCTGAATCTTATTTTATTTTTATAAGGATATGGTATCAATTTTGTACCCTCCACCATTCATTTCTAAGGATTCATTCAAGAAACAATTCATGGTCACAAAGTTAGTATTATATAATATTTATCTTCTTATTCGTTAAATTATTCTTCTAAACCTACCCAAGATAATGAAATTTAATTAACCTAGTATAATTTTTATAGTTATTTCTTATAATATTAACTAAAACATCATTTTTTTCGTTCACATCAATTTATAAAAACAAACAACTTTCGGCCATTTGCCTGTGTGGACTATCTCCTCTACAAAATAATGTATTTTGTTTATCATTACCAAATCTAGTTTTAGTTATGTAGGATGTATTTAAATAAATAATATTTTGAAATTTAAAAAATTATTATTCGGCAATTTTAATATATCAAGTACCTTTATTCTAGCCCATTTTTTGAGAAATGGAATCGTTAGTCATGAAAATAATGGACTACCACCTCTATGAATAGAGAATTTCATTTTTAATCACCACCAGAATGTGATGGTGGTGTGAATGAATTTAATGATGGAAAATTATATATACAAAATTTTTTGTTCTTTAAAATTTGTAGTGTCATTATATAATAACATGTAATTACATTAAAAATATTTAAAACACACTATCATTTAGGTCAGTTTTTATCACATATGAGAATAATTTTATAATATTTAAAAAATGAATGATTATGTAATATTATATAATTATAATATTAATTAATAATAATATAACTGTTTGTTTAAATTTTCTAGAACGGTATTATTAATATTTATTATAATTATAAATATATCACCTTTATGTTGGTAATAATGCTAAAACATGTTCATATCCACTTCGTTTTTCAAGAAACATATCCATAAAATTAATCTAAATAAATATAATATTTTAAATAATTGAAAAAAATTGATTATAATATATTTAATAGCATGTTATTGTATAACTTTTGTAGTATAATGATTACTAGAACTGTAATTATGAAACTAGTTCTAAATGATCTAGATTACTCACACCTAATATCAAAAATAGATTATTAATAACTAATATACATATAGATACTAATTATAAAATAATTTGATAAATATTTTTATATATGAATATGTTTATATAATAATTTATTATTATATTAATGTTTAATATATAATAGTTTAGATAACCTTTGAGTTTTCCGTATTACATGTTATGAGGTTCTATGTCTAAAATTGAATTTTTTTATGATATATTTCTTATTGGGAAGCATGATATATTTAATTTTTTGTGATTATAACCTTATTAACTTATTATACTATAGTCATTAAATTCATGGTGATTTAATATACATATAATTTTCATTCTTTAAATTTGAATCAATTCAAAATATATTAATGCTATAATGGTTTTTATTTACTCAACTCCCTCCATTTAGCTATAATACTTCATATTGAACATATTACATCCATGATATATTTCATAAATCCTATGATTTTATTTCTAGGTAATTTCTATTCCTCTATGGGAAAAATGAACATTAAATTAAAGAAAATATACCTTTGTAAATTTATTCCTCAAAATGTATATCATTGTTGATAATAATTCACATCCCAGTTAAAGACAGTTTCCCCTAGATATCCATAGTTCATTTCTAGAAGAGGTTATCCTTTATATTTGGAAAACTAATAATAATTTATCTCAAGTAAAATTCATTTTTCCTTATATTCATCCCAAAAGATAGTTTGTTTACAATTTTTTATGTTGGTTTTCAACTCACATATTTCAAAATATTAAAAATGTTTTCCATCCTTACAAAATAAATTTTTTTATCCTCTACACCACCAGTTTAGAATAACCGTTATGTCATTTTAAAGAAAAAATTGTTGATGTTTAATTTTCAAATGTGTGTTCTTTCCAAATCATTCACTTCACATTTTATTAACCTTAATGACCTTTCAAGGATCTGTTATTTATTATTATTTTTAAAAGTAATAGTTCTAAAAAAAAATTTATTCATCTCCCTTTTAATACCATAATGTATTTTAAGTGGAAATATTATATATATTTATTTTAAAATATTTATTTTGAAAATTAATTTTTTTAATTTTTCAATATTTACCAGTCCAATAATGATTTTTCAATATTTCGCATAACATCATTACATATACCAAGTAAAATATTTTTTTTTATAAAACTTTTTAATTATTTCAGTAAAAATTTCTTAATTATATTCAATGTATTTATTTCCATTATGGTTATTTTCCATATAACACCTTGGGATGTTTCTTATAAAATAATATTTTGGAAGTGATTTAATTTTTGGCATAACATATTTAAATTCCTAATGATAGTTTACATAAACAATCTGGAAATGGTGTGAACATCATTTTCCATTCCATTAGTTATTTCTAGTGTATTTAATGATTATTTTCAAATGTAAGACATGTGTATGGATGATTGATTGGTAAGGTCCAAGATATACCTCCAATTAATTGGTTATGCTTTTATATATTATGAGATAATTATTTTTTGTGTGGTCATGATTCTGTATAGTATTGTTAGCATGATTTTATTTCGACATGTCCATTGTTTCATTGGATTTTTTTTCTTATATGGGTTCAACTTGGATGTTTGATGGGGAGGGATTTTTGTTTTGCATAATGAACATCAGGTTAAAATTTTATCTTTTACTAGAAACATTCAATGGTTACATCATCCATAATAGAGTGTGGAAATAATTTACAAAGGTAGGTAGTCATTTGGGTTTTCAGACACATTGACACTTAGGTAATTGAATCGGTCAATAGGAAGGTAGGTCTAGCTCGTCATACCCATTTAATGGGATTATTTCTTACTCCAGGACTCTCTTATAGATTTATGATTTGTTTATGAAATTATTCATAATCTCGATATTGGACCGATTACCATAATAGAACTATCTAGGTTTGCTTTCTATTTCAAGGAAAATAGTCTAGGGTTTCATTAGTGAATCCATCTATTTTTATCTGTGGTTCTTCATATTTTTTTCTAAGTATTGGGATGTTTCATATATCCAGAATCCAGAAAAACAAGATCATTATAATGTGCTACCACATAGAGAGGATATTTAATATTCTAAGAAATAAATTGAGCCATTATGAGGCATCCTATGTCTCTGTGTTTTTATACGAATAAAAACACATGTAGATCATTAAACCCAATAATTTTAACATCATGAGGAGAGGAAATATGTGTAGACACTGAGGAAAAAGATATTGAATCTTTGGTCTCAGGTAGACATCAAACTTATCCTACTTATATCACTAATTAGAGATACCATAGTTTGATCACACCCTCAGGGTGACCCTATGATAGATGTCCTTCTATGAGGTGTGTAAATATTGTGATTTTCGTCAAGGATTACATACTGAGATTACTCTATATGGTGGAGATTCATGATTATAGTGAGTTTTTTTATTGTGGATATCTAATCCCATGTAAGCTATACTCGGTGGGATAAACAAGGGATGATCATAGATCATCCTCATGACACATTGATTTAAAGAATCATGTACTAGGATTTCCCTTGGGATAATAAATATAGATCTCATGTCTTAGATAGGCATCCTATGTATCCCAATTAAAGATAGAATTAGAGTCATCATAGTTGAGTTTGTTCCTAAACCCACTGGGCAATGAGGTAGAATGATCATCCCATGAAAATGAATGTATAACGATTATTGAAATGTCGAAGATATGATGTTTGTACTAAAATGGTTTTTTATTTGATTTCAGGAATTAGGAATGGATCCTACAAATATTGATGATTTTAGGAATTGAAGTTATTATATTTCAGTTGAATGGGGATTACACTCTATGTATCACCTTATATTCAAATAAGAAAAAATTGTGATGATGTTATAGTCTTAGACACTGATGTTTCCACTGACTTCGTGGAGGCTTATAATGAAAATGATATAATTATTTCAATTCCCTAAGTCAATGTGATCTATAATTATTATGGGAATCAAGGTTTGTAAATTGATAAATTTTATTTCTTATGTTTTAGGGACCTAATTATTTGGACAACCCAATAGATATTCTATAAAAAGATCAATCCTTAATGAGGCTTCCTACATATCTTGGTTATTACATGAATCAGTGTCTTCATAATTAACATGGTCGGTTATTACACTCTGATGATGTGATATTTATTGGGACTAACACACATATGTATCCCATTTCCATGGGGTGTACACATTGAGGATGAACGAGAGGATCATGTCCTAGGATTCCATATACCTTTTGACTACATTCTAACCTAATATGTTTTGATTGACTACTTGGAAGGCCTTATCAGTCTTTCTAATATTTAAGATTCTATTTTCTTAGTATGTCGAAAAGATATCATATGATCCATTTGACTTTTCTAAAGGACTTTCCATTCACTTGACATCATGTATAAGGGATTTCAAATGATCAATTATAACTTGTCTGGATGACACCGGAGGACAAAAATGGCATGTTCTAGAAGCCATTGCATACCCTAGTTGGACTATCTTAGAGGGTGTCACGTGATCTAATCGACATGACCATATGGCATCACAATAGATGTATAACACTAATGGAAGGAATAATGAGATTCAATAAGACATGGTACGAAGGGTGTCACTTTTCCTGGATGAAATTCCTAGAGGGAGTCAGAAAACATGGCTACTGTGCCTCGTGGACATTGCAAGAGCTATTTGACATGCATGAGTTCTACCACAGGACATATTTGTCCTGAAATTGTTCCATTATCTATTTCGGTAGACAAGTCTCAATACCACCATGATATTTGAACGATGAGCCCATAGGGTTTCATGTTATCTAGGTGGCATATCTATGAGGTGTCATTTGACTTACATTGACATTTCTAGGGGACTCCACATGATCTGAATAGTATACCAAAGGAGAGTCACATGATCTGAGTTAATTTTACTAGAGTTTGTTAGGGTCTTGGATAGTTCATGGAAAGTTAATAAGGTTTTCCATATATGACTTTTTCCTAAGTTACCCTTTTATTGGACCAGTTTTTTGCCTTATATCAAGAGTGACTTATATTTGTTCTGTTATTATCTTATTTTAACCCTCTAAAAACTAATAAAATGAGTGGGATTCCTGTCACGCATCATCCCTGAAGTTGTTCATGTGATCAATGAATGATCACATGAAGTGATTTATGTCACATGCATGATCATTCTAGGTATTCATATATATATTAGTTGATGGAAGACCTATCGTTTGTGATATTATCATCTCTGGTAAATCTAATATGGTGCTTGGGTGTGCCTATAAACCAGGATGTGAAAAAAACAACCCTTCTCTCTACATCTGGTCTAGGTATTTATAGACTTCCCCACCTCAGTTGTTCTCTAGTTTTTGTGACATATCTGGCGCGAATATAGGATAGAGTCGGTGAGGGTGTCTGTCATTATTTTTCATCACAAGACTTAGTCGCATTTCATTCTAATGGGGTCTCTTGGTTTTCAAAAAACACTAGTACCTCTCATCAATGCATCATTTATTGGATTATTTCAATTAATGAGGAATTTACGAATCATGTGTAAGTGTGAAAAGACTTTCATATTGTCATGATGACCTTTCCAATGGACTTTGAGAGATCAAGATTCTTGTTTGAAGTCCTCCACATGATCCTGATTGGATTTTCTGGGACATTTAGTGAGACAATGATGATTTGTAAAGGTTTACTTGTGGGATTATATTAGCTTTTATAAGAGTCTTGTGATACTATTTCACAGTCATCCTTATTTATTCATATTCATTTTTACAACCATGAGAGATTTCAACTCTTCTCTATTATCTCAGTTGATTTATTTTACAATTTTTAGGGGTTATGTGAGTTCCAAGAGAAATATCAAAGACATTTATCTTTTTTTATTCTTCACATAACCAATAAAATGTCTTATTATGATGAAGATGTATTTATTTGAAAAAACCCATATTTATTCGTCGGGCTCTCATAGTACTTTGTGGATCCCTAGTGGTGCATCGTGTGACATTCAACAACTGAATCTTCTCTCACCTCCATCTCCTAATTTACTTGGTTTTATTCCACATAGTCTCGAGGTTATTTCAAGGGTTTCTGGAATTCTTATTTTTTTTATTACGCTTCATATCAATGATGCATCGCATGTTCCTTCTGATTACAATAAGACTCTTCATTTTGGAAATTCCCCTTTTATTTTAAATAGATTTTTGGATGGGTTGTGAGGGACTCTCATATGATGAAACACGTGTCCTAAGGGATGTAAATCACATACTAGTACAATTATAATAGTTTTCTGCAACACCTTTGTAAGAGCAGGAGGAATTTTCGAGAGGGGCACTGCTGAATCCACTACAGGGTATGTATTGTGTGGGGACTCTTTATGGGACCATATGATGGTCACATGATGATGAGTATCTTAGAGGGTTTCCTAACCCACATGTCTCATCCACCGTTTTCATCTTTTTTGTAGTGAAAACAATACCAATATTCAGGTATTTATTCCTTTGTCAATTTTTCTATCCTTATTTCACAAGTGTAAAAAACTTCCACCCCATAGGAGTGGCATCAATTGAGATAAGGTCTCAGTTCTGATGAATGTAAATTCTCACCTATTTATTTGGTGGTTTCAAGAATTGGTGTCCTAGGCGACATTTTTTCAATCAAGTGACACTTGGTATTTTGAGAAATTACTTATATATATGGGGAATAGATGG
Source organism: Viscum album (assembly GCA_963277665.1). Lineage (NCBI taxonomy): Eukaryota > Viridiplantae > Streptophyta > Magnoliopsida > Santalales > Viscaceae > Viscum > Viscum album. Next base: position 810,797,020 of record OY728159.1, read on the forward strand.
ATTAATTTCACTATTTACAACTTCACCATAGTGCTCCCAATTTTCATTATTCATGTACCTTCATCTCAAGATCATTCTGAAAGTACTAATCATGAGATCTATTCCCAAGACTTCATCAAGAAATATATATTATGCAAAACTACTTCTTCTCAGGAACTTGTTCAGATATGATGTGAAAACTATTTTGATAACTATTTGTAATTCATTCATGAGGAATAAGATTGCCTTCTGTACTACACAATATTTTCTAGATCGATGATATGATCGATCTATAATCATGATATATGTGGTATCCTTAATAGGTCACCTGATCGCGAGTTTCTATGGTTACCTGCAATTTCATGATACACTACGAGGTTTCTATGTCCTGAGTGACCTCTTGGGGTCAAGGATTTCATGACTCCTTTAGAAAATTTTCTAATTCCTTAAGTCTTCATGTGATTCACATGATGTTTTCAAGGCTATTATTCCTATATTTAAAAGATTTTATTCAATTTTTCTGACATATTAAACACAATTAATTTCTTATGGCTTTTAGTTATCAGCATGGTTTTTCATTTTTGGCCAAATAAAGGGCCATGATTTCAATGAATCAGAATTTTGTTCCCCAATATCACATATATAATGATGACGAGGCCTTGAAGTTGTTCTTCTCATTTGGGATATTTAATTACCCCTTATCTCATTAATAACATTTTAATGGGTTTGGATTTCTAGATAATGTTCCCATACCTCCTACAGACAATAATATGCCATCTCATTGGATTTTTGATTCCCATTAATGCATTCAAAAAATAATTGTTGATGATGTTCATCTAATTGCATCTTGGTCCCATGGTTTGTCTTTTCTGTTTGGGAAATCTCCCATGGGATCATATGGCTATGACTTTTCCCAGTAACCTATTTTTAAAAGTTATTCAAGTATAATTACTTCTTATTTTAATAATCTAATTGTACGATGGTACTCAAAATCAGATCTCTATCCTAGAAGTTATTTTTTGATGAGTGGACATGGCCCTTTTGGGTCTAGTAATGTTCTTTGGTTTTTTCTAATGATTAATATGGGGTCCATATTTATGAATGTAAATTCTCACCTATTTATTTGGTGGTTTCAAGAATTGGTGTCCTAGGCGACATTTTTTCAATCAAGAGACACTTGGTATTTTGAGAAATTACATATATATAGGGGGAATATATGGTTTAATTTTACTATTTACAACTTCACCATAGTGCTCCCAATTTTCATTATTCACGTACCTTCATCTCAATATCATTCCGTAAGTAATAATCATGAGATCTATTCACAAGACTTCATCAAGAGATATATTATGAAAAACTTCTTCTTCTCATGAACTTGTTCAGATATGATGTGAAATCTATTTTGATAACTATTTGTAATTCATTCATGAGGAATAATATTGCCTTCTGTACTTCACAATATTTTCTAGATCGATGATATGATCGATCTGGAATCATGATATATGTGGTATCCTTAATAGGTCACCTGACCGTGAGTTTCTATGGTTACTTGCAATTTCATGATGCACTACGAGGTTTCTATGTCCTGAGTGACCTCTTGGGGTCAAGGATTTCATGACTCCTTTAGAAAATTTTCTAATTCCTTAAGTCTTTATGTGATTCACATGATGTTTTCAAGGCTATTATTCCTATATTTAAAAGATTTTATTCATTTTTTCTAACATATTAAACATAATTAATTTCTTATGTCTTATAGTTATCATCATGGTTTTTCAGTTTTGGCCAAATAAAGGGCCATGATTTCTATGCATCAGAATTTTGATCCCCAATATCACATATATACTGATGATGAGGCCTTGAAGTTGTTCTTCTCATTTAGGATATTGAATTACCCCTTATCTCATCAATAACATTTTAATGGGTTTGGATTTCTAGATAATGTTTCCATACCTCCTATAGACAATAATATGCCATCTCATTGGATTTTTGATTCCCATTAATGCATTCAAAAAATAATTGTTGATGATGTTCATCTAGTTACATCTTGATCCCATGGTTTGTCATATCTGTTTGGGAAATCTCCCTTGGGATCATATGGCTATGACTTTTCCCAGTAACCTATTTTTAAAAGTTATTCAAGTATAATTACTTCTTATTTTAATAATCTAATTGCACGATGGTACTCAAAATCAGATCTATATCCTATAAGTTATTTTTTGATGAGTGTACAGGGCCCTTTTGGGTCTAGCAATGTTGTTTGGTTTTTTCTAATGATTAATATGGGGTCCATATTTATGAATCTTTTTGTATTTTCTAGTTCATAATCTCTTTCCATCCTAATATAATGATATTAATGATAGTAAAGTGGGAATCATTTAGTGGGACAAATATTATAATGGTGGGATTCATCCCCATGTAGAATTGAATGAAGAGTTTCTCTCAGTTGCAAATATTTGGGACAATTATTTAAATTATCTAGTTCTATAGAAGGATAAACCTATTATTGTGAAGGATAAATTGAATAAAGAGATGGAAATGTTCTCACTTATCTCTTTCAAAGACATGATAAATATTTTCTACTATAGTAGTGGAGTTAAACCAACTGCTATTCTCCCTCATTTGTGTCATTCCCCGCAATTCTATGATATTGATTTCTTGTATTGGGCCATTTTAGAGGCTAGATATTATACCTCATGGGGATATGGGGTGAACTCGAATATCTATATGAGCTTGAGACTGTAAGATTTTATGGCCATATTATTAAATGGGTTACCTTTTCTAGCTTGGGATGCGCACTTGGGGATCTGAGTTAGCACATTGGTGATGGAACCACGACATGCAAAAGCATGAAATCATAATTTGGACGTACTACTCCTTGTTATCCTTTACTAATTCATGCTCCATATTTGACAAGATATCACCCATTGACATATCAGTGAGCCTCTCTAGTTCATGTTTGGGTGGATATAGGACCACATTAATTGTTATAATTATTAAAACTCCACATATATCCCTAATGATTCATCCCCCCATAGTTTTTTGAATATATATAGGGTTTAACCATGTCTATGAGCCCTGATGTGGTTCAAGATACTATAAGAAAATATGTCATCTTTGATTTTTCTCTATTATGCTCACTGGCTAGCCCGATTATTGATAGAAATGGTTGTTTCCTTGATGAAAAGTTATACATGATCTCTCTTTATCATGGGATTCTTATAGCTAGAGTGAATGGTCACATTATCTGTTTACCTTATCCACCTTACTGATTCACTAGTTCTTTAGGTTTCATTTAAAAACTCTCCCCTCTTATTTCCATTTGAATTTGTGAGGAGCGACAACCTGGAGTCATCCACCAATTTTGGATGGTGCTGGCTTCTAAAGATACAAAGGCTGAGATGATGGTTCCACCTATTTATTCGTTCATTTTCCTTACCCATGATTATTCCCATCAATGGGTAGAAAATTAACCATTTGGAATGTTAATATATTTTTATTTGTTATGTATAAGGACCTTTTTACTACCCAAGACTACTTTTAGTTGTGTTGGAGGACTTGATCAAATCTTTGGGTGAGACTTCAAGAAATCCCTCCCCCCCCTGTTTGGGTGATGACTATTCTGATGGTGAAACAGACTATTTCGATCAAAGTAATATTCAATAATTTTCTAAATATGATACAGATACTGATAGAATGTAATATGGGTGTTATTATCATATATTTTCATTAGTTTTACTTGTTAGTCCTCCTCTCACCTCACCAACACTACCGGTCATCAATGATCAGACATAACATTGTATTATTTCGAAAAAAATCCATGATTTGATTATTGAGGCTCCCACTGACATATTGTTGGCCATGGATAACACCTTCACCAGTTCTTTTATGACTTGGGATCTGGTGGTTTTGATCACAAATCATTGTATATCATTGTGAGGAAAATCATCTTTACATGGAAATGTATGGACATAAGTGAAAGATATTTCCACAATATTATAGATGAGGCTACACTTTCTTGGAAGATGAGTGAGATGTCTGAGGTATTGGAGTAGGGTCTCCAGTTGATATCGGAAGTAAATACTTTTATGGATTCATGGATTGTGTATATATTACGATGTGAATATACTATTTTAGTTATGAGGCCTGATCTTTTGAAATCATCCTCCTCGATACCCACTTCTCGGAAAAGCATCAAAGATTTGACTACTTTGGTTGAGACACTATGTCCTGGGGAAAATGGATAAGAGGTAGGGAGAGAAAAAATACATCACTCAATTGATGATTCCATTCATACTCATTCTAACCTCGCCAGTGGGGCCGACCAACCTTTATCATAGTGCGAGCTTTATAGTGAAACCCGTTTTTATGAGACTTTATAAGGAATTCAAAATATGGATATTCCATCTCCATCCTTCTCATTGTAAATTAATTAATTCTATAAACATTCTATATTGTTTTCTGGTTTCTTTTGATTCATTATATTCATGACATTTCATCATTTTGATATTATGTGAATCAAGAATGATAATACTCATCCCTTGAATAATATCATGAAAACCTGAATGTATGGATGTGAATATTTAAATCAAAATAGTTTTTTCTAAATAAGTTCTAATGAATTACCACCAACATTAGATTCATTATTGATCAATCTATTCTGATTCTCTTAAGGTCACCGTATTTGAAAAAGGGTCCCTTTTATAGGGTTCATGTCCTGAAGGGAGAGTGCTATTATATTTTCCAAGATGATATGATTAGAGAGAGAGTCCTATTGGTGACTAAGACCACATTGTGGGCCTTCCAAGAAATTTCATGCAAAAATGTTGTTATGTGGTAGTTTAGGGTATTTTATCTTGGACATGATATCTCCTTCATTTAATGTATTTTAGCTTAAATCATTTATTTCTTTAGATTATTTTATATTATTTCGGACCTTCGGTTGCTTTTGTTTAGTGTCATTTCTCTCATTCATTCAATTTCTTTAGTTTAGCTTGATTTATCATGGACCTTTTATTTCATTAGTTTAGGGTCTCTTAGCTCAGAGATGATATTTCTTTTGTTTAGGGTCATCTATCTCTAACCATGTATTTTTTTATTTTAGGGTATTTTAGCACATACCTTCTATTTCTTTAGTTTAGGGTCTCTCAGATCGGACATGATATTGATGATTACGGGATGTGGTGTACACAAACTAGAAGTTAACTAAAAGAATATGTGTTGTTGGGGGCAGTTGGGGTGTTTCTATGACTCAAAAGGGTTATAATGTCAATTTTTATAGTGAAGAATTTGGATGATGACCATAGGCACATATGCCTGAACCATGGACATACATAGGTAGTAAAGAAAATGTTCCCTTGAATCTATTTATTTTATTCCATTGGCTATGGGTGATTTATAGAGATAATGTTAGTTTTTCGGTGAAATACTAGGGATTCGAGGTCCACCTAGATATTTGGAAGATGGGTGATGTAAGTAATAACCCAATAGATTGGGTCATGAATATAAGATGGGAAAAAAATTCATATTATGTCCCATGAAATTTTTTTAAAGTCCTGAAAATTTTCATATATCTTTTTTTCATAAATACACGGGAATTTTACGGGCCCGCAGTTTCTAATGGAACCTGATTCTGAGGCCCAGTGTGCCCGGAATAATGTTTTGATGTTTTGTTTGGGTATGTTCAGTAGACGTACGAGTGGGATTATATATCTTTTAAACCGGAGCTCGGAATTGAAATTTGAGGACACCGATGAACTCGCATAACCGGTATTTACTTAAGGGCACCATTACCATAGTTGCATTCGGTCGAGAGTGGAAGTTAATTATTGTGATTCTTAATAAATTAAATAAAATTATGTGTGACATAATTTTATGTTGAATGGTAGTAAATTTCTCCAAAGGGAAGTTGGAGGTGGGGCCCACCCCCCACATAACCTCCCATGTGAGGATAATGTGTGGTGGGGCCCATATGAACACAAACGCCTCTTTTCCCCCTTTAAACCCCCCCCCCCCCCTTAACTCTTAAGATTAAACCCCCCCCCCCAAATTAATGTTGAACTTTCCACCTCTTCTCTTTTAATATGAAAACTCCCCACCTCCCACTTTCTCTCATTAATGTGCCGACACCATTAATTAATTAATTAAGCTCCATAGTTAATTAATTAATTTGTGTGTTTTAATTATTTGGAAAACATTATGCCAAATTTCAGTAAGTGAAGTTATTCTTTTATTTTGTGTTGGAAAAAACATTGGAGATCTTGGGAGTATTGGTGGAGCCTTTGAGAAATAGAGAGAGCCTTCATCCAACAAAGAACATCGTCTCCAGTGAAAAACGACGATGCATCTCCTTCCTTTCCAACCGGGGCTAGAAAGGGAAGACGCCGCTCGAAATGAACGTCGCCAATGATGATGTCATTTCCTACAATGTTAACGGAACCACATCCATCTTCTGTGACTCGTCAGCGATCAACGAAGAATTTGAGGTAGGGGGAATTTGGATTAATTTTTTTATGTAAGAATTATATCGACGAACATCGTCATTTATTCTGGAATGATGGTGGCTAAAATGTTATCACCTAACATGGAGGGAGTGGTCCGAACTAACACGGACCGACGACCCATCGTTGATTCTTGTTTTCATTGAAAATGGAGGCGAAGCCGGTAGGGCACAGTGTCGTTGCACCACGCTAGAGGCAGGAGGTCACGACCATACAGGCCTGGGCGGTCAGAAGAGGTGGAGGCGACCGAAGGAGGAAACCGCGTGCCGACCGCCTAGAGGAATATCGCGGCCCGCATTTGCGGGTTTCTCGGGCTGAAGAACCCGCCAGCTATTACCGGCCGGTTCGGTGGACCGCCGCACCCGCAGGTACTGCGCAGAGGATATGGGGCCCGCAACCACGGGCCGCCTTGCTAGGCGAACCAGCAGGATATGGCCGGCCAAGCTGAAAGATTACGGTCCCCAAAATCTCCTAATGGAGGAGAACCATGGACCACTATGCGGGTCACGCCCGCTGGTGAGAACCGGGCAGCTTCAGTGAGCCGGGAAGGAGGGGCGGCGCTGCTTGGGGCTGCCGGGTGAACTGAACCGGCCCGCAGTGTGCGTTGGGTATGTGGGTCGGCTGCGCCCCACCGAGCTGGGCCGACCCTTCAGCCCAGTCAGACTCGCCAAACCGTGCCAGGCCAATCCCCCAGCTGGTTCGGACCCGCCGAGCCGGGACGGGCCACCCACCAGCCCACTGGGCTTGACGTGCGGGGCACAACTTTTCTTAAATATGAATATCTTCAAGACCGCGTGTCCAAATGACTAGCCGTCTGCGGCACTAGGATCCTCATGACGAGGCGGTCCTTTTGTGGTACTCTAAGTTAATTTTGGACAACTTTGGAAAATGGCCAAGTTTGGAATGAGTATAATCCAACCAGGCCCCTGGAACGGAAATGACAATGACTCTCAGACCGAGCTTCTGATTGGCGTGCTATCTATCGCGTTGGGTTCCTCATAATGACATGGAACTATGGGATACATCAAATCAGGACTTCGTGATAGTTGATGTATTGACACTTGACTTGAGGAGCGCACCCTCCTTGAATCGAGTGTGTTGTGTGCGGAACACTAGAGGTGGCTGCGATGACTACTGTAATGGAATCCTCTGTAGGTTCAATAGCGGCGACTACTGTACCTGAATCCTCCATTGGTTCGACATCGTCGACCACTGTACCGGGATCCTCTATGTGTTTGAAAGTTCTAACCTATGTTTCTGTATCTTGTGTGGGTCTGACAGAGTTGCTAGTCCTGTATCCTATGCGGGTTCGATAGCTTAGTTGTTCCTGTATCCTATGTGGGTCCAATAGCTTAGATGAATTAGTGACTACATATGATCAACTATATTGCTCTATGAAATTTGTGTACCTGTGTGAGTTGATTCTTGAATTTCAATCATCTAATTTTTAGGTGATTGACTAACGTCCTTTGTGGACTGGGTTGTGCTTCGGCTCGAGAGTTGGAGCCGAACTGTGATTGATAACTTATGTGTATGTAGGGGCATATACCTATGTAGGGTTGGTTCATACTTCGTGATTGTATTTTTCTTCTGTTGTATATCCTTCATGGATTCTGGGAGACCGTCGGGGGTCTCAGGGTCCCTACTGAGTATTGTTATACTCACCCTTGCATGAGATAACCCCGCACTTCATTTTGTTGGTTGTAGATGATGGGTATCCCTGATCGAGGTAGAGACTTGTAGAGCTGGACGGTACCCAGTGGTGGACCACCTGGAGAGACATACACGGAGCAGACGTATAGACCTGGGGTGATGAGGAGGCCATCTGTAACCAACCATTCGGTGGTATTCCCAGAGGATGACTCAGTAGTTGTTTTTTTACCTTTATACAGTTGTACTAGTTTTTCAGTTTTTTTTACTTTACTGTTGGGCTTGAATTTCCATCCCCTTTCCTTTCAGCACTTTCTTTTGTATATAGTTTTATGTAGTGTTTAATTCCAATTGTGTACTCTTCTTATTGTGTTCAGGTTGTGTATTTGATATAGCTTAAAAGGTAATTCCTTTTCTTTTTATAAGGATTACTCCTTTGGTGCTAGTCGCCAGTCACTGACCTATGGAAGGTGGGCTTGTGGTAGTCACGACATTGTCCCCGAGGACGGGTCATGACAAATTGGTATCAGAGGAGTCGGTTCTACCGCAGAACATGGACTCTGATTCTTTTAACGACAATAGTGTTATGTTATTTGGGTGTGGTTATCAGTTTAGGGAAACCGGTGTTGGTGCGGCGACCGACTTATCCATACTCTACGACTCTAACTTCTGATCTCTGACTCAGTGCACAAAAACACTGATTACGTGTGTATTTCATTTCAATGAATTTTCTTCATGATAACTTTGTGTCAGCTCACCAGGTATACTGTTTTAACTGTGGCTCACCAGTTTCTTTTCTGGATGGCCCCATAAAGGCAGCCATCTAGGGTTCCGAGTCTCATACGATATGGTATCCCACCGAGCGACGAGGCCTTGGTGCATGGCCCCATCATAGCAGATGTACCAGTGGTACCACTACCCACTGGTCCACTGATACCAGTAGCTCCAATAGCAGAGAGTGCACACCGCCTGTGTGAGTTGCATGAGTTCAAGCACGAGAGGATGCCCAGGTTTCAGTGATAGATGGACCCACAGGCATCTGAGGATTGGTTGGAGGCTGTTGTAAGATTTTTTAGATTGGTAGGGACAGCATCCGACCTCATCGTGATCCTTTCTGTGAGTCTCATGCATGCATCAACATGCAGATGGTGGAGACTGATGCTTCAGGTGCATGATGAGGCATCATTACTCTGGAAAGACTTCGAGAGTCACTTTTGATTAGAATTTGTTCAAGGCACCCTTCGTGCGGTGCGGATTCAGGAGTTACTTCATCTGCAACATGGCAGTATGATAGTATCTCAGTACTCAGTGAGGTTCACTGACCTCTCATGCTACTCGACAGATATGGTACGTTACCCATTCTTCAGGGCCTGGACATTCAAGCAGGGACTCAATCATGAGATCAGGGCTTCGATGATTCCCCTCAGCATTTCGATGCTGGTGGGGTTGCTAGAGCGAGCCCTTCTAGTGCAGATTTTTCACCCTAAGCAGTCACCAGTAGCGAGACCCACCACTGGGCGACACATAGCAGAGTCTTCTGTGGCTGACAGTAGACAGTTGATGCAGAGGTCCAACCAGACTAGGCCATCAGGTTTCGACCCCAGGATACAGGTTCAGTTGTGCGGGGCACATGAGATAGAGCCAGCTATACAAGGAGCAGGCAGTGCTATTCATGTGGCGGGAGGGGCAACAAGGCTCATGAATACCCGACCCATCATTAATATGGGCATCAGATAGTAGAGGGACCTCCTAGGCAGAGGCAGAGGTTTGACCGTTGTGGTCTACGGGGAGTAGGCGGACATGGCAGAGGAGCTGTCCGAGCACCAGGTGGTGCACGACGTTTTGAGGCACTACCACCACCACCACCACCACCAGAAGGTCCACCCCAACCACCGGGAGCTAGCGGACAAAGGAGAGCTCATCTCCAGGTAGTCGAGGCCTACGACCATTGCACACCTGAGATGATTCAAGGTACTATCTCTCTCTACTCCACCCTTGCTTCACTACTTATAGACACAGGTGCGAGTCATTCTTTTATTGACACTACCCCCATTCAGAGCTCGGAGATTCCGAAGGAGCTGTTGGCTTAATCCTTATAGCTAGAGACTCTTACGGTAGCAGAATCGATGATTACGCACTGGTGCCGGTAGTATGAGAATACTCTAGGAGGTGAGAGCTTCTGCTGGGATCTTCTTGTAGCGGCGTTGAGGCCTTACGATGTCATCTTGGGTATGGATTGGTTATCCACAGTTCATGCTCAGATTGACTATATTAGATGAAAAGTGCAGTGTATCTGCAAAGATGAGACTAGGTTAACCTTCACCAGCAAGAAATGAGCCTTTTTAGTGAAAGATGGACTTACCTATAGGAGGGGGAAGCAGATCAGACATCAGTTGGCTAGTCTCATCCTTAGAGCAGTTGATGTCCAGAGTCTGAGTTTTCCTGTTGTAGTGAATCAGTACGCAGATGTTTTTCCTGAAGACATTCCATGAATAACTCCTCACAAATATGTATACTTCTACATTGAATTGTACCCCGAGACAACACTGATATCTACTCCGGCATATCGGATGGCTCCCGTCGAGATTTGTGAGCTGTGGGTACAGTTGGAGGACTTACAGGGGATAGGATTCGTCTGACCCAGTGTTTTACCCTTGGCATCTCTGATTTTGTTCGCCAAGAAGGCATATGGGAGCTTGCGACTATGTGTCGACTACCATCGCATGAATTAGTTGACCGTGAAGAACAAGTACCCACTCCAGAGGATTGACGACCTCTTTGATCAGCTCAAGGGAGCACGATGGTTCTCGAATATAGACCTTAGGTTAGGCTATCACCAGCTCAGAGTTTGAGACAAGGCTTTGTAGAAGATGGCCTTCAAGTGTCGTTATGGCCACTACGAGTTCTTAGTAATGCCCTTCAGCATAACCACCACTCTAGTAGTGTTCATGAGTCTCATGAACAGGATCTTCCAGCCTTACCTCCATCACTTTGTCGTTGTCTTCACGATGACATGACTGATTTACTCGACTACTGAGGAGGAGCACGCCTACCATTTGTGGGTAGTACTGGACACACATCAAGAGCACCATCTTTATGATAAGCTCCTAACGTGCCAGTTCTGGATTTTGGAGGTTCACTTATTGGGACACGTCATCTCGGAGGCTGGAGTTGTAGTAGATCCAGCGACAATTGAGGCAGTACTAGCTTGGGAGCCACCCAGGAGTGTGACAGAGGTGCGGATTTTTCTGGGACTGGATGGGTACTATCGGAGATTTGTTCCAAACTTCTCCAGAGTTTTATCATCTCATTCAGTATTGACGATGAAGGGGAAACCATTTGTGTGGTCAGATAGATTCCAGTATAGCATTCCGGAGATGAGGAAAGGGGTGACTAGTGCACCCATCTTGAGGCTACCGGAGGAGGGAGTAGGGTATGTAGTTTATTGCGACGCATCAGGGACTGGACTTGGGTGTATCCTGATGTAGGAGTGAGAATAGATCAAATATCGATCATGGCATTTGAGACAGCATGAGCAGAACTACTATACCCATGACCTGGAGTTAGCAGTAGTGGTCTTCGCCTTGATGATGTGAAGGCACTATCTTATGGGCTAACGTTTTACAGTCTACCCAGACCACCAGAGTGTCAGGTATATCTTCTCGTAGAAGCACTTGAACCTGAGACATCGGTGATGGCTTGAGTTCCTCCAGGACTATGACTTTGAGATAGTCTATACTCCTAGGAAGGGGAACATTGTAGCAAATGCTCTCAGCAGGAGATCGGGCATTCCGATACTAGGAGAGGTGATAGAGTAGTCATCCGTGTTGTAGAAATCCTCTGTTGATAGAGATGGAGAAACCTTTCTTCAGTCTCCCACAGTAAATCCTCCACTTATTCAGTGAGACAGAGATGCACATTGTGGGGATGTTGACTATGAGACGTGATGTGCTTAGATATCCTCAGGGAAGGTACCTGATGAGTTCTCTGAATGTGGGGAGCACATCATCCTATTCAGGGGATGTACCATGGTACCAGTTGCAATGTAGGAGGAGGTGTTGAGGGTGTTTCAAAGTTCCCCTCTAGTGGTACATCCAGGAGTGGCGAAGATGTATCAGGACCTCAGATGACAGCATTAGTGCCCGGGTATGAAGAAGGCAGTAACAGAGTTTGTCTCAAGATGCCTCACTTTTCAGCAAGTGAAGGCGGAACACCAGGTTCCAGTAGGATTAGTTCAACCCTTAGAGGTCCTATAGTTGAAGTGGGATGGGATATCCATGGATTTCGTGATGGGGATTCCATGTACATCCAGATAACATGACTCTATCTGGGTGACTGTCGACCGAATCACTAAGTCGGCACACTTCCTACCGATCAGAGAGCATGGCTCAGTAGAGAGCATGTGATGCCTCTACATAAAAGAGATCTTATGGATTCATGGTGTTCTATAGATGATCGTCTCCAATCGAGATGCCTGATTCAATTCTCAGCTATGGATGGGGTTACAAGAGGCTTTCGGGATGTAGCTTCGCTTGAGCACCGCCTTCCTTCCTCAGACGGACGATCAAACTAAGAGGACCATTTAGACTCATGAGGACATGCTCCGTGAAAGTGTCCTTGACTTTGTTCGTAGTTGGGAGAGTCACTTACCCTTGGGGGATTTTGCATACAAAAACTGCTACCACTCTACCATCGGGATGGCGCCTTACAAGGCACAGTTTGGCTGACCTTGCAGATCACCTCTGTAATGGAATGACCCAGGGGAGTCAGCACTTGTGGGACTGGAGATGGTCCAGTATATGATGGAGAGGGTGTAGATCATCTAGGAGAGGATTATGATTGCACAGAGCAGACAAAATTCCTATGCTGATAGGAGACGGAGACCATTGGAGTTAGAGGATAGAGACCACATCTTCTTATGTGTCTCACCTCGATGAGGTCTACAGAGATTTGGATGATGTGGTAGTTTGTCTTCATGATTCATCGGACCATTTCAGGTCCTTATCAGAGTAGGCGACATGGCTTACCGCTTGACCCTTCCACCTCAGTTGCATCGGGTGCATGATGTCTTCCACGTATCTCAGTTGAGAAGATACATGCATGACCTATCTCACATCACCGACCATTGGGATTTGGAAATCGATGACAAGGAATCATTCACGGAGGTCCTAGTGGAGATCAAGGATCGATAGGAGCAGGGTCTACATAGACGGTTGATTTCTCTGGTGCGCATTCGCTGGCAGAACGGGAACCTCCATGAGATAACATGGGAGCGGGAAGCGCAGATACCTGCACAGTACCCCCATTTTTTCCCTTAGTGTGTGTTGTATCTTATGGGGACGTACATACCTAAGTTGGGGAGAATGTAAAGACCCAGAATTTTCATGGAAATTTATTTTCTTAAATACATGGAAATTTTACGAGTCCACAGTTTCTGACGGCACCTGACTCCGAGGCCCCGTGTGCCCAGAATAATTTTCATATGTTTTGTTTGGGTACCTTTAGTAGACATATGATCGGTATTTTATATCATTTTAGCTGGTGCTTGAAATTTAAATTATGAGGACACCGATAAACTCGCAGCGCCATTATTCACTTAAGGGGACCTTTACGAAAATTGCGTTTGGTAGAGAGTTGAAGTTAGTTATTGGGATTCTTAGTAAATTAAATAAAATTATGTGTGACATAATTTTATTTTGAATGGTAGTTAATTTCACCAAAGGGGAGTTGGAGGTGGGGTCCACCCCCCACATAACCTCCCATGTGAGGATATTGTGTGGTGGAGCCCAGATGAACACAAACCCCGCATTTCCCCCTTTAAACCACCCTTTAACTCTTAAGCTTCCAACCACTGCAAATTAATGTTTAACACTCCACCTCTCCTCTTTTAATTTGAAAACTTTCCACCTCCCACTTTCTCTCATTAATGTGCCAACACCATTAATTAATTAATTGAGCTCCACAATTAATTAATTAATTTGATTGTTTGAATTATTTTGAAAACATTATGACAACTTTAAATATTTGAAGCTATTATTTTATTTTGGGTTGGCATAAACATTGGATAGCTTGGGAGTATTGGTGTAGCCTTGGATAAATAGGGAGAGCCTTCTTCCAATGAAGAATGCCATCTCCACCGAAGAGCGATGATGCGTCTCCTTCCTTTCTAATCGGGGCTAGAAAGGGAAGACATCGCCCGAAAATAACGTCACCAACGACAACGTCATTTCCTCCAACGTTGAAGGAACAATTTCCATCTTCCGCGACTCGTCAATGATCAATGAAGAATTAAGAGGTAGGGGAAATTTGAATTATTTATTTTTATGTAAGAATTGTATCCATGAGCTTCAACGTTTATTTTAGAATGATGGTGGCCAAAATATTATCACCTAACGCGGAGGGTGCGGGCTGAACGAACACGACCCGACGATCCTTCTTTGATTCTAGTTTTCGGTGAAAATGGAGGCGGAGCCAGTAGGGCGCAGTACCGTCGCACCGCACTGGAGGAAGGAGGCCACGACCATGCAGGCTGTGGCCGTCGGATGAGGAAGCGGCGACCGGAGGTGGAAGCCATGCACCGGCCGCATGGAGGAAAACTGTGGCTCATATTCACGGGCCACTCAGGCTAAAGAACCGGCCAACTACTGATGGCCGGGCTGGTGGACCGCGACACCCGCAGGTGCGGCACAGAGGAGACGTGGCCTGCATCCACGAGCCGTTTGGATGGGGAACCAGCTAGCTACGGATGGCCGGGCTAGAAGACTACGCCCCCAATAGGCGTCGTGCGAAGGAGAACCACTACCCACTTTGCGGGCCACGTGTGACGTGAAGAACCGGCAGGCTACGACTGACCGGGCAGGAGGGGTGGCATTGCTGCGAGAACCGAATAGGCCAGCAGCGCGGGCTAGGTCCTTGGGTGGGCTGCGCCCCACTGGGCCAGGCCGACCCCCCAGCCAGGTCGGACCTACCAAACCGGGCCGGGGCGACCCCCTAGTCGGGTCAGACCCGCCAAACCGGGTCGAGCCAACCCCCCCCCCCCCCTAGCTGGGTCGGACCCCCGAGCCTGGTCAGGCCTATCCTCTAACCCACTGGGCTTGACGAGTCAGGCCCGAGTTCGCTTAAATATGAATATCTTCAAGACCGCACGTCTGAACGATGAACTGTATACAGCACTGGGATCCTTGCGATGAGTCGGTACTTTTGAAATACTCTAAGTGTGTTTTTGACAACTTTTGAAAACAGTCGGGTTTGGAAAGAGTGTAAATCCAACCGGGCCCCTTGAACGGAAATGTCAATAACTCTCAGACTAGTCGTCTGATTGACGCACCGTCTGTTGTAGTGGGTTTTTTGTGATGAGAAGGAACAACGGGATATATCAACAAAGGAATTCTTAATATTTGATGTATCGACACTTGGATTGAAGAGATGACCCTCCTGGAATCGAGTGTTCTGTGTGTAGAACCCTAGAGCTAGCTGCGATGACTACTGTAACGGAATCCTCTGTGGGTTTGACAATGAAAACTATTGTACCAAAATCATCTATGGTTTCTACATCGATGAATAATGTACTGGGATCCTCTGTGGGTTTGACAGCATCGACTACTCTACAAGGATCCTCTGTGGGTTCGACAGTTCTGAACTTTATTCCTGTATCCATTGTGGGTCCGATAGAGTAGCTGGTCTTGTATCCTGTGTGGGTCTGATAGCTTAGCTGGTCCTGTATCCTGTGTGGGTATGACAGTATATATGAATCAATGACTACATATAATCAACTCTATTGCTCTATGAAAGATGTGTACATGTGTGAGTTGATTCTTTAATTTCAATCATCTATCTTCGAGGTGATTTACTTACTTCTTGTGTGGACTGGGTTGTGCTTGGGCTCGAGAGTTGGAGCCGAACCGTGATTGATAACTTAAGTATATGTATGGTCATATAGCTATGTAGGTTTGGTTGATACTTCATGATTGTATCTTTCATCTTTGGTATATCCTTTTTGGATTATGGGAGACCTTCGGGGGTCTTGAGGTCCCTATTGAGTATCATTATAGTTACCCCTACACGGGCTATGCACGCACTTTATTGTGTTGGTTACAGACGATAGGCAACACTGATCGAGGTAGAGACTTGTAGAGCTGGACGGTACCTGGTGGTGGACCACCTATCGACACGTACACGGAGCTGAAGGACGAACCTAGGGTGCTGAGGAGGCCATCTGTACCCACCCTTTAGGTGGGATTCCCGGAGGACGACTCATTAGTTGTTGTTTACCTTTCTACAGTTGTACTAGCTTTTTAGTTTTTTGTACTTTACTATTGGGATTGTATTCATGGCCCCTTTCCTTTCAACATTTTCTTTTTTATACACTTTTACTTAGTGTTTACTTCCATTTGCGTACTCTGGTGCTTGTGTTCTATCTGTGTGTGTGATACAGGTTAAAAGGAAATGCCCTCCATTTTTATAGGGATTATGCCTTTGGTTCTAGTCACCAGCCCCTGGCCAACGGAAGGTGAGCTTAGGGTAGTCAATACATGAGTCCCGAGGACGGGTCGTGACAATTTTGATATTATAGGTTTCTCCACAGTGGTTCTAGATCCCAAGAGTATTGTATCTATTTTATGACAAGGAGGATATTCCTTTAGATGGTGGGTCAAGGCCCTTATTCATTTGTAGAATAGTAATGAAAAAGATAATATATTCTCTACTCCATGGGCCATGAAAGATCATTAAAGACTCAAACATCTTGATAATGAAGTATTGTATATGTGAAGGCTATCCATCAACTATTCTAAAACCCTAGGGTATATTGATCTTGAATTATAATGCTCGAGTCCCATGCCTTACAGTTTCGAGTCATGAGATATATGAAATCATACTTTCAAGAATAGAGTGTCACACTACGGACCTGAGAAGGGTACAAAACATTATGTTACAACGTTGAAGATTTATAATCCACTCATATTGTTTGGTAAAAAGATTATAAGTCATAGTCCAATGTGATTTGATTAGGTGGATGATATGAGATAGTCAAACCCATAGTGGTTTATAACATTGAGGCTTTGAGTTCTATCTTGGTGATTTCAGGCCATAGAAGGGACGAAATTTCATTTTTCTGAGCGACATATTTTGATGATGACCATAGGTTCATATTAATGATCTATATGCTCACATACATATTCATGAAAAGGGTCCCTTGAATCGATATATCTTTTACAAGGGCCACGAAAGGATCATGGTAATGTGAGGCACCCCAAATCATGACGTTTGACTTAAGGAAAACATAATATCTAAGAAGGTTTCGAACACCCTAATGGTTTTTCGACAACCAATAAAACATATTCTCACAGAGAGGAGATGTAAAAAATAATTACATTTACGTTTACTAAAGCCAGGTAAATCCTATCACATAACATGTATTTTACTAGGGTAACTGAATAGACCCTATGAGTTGTATACATTACTTATTTGTGCCATAAGTTTTCCTAAACTCATGAGTTGAAAGGTATAGGGAGTGGTGAAATTAAATCATCTAACGTATCCCATTGCAGGTTTTGTCCCTAATATGTTTTTTCTCCTTCAATAGAAGTTTACATCTTCTTATTTAGACCATAATATTCTAGAATTTATAAATTTACAACTTTGAAAAAAGAGCAGGTATTTTTAGGTATTGATGCATGTTGACCTATATGGGAGATGATATTTAAGAGCCTACTTAGGATACCCATGGCTAAGATTAATCCATCATCAATTTGAGTAGGAGATAAAAATATCATAAATCATGAATCAGGACTCCTGAGTCATGAGTAATGATATGGGACAATCATACTATTTGTAATTTATACAAAATAAGGGTTTGAGAGTTGTTATGGTGATGTTAGGACTCACATTGTTCGAAACTTCATTTTTCAACATGAAAAATTTGGTTGATGAAAACATCCTCATATGCATGAGCCATAGGCATACATGCACAATCAATCAAATGGTCCCTTGAAGCTGGATATCCATTCCATAGGCCATAGATAATTTTTGGTGACCTTATAGATTTTGGTCATGAGGTATGGTTTATGGACTGAGATGGCTAAAAAGAGTTACATAAGCAGCCTATATTTTGGTTGATCGAGGAAAGGATCTTGTGGTCTGTTGATGAGGAAGGATGATGGGTGAAGACCTCTTTTTAGTTTAACATCATGTGGAAAGGACATGTTTTGTGCTTTTTATTATAATTTAGTAATGATATTTTCCTTATAGTTTAATTTCATGTGACATGTACATGTTCTATACAATTTATTTTCATGGGGAAAGGAAATTTTCAATGAAACATAGCATTATACAGAATGTAAGTGTTCCATGTAGTTTATTTTCATTAATTTATGACATTATCCATGTAGTTTAATTCCATATGGTAAGAACATATGAACCAATTTGAAAATATGGTAACAGTGTGGTTGGGACCAAAATTAGAAGTCTAGGTGACACTATTTATCTCATGAAAATGAGAATAAAACAGCACATAGTTCATGAAGGGTCATGAAGTTGATTGCATTATAGTGACAATGTGGGTCCCCCATTGAGAAATGGTGGTATTACATCTATTCCCATTAATAGAGTGATTGGTTCCACTACCTATCCCATAGTAATGAGGAATCAGGCCACACATGGTTCAAATTGATGTTCCCCACAAAGGTTTTACCCATGCACAAAGAGGGTGGCAGAGTTATGTAGATTTTTTTTATTAGGCCTAGTATTGGGAATCAAGAAGTTCCTACATATCATGTGTAGGTAGTAATCATGTAACATTTTATTCCCAAATGGGAAACACTCTCTTTATGAATAATCAAATATGCATAGGCTGGAATTATTTCCATTGATTGTTGTAGCTAGACCCCAAATTGGATATCTGAGCATTACAACATATCCTATAATGAAAATAATATAGAACCACATTGTTCTTTAGGAACCATTAAATATAATGTCTTTCAGCATTGTAATTGACATAATGAAGTGAAAAAATTAAGATGTTGATGTTGGGACAAGAAATGGATGTACATACATCACTATATATCTCATGAAAATGTGAATAAATCCACACATAGTTCATGAAAATTTGTTCAGATTAATTTCATGTGGTGAAATGTGGTCTCTCTCTCATGAAGAGGGATATAGTGTATAAATGTCTTGTAGGAGACCAAAACCAACTTTAGTTGTCCACTCAACTGGGTTCCACATGAGTGTGCAATTATTAAATTTTGTATGAGAAATTAATTATTCCAATAAACATCTTGTAGTGACGAATATGGCATGACTTTTAAGTTAATACATTTAGTGGAAATATTAGTCTTTTGAGAGATGATACAAATCATTTGTGTAAGAAATCCCTTTCTAGAACTCTTAATCCTATTTGAGCTATGCTTGGTGTGACAACAAAATTTCCCCATGTGTTTTTCATTCCATAAAGAGGATTTTAGGAGTGGGAAAGTTGAATTTTGAATCATGTAGTGGTTGGAAAAGGATACATGATCATGGAATGCCTACGTATCTCATTAATAATGTGAATCAACAAACCTGAAATTCTTGGAAACTCGTTCATTTTCATTTCATATGGAAATAGAATCTATCATTTAGTATAATTACATTTGTTAATGATGTAGGAGACTCCATGTGAATGAAGATAGATACATCAGAACTGTGATGTTTAAAATCATGTGGAAAGGACAAATATTGCCTGACATGAAAAAAAATATGGACATAAATGGCTTGGGAAATTTATTTTCATGTGGTAAGGATAAGATATTTCTCACAGTTTAACCTCCAACTCCCTTGATTCACTGGTATAGTTTAACATCATGTGACCTAGATGAACTCGTACAGTCTGACATCTTGTAACCAGGATGAACTCATATAGTTTAATGTCATGTTAAAAGGATGAACCTATACAGTTTAACATCATGTAACTTGGAATAACTCATGCAATTTAACATCATTTAATTAGGATATAATGTGGGACCTATATTTATATGAACACCCATGATGATTATTGGGAAAAATATTTATTGAAAAATATCTTCGTGGTGGGTGGTGTGACACTATACCCACCCTTTATGTCCAATAAATAGGACTCGTTGTGAAAGACCATATGTATGATGTTAGGTCCTTACCCGTTTGGTTCCAGCTTTGGGGGATTATAACCTAGTATCATTGAGATTTTAAAGACCAATACCAATTTTCCATGGATTATTGAGTGGAGGTGAACCTTTTTATTGAAGGCCCATATGATCTGATTATGATGGAAATTTAGGTTTTGCAATGTTTGAAACATGTTATCATCAACTGATTCCAATTATGACAGAAGCTTTTGGGATTTCTCATTATCTAAGAGATATATGGAAATTTCTATTTGAAGAATAGGATGTTGGTATTATATAGTTAGTACTAATCCATCCTCATACACATTCGTGTATGGGAGAAGACTATACTGAAGTATGTGTAGTGGTATGGTAAGCTGATAAAGTCTGGAGGAACTTTTCCAACCATGCCTTTTTATCCATTTCACCATCTTCTGTAGTATGTTTGATAGAGTCTTATTGATGTCCATTATATTTCCATTTTCTATTTCATGATAGAGATATGAGTGATTGGATGTAATATTTTACTCTTCATATAGGTTCCTTAGCTTTGTAGATTATAAACTGGTGTCATTATTTGTAAATATTAAGTATTGGACTCCAACCTAGTAATATTATGGGACTTTAAAAAGATAATAATGTTCCTCTTTCTGAACATTGTGAGGGGTATTGACTCACCCCATTTGGAATTGAAATCTCTAGTGGTATTGATTTACTAGAACTTCTTGGTTGTGGATTGGGTATATGACCCCATGACATCCATTCCCCCAAGAAAAAAATTTCTAAGAATATTTTTCTGTGTGAGGAAATTTTAGGGGATGATGGATGAAATTATCATTGATCTATAATGCATGAAATGTCTTGGTATATTCTATATGTTCTGGTATCATGGTTTTCTAATAATATCCCTACCTCTTGATCTGGTGTGATCTCTTAATCCCACATTGATTGGCATCACATGAGACCGCATTGAACACTTCCATGTGGGTATAAATTTATCCTTCTTCTATCCATCTAAGGAGGATTTGGTAAAAAGAAAAATTATAGAGGATCTTATTTTCATTTGTCCCATCATGGATCTTGAAGTTAGTTTCATTATACTGAATCTATTCCCCTATTTCTTTATAAATCTGCATAGTCCCACATTCTTGATAGATTATAATAGTTCCCATCCATACCGAGGTGGTCATAAGTTCATCATGACCAGGGTAGTGATGAACTAATTAATTTCATTAATATTAGATATGATGATCGAAGAGACCAGTCTTTAATTTCTGAAAAGGAATACTGCTTCCTCTAGATCTAGGTTAGCTAATATGGTGGATGCATTGTTCGATGCATCGAAATGATCATTTTATGATAAGAAAATATGATTTAATGGGGGATCAAAAGTGTAGAGACCCGAATCATGACATACATGAACATTACATTACATTTGAGGAATACTTAGTACACAAAAAAACACACACACAAGGATCGTAATAGTTTAGTGTCTTTGGAAACTCGGAACGTAATCTTCTAATCGTGGTGAAAGATCTTCAATATCTCCCATAAAGAACTTCTCTATTTTTACTAAAACCTTTCTTTATAAACTGTGGAAAAGAAAACATAAAAGGGTGAGCTCAAATGCTCAGTAAGGGTAAACAAAAGAAAAATCAATCACATCATATTCATAAGAACATAACTTTTGGAAATCTTAACCTCCAAAATAGAGCATAATTTCATAACATGGGATAAATCATAGTAGTGAAATGAAATCCCAATAATCATAACATAAAAAATTAATCTTTGTGGAATACACACATAATCATATAGAATCATTTCTTGTTAGTCAAGACTCATTGCCAAGACTATCTTAGTGTACAATGTCCCTTTCTGAACAGTGTCACCCTCGTTTCAGTCCTGTTTCACTGAAAAGGATATCCTACCATTCCAGCCATTTCTATCTCATGAGATATAAAATCTTTACCCAATGCATTGGAGGGAGATATAGGTCCCACCCATCTCATAATGATACCATTCTTATGTGTGCCACAAAATCATAAATCATACATCATTGCATAACCCATGTAATAAAAATTGGAATCTTAAACATCATGACATCATAAAACAATTCATATACAATAAAGGAATTCATAAAAATAATTCCATCACAACATAATCAAATCAATGTAATAATAGGGATAAAAACAGTACCCTTTATTATCTTAGATGGAATATAATTTTGATTAAAAACTTGAACTCCATTCTTGAGGAAAATATCCTTTCTTCTTCAAAAACACTTTTCCTTTCTTAACATGTCATAAAACTTTAAACTAAAAGAAGTTGATTAAAAATAAACTTAAAAACTTGTAAAGGATTCTTCTTATAAATAATGTTTTAAAAATCCATTCATGCCGTATAAGTTAAAACAAAACATTCTTTGTACTTTTGTCGGAAAAGTCAAAAAAAGTACCTCGTATGAAAAACGACAAAAGATTCCTTTCATATCTTTTACTAAAAACTCACTGAAGGGTAAAATAGGATTTAAACAATTTTAGGTGAATGGAAATAATATTAAATATTGTGGAAACATGGATGTGGATGATAAAATACACCCCAGTAAATACTAAAGTATAAACAATCTCGGATAAAAATGAGATTGTGATATTTCCCTTACCTTAAGTCCGATTTGCTTCGTAAGTGTCCGAACCACCGGTATAATGATTTAATTAATGTCATTAACTTATTACAGAATCATATTCATTGTTATGTTATCATATATGGTTCACTTATGACTTTATATTACCCATTCTTTTGTAAATTCCATGTTAAAGAAGCGTTTTGGGTAAAATTGTTTCATTTATCGTAGGTGTTTGGACTTGTTGTTCTTGACATTATTATTACTTATATCATGATTTACTTACTTACAGAATATAAAACATGATTTATATATCATATATATTCAGTATATATATATATTTAATAAATATATAAAATAAATGAAACACACCGTTCTTGGAGACGGTAGTCCGTACGTACGCGTGAACGCTGTTTTCCTTTCCTCATTGTCTTGAATGGAAGCAAGTAGATGACATACATATATACATAAATCCAGTATCCTTATAATGTCATATATTTCATTATTATTTCTTATGTATACTTTATAATTATTCTTAAATGGTTATCATGGAGAATGAATCTCATCGCGTCGTGGAGACGGTAGTCCGTACGTACGCACGAGCGATGATATCATTCCCATGGTCGTGGAATTGTGTTGAAGTGTATGTATACTATTTCAGTATCAATATCACTCCATAATAATCATATATAGTTACTCCTTAAACCATTATACCAATCCAATTAAGGAGGTGGCGGAAAATAGATTACACCACGGCGTGGAGACGGTATTCTATACGTACGCACGAGCGGTAATTTCCTTTTTTCGTAGGATGGATAGAAGGTTAATTAGAGTTGTTTCATATTTATAATAACATATCAGTATATAAGAAATACTGATGTTATTACTTTATCATGAAACAAATAAAGAAGAAGAATTTGAAGAAGAAAGAAATTGAAAAAGACCGGTAATGGATATTACCTCTTTTTGACGCGCCTTTTCTTAACCTCCACTTAAATAACTATGGATGGTATTTGAAGAAGACCAGGACCTCTAGGATGATACTATGGAAGTGGAGAAGATATTTTGTCAGGGTTTGGCCGAGCTTGAATGCTCAAATTGGTGTGAGGAGGAGAGGGAGGAGGTTCCCTTTTATAAGGGAGGAGAGGGGCACCTTAGGAATATCTCAAAATATTATTTTATATTAAGCTCAAATTCGGTTTATAATGGTTCAAAATGGTCTTATTTCGAAGATAATGTGGGGATGGGTCGAAATACTCTCATCCAATAGGATTTATACATGTTTAGGTTATTATTTTAACCTTATCAATTAGATTTAACTCTAAGATAAATAATTTAACTTTTACAGTGTCTTTTTGTTTTCTTACACTATATGGTTAATAAACTTACTATATCAAGCCAAACGAACCCCAAGTTGTTTATTATTAATATATAAATCCTTATCTAAGTAATTTGGACAAACCTTATATTTTTATGAATTAAATAACATTTAATAATATAATATTTTTTCAAACAACTAATTTATGTCAATTTTGACACTATTTGGTACATGATTTTTATGAAATTTTTAACAGAATGATAAGTTCTAAAAAAGTAACTCAAATAAACAATAACATTTCATATTAACCTAGAAAATTAGTGTATGTCATAAAAAGTCTCAAATTACATTTATTTTGGCATTTATATCATCAATTATGTTAATATTTTCTTAAAAAGGTAATTACTGCATCATCATTGTGTCATAAATAAGTTAAATTATTTAAAGTATAAAAATTACATATAAAATAAAATTATGTAGGAAATCGTTTTAGCTTTCTAATTAATATTTATAGTCGAAATTATATTATGTATAACCCTATATTAAAAATGTTTTAGTAAATAAAATATGGTTTTAACTCTTTTAACTCTTCTTTGAATTAAATAATAATAAATGTCCTAATCTAATCCAAGTGGGCCTAAATGATAATATTTTACACTTAATGTTGTTTTTGGTCGAGATACACTTTTCCAATAGGATTAGGACATGTCTTATGGTAATATTAATATCATTTTTTCCCTTAATTACCCTAATTACTTTTAACCGTGGAAAATAAAAGTAAAAAGATACTATTCACCAAAAATTATTTTCATCCCATTGAACCACATTTTACTTACTGACATCAACTTTGTCTCTCAGATTTTTTAAATTCCATTCACAGAAGAGGTAAAATTAATATTTATGAAAAAAAAATTAAATTTTTTAACTACCACTTAGTAGTTTCACTATTCATCAAAAATTGAAGTTTTTCAGAAAAATGCCAAAATTTCACCCTAAGCTATAATGGATATTCCGAATTCAAAAATGATTTCTATTTTATAAAATTCCAAACCTATAAGTTTCATTAATTAATTTTATAATTAATTTCCACTGTCACAACAAATAACGTGTTTTTAAGAGATAATAACTATCAAAAGATTAACACTTGTTTATGTCTGGTGTAAATGTGAAATTACATCCAATGACCAACATTGTATTGAATTGTAAAAATATATTCTAAATATACATTAAAACCACTCAAATTAATAATTTATCAATATTAAATATTTCGATTAAAAAAGTTGTATTTAATTAAAATTTAGTAATTTTCACTATTTATCAGAAAATGAAAGTTATCCGAAAAGTACCAAAATTTCACCCTAAGATAATTTAGATATTACGAATCCAAAAATAAAGTCCATTTTACAAAATTTCAAAAAGTGGTTATTAATATTAATAACGGCTAGTTATAATAACATTTTAATAACATATCGTTTTTTAGTGAAACTCGGTATTGCGTACTACACACGCTATCAAGGAAGGTCGCGATTGCGTGTAATGCAAGGCAAGTCAAGGATGCATGTTGTGCAAGCTCCTTTTGGTGTAGCGTACAACACAAGACATTAATAAAATTAAAAATAATATTTTTTATAAAATCTTGGGCTGTTACATTCTACCCCCCTTAAAATGAATTTCACCCTCGAAATTCGTCGGGGTTATAAATGGTTTACTATTCGAAAGTTTCTTTAATAGAAACCCACATCGTAAAAAGGAATACCAAAACCAATCTTTAAAAACAAAAGTATGAAACGTAACGGTTACCCAATTAAACTAATCATTGGGTTTCCACATAGGTGAAAATATGGATATGGAAGAGAAATCTAACCATCATGTTCTGATGGAGAGTGGTAGAGAACATGGCTATGGAAAAGCCAGCAATCACAAAGCCATAAATTTGTGACGATCTAGGGTACCATCTGATTCATCGGATATAAGGGCACTAGGACAACATATTTGGTTTTCATGATCTTTTCCCTAAATCTGAAAATTTCAATTAGAATAAATACTTACTTTATTTTGGTACAATCTCACTATTGTTCGTGCCTTGAACAATTTCCACTTCATCTCTTAAATAAATGAAGTTGAATTTGTTATTCGTGAAGTGTTAGCAAATCATGTGATAGAATGACGGGTCATTCCATCTGTCTCAAACAAAAGGTTAGAAAAAATCATAAGTCGATCTATAGTGAGATTAATCATATATGGTTCCTAAAATGGACTTATACTTCATATATCATACTACTTAATATAATAAAACTAGTTTCTACTAAACTGGGACTTCCTGTAGGCCAGTGGTAGGCGATAAAGGCCAGTCGTTCTTCGGTTGTGGGTTCGATTCCCACAGCCTTGTCCGAAGCGATGGGTTGTCGCCCATCCTGTAAGTTGTCCTTTTTCTAAAACTACATTACTATAACATCCCATCAATAATATCCAAAATCTTATATCCTTAAACAATACTAACTTATGTCCAACATAATCCATTCTATTCTTTAGGCTTATCTATAATACTGCAGTCCACTCTCATAATATAGTGAAAAAGATTACCAGAGATTTAATACTATCGTTAATCCCCATATATCATAAGATATGTCTTGTTGGTCACATTCCAAACATTCAAAGGCCTTAATCATGTATTCTCTTGAATACCCATTGAACCATAGTGAAAACATGAATGCAGTTAAAAGTTAACTCTTTCCACATACCAAAATCCAAAAATTATATATACTCAAACCATGATATAACCTTCTCCTTATATCAGTCATGAGCTCATGAATACAATCAAACACCTCATTATCTTATTATTCCTTCATTATGCGCATATCATCTACTTTCCAAAAAATATCTGAATAACATTTCATGGTTACTAGTACCATTAATCATACACTTTAAAAACTTAGGAAATACAATAGTGTAACAATCCTTAGATGTATCTTTATTCCATAGTACCATGAGATTACTTATACAACATTACACTAGATAAACATGTAATCATTCTACTACCTTCTTAAACCACTGACCGAGATTCAACAATTCTTTCATCTCATATATCCTTTGTAGTCTCTTCATCATCATCAACATAAATACTTCCCATACAACCATACTGATTATCTTCATGAGACTTTCCCTTAGGGCATTGGTTTGCATAATGCCCGTACATTCCACATTTAAAACATTTAACCATTGTTGATGTCATAGCAATACCATTATCCTCATCCATGTTGTTAACTGAACCTTTTCCTTGGCACTTACTTGCTTTGTGTCCTTCTTTTCCACACCCAAAGCATCTTCCAGTTCCTTTGAAATAATCTCCTTGATGCCTCTTCCCACATGATTTACATAGGGGAAATTGAACTTTCTTTCCTCTATCATCATCATGAAACTCCATCTTTCTCTTATTAGCCGAGTCAGGAAACGTACCAAATTTTACTTTATTGATCATATTATGATATTGCTGATTCGGAATAATAATGATGTTTGGACTTCCAAATCCCATTTCATTATGAAGAATATCATTCCATTGTCCATCATATCCTCCATTATCGTGAATCATCTTGTTTCCAGCCACTTTCTAAAACCCAAAAAAGAATAGTGTTAGAGGCAAAAAGCATGCTAGGGAAAACAACATAATAAAGGTGGAGTATCCTAAATATCTAACATCTTAGGTTAAATTCTATGATCGTTACCGTAGTTCTAGGACTGTATCCTATACGTATACTTATCCTTAGGGACATCCCTAGACATACCTTATAAATATCTCTAGGGATCTCACTAAAGTTCTCGCATCCTAGTTTCCAATGGTTGACTAAACCTTTCCTCTGATACCAACTGTAGAGACCCGAATCTTGACGTACATGAACATTAAATTACTTTTGCAGAATACTTAGTACATAAAAAAAACACACACACAAGGATCATAATAGTTTAGTGTCTTTGGAAACTCGGAACGTAATCTTCTAATCGTGGTGAAAGATCTTCAATATCTCCCATAAAGATCATCCCTTTTTTTACCTAAAACCTTTCTTTATATCCTGGGGAAAAGAAAACATAAAAGGGTGAGCTCAAATTCACAGTAAGGGTAAACAAAAGAAAAATCAATCACATCATATTCATAAGAACATAACTTTTGGAAATCCTAACCTGCAAAAGAGAGCATAATTTCATAACATGGGATAAATCATAGTAGTGAAATGAAATCCCAATAATCATAACTAAAAATATGAAACATTGTGTCATACACACATAATCATAGAGAATCATTTCTTGTTAGTCAAGACTCATTTCCAAGACTATCTTAGTGGACAATGTCCC
The DNA here is from genome assembly GCA_963277665.1 of Viscum album. NCBI lineage: Eukaryota > Viridiplantae > Streptophyta > Magnoliopsida > Santalales > Viscaceae > Viscum > Viscum album. The sequence continues at coordinate 810,825,553 of OY728159.1, forward strand.
TTTCTGAACCGAGTCACCCTCGTTTCAGTCCTGTTTCACTGAACCGGTATAACCTACCATTCCAGCCATGTCTATCTCATGATATATAAAATATTTACCCAATGAATTGGAGGGAGATATAGGTCCCACCCATCTCATAATGATACCATTCTTATGTGTGCCACAAAATCATAAATCATACATCATTGCATAACCCATGTAATAAAAATGGGAATCTTAAACATCATGACATCATAAAACAATTCATATACAATAAAAGAATTCATAAAAATAATTCCATCACAACATAATCAAATCAATGTAATAATAGGGATAAAAACATTACCCTTTATTATCTTATATGGAAAATTATTTTGATTAAAAACTTGAACTCCATTCTTGAGGAAAATATCCTTTCTTCTTCAAAAACATTTTTCCTTTCTTAACATGTCATACAAAATTAAACTAAAAGAAGTTGATTAAAAATAAACTTGAAAACTTGTAAAGGATTCTTCTTATAAATAATGTTATAAAAATCCATTCATGCCGTATAAGTTAAAAAAACATTCTTCATACTTTTGTCGGAAAAGTCAAAAAAGTACCTCGTATGAAAAACGACAAAAGATTCCTTTCATATCTTTTACTAAAAACTCATTGAAGGGTAAAATAGGATTTAAACAATTGTAGGTGAATGGAAATAATATTACATATTGAGGAAACATGGATGTGGATGATAAAATACACCCCAGTAAATACTAAAGTATAAACAATCTCAGATAAAAATGAGATTGTGATATTTCCCTTACCTTAAGTCCGATTTGCTTCGTAAGTGTCCGAACCTTCTGTATAATGATTTAAATAATTTCATTAACTTATTACAGAATCATATTCATTGTTATGATATCATATATGATTCACTTATGACTTTATATTTCCTGTTCTTTTGTAAATTCCATGTTAAAAAAGCGTTTTGGGTAAAATTGTTTCATTTATCGTAGGTGTTTGGACTTGTTGTTCTTGAAATTATTATTACTTATATCATGATTTACTTACTTCCAGAATATAAAACATGATTTATATATCATATATATTCAGTATATATATATATATATTTAATAAATATATAAATGAAATGAAACACACCGTTCATGGAGACGGTAGTCCGTACGTACGCATGAACGCTATTTTCCTTTCCTCATTGTCTTGAATTGAAATAAGTAGATGACATACATATATACATAAATCCAGTAGCCTTATAATGTCATATATTTCATTATTATTTCTTAAATATACTTTATAATTATTCTTAAATGGTTACCATGGAGAATGAATCTCATCGTGTCGTGGAGACGGTAGTCCGTACGTACGCACGAGCGATGATATCATTCCCATGGTCGTGGAATTGTGTTGAAGTGTATGTATACTATTTCAGTATCAATATCACTCCATAATAATCATATTTAATTACTCCTTACACCATTATACCCATCCAATTAAGTCGGTGGCGGAAAATAGATTACACCACGGCGTGGAGACGGTATTCCGTACGTACGCACGCACGGTAATTTCCTTTTTCCGTAGGATGGATAGAAGGTTAATTAGAGTTGTTTCATATTTATAATAACATATCAGTATATAATAAATACATATGTTCTTACTTTGTAATGAAACAACTAAAGAAGAAGAATTTGAAGAAGAAAGAAATTGAAAAAGATTGGTAATGGATATTACCTCTTTTTGACGCGCCTTTTCTTAACCTCCACTTAAAGAACTATGGATGGTATTTGACGAAGACCAGGACCTCTAGAATGATACTAGGGAAGTGGAGAAGAGATTTTGGCAGGGTTTGGCCGAGCTTGAATGCTCAAATTGGTGTGAGGAGGAGAGGGAGGAGGTGCCCTTTTATAAGGGAGGAGAGGGGCACCTTAGGAATATCTCAAAATATTATTTTATATTAAGGTCAAATTCGGTTTATAATGGTTCCAAATGGTCTTATTTAGAAAATAAAGTGGGTATGGGTCGAAATACTCTAATACAATAGGATTTAGACATGTTTAGGTTATTAATTTAACCTTATCAATTAGAATTAACTCTAAGTTAAATAATTTAACTTTTACCGTGTCTTTTTGTTTTCTTACACTATATGGTTAATAAACATACTATATCAAGACAAAAGAACCCCAAGTTGTTTATTATTAATATATATATCCTTATCTAAGTCATTTTTCCGAACCATAGATTTTTAGGAATTAAATAACAATTAATAATATAATATTTTCTTAAAAAAAACTAATTTATGTCAATTTTGACACTATTTGGTACATGATTTTTATGAAATTTTTAACAGAATGATAAGTTCGAACCAAGTTACTAAAATAAACAATAACATGTCATATTAACCTATAAAATTAGTGTATGTCATAAAAAGTCTCAAATTACATTTATTTGGGAATTTATATCATCAATTATGTTAATATTTGTTTTAAAAGGTAATTACTGCATCATCGTTGTGTCATAAATAAGTTAAATTATTTAAAGTATAAAAATTTAAAATAAACTACCATTATGTATTAAATCTTTTTATCTTTCTAATGAATATTTATAGTCGAAATTATAATATGTATAACCCTATATTAAAAATGTTTTAGTAAATAAACCTTGGTTTTAACTCTTTTAACTCTTCTTTGAATTAAATAATAATAAATTTCCTAATCTAATCCAAGTGGGCCTAAATGATAATATTTTACACTTAAGGTTGTTTTTGGTCGAGATACACTTGTACAATAGGATTAGGACATGTGTTAGGGTAATATTAATATCATTTTTACCCTTAATTACCCTATTTACTTTAAACCGTGGTAAATAAAAGAAAAAAGTTACTATTCACCAAAAATTATTTTCATCTCATTGAACCACATTTTACTTATTGGCATCAACCGTGTCTCTCGGATTTTTGAAATTCAATTCACAGAAGTGGTAAAATTAAGATTTATGAAAAAAATTAATTTTTTAACTACCACTTAGTAGTTTCACTATTCATCAAAAATTGAAGTTTTTCAGAAAAATGCCAAAATTTCACCCTAAGCTATAATGGATATTCCGAATTCAAAAATGATTTCTATTTTACAAAATTCCCAACATATAAGTTGAATTAATTAATTTTATAATTAATTTCTACTGTCACAACAAATAACATGTTTTTAAGAGATAATAACTATCAAAAGATTAACACTTGTTTATGTCTAGTGTAAATGTGAAATTACATCCAATGACCAACATTGTATTGAATTGTAAAAATATATTCTAAATATACATTAAAACCACTAAAATTAATAATTTATCACTATTAATTATTTCGATTAAAAAAGTTGTTTTTAATTAAAATTTACTAATTTTCACCATTCATCGGAAAATGAAAGTTATTCGAAAAGTACCAAAATTTTACCCTAAGCTAATTTAGATATTACGAATCCAAAAATAAAGTCCATTTTACAAAATTTCAAAAAGTGGTTATTAATGTTCATAACATCTAGTTATAATAACATTTTAATAACATATCGTTGTTTAGTGAAACTCGGTATTGTGTACTACACACGCTATCAAGGAAGGTCGCGATTGCGTGTAATGCAAGGAAAGTCAAGGATGTGTGTTGTGCAAGCTCCTTTTGGTGTAGCGTACAACACAAGACATTAATAAAATTAAAAATAATATTTTTTATAAAATCTTGGGCTGTTACAAAAGGGGAACTCTTCCATTATTCCATTAAAATATCTAGTGAGAGGGACAATTATTTTTTATGGTATATTCTCAATTTCCCCATTTTATCACTAATTATGAGTCCCCATTTGTATTAATCTAGGATATTTTTAGCTGTAGCACTATTTCTAACCTAGTGATAAGGGCTGGACAATCATCCTCATCATCTGTGAAGTCTTCTGAGAGTGAGAAAAAGTATGAAAAATCATCATTTTCTAGAGAGACAACTACAATCCATAAACCAACTTAATTGAGGTTTGGATTTTCCATCCTTATATTGACATGTCACAGGGAGGTTCCTAAAAAATACATCTCTCATGAATGGAAAGTGTTGTTGTCATATAATTCCTCCTCATCTAAAAGTTCAGTTTCTATGAGTTTATTTTATTGGGCAAGATATTCTGTAAGGAAATTAGCAAGGTATTTTCCTTTCACAAAACTCTGTGAATGAAAATGAATGTTTTATTTATAGAAAATGAATACCCATCAAGCCAGACATCCATCTAACATTGGAAGACCAAGGATATAATTTATTATATTGATATGAGGGGCCCTATGGACTTTGTGGTGAAGAATTTTGTACCTCAACTTTTTCACTGAAAAGATGAGTGCAAGGCAGTTCTTCCAGACATCATAATATCTAGTATTCATACATAGAATCATTTGGATAAGGTGGTGGATATTATTCTCACTATCAGTATCTTTTTTTATGTGAGGGTTCCCCGTGAGTATTCCATGGTAGCCACATATATGATGAGTGGCCTCCCTTCCACTAGAAGCATCAAGACTGATGGGAGTAGTAATTACATATTAATACATTTAATGTATTCTTGGAAGTTATTCTTCAATTAATAGGTGATTCCCTTACTCAATATCCTTGTGAAGGGGATAGCATTGTAATCCACATTGTCTATGTGTCGAATAATGGAAGCGAGTTTCTTTTATATCACCCTTAGTTCAATGAGATTTTTATTTGGTGAAATTTAAAAAATAGAACAATTATTACCTGGGTCCACGTTGATTTCATACTGTTTTAAAACAAATTCAAATAACATCCCTGATGTTACCCAAAAATTTCAATTCCACAGAATAATTTTTGGATTGTTTTGTTGTAGCTAGTATAATGTTGTATGAAGTTCTATGAAGTGATGACATCATTATTAGGAATTAGCAACCCGGACATTAACATTAAATTTCACTAACCTTCCCTATAATGTATTGAATATATGTAACATGGAGAATTGATATGTGCGGCCATCATTCTTCACACAAAGTTGCATGAACTAATAGAAAATGATCCCCTAAGGTTCTCTAAAGGTAGTGTATTCTACGTTATTTAAGGGCCATATTGATCTGATTTCTCCCCAAATACCCATCCATGAAGGAAATGGATTGAATTTCATCAAGTGAATCTATCAAGAGTTTTTGGATCTGAAAAGGCAAGTCATCCTTTGAAAAATACAATTAAGGGATATGAAATTGTTGTGCACACTAATCAATCCACTCGTTTCCTTGCCGAAGATGATTTCGAAAGACATTATGGTAACTTCACTTCTCAAACAATGTTGTATTTGATCAACTTGTCATCATTTGCCACTCAATTGGTAGAATGACAAGGGTGAATCCTTCGGGATGCATGATTGAAGCCTTGAGGCTCATTGGGTAAGCTGTGATGGTTTGTATCGAAATCTATATTGAGTCTAGGAATTTACATATAGTTCCAAGTGATTAAATACCAGTTTTTCATTATAGAATTAATGTAAATATATTTATATTCACGGGGTATGGTGGTACTAATCAGATTAGCCCTAGGGTCTTCTTCCCATTTCAGATTCAGCTTTGGATGCTCAACTATGGTGATGGATACACCTTCCTCGAATTATAGAGTGGTGTTTTGAGGTCATCCTCATATTCCTCCATATCTAACTCTATGGATCCATGATTATATGAATATAGAAATCTATGGGGTTCTGCATCACTATATGGGTGAAGGAAAATGTGAGATGAGACATTATCATCTCATGCTACCTGAGGCATTCTAGAGGGATGTCAGATATGATTATCTTTTACACTATCATATGGAACTGAAAGTGCTTGAACCTTATGGGCTAGAAATGTAGCCTAGACCAGATATATATTAAACACATTCAATTTTTAGAATACTTTAGGTATTTTATAGGTTTTTACCTAATCCATTGAGAGATGAAACATGTATGTCCTCTCCTCAGCTCGTTTCATTCCTCCATTCTGGTATAAATATTCATTATCATATGTGGCTCCTTAAGTCTCGAAGGGGAAATTAAATATTCCTAAATTTACATCAATGGGGGTATTTCAGACACTGTTGGAATATTGAAGGTTCCACCAAATTGATATGGATCAAAGACCTTACAGGCATGACATTATATGAAGTGTCTTCTTGGGTAATAATATACACAATATCGGATGTTATGTTCCCTAATTTATCATCTCTCATGATCCTCCCAAGTGGTTTTTCTAATTGTTTTCATAACCTTGAATGAATATCATTATGGCAGACCAGTCCCCTTTAATATGTCTCAAACGTCATAAGGTTCAGACTGATATAAGATTGATCCCAAGACCATTATCAATCATGGACCTTTCAACTTTGACATTATTTATCCTTTATGATACTTATAGTGGTTTGATATTCCCATGGATGGGATTCTATGGAAAATGATAAGCTAATGATATGGTGACAAAATATTTTGGTGACCTGGTCTCCATTAGATATTCCTTGGCTATAGATAATTCTATCTCAAATTTATATGTGATCGGAAGGGCTCTAACAACTTCCTCTATGAGATCTTTTGAGAGATGGAGAACATCTAGGATTAGGCATTTGGATGGGAAAATTTACAACAATTTCAGACCATCATACTTTTTTTTCCAACATTCGGCGCTTCCCGATATGGTGTTTCTCCTAGGTATGCAGTTTAGGATTCAAGGTATTTGGGGTGGACGGGACTGTTGTTTGTGAAAAAATAAAGGTAATATCTTCTTCCAAGGTTCATATTGTTCCAACATTCCCCATTGTTGGGTTAGATCAGATAACTGAATCCCTAGTAGGAGTTTATGCAATATAACAAGGTTTAGACGATTGTTGGAGGACTATGTGGAACCAACATGCCTCTTTTGGGAATACCAAATTAAATTCACATGAGTTTATATTGTATATATTTTTTACATGTTGACATAGACAAAATATTGGGTCTGACCAAGTCTACAATATCCCATTTATCCTTGGCTACCGGGAATGCAACATCTCATTCCTCGTTTTTACTTGGAAAATGAATATTCAGGAGTAATAATCGTCATCAGATATAGGGACTTCTAAGTTTATCACATTGAAGGTACCAAATATGATCTCTTATTCGGAATCTAATTTCAATTGGTGGGGTGCTTCCCATGGTGTGGAAGGTTCAAAGAAGAATCCTACAATAGTGAAGGCATTATTTGGAGTAGAAAATGGCTCTTCTTCTTCTGTTTCTTTCCATTCATGGTGGTTGTGAATACTATTGAGAGGCCTAATTGATGTTTCTCCCATGGGTGGTGGTGTTATTATAAGTCTGTGTAGTTGTTATCTTAGGGTGGCATGATCTCGATGTTTTTTTTGAGTCAAATAGTTGTTGAACTTTTATACACATTGGGCAAGAACAGTATGAAAATCAACTTATTCTTCTTATTAGAAAACATTTATCTGATCCCCCAGATCTATGGAATTATATAACACCGCCATTATGAAATTCATCGTACCATGAAGGAATTATTTAATGAAGAAGTAGTCCGGGAAATTATGACCCCACCTTCTATGGAAAGGGAGATAATTAGCATGGTTATTGTGGCTGACCTCATCAGGATTACTAGGCTATGGTAGCATGAACAAGTTATTATTTATGGATTATAATAAATAACTGGGGACATATTTATTTTGAATGTAATATGGCTTATTCATTCATTTATAAAATCTGTTTACAACCTAATTTATCTGTGTTTCTGGACAAGAGATATTTTATGGTTGTTGTCTCTTAATAGGAGGTGTTGGGTGGTTTGGGGACTACATGGGTACTTAGATGGGTTCTATTGTGTTCTTCATATGTCATTCATAGCTTCTTATTTTCCTATCCTTTTCATTAGTGTTGTTGGAATGATTCATGTTTTGGATTAGGTTTTCTAAATCACTTCCTCAAGTCGTTGTGGTGTTTCAGGGAACTCACTAAACTGCCTAGATATTTCATTAGTATCGAAGGTGTTTGCAACACTTCCTGACGATTACCAACATATAGTTCTTGCAGTTTCTCATTCAAGAGAAGAATGTTGTGTGAAAAGGACATAACTTTCCATCTGTATTAAAAGTCATACACCCTATAATTCTCACATTGTTTTTAGTTTGACTGAATGATAATCATTTTTCCTTAGTGTGGACATGAAATTATAAAAGAAATGAGGAAGAAGGTAATCCCATCCCCTAACTAATCCTGTTGGAAGACTACTATATCAAAAAAGTCTGGTCCTATCAATGTTTGTAAAAAACCATTATTTTCCCTCTTATTTATCTCGAGGTCCCATCATCAGCCTCCATCGGGATACATTGTGTGTTAAATATTTTTAAAGAGCACTTTGTTGTAGTGACCAACTTTCTAGAGTGTTTCCCATCCCTGAGATTTCACCAGCAGCTATGAAACTGAAGGACATCATATATAATGGGTTCTTATAATCTAAGGGGGAATAATAGTGTAATGCTCTATATTATCCACATCCTCAAATAAGGAGGCATGGAACGGTTTTGATGATCGTCTACCACAATGTTCTTACGAAATGTCGGTAAAAATGTTGTAGATTTGTTTTGTGATTTTTTGATTTTAGATCCTGATCCATAGAGATCTCATACAAATAAATATGAACACAATGTATATTCATGGTTTGAAATAAATCCTCATATCCTAGATAATAGGGATTTCATGACATCAGATGTTGAGGATTATCCCATGTATTTTTATGTAGATGAGGCACGCACTCCTTTTATTGATCCTATGGGATCTCATAGATAGAAGTAAAGATGGAATGTAACATTATGGTGAGGTTGTTACCAGCTGACTCTCTCCATATGCCGATGTCGGTATACTCATCATTACACTTACATGACTCCATCTGGTCAGACCATAGAATATGATTATAAAGGTCACCAACTGACAATAATGGGGTGCTACTGGGAGTTTATGGGGAATTGTTTATCGTTGAACCCAATGTTTCAAGAACCTCCCTATATGAAGTTGTCAGAGTTTGGGCCACCTCTCATACAAGGGTGTGTACAAAAGGGGAGGATTTTTGTGTCCATTGGAGATATCCCCATCGGGTGGTTAGCCATGGTGGATTTTAGGAGTAGTGTTTCTACGATCTACATCCAAACTACCATGAGTTTGAATATTATGGTGATCAAAGTATTCTAATTAAATTTTGGCAGAAGATTCAATGAACACTTGTGATGTTGAGAATATGTCTCTAACAACCTCAAGAACACTAGTAGTGATAAGATTAGGAATATGGGCTATGTTCTACATCATTTTTGAAATATTTCTACTTGACATTTGAAATTGTCTATGGATATGAGCATGTAGTATGAATATTTCTGGAACTTGTATTGAACTATTTGATGTTACAGGAGTATAATCCAACCAATGAGTACCTATTATAATATTCCATTCATTTTTTAGGTATTAATAGGAATATAATCACCTTATGTGGTGGGTTCAATTCACACTAGATGAGTCTATTTCAAGACGAGAGTAAGACCCTAATCACGAGTCTTTGGGATATTCATATGGTATTTCAGTGAAAGCCTATGGGCCTACCCCAATGCATATTTCTCTCTCAGCTAGTGATCCCCAATTAGAAGAAGAATATGGGCCTGGTTCGAAGATTAATTCCCCACTAGAATATGACGATGGACCACCAGAATGGGATTAGGGATGTAAGACTCCTCTTATATTGACATATAATGATGAGGGTTCTATCATTTATCAGTGGAATTAGGAATATGGACCTAACATCCATGATCTATAGGAGTATTCCCAAAAGATTCACTTACAACCATATGACCTTGTCCCAAGACTTGTGTCATTCTCACACGGTTAGAACCAGCAATAATAGGGACATATGCCTGATATTGTTCCTTCACTGAATGCCAATGGACTTCTTAGATAAGAATATGGGCACGTCCCAAGGCATGTTCCCCACTCATAAGGTGATCCCCTACCAGAATGGGTATATGAGTCCGATCTTGGGACCTTGGAATATGAAATTAGTCTTTTTCCACAGGAATATGATCTTGTACTGTAACATTTTCTGCTCTCACCTAGTGATCCTTGATTGGAATGGGAGTATAAGGTTAGTCCTAATCCTATCTCTTTATCACAATATGCCGATAATCATCCTATATGAGAGAAATAATGTATCCTTGATCATGAATAAATACCTACTCACAATGATCAAAGTCTGGAGTTGTCCTTACTCTAAGTGTAAGAATATGTGTCTACCCCTTTATCAGCAATAGTGTTGGAATATGTCAGTGGAGTTCATTAGCTAATGCTAAAATATATTAGAATTTTAGAAAAGTGTTTGTAGGGATATAATCCTTCACATTTATGTCCCCGCTATCTATAGGAATATATCTTCGATTCAAGTGTGTATTTGATATCACATCTTTCCTCATGGTGCAACTAGGATATTCTGACGGACCTCATCCATGGGGCTAGGAATATATGCCTCCCTGATTACTGCTATGGGAATATTCACACATACTTATTTTTAGAATGTAGGATATGATCTCACATTCTGTTTCATATTTGTGAATTCCAATAGGTATCATCAGTAGGAGTGGGGATATAATCCCTCTCATATATATCCAATTATTTAATCCTTGGATGATTCTACCTTGTTTCCCATAAATGGGAATCTATGGTGGAAGCATGTTGAATGGTACCCTTAGTAGGAGACTGGTGGGTATCGATGGTAAAATTTCGTTAGTGGTGGTTGACCTAAGCCATCCCAGGTGGCCCCTAAAACAAAAGGGAGTCGTATTTGGATTCCTAACCCACTATTATCAGATATTGAAGGTGTTGGTTGTCACACTCTTTGGATAATATCTAGAAGTAGTTGGACTTGGTGACAAGGACCACAAGATTATAAGCAATCTTTACAAGGTGACGTGGATTCTCTAGATTCCATTTTTGGAGAACCGCATGGTAATTTTTCTTGGTTGGGAACATACCATGTCATTATTAATCATGCACCATCAAGTTTTACACTATAATTTTGACATATTGACCTTGGGTGGTTTTCATGGGACCTATATAGATTGATGTCCAAGGTGATTTACATGAACAACTGCTTGATTTAAAATACATTTCAATGTCTTGGGATTCTATAGATGAAATAAGTGTCTACAATCATACTCATAACATGAAAAAAGGTTACCTATTAGTGAATATCATAGGAATCATATTCTCAATAGGTATGTATGGTTAACATAATTGTCATTTTTTATAATCCATACATTCCAGTTGTGTGTACTTTTCAACATGATGATGGACTTACATGATCCATGGTCATATAGGATTGGATGTTAGATTCATGATGGTTTTAATTCATTATTTGTGTAGGATAGAAAAACAAAGTTTCTTGATTCATCTTTTAACCAATAATTTCTTATCAAAGTGATTCATGTTGAAATACCCATTTTTAATTCTGTATATTAGAAAATAGAATACCCAGATGTATTATAACAAATCTTCTATTATTTCATAATTTCACATCAAGTTCACCATTTTTTTCTTCAGGATTTGAGGCATTTATGGGATCCTCTTGATAGTTTTATGGTTAGGTATTTGGGTTGTGAGCAATGAACATCATATTATTAATTTTTTTATGACTATAAACTCGCAAATTTTTTGTCATCCATAACAATGTATGGGCATACATTCCAAAGGAATGTGTTCAGTTGGGTTTTGAGACCTAGTGACACATAGGTACTTGCATTGGTTGAGAGTATTGGAGGTTGGATTCACCACACCCTTTTGAGGGGAATTATTTCCTTATCCAAGACATTCTTGTAGATTAAATATATGTTTGTGAAACTCTTCCTAATCTGGATATGGGATTGGTTAGCATAAAAATGATCATGGGTTAGTTTCTATCTCATGTGAAAAGGATTAGGGTTTCTTTAGTGGATCCATATGAATGTATCTCAGGTTCTCTTTCATTTTCTGGTAATGGGATGTTTCTTATGTGGCAAATCCTTATAAATAAGGGAATTGTATTGTTCTACACTATATATAAGAGACATAATATTATGAGGATGGGATTCATCCATTATGATGAATCTTGTGTATCATGTTTATTTTTGAAATAAAAACCTTGGTTTTTTGTTAAAACAGTGTAGTTTAAAATCACGAAGAGAGGGAATATGTATGGACACTGAGAAACCTGATATTTAAGCTCCAGTTTGGGAGAGATGTCCAACATATCCATGTTATATAAGTAATCATAGTTACCTTAGTTCAGCCATGCCCTTAGGGGTGACCCAAAGGTAAATGTCCTCATATGAGGTGTGTTCATATTTTGGCACTCATCAAGGATGACATAATGAAATTTCCCTATATTTTGGAGATTCATAATGAAAATGAGGTGTTCATTGTGGATCTTTAATCTCACATGATCTATGCTCATTGTGTGAAATAAGGAAGGACATTAAATCATCATCATGACACATAAATGTAATGAATAATGTACCAGTACTTCCACTGAGATATTTAATATTTATCTCAAGTATTCAATAAGCATCTTTTATATCCTGGTTATATTAGGAATCATCTTCATCATAGTTCCATTTTTTCCATTGTCCATAGAGGGGTGAGTAAGAATGCTCATCCCATAGAAATGACTGGGTCCCGATGGTTGAAATATCAGAGAAATTATGTCTGTAATGGAATGGATGTTTATTTGAGAAAGGGAATTAGAATGGATTCCTATATATCCTAGTTATGGAAATAAGTATAGTTATTTTAGTTTAGTTGATTGGGTTTTACACTCTATGGTTTCCCATATATTAATAAAATACCACATTACCCCATTAGTTGGGGCTTACACACTAATGTTTCCCTTTCCTTCATGTATTCTTATATTGAATATGAAAGGATTATTTAAATTCTGTATTCTATCATGATATATGATTGGTGTGATAATAAAGGGATGTAAAATAATAAATTAAATTACTTATGGGTTGATGACTTTTGTATTAGGATACCCTATGATTATTTGATATATAGCACGAAACCAATAGATATGTCCTATGTATCTTAATTATTGATGGGATAAAATCATTAAGAGTTCACATTTTCAAGGATTAAAATATGAATATTACCTTTTTATTTGGACTTATAAATTGAGTATTCTCTTATCCTAAAGGAATACACACTAAGAATGAACAAGGTGATCATGTCCTAGTATTCCCTATCCACTTGGTTTGATTTCATTCCGGACATGTGTTGATTTTCCACTCAACATGCCTTAATTATTTGGCTCATTTATGGGAGAAAATTATCATGGTATGTTTAAAGGAGATTATATGATCCATTCAACTTTTATGGAGGACATTGCGTTTACTAGATTGCAATTATAGGGGTTTTCGCATTATCAAGGTTATCCTTTCTAGAGGACAACACATAACTAGTATGTCTTGTCCTTGAAACCATTGAATGACCTGGTTGGCTTGTCTTAGAGGGTTTCACATGGTCCAACTAACAAGCTTGGGGGTCATCATGAGAACTAGATGAAGTATATAGAGGGTATCACAAGAGTCAATTCAATAGGGTTTGGAGGGTGTTGCATGTCCAAGATTGCATGCCCAGTGGGCATCATGAAACATGATTGGTATGCCTACTAGGAATCTCAAGGGTTAGTTGACATGACTATGTGATACAATGAGACTGAACTTCCTTAACTTGGACAATTATCTATGTCATGTGACACATCTGAAGAGCATGACGAGATTATAAGGATTACCCCATAGTTTTTTAAATTTTCTGTGTGGCATGCCTATGAGTTTTCATTTGATATGATTTGACATGTCCAGGGGATGTCACATGCTCTGAATGGTATACCAATGGAGTGTTTCATGATCTAACAGGTTTGTCTAGGTTTTTGTGTGTGTATTATATAGTTCACATGATGTTCATAAGGATCAGTTTATATATCTCTCACCTAAGTCTCCTATTTATTCGACCTTTTCCTCCACTTATATCATATGTTATTAAGATTTTTCCAATGCACAATTTATTTAAAGCCTCGCAGGACCTAGAAAAATTTTGGATTTATTTCACATATCCATAAAAAAGTTCTTCTCATTATCTATGAATGATCACATGATGTGATTTAGGCCTAACTCATGATCACTAAGACTGTTTTCTAGTGTATTACGTGACAAAATATTTTCATGTCACATGATGATCCACTCTATGAAATTTTCTCTTGTGCTTGGTTGTGCCAATGTGCCTAGATATGGATAATCTAACCCTTTCCATTGAGGTTGGGGTGGCGATTTATAGGCCTATCCTCCCTGACTTTTCTTTGGTTTGTGTGGCCTATTAAAGAAAAATATAGACTAGATTCTCAGAATGGGTATGGCTCCATGCATCTTTGTGAGCCATTATCACAGAACATTCTCAGGGTGTTATGTAATTTTAAGTGACAATGATTCCCTCCAGTCAATACCTTATATATTTTGATGTCTCTAATTAATTTGGACTTATTGAATCATGTGTAGGTCAAATTCCATTTCAATTATCATAGTCACATGTACAATGGCCTTCGTTAGACCATGATTCATATTTGTAGGCCTAAACATAGTCTATAGTGACATATCTGTGATATTACATGATACAAAAAAGTATCTTCAATGTGACTTCATGGGATCTTATAGTATTTTCCAGGAGTCTTGTGGGACCATTTCATAGTCATCCTTATCACATCTCAAGTGTGTTTATGACTACAAGAGCATTCACTTAATTCCCTTTTATCCCCTTTTTTATATTAAAATGTTCAGGGATTATGAAATCTTTCACGAGTAATATCAAAAAAATTACTCTATTTATTTGGAATATGTAGAATGACAAAAAACATGGTGTTACGAGGATTCACATGTATTTTTTTTTTGTAAAAATCCATTCAATTACCCTTAGGGAGCCAAGGGGGATCACGATGATTTCTAGGTATTCGTGAGTTCATTTGCGCATCTATGATGAAAAGCCAGATGGATTTTACAATATATGGTAGAAATATAATAGGGGTCATTCAGTGATTTATAGATTTATAGGGTCATTTCATATGGTTTTCAGTGACAATGAGTTCCCCAACATCCTCCCCTTCATTTCTATTATTTCATTCCACTAGGCTAGTGGGTCTTACAATATTTTTTGGAATTTTTCAAGTATTATTAATCTTTGTACCGATGATTCATCAGCTGATCCTTTTCAGCAGAAGAATCATAATCATTTGGCAAAATTACCTTTTATTTTCAATGGATTCATAGATGGGTTTTGAGGGGCTTGTTGATGACGATTTGTGTGGCCTACGAGAACTTGTTTGGATTCTTCTGCACCTCTATATGTTGTATGAAGAACTTACATATAAGTAGAATGAACTGTAGATAGGGAATCCATGAAATCCACTACAGACTATGGCTTCTATGTGGAGACTTCGTGTGACCCTATTATGCCCATGCGATAGTGAGTCTCTTATAGGGTTTTGCGGCCTGCAGGTCTCGACAACATTCTTATTCCCTTTATTTTGTGAGGAAAATAATACCCATATTCAAGTATTTAATCCTTTATAAATTATTTGATAATTATTTCGTAGGTGTCAATAATCATGTATATCATTATTCATATAATTGTATGTGGACATGACCACATATTTTGTTTTTAATATGATTGTATGTGAATATGATAACATGTTTCTTTGTTAAAATTATTTTACATGAAAATGATTTCTTATGGCTTCTTAATAATATTTTTTATGGAAATTTCACACATTTCATTATTCAAAATATAATGATTTACTGTACTTATGATAATTTTGTAGGTCATGTGATTATAATTATTTTTCATGGGTCATGTCAATTATCTCTTGAATTTATACACTTTTTCTATGATATATGTCTGTCCTTTATAATTTACATACCCTACTATCATGATTTATGAACATATATTATGTTTACATGTTCATTTAAAAAATAAATTTCATCCTATTCATATTTTCTAATATTATTATGATTTAATAATAAAATATAAGTTGATAATAATTTTTTAAAAAATATTTTAGTATTACCACTTTTTTATGATTCTATTGCATGGGTTATGAAGATGACAAAATTTAATGAGATTTCTAGAAGGGAGTCTATTGTGGTTTGATTATGGAAAAATGTTCTTGAATTTTTCAAAATAAGTTTCCAATGTAACTGGTCCTTAGAGACACTAAACATTTAATTCATTTTATTATGAAATTATTAATGTGATAAAAAGTTTATTATTTTGAATTGATGAAAAATAATGATATGTTTCACTTGGGTTTTTATATGTACAATTGTGGTATCCCCCCTGTCATTACTGTTCCTCATCATTCACATCATCTTATACTCTTATTAAATAATCCAAAGGTTATTGAGTTATAGTAGGTTCTTCTACCCTACCCATTTATTCTATTTCATTTTGTCTCATTTTTTATTTAACAAATTAATATTATCTTCAATGAACTATTTATTTAATTTAGGGATTCATCATTGGATAGAGAATCCCTTAGTTTTTAAGTGACCCTTACCCCTAGAATGGGTGAAAAGGTCCAGGATAACCTCCTGCACCATATTCTAAGATAATGCATCATTTATTTTATACCTGATGAGTGTGTCAACACAAATGATTTGGAAAATACTCATTATTTTTTTGAAATAATTATATTATTCATTTTTAAGATTTATTATTATTTTTATTTAATATATGACTACAATATAAGATATTTTCCCTATTCTTATCTATCTAAAGTGTTAGGGATTATGTACCACTTATATAAATTGGTAATAAAATAGTTCATTAATGATTTAAATTATTCATTAATAATAATATTATTTTTATGTAATAAATATAATGAGTTTTTGATAATTAATTCGTTAGTTAATTTTTTATAAATATCATATTTAAATAATTTTTTTTAATGTGAAAACTAAAACTTATTTAAAATGGTACAGAGAAAGTGATCAAAGAAATGATATCCTTGGTGTTATGAAAAAATATATAGAAGTAACATTCTAGAATGGTTTTATATAATTTATAATGATTTAAGAAGGAATTTAAAAAATCAACTACAGAGTGGTGTTTCGGTTATTTAAGTGTTCTTAATTACATGTTACAACAATTTATGTGTAATTTTTATTATGATTTGAATTATTCTTTTATTTTAATATTTTATAGACTGATTTATTTCAATTTATATTGTGTCTTATACAATTATAATTTATGGGTAACTAAAACCCATTTTCAGTGTTTGACATGCTCTTAAATAAGTATATTGATTAAATGTTTTAAAAATCAATATATAGAGACAAGGGACTATCATTCAAAAAAAATAATGGACATGGTTCCCCATAGAAACTAAAACCTTATGGACATGAAAAATCTCATAGAAAAAAACATGTCTATGAAATTATCTTGGGGATCATAGAACACCATTTTTTATACCCAAATACTCTAGTCTATGTTTTTTAAAACAAAAATTTTGATACCATGTAACACACGTAACAGTTAGATTAAACAAAATGAAAAATAATATTATTTAAAGATAGTTGTTAAAACATTTCCATTGGGTTAGCATATATGAATAAGAAGAATCGCACTATGTAATATATATATAAATGTTTTATACAATGAAAATTATTTTATTAATGTATAAAAAATAAGTACTCAATTTTTATTAATGTCATTTCATGGATAAAAAATAAATTCTCACCAAAAACTATTTTTATTTCATGTCTCAATTGATATTATAAATATTTAGAACCTATTTTAGAAATATTATTTGAAAAAATAGTCATGTTTTTAATATAATAATTTCTGAATAGTTATAGGAATAAATTTTTATTTTTTTGAAATGGAATATTCTTTAGTGAATAGAAAAAAATATCGATTTTTGAACAACTATCATTCCTTTTCATTAAATAATATAATTTAAGGGCTTCATTATATTATTAATTTGGTATCAATGTAAGAAAATATCCATTTTTTAAACTTAATATAAATATTTCTATATGAATTGATATTATATTTGATTTTGGTATAAGTTCATTTTTATACATAACAATAAAGCTTTCTAAAAACAGTTTTTTAGTTATGTTTAGAAAATTATATTAAAATTAGTTGAAGAAAATTATAAAAAATTAACCATGAAAAATGGATTCCACATATGGATTTTTTGGTTAGAAATTTTATAATAGTTCATTTTTGTTTTTGGTCATCATGAATAGTAACCACGGTATAATTCTATAACCGTAAAAATTGTTGAAATATATTAATTTAGGTTAAAAATATTAATAAGGATTTCAAAATAATCCTTAAAATTTATTATAATTAATTTGATGGTTTTAATTTCACCAGACCTTAAAATAATCAAAAATATATAATGTTTGTGCTAATTTTCATTAATAAATACCTTAGTAATATTTTTATTAACGGAAAATTCAAAGATGAATACTTCTTACTTATAATAACTATAATATTTTATAATGGGAAATATTATTGGAACGGTTCTAAATTGTTTCATTAAATATTTATTTTTTAAATATATGATTAATTTTTTGGATGAAATAATTACCTTATCTGCTTACATAATAATGAAATTGTGCTTGTGCAAGCTGTTGAGAAATCAACTAAATGATTTTAAAAACATATAAAGTAGTATTTCTTGTGCGATTAATTGTTTTAGCTATGTATTTTAGAGAAATATAATTTATTATTGATGGGTTATAATTTTATATTTTAACTACATTATAATATTGATATTTTTAATGTGAGTTATATGAATACTACCAAAAATGAATTTTATGTTACGTTATGATAAATAATATTTTAGTAATTTATTTAATATTCATAAAAAATATATATTATTTCTTTTAAATGTGATATTATTGACAATATAAAAACATAATCCCTTATGTTTCACTTATGTTTCAATAGTAGACATCTAGAAAATTGATTTTTTAAAATCATTTAATTATAATTGTCGTTAAATAGGATTAACAGGTGGTTGAAACTAAGAGAGAATGGCTAAAAAAATATGTCAAATTTTCTAAATACTATTGGTTGGGTGTATTTATAATTATCTATATATTATGTTAAAAATATATCAAATTTTCTCCACTTGAAAATGAAATGTAATTTATATTAATTTAATAATTTTTGTAATTTGAAGGGTGTCCCTGTCCCAAAATATAAAATAAGACAACCTCTCCTCTCTACCTAAACCTTATTCAAAAAAATAGTTGAACCAAAAACTAGAAATAAATATTATAAAATTAATTAAATAATTTATAGAGGTTATTTTTTTCTTAAATGACCATCCTCATGGGCCATAAAGAGATATCCAAAGGGGGTTCCTCCAAGAAGAGGTAATCATCATAAACAAATAATTTCATTTAACATGTTCCTAATGTTATAATATCTTAAGAACATGTTAATATAATAAAATTAATATAATAAAATTCAATTTATTTTATCTTTTTATTATTCATTAAAGTTATTATACACTTTTCAATTCTATGGAATACAAAAACATCACTCGTGACTATATACAACCTATAATCTCCAATTAGTCATGTGATTATTTTTCAGCATCGCCTCACAAGGATATTTATAATGATATATTTAATAAAAATATAATATATTCATGAAAAAATAATGACTAATATAGTATACTATATCAACTACAATCTTATCCATCCATGTGTTTAAAAGTTATTAAGTCGTTTGATTTTACCTTTGCACTACCAGCTCCACAAAGTGACAAGGTTCATTTATCATGGAGTATTTTCCTGACTAATTATAGATATTTATTTAGTGAATAAAAATAAAAATTGTTTAATTATTAATACTTCCGATATTATGAAATCATAATCACGATTCATGTACCAGAACTACCTAACTAAAACATGAAAACGAAATTGATCATTTAACATCTGATGTGATGATATTAATACTGAATTATAAATAAATTGGTGGTATAATGTTATAATTTTCTATTGTATGGTATAATTACTATTAGTATGTTTCTATTGTATATTTATTGTAAATATGAATTTATTATATAGAATATTAAAATTTCATATGAGGAATGTAAATATTTGGGTATTATTTTAAGGTATCGAATTGTCTGATATGAGACATATGTTATGTTACGCACTTATTATCTACTATGAGGTGAATATAATGACACATTTTCACATTTTATCATGAATAATTATCAAATAATGATATTTAATGTAAAACATCATGTCATTAAATACAATGGTTTATTATTCAAAAGATAGTAATGTTTCCAATGATTCCTGATACAATCCCACTTTTTCGGGACATTTTAAGTTTATATTTCCTTTGGAAAAATTATATGATCCTAATATATTAATCCTCATATTTGTTTTCTATTTTTGTGTTTTGGTTTACATGCTTATATTTTATTTCTACTATTTTTATATCAGGGCTCATCATTTTCGTACCATGTAAGAGACTTTCATTTAAAAATATTATTTTGGTGTTTCCCTTCGATATCATTTTCATCAATGTCCGTAATTTATATAAAATGAATTTAGAAATTTTTTTACTATTATTTAAATTTTATAAACACTATTTTTACACATGTGTGACTTTATATAAAAGGTATTAAATGAAATATTCTTTTCTTTTGCCAAAAAAATTATTTCTACAAAATTTATGAATGTAATTTTTGTCATAAACTAAATTCATTAATTAGTATTCATATTTTCAGGAGAATTAATGACATTTAATATTCCATTACATGTCTCCATAAATTTTTTAAAATAAAATATTTTTCCCAATATTTTTTGAATTTGTTTTAATCTAATATTTGAAGGAAATGGTATAATTGTTTTAATACAATGAAATAAATATTTAAAATTATTATAGATATTTTTTACCTCATAAAATTAGAAGGAATTTATCTTTAAAATATTGGTTCTATTTAATTATCTAAAGGCCTTTTTTATTAAAAAACTTGTAGATTTATTAATCAACAGACTTACAGAATACTTTATTATTAATGATTTATACCTTAATTTGGGATCATTTACCGTATTGATATCATTATCTGTGTGAATCTTGATTATTCAATGGACATTATTTATCTACTTCATTATCTAACTTTTAATATCACGGATGAATTTATAATATTTTTATTCATTTGATAATTTTTCAACCATATAAATTTTTTATATATGGTTTCAATGGCATGAAGTTCAATAAAAAAATATCTTTCATTAATAGAGGAAATATTAAATATTCTTCATTCAATACAGATTATTGTTGACTTATAAAAAAAATTGAGAATGAATTTCATTAATTATAAAACATATGATGAATTGTTTTGTGCGATTGGTGTGGCCTTATTATAGATTTCCCCTAGATTAATTTATAGGTTTAATGGGACAAAAAATCCTTATGTATTGGATGAGGCCATCATATCATATCAATATAGATTGTTATTTGAGGTAAGTCATCCCATACAATGATAATATATTTTTTGACATACCCGGAAGGAATGAATTTCTTTTTGTCTGAGATACATTGATAAAATGAAAATGATCATGGTTTATTTCTATGTTAATGTTATTCAATACTATTCAATAATATCATATTTTATTCTATAGAATGTGCTTTAATTACCCATTATACTGTATTTTTATGCCTCATTTATTTTTTCTAGATCCCACTATATATAACACATATTAAATATATAAGGTCTCCCTTTATATATCCTCCATTCCGTGGGATATAAATAATGTTGTTATGAATGATTTCCAGAATGAAATAATATTAAGGATTTTTCATTTTTTATATTTCAAATGTAATATGTGAACCATTTATCTATAAAATTAGCCAATACTTATAATATGATTGATTCTTCATGGTAAAATTCCTTGAATAATCTAACAATAAAATTAAATAAACACTTGATTTGGTTTTAAGGATTCAGGGACATGCTCTTAATATAGAGCATGTTTAATAGGTTCCCTAGTAATTAGATTTAAGAAAAAAATATGTTAGGGAACATATCCTTATGATATATTATAGTGATATGTATATATTTTAATTTATATAAATATTATTTGGTAAATTATAAATTATTTGTTTTTATAAGAATATACAACCCCATATAGATAATTTAAAGTGGATGTGGTTGTTGGAAAGATGCATCTAGGGGTAAAAACTTTGAATTGGGTGGACTGGGTATTAACATGATCATCACAAGTGTATAATGAGTGTTTCTAATACTAAAAACATAGGTAGACACGTCTAGGGTATATTCTTAGTTTAATCAACATTTTCATTATAAATCATTATGATAAATTAGAGATTTGGGACTATAGAATCCTATGATATTCCATAGTGATGTGGTATAAATGTAAAGTTTCATGGGTGGATTAGTCTAAGGTTGATCATAAAATTAGATTCACTAATTCCCCCTTTTATTGTTTATATGATGATATTATATGATGATTAATGATATTTTTAGAGTCATTTATTGGAATATAACCCTTTATGTGGTTTTAGTTAAAATGTACTTTGAGAATTTTTTTTCAAAACACATTTAATGTTATATATAACCTTTTGGTTAAATAAAAACATTTTTGTAAATGTAGAAAATTCAGATAAAATGTTTATTACATTATAAAAATACATATTTTCTCATATATACAACTATAAGATTAAAATGTGATTTAGTGACTAAGTGATTAATGTTATTTTGGACGATGAGCACTATATTTGGAATATTTTTTAATTAAAGTAAATGGAAATATTTTTTAGTATATAGTATTTTATTTGAATAATAAATGATGAGATATATTTTAGAAATAGATTTCATTTTATAGTGGTTTCATGGTGAATGAAGTTATTTATGGGGAAGGTGAGAATATTTAGGATATTACATGAAAATGCACATTCATGTTTAGAATATTCTTATACGAGTGATTAATTTTTTTTCTTAGAATCCACTTGATTTATTTTAGAAGAATATTTAATCAAATAATTATGAATTTTCAGACGTCTACATAGTGAGGATTATTTTTATTAATGATAATGATAGTTACATATTAAATGATTAAAGAAGAACATTGTTTTTTATTTTTTAGGGTTTTCAAATTACATTATTATATCTTCACATGGTTTTTTATATATTTTATACAATATCATCTTATTAATCCCTTTTTTATTTTAGTAAATGTGTTGAGAAAATGAATAACTTGAAATCTATTTTATCAATCTTATAATATTCTAAAAGTTAATTTTAGTGATTCATGAATGAAATATTAATTTGTTATAATTATTAAAAGAGGATAATTTATAATTTACAAAACATATCCCAGAACAAAAAATGATAAATTTATGTTAATAGAATGTGATGAAATCATTTAAGTAAATTATAACATATTTTTTATTCAAATTTTAATGGAATTTATCAAAATAAATAAAATGAGGATATATATATCTAATCATATATGGAATGTGACACTAAACTACAAAGGTATGTTAAAAACGGCATTTTTTCAAGTACTGGTTTTATAGATATACAATAATAATAAATTTCATAGTGAGAAATTATAAATTGAAGTTCGTGATAGAACTAATATATGACTTTATAACAATGTTATATTATTGTAACAAAAAAATTTAAATTATGTTGAATCAATTTTGTAAATAGGGGAGAACCTAAGAGACCAATATTTTAGTTTCTTTCTTTTAAAAATTTCACATTTTTTGATATCCAGAAACACAATCAACGATATACTTAAACAAATCAGGAAATAATATATTTAAAATAAGGATGATATAACTAAGCCATGGGTTTGAATTGTAGGAATAGGAATAACCACAATATGAAAAATATTTATTCAGTTTTTATATAATTAATATTTACTAAATAATGATAAATAAATAAATAATCAATTTATAATAAAGTCTCTTTATTTGTTAAAAATTCTTTTTATTGAAAAATGTTTTTAATGGATTTTCTCCTTGGATATTAAAGATAATTGAAAACAATTTTAGAAATTTTATTTCATAAAATGTGAATAATTTTTGAAATTAATAGGTATTAAAATTATTTTGATTATGTTTCCATATTTTTCTTAAAATATTGATTTTTGAGTGAATAATGAAAAAGTTTATTTTTTAAAAACTATCATTTCACTTCAATAAAAAAATATATTTTAAAAATGAATTTATCTTTTTAATATGGAATTAAATTTAAAAATGCCTTTTGATTTTGTTTCCCTCAATTATATTAATATTTCATTACTACAATTATAAAATATAATTTTGGATAGTTTATTACATATATTTAATTAGTATGTTAATATTTAATAAATATTTCCCTTTTATTCTTGTTCATAATTAATAATGACCGTTGAAAATGTATATCACCCAGAAAATGGTTAAACATGTATATTAATGTTAAAACTGTGAAATAATGTTTCAAAAGCCTACATACACATAATTATTTTTAATTTTATAATTTTAAATATGGAAAACCATTAGAATATCCAAAATTATGGAATTTTGGTTATATTTTTATTTCAGAAATTTTTTTATATTATTTTATGTCCTTTAAAATTCCAGAATTTCTAATTTTTAGTTTTAAAAAATAAAATATTTTTTTCAAGGATAAATAAATGTTATGAATTTATATAATTTTTTCTTTTAAATATGAATATATTTATCATGGTAAATTGTTTATAATTTTTTGGTAATATAATTCCCTTAAAATGTTATATAACACTGACACAATGATTTTGTAAGCCATAGAAAATTATATTAAATGATTTTAGAAATGAATAAAGTAAAATTTTTTGGTTGAGTATTTATTTTCCAAAAATATTATATATATAAAAAAAATATATTATTGATGGGTTGAAATTGTATCTTTCAACTACATTTTACCATGATATTTTTCAAATACGTTTTTGTTTATATTCATGAAAATGTATTTAATTGTATCTTATGTTAGCAATATTTTGTTAAATTATTAAAATTAATAAATATATAAACTCTATATAATTGAAAATGATATGTTCTATAATATCAACCATTATCAACTTATTGTATATTATACCTTTTTAGTTACTTTCTTGACCTCTAATGTTTTATAATATTTTTTTTCACGGTAATCATTAAATAGGCTCACCATGAGTAAAAACTAAGAGATAAGGGAAAAGACATAACCTAAACATTCTATGTTTTATTTCATATAAGTATTTAGACTTATATCCATCATATATTATTAAAATATAAATTTTGATACAACTTAATGACAAAAAAATACATTATATTTATTTAATACATTAATTAATTCCAATAGTGACCCTCCCAGCACTTATAAAAAGAATGTGTATATCCTCTCTTCCTCACACATCTTGAGCCACATAACGTGACTAAAACCCTAGAAAATCCACATATTAAATTATTTAGAAACAATATATAAGTGATTTTAAACATAATTTTATTTTCATTGAGTCATATAGTAGAGATCCATAAGAGGTAATTCATTTTTAGTCTTCTTCTACGTACTTAAATTATTTTATAACACTTCTATTATAAAAAATAGAATCTAAAATTTAAAAATATTTTACTATTATAGAGTCACAGACCTTATTCATCTTTTTTACATCATATGGAAAATGAAAAACATATCGACCCAAACATTTTACACAAATAATTACATGATTTGTAACATAAATATCCATTACTAATATCCAAAAAATCGTGAGACATAGTGTCATTTAAAGACTAGGTACATAAAAAAAATAAAAACACTAAAAGATAAAATAATTTATTTTATTCTACATACGGAGATCGTAAATATATTTTATCTCTTGAAACATTATAAGATAACATGGGAAAAAAAATATTGGTTTGATATATAAATCCAAGTAAGGTAGTAAGCATGATATGGAAACACAACTTGTGATTCAATGATATAACATGATATCATATAAGAAAATGATCAGGATTAACCGCATGTAATCATAACACAATCAACATGGAATAATTATATAATTGAAACATATGAAATATATAAATAAAAAATTACATGACACAAACATGAGTCAATACCAGCTGACTAGAGAATATCACATGGTGGAAAAAGACCCATAATGGATTTGGTTTTCAACCTAATCCCATAAATAATGTCTCATGAGAGTAAAAAAATTTCCTAATGAATTGGAAAAATATATCATTACACCCTTAATAACATGAAAATATTTTTTTCTACAAAATGTTAAAATCAATTATATGTTATATCATTAGATTTACCCTAGAAGATAAATTTGTTACATAATCATGCATCGGGTAATAATAAAAGGAGGAATTATAAATAAAGAATTTTCTAAATGAACCTATGGAAAATATTACCCCATAAAATTAAGTGATTAAGTTTAATTTACATGTCTATGGTATATATATAATGAGCATATAAGTAATACATAACATTCATGGTTTGGGTCTTTTATAAAAAATACTTTAAAATATAACAAGGAAATTTCATGAGGAAAATACTCTTTTCACAATGAAATTAATTCTAAAAAATCTAAAATTTTCCTTGAAATTATAGAAAAAAAAATTATTTGAAATAACCCTGGAAAATTATAGATGATGTTTCAAATCATTGAGTGGTATGGAAATCTATGCAGATGGTCCATAGTCAAAATTTGGTTTGGGATTTATGCCAAAGCAGCCCAGGGATCTTTGAAAGGATGTAGGTTACAATATTATTTTAGACCCTGCTTACAATGTGGCCTAAAAAGAATAGGGTTGATTTTGTAGTGTTTCATTTTAACCTCATTGAGGTTTCCAACATATCCCACTTGGATGGGAATAAATGTCCACATAATTCGATAAGTCTCACAAGGGTGTATGACCATTTGGGAGAAAGGGGTTGTGGCTTTCTCAAAAAGAGGATTCCCTTTAAGCATAGTCCATGAGAGATTTCATAACATATCTATATTTATTGAGATTCATCTGAGGAACTATCCTAAGTAGGATGCCCGAATTAAGAGAATTAGGGTTTTATTCTTGAATGTATATCATGTGAGCTCGTGCTCTAGGTAATGGCTTCATGTTTATCCCAATTAGAGTGGGAATCAAAGTTATCTCAGTTCAATGCTTGATGTGTATTGTATGGATGTTTTGATCATAACAAGTCTCTAAACACACATGAGTTGTTTTTGGGTTGATAAACAAGAGAATGTTAAAGATTCATCAAACCACACACTTTCTCCTCTGTTGTAATACATTTGGACTATGGTGAAAGAAGCCGAGGTGATGATGGTTGAGGGAATAAACCATGAACCCTTGAATTTGAAACATATGTGATGTCCAATGGTTCTAATCTACATGAATAGGGGCCTAATCTAGGAGTTATGTATAGATTAATGTACTTAGTGTTGGACTCTTGAGAAGGATGTCCAGTGTGCTCTAGTTCTAGATTACTCATTAAAAGGATTCCCATTTGAGGTTTGTTTTTGGATTTATCTTAAGGTGGATGTCGATTTGATTATTGGTTTTGGATTACTCCTTTGGAGGATTCCCAATTGAGTTTTTTATGGGGATTACTTCAAAGGATGATACCCATTTTAGTTTTGGTTTGGACATACTCTAAAAGGAGATTCCCATTTAGATTTGGTTAGGGCATACTCCTAAGGAGGATTCACAATGAACATTGGTTGGGTATTACTCCGAATAGGGTTTCCCAATTCATATTTTGTTGCGGCATACTCCTTTGGTGGATTCCCATTTGTGGTTTGGTTGGGGTGTACTCATAAAGAGGATTCCCATTTGAAGTTATATTGGGGATTACCCTTAAACAGGATTCCCGTTGGAATTTTTTTGTGGTTTATTCTTATGGAGGACTCCCATGTGAGGATTGGTTAGGGATTATTCCTAAATAGGATTCTCATTTGAGGATTGGTTGGGGCTTACTTTAAAGGAGGATGCCCATTTTAGATTATCATGGGGATTATACCTAAGGAGGATTCCAATAGAGATTTTTTCGGGGATTAATAATATGGAGAATTACTATTTGAGGGTTTTTGGGGGCTTAATCCTAATGGGGATTCCAATTTGAGGATTGTTTGTGGATTAATCCTAATGAAGATTCCCATTTGAGGTTAGATTGGGGATTACTCTTAAGGGGGATTCCAATTGAGCTTTGTTAGGGTTTCCTCTTAAGAAATATGCCCATTGTAGCTTATGTTTATAAATGAGTAGGTCCTTAGTTCAGATGCTAGGGTAGGTCGATAGAACATATCCTACGACCAGGTCCTCATGCCCGATCCAATACATTATTCTGCTGTGCAAGTCTGCATTCTACGTCTGTTTTGGATATCTACTGCACATGGTCGTAATTCATATCCTCTACGGAGGTCTACTACATAGGTCTGCATGCTAGTATGGCTACACAGGTTTGCATGTCAGGTCCACTATGTAGGTCTGATACACAGGTATGCTACCCAAGTTTGTTTTCAAGGTCCTCTTCCCTAGGACATAGGCCAGATCCACTACATAGGTCTACTGCGCAGATCTATTATGCAGGTCCGCTGTGCAAGTCTTTGGATCAAATGTTTGGCATAGGTTTCATGTTCTAGACCTTGATGAGAAAATGATCCATATTTTACCTTTTAATTATATCTTAACTCATTTTTAGGAGAGCTATGTGTGTGTGTTTTGTATGACCTCAAAATAGGGGGTCAACATAATGTGATCTTGGGGGCTTCATCTGAATTTTCAACCTATAAAATGGGGAGCCTAAAGGTCCTATTTATTGTCAAGGATGGGACCTGGTCAAATATAGGTTTTCTATGTATGCCCCATTTATAGGTCCAAAACATAGGTCTTATATGTAGGTCCTCTACATAGTTTCTCAATGTAGATCCTTCACCTAGGTCCTCTGTGCAGGTCCTCCTCACAAGTCCTCTGTGCAAGTCCTTCAAATCCCTTTATAAAATTTTTCTATATCCTGAGTACCATAGCATATTATTCGTAAGATGTTTTTGGCTCTATGACCTATCAAATCGAATCTCTCAATGTGATATACACTAATTTGGATATTGAATAAAACATGTTTTCCAAAAATAAACTCAGTAATCTAATTATGATGCATTGACACCATTTTGTTATAGATATTGGAAATCCACAGTCTACTGCTGTAGAGGGGAGATCATTCTTCTTATCCTCATTGTGGATAAGTATTATGTAAAATGGAAATACAACCATGAATTCTATGGAAAATTTCATGAAACACATTTCATGGTGTCAAAAAAAATCCCCCCCCATAGAATTTGATTCCTTCATAATGAAAAGAATCTACTTCTAATGAAACATTAGGGATGTTTGATGGTCTCCTAGATCATTTAGTGGAAATTTTATCTACAACAATCATGGAAGGATTCTATAATTTTTCCCAATGCCATGGGGATATATGATAATGGTTTTACTATTTCTAGTAACATATGTAAAACCCAAAAAAAATTATTTTTTTACTTTTTATTACCTGATATTGCGTAACCCATACAGAGTGTTGGTCTAGTGAGATGAGGCTCAACTTTTGTCCATGGTTCACTTTGTGGGGTTTCATCCTGCTAACTACTATGTCTCTTTTTGATTGATGTTTAATTTCATGCATGTCATACTAATAAGGCTTGTGTTTTAGGTCAAATATCATTATCCATGAATTTTGAGATCATAATTTAAACAAATAATTTTGCCTAGGAATGTTCTAATATTTTCTTACATACATCCAAGGTGAATATTGAGTCTTGATTTGATATTTTTATGGTCAAAAATCTATAATATGATGTATCATAATAGTGAATTTCTCCTCTAAGAAAAATGTTACTGCTATTTAGAAACCCATTATGGGTATTGTATTAAGCAGGGCTAACTAAGGAATGTTCTACATAGCCAAACAGTGGAAACATTTGATTAAAAGGCATGTTATATGGGACATTAATTCAAGGACACATAGGGGAATGTACTACATTTTCAAGAAAAATAAATACCAACAATTCTGACAATATATTATTGATAAGAAATGTGGTTTAAAATTCGGATGTCTCAACACCATAGTGGGTGGAATTTATAATGAACGATATTTGATAATACAAGGGGTCGTCTGTGCTGGTATAGGCCATGAATTTGTAACCAATCCACATTGAATTCGGTGTACTAATGAGGGTATATTTATCAAGGAGGGGATTTTTAATATTTTAATATATAGTTTAACATCATGTAGCTTGGACATTAGGCTATGTAGTTCTATGTCATGCAAAAAATAATTTAGTTTGTGCTTTTTTAATTCATACTGAATATAAATTAGGCTGGGTTGATTTAATTTACACATCAAGGAAATTAGGTTGTGTAGTTTTATGTCATGCAGTAAGGACATTAGGGGGACTCACTTTAAGGAATTTAGCTTTTAATTTAGGTTTATAAATCTCTAATTTTGGGGAAATTACTCTTGAAATACATTACTGCACTCAAGTATGGAAAAAATGATTTATAAAAAATGATTTAGTGATTTCAAAATCTAAAAAGTGATATTGGAAATGAGAAATGGAATTAGAAGAAGTATTTTTCAAGAATGATGTTACCATTATTTCAAACAACCCATTATGGTGGCAGCATTATGTAGGGCTAACTAAGCCATGTAATGCATAACCAAATAGTGAAATCATTTTGATGACATGATCAATATGTGGATGACTTATGCAAGGCCACCAAGGGGCACATAATACATAGCTGGAAAAAGTGTTCTTAGGTATCATGCAATTTATTACTAAAATTTAAGGAATTTTTATTAAGATTCCAAATTTCCAAATCATTTAGTGTTGTTTTTGGTAAAAAGTGCATGAATATAGAGGGGATACTACTAGTCATGATTTAAGGTTATTTCAAACTGATTTAAACACAAAGAGAGGTAAAATGTGTAAAAATGGTCTTATATACTTTCAATTCAAGATAAAGGATATGGTACTAAAATAAAATGGAGGACCACTCTAAAATATCAGTTCTTGTATATCATCATCAAATTTTGAAGGTGACAAAAGCGGCTTCTACCAAGAAGGATGTTACTTCTGTTTTAAAGGCACATTATGTGATCTGTATTATCTAGGGCCAGCTAGGGCATGTGCTTCATAGCCAAAAAGTGGCATCCATTGGATGAAAGGTCAGTTATGTAAGCCAATTTTATGCTTTTCTGGCTAAGCGCACATACTGCGTAGTCTAGAAAAGGAGTTCTCAGGTATCAGACATGTTTCCACCATAAACTAAAGAAATATTATAATGATCTAAATATATTCATGATTAGAACTGTGAAATGAGAAAGGGGTGATGCACAATGCAAAGGATAAGTATTTAAATCAATTTTGTCCATGAGTTTGGAGTCACTTACATAGATCTGACACATTTTTATATTGGGAATATCATAGGTTTCCATATAAGGATCTCTAATTAGAGGACCTAAAATAATTGGATTCTATATGGATTTTTAGTTTTATGTGGGAGATAGGGAATTTTATTTTCTCCTATAGGTGGAACTAAGATCTATGTCTGAGTTTTCACTATGAATCTCAATAGGATGAGAATCAAGGCATACATAGTTCTTTTGATATCATACAGTTTAAATTCATACAATAAAGACATTATAGGATTTGATATAAACTACATTTGAATCTC
Source organism: Viscum album (assembly GCA_963277665.1). Lineage (NCBI taxonomy): Eukaryota > Viridiplantae > Streptophyta > Magnoliopsida > Santalales > Viscaceae > Viscum > Viscum album. The sequence goes on from OY728159.1 coordinate 810,857,373, forward strand.
CTCATGTAGATCAAATCATCCATGGGTGGGAATTGGATTTTTTACATCATGACATAGATATGCCCATGATTGAAAGTCTGTATGTCACTACAAATCTCATATAAATGAGAATCAAGATAGTTCCTATTCAATTTAATGTCTTGCAGCTGGGAAGAAGGTGAACAGACATGAAATTACTACATATCTCATAAAAATGAGAATTAGAACACATGTAGTTTTTTTGATAATATCGTGCAGTTTATTGTTATTTGATGAGGAAATTTATTGTGTCTTTTTTGGTCTTAAAACCTGTACCATTGATAATCCTAAATAATATTTGAGATATTATATTTATACAAAGAAGATTTTTACACAATTACTAACACAATGTTATCTAGGTTATGTGTGAGAAACTATGGTTCGTAAAAAGGTCTCTTATATAACTCAATGGTATAAAAATTAAAGAATAAGGATACAATGATTATAATGTGTATGGGTGATATTATAGGACTTTTTCATCACTAAGTATGTTACTGAAGCAAGAATAAATTCCCACATTGTTCTTAAGATTCTTCCCCAAATCAATCATGTTTTTATGTGAAAAGGTGGTGTTTTTTATTTAATTTATAGGATAATGGTTGACCATAAAGTAGAAAGTATAGGCAACACCATTTATCTAATTAAAACGGGAATAAACATAAAATTCCTCCAAGAATTCCCTATACAATTTTTTTTTTGCATATGTAAAAGAAATAGGGTTTTCATTAATTAAATTGCGTATGGACACAACATTAGAAATATGGGTGTCACTAAATATCTTATATGGATGAGAATAAATACACATGTAGTTCTTCAAATATTCACTATATAGATTTGATTTATACACACAACGAATAAAGAGGATTTTTTGTCATGGATGGGCCATAATTTGGAGACCTAGGAGTCTCTAGATACCTCATATTGATGAAGAATAAAGCCGAACATAGTTCTTAAAATGATATTTCCCCACACCAATTTGGTTTGATGTGAGAGATCGGGGAATTTAATTCATTCCAAATTAAAGGTTAAACTTAAGACAGATGATGGTATGAAGATCATACTATATATTATAGAAGAGTGCTCTCTATAAATTTGGTTCATATATAGGATAAAAATGGTAAATAAATTTCATTATGGTTGTCACTTGGCCGGAGATTGGTGATCTATGTATCACTATGTATACCCTATAGATGAGAATAAAACCCCTCATAGTTATTAAAAATATTATTCCATATGTTGATCTAGCTCATAAACATATGGAATAAAGAATTTTTATTTTGTTGTGGTTGGGACCAAGATTGGATATCTAGGTGCCTCAATGTAGTTCATGAATAGTGGTCTCTATGAAAGTATGAATCAAACATTAGGACAAATGAGACACATGTATTACTAATGAGTAGAAATGATTTGACTAATTCTTTTTCATGGAAGTTACTCATTTTTTTTAACCACAAGAAAAGACAATTTGTGTTATCTTGGGGGATTACTTAAAGTCAAATGAAGAAGACATTAACTGTATAGTTTAATGGCATGTAGTGGGGAAAAATGATGTCATGTAGTTTAATTTCATGAGATAAGGATAATGTTGTTGCAAATTTTAACACCATGCATCATGGATTCATATGATTGTTATGTAGTTTAATGTCTTGCAATGAGGACAATACTCTACATGGTTACAAAAATTAATTCTTCAAGACTCTATCATTGTTTCAAGTTGTAATAATCTCTCCATCATTTAAAATAAAGGAAAAAAACTCTATTATAGTAGACCTTATGTATGAAATAAGGTACTTCCGACTTTGAGCATTGGTGGATTATTTCTTGGTATCATCTGAGTCATGAGGGGTAATACCAATCCTCCTTGAATAAATGAGTGGAGGTAAAATTTCTGGTCAAAAGGTCATTCTATTCTGTTCAGATAGACTTCTAGATGATGAAAATAATAAAATCTCTTCACATCTAATCATTCCAGCTCATCGAATATTATATAAGACCGTTCATCTGTAGATAGCTGATCAATGTGGGTAACCTAGTGGGAAGGAAATTTAATTTCAAAAGGAAAAACTTATTTTGGTCCCTGTACCAATGAGTATGGAGTTTCCCATGTGGTAATACAGGTAGTAGTCCAATAAGCTCCTAAATCATAGAAATTTTTATAAATCCAATATTTCATATCATTATCCACCATTTTCTTGAAAATATTTTATAGGGTCTGGTTGAAATCCTCTATCATTCCATCGGCTGCTTCATGATAGAATGATGAATGGTCGGATTTGATCCTTTGCTCCTAATATAACTTCTTCACATCAACATGAAAACAATTTATGTCATTTCATATCAACATGTTATGAGGTATACCAAATCTGGTAATGTTATTTGCATTAAAAATGATTACAATTCTTTTTTCCCAAACATCCTTGAGAGGTATTGCCTCATCCCATTTGGACATGAAATTGGTAATAATAATAATATACTTGAACTGCTTAGTAGTAGCTGGAGGATAAGGTCATATTACATCCATTCCCAGTTTAGAAAAAGGGAAGGAGTATTTAGCTGTATATAGAATATCTGGGGATTGATGAATGAATTTGGCATGCGCAGGTCTAGGATGACATATCTTATTGAAATAAATGAAATCTTGGGTCATTGAAGCCCAAAACTATCTCATCCATCATATTTGATTAGAAATCATATTCCCAAAATGGTGAGCACAATAGGCTCCAACATTTACATCTTTCATGACAGTCATGGTTGTATCCCCATCAATGCATCTTAAAATAATTCCATGGAAGCATTTTCTATAAAAAATCTTATGGAACATTATAAAGAGTGAAATTAACTGCTCATCACCTAATCTGTTCTCTTTTTATTATGTCTGGTGGAAGTACCCCATTATGGAGATATTCCATGATGGTTGTCACTCATCCCATAGTATGAACATATAGCTAGGAAATGGTATTTATTTCATTTATTTAATCTATACTGATTTTATAAAAAGTAAAAAAAACTTGAAGATGAGAAATTATAATGATTATTTCATCCTGATTTGGATTTTCCCAGGCTATGGTTTCATTTTCCAATACATCAGTTTGTGAATTTTTTGACTGTGGGGTTTAAGAAAATATAAGATTTGAGGTAAATTCTACAATAAATTCAAGAACATAATCACATATTGGAATTGGTTCTTCTTTTCTTTTGGCATAATCCACATTTATTGGTTTGATTACTAATTTTTAATCACCTTTCACCACTAGGTTGTCCACTGGTACATGGAGTTCTAATTCCAGGCCTATAATGACACCTTGAGATTTTACTTCATTATTGGTACCAAATTGTGATAACATAATATAATACGAAAACACTTTCTTCTCTAGGGAGATAAGAACAATTCATAATCCACAGTAGTTACATTTAGGGTTTCCTATTCTCTTTAACGTCGGACTTCTAGAAGTACCATCAGAGTACATTTCCCATATTCATGGACTTTATTGAATAGAGAATATTTCCTCATATCAAAATAAAATATTCAATGATGTATCTTCCACAGACAGGTTCTAATAAGTAAAATTATCTAAAGCATATTCCATTACTACATTCTAATGTTCAAACTGTATATCAAACTATTACAGAAGAACCGCCAACCATTCCATATATCCTATATGCATAGGAAAACTAGAGATAAATTTTAGTAGGTTATTTCGAGATAACAAGTGGACCTCGGAATGCTGCAAATTGTGTCTCCATTTTATAACTCCAATAAATAAATTTAGGCATCATTTTTCATCATTTGAATATTGAGTCTCTGCATCGAGCATGGTTCGATTGATATATTAATTCCGATTTTCATTTCTAGTATAGTTCTTTTGTTCTAGGAAGGCACCCAATTATTTCTCCAAATCCATCACATAAACAATAAGTGGTCTTACTTCAGTAGGTGACAACAATAAAATTGGGATCAAGAGGTATTTCTTGAGGATGTCTAACGATTCTTGGAAGTCATTTTCCCACTAATACATGATCCCTTTCTTCATCAATTTTGTGAAGGGAAAACACTTTCCTACAAAATTGGATATTAATTTCTAGAAATATTCCATATTTCCTTTACGTCCTCTCTATTATTTCATGTTTAGAGGATGTGTAAATCCAATGATATTTTCTATTCATCTCATGGCCAACTTTGTTGATGTGATGGTGTACAAAAAAACTATGAAATTTCCCCAAGGTTACCCCAAATGAGAATTTGAAGGGGTTCATCTTCAAATTTTGTTGCTGAAGCTTGTTCAATATGGTCTCTAGATCAGAAATGTGATCAAAATGTTGTTTCCCCTTAACCACTAGATCATCCACTTAACATTCAATTAGTTTCCCCATGTAGGATTGGGAAATATGGTGCATTTCATGTGGATCTGCTGCACCAACATTTATTAAGTGAAAAGGAATTACCCGATAGAAAAAATATTCCTTTAGGGGATCAAATTATTTATATTCCTCATCTTGTAGGGCTATCAAAATTCGTTTATACCAAGAGTATCCATCCATGAAGGATATCACTTTATAGAACTTTTTTTCCTCTATAAAATGTTCTATGATTGTAACCCTAAATCCATCCATGAGATAATTCCTGTTAAGATCTATAAAATCAATGAATTCTATGATTTTCCCATTCTCATTTTCACTATGACTATATTTTCGAGCCAATTGTAAAATTTCATCTCCTCAATTAAGTTTTATTCGATAAGCTTGTCAACTTCAACCTCAGTTTTCGAGGCATGAGGTGGGTGTGTTCTTCTTACTACCTGCATAAGTCCCTTATCCTCTTATGAAAAACCCAAATGATGTGTGGCCAAATCGGTATCAAGGCATTGAAGTTATGTATAGTTCCATGAAATTACATTTCATTGTTTCTTTAGTAATGATTTATATATCTCTTACTCTTCAGAAGTCATGGACACACAAATTAGAGTAGGGTTTTGATCTTTCACATTACTCAAATTTATTTTCAGAGATCATCCAAAATAGCAGATATGCCTTCCTCAAATGTTGAAGGGGAATCCATGACATCTTTCTCTTCTTCCTATTCCTCGTGTGTAACTTTTTTTTTCATGATGGGTAGGTGATGAAGAATGACACTCAGAGCTCGGGAAAGAGTCAGTATTTAGACATCCGGTGGAAGAACCAATAATTTATGACCCTATTGATAATGAAGGGTCTTTAGGTAGAATTGAACTAAAAATTATGCGTTGGGAATCAAAATCCTTGTCTTTATATGTTATTGAAACAAATTCTTCTAGACTTACTGAGAATAATATACATTCTGATGTTTGGTGGATGAAATAAAGACATCTCTAGTTAATCTTTCACCATTTCTTGAAAATCAAAAATTTCTCCCATGATATTAGGCTCGATTGCCACAACAGATATTTTAGAAGTTACTGGATGTGTGCTTGGATTTTTTTCTATCCTTTTAATTTGATTTAATTTCAACACATAATGTAAATTGATATTCTTGAATGTGTTCGATGGGATTTTTTGTAGACTATTTGGTGCATTGATTTTAGTTATATATTTTCCTTGGTCCATGTTCACATTATTTTATAGAAATATGCATCAATATGCTTAGATTAAAATGTCTTTAATGGGAAGTTGTCACCGTGAAATGTCCCAATTTGACCATTGAAGCAATTCTCGAGACATTGGTGGTATGACGAAGGAATGGTGGTATGTTGATATATCACATGCCTTCTAAGCATAATGTTAGAAGTTGTTCCATTTCAAACAACCATGAAATCCAAATTAGATACAAGATCCCTAAAATGAATTTTGAATGTAATATATCCTAGGGATTCTTGATCATTTTTATCATACCCTTGAATCATCAGAGTGGATGGAGATAAGTTAGATTCAGCGAGAACCAACCGATGATGTGTACGGATGGGAATGAGGTTGACTCATGGTCCATTATCAATGAAGGTTCATCGGATGTCAGTATCATTAACCTTGCTAGATAATTACAAGGGCCTAATGTGTCATTGTAAAACATCATCCTCATCATGTTCTATAAAAGATACAACTTCATGAAATTCTACATGATTATTATTCATAGGGTAGACTTCAGCAATAGAAACCTCGATTTCTACCTCTAGAGGACCTTAAAAAGCCTCAATATGTACTTCCAGAAGATCTTTTTCCAAATACAATTAATCTGGGATTGATGACATGGCCTATATATGGGCTAGTTGATTCATAATGTCATACTTATGGACTATATGCCTACATTTCCCACCTAGAGATTCATTTTTTCAAGTGCCTTGGATGTTGATGGTCATGATGTAGATGGACCATGTGTCAAAGAAGAAATTTGTAAATACTTATTCTCTTAGTGGAGTTGACTGACAAGGTCTATCCACCTGCTAAGAGAATGGTGGTATATCCACTAATCAGTCTTCCAATATAATCATGTTGGGGAAAATATTTTCATGTGTGGGGGAGTTCCCTTATTCTTGTAAATCCCATTGAAGGGCCCTCCCATGAGTTTATTCTATATCAGCTATTCTATTAGGGGTGTAAATAAAATATTGGTTTCTAGCATTTCCAATTCTCCCCATGTATCCCCAACCTTGACTTCTTCCCACAATTCCCTAATCATGTACAATGAATTAAGGTTCACAACCAGAATCATTATTTTCATAGGGGTCCATTAAGTGGATAAAAATAATAGATCCAAAGATCAATTCCTCTTCTGATGAAGATTCTTCTTCACAGGTAGGTTCTTGTTGTGTCATTTGGTGGGGTGGTGCTGGTGTTTTCCAGACAGTTGGGAGGAAATCAACCAAAGTCATGGAAAACATTTTCCTTGAAATGAACTCATTCTATTCTGACTTATCATTATACTTCTGACCATTTAGCTCCATTATGTATTAGACTTCAGACAACTGATCTTTTGATAAAGATTGATTGGATGTAGAAGATGTGGATGGAGTTACATTTGGTTGATTCAACTATGTCCATTTAATAGAATGAGTTCTATTGATCATTTTCCTAACCATCCAATCATCATACTTCTATGAATTTTTTTATTGGATTTCCTCTCATCTTCCTTCTTCCTCTAGATCGATAGATATAACACATGTTACCTTGGATGATGAATGTTTTAGTTTTACTTGTCTCGGGTCCAATAGTTTTTTCGGTAGATCATTGAAAACAAAAAACAGCTTAATATTGCACCTCGCATTTTATAAAAGGGTAAATATGTTGGGGAGTCTTCATCACATTATTTATTTAGTTTCATGGGTATTTTTAGTTGGACTAAGATGATTTTCAGTGATTAAATGAAGTAACTGGTAACCTGTTCATTCCAAAAAGAATAGACCATGTTCTTTAACTCCTAAAACTATCTTCACATATAGTCTTTTTTTATCATCATGATGAAGTGTCCGTTTTTGCAGAAACTCAAAGGAAGAGCTTTATGGTATGATGATGTCTTTAATGTATAAGCATGTATAGGTGCTTACTTATATGTAACTGTAGAATTTTTTTTTTCTTCTTCTCCTTCCCAGAGGTGATTTGATTACACAAGACATATCTTTGGCTTATATAATATATTTCTCCAAATTTTGGGTGGTTAAAGCAAGATCCTAAAACCCTACTGTGTATTTCACATGGATTAATGGTGTACGCAACTCATAATGGAGATTTTCCACACAAATTGGCAGTAACTCATCTTGAGGGAGTGGTAGGTTTAAGGAATATGTTATTACTTTACATAGAGCAATGAAATCGGAAACACTTTCATTCTCTCTTTGTTTGATATTAGTATGATCAGAGATTGTCATCTTCTCCAGCATTGATTTGATTTGGAAAAATAATTTCTGATGGAGTTCTTCCCATCAAGTAATAGATTGAGACTGAAAATGTGTATACCAGAAAAAGGAATGCCCCTTTAGTGATTTCACCAAACATCTGAGATTTACTACTCCTTGTTATTTAGGGGTCCCCATCATGGGATCATAATGAAAAAAACGTGTCAAGTTATTATCTGGATCTCCTGAACCATTAAATATGGGAAATTTTGTATTCATATTGTTTGGTGGGGGAGGGATCAGATCTACCCATTTTGGTTAAGCTTTATTTTCTAGTTTTACTAGTGAGTTCAATTCTTTTATAGCTTCAAATAACGTTTTTAATGCCTCAAATTTACTCATAATCATTTGGAGAAAATTTGGATGAGCTGGGACCTATGCAGGTATAGTTGTAGAAGCCTTAACTAGTGTGACGACTAGAAAAACTATCTATGGTGGCGCTAGTGGTATTTTTCTTGGATAGCCAATGGAGAAATTCATGTAAGAATGTGTTTGACCCAATTATGGATGTGTAGCTAAAAGACATAATTCATTATACACATCAAGAGTTGCAAAAAACCCTCTTTGCTGAGGAGCTCCAACTGGAAGCACAAGCTGAGGATCAGCTTGTGGAGCATGTCTAGTAGGAATGCAACTATGGAGTAAATATGTATTGAGTCTTATCATCACAATAATCTCCTCCTCTTTTATGAAATTTTTTTCAAGAGAAAGATATTGACCTTATCATGTGGAAAAATGATACTTGATCTGACCATAAACATTCACCTTGTTAGGTGCCTCCGGAAGAGTTGGATGTTTTTTATTGGAGGGAATACTGAGATTTTTGGTAAGCCTTTGATTTCTGGTACACACACATACTTCATTTTATTCAGTGTGTACCTCATTATGAATAAAAACATCATTATCCAACTCCATTGAACAAGACTCATTTTCTGTTGAATCATCCATAATGGTATTAATCACATTAATTGACGCATGATGAATTGAAGAAAAAATGTTGGTATCTTTGTAATATCAACTTTTTATTTATCCTCAATGAGACTTTTTTTCTTATTTTTTGGTTTCCCATATATATTTTTACGGGAAGTAATATAAAGTGAATCCTTTGGTAGTTCTATTATGAACTCACTTTTTCATTTTTCCCTAATCGGCAGAAGACTCGCTTCTATTGGGGAGGGAATTGTATATGTGAAAAATACCCCATACCTATATGTTGGGGTAGTTTTTATTTTTCTTAATCAAGACATAAAGATCTTTTTTTAATCTTAATGTTGTGTTAAAAGAAACCCATCCATGCAAGGTGCGGTGGTTTTTAAACTTCTATGGATGACATCAACACAGTTCGTCTTCTGATTCCTAAACTACTATGGTTGATATCAAAACATATACTCATATGATTCTGGAAATTCTATGGCCCGTATCCACAAATTTCCTTTTGTAATTTTAAAAATTCTAGTTCAAACATTGGCTATGTAAATTATACAATACCCACTAAAATTTCCATTTTCAGAAGACCATTGCGCTATTTAAGAAATTTTCACAATCTGATGGATGAAATCCTCTAAGGGGGATGCCTATGAAATGTTCTATGATTCTTGATTCAAAAGATCCTTGACAATGATTTCTCTTTGGGATTGGATTGGGTGAAAACTTATCAATGAATTTTTTTGGAGATTGTTTTCAGTCATGACCTGAATTTTTTTTATTGTAGCTGGCCTGGGGAAATAAAATTGCATGAGACCACCTTCGGTAGGATTTTCTAATTCTAGAGAACATTGAATTGAAATTATCCATGTTCACCCCATACTTTAATATGAACACCATATTGGGTTTCTACAATCAATTATATCAACCTCTTTAATGCATTTGAGGCATGCACGTTGAAGGGGCCCATGTTACTTTCTGATCATAAGATATCGAGAAACATGGAGAGAGTCCAATTAAATTTGGAAATGCAACCATTCTATTACCTTGAGATGACTTTGATATTCATAATATGGTAATACTTTTATTATTTAATGATGAACAATGTTTTATAGGATGACATGAATATCATATATGCAATCTTAGGCAACCATTTCTGGATTTTTTTATTGCGAGGCTGCCAAAGGCCAAAACATGACTAGTATTTCACCCTTAGCGAGGTGTTTTATCATATTCAACATATCCTTTTTATATATTTCTATAAGACTCTCAATATTGTCATTCTGAGTGAAAGCATATCAATTTCTCTATTATAAGGAATATGATTTGTTGGTGTTTCCTCTGCCATATTAGATGGAAAATGACCAAAGAGAGGATCGAAGAATTATTATCATATTGAGAATTATCTAGTTGAGATCCTATTTCACCTTCCAGTAAAATGGAATCAAACATGAATGGCCTTATTTTTTTAGTGCCTCAAGATAATAGGGATTTCTCCTTTCTAAATTGTCAGTTAAAGAATTTTCTTACCAATGAAAAACAAAAACGTAGAGAATACTATTTTAGTGAATTTCATCATGTGGAGGACAACCCTATTAGATTATAGCAATTGATAAATCCTCTTGATCCTTAGTCTTCTGGACACATGGAAGGTTAGTATTGGTCTCATTGAGAGATAGGTTCTCTAAATTGACAGAATTTTCATGAAGTAAGACTTCATGATGAAGTATCTGATGAAGAACATCAGAATTATAGCTACTACTCCCCTAAGTTTGTAATTGGAGGGTATTATCATGAGATACAATACCATAATTTTTAATGGCTTCATGAAATCCAAAATTAAGAGGAGATCTATTTTTTATTGAATCATGATTTTATAACTATGTTACGTGAGACTTATTTTTTTATGCTCATTTACAAATAGTTGGGGCCACATGCTGAGAGAAATGGTTATCATGGGTTGGTGTACATTTTTCCTTGGAGTAGAAATCATAATAGGCTGATTATCTTTGATTGGAAAGACTATATGTCCCCAATCCAGTTGTCCATATAATATGGGGGATTATTTCCCATAACTCTTCTGGACTGGAAAAGAGGTATATACCTACTACTAGATGGAATGTGGATTATTTATCCTAGGTTTACAGAAATAATTATGTGGTAGTCCCTCAGATATTTTTGACATTTCTATTATGATATTCTTGAAAGATTCTTGGATATGGGAAGAAATTTTTGTTATCACTTTTACCATTTCAAAAACATTTTGGTTACTTCAGCAATTGAAATGGGAATATATGCCCATTCCGTATCTGGAGTAGTTGTATGTTCCTTGTCCTATCAACTCTTTATTATTAATTGATACATATTATACCCATTTATGTGGAAACATGTTGAGTTTGACCCGTAAGACCTTGGTTTGGGGTTTGATCTTTTTGACTATTTTTTCCGAGTGTTTCCACACGAGACTGCTAGCAAGCTTAGTGAGTGTAGGCTACTGTATGTTCATGATTATATGTTTCTTCCAAATTTTATTGATTGGTTTTCTTGAATTTTCTAGATGTGTTTTATAATTGGATGATATATTACTAGTAGTTGTATGTTCCTTCTCACTGTAATCAACCATATTTGGAAAATGGGATTGGTTGGGTGCCACCAGATGAGTCTTCTTACTGGGACAATTACGTCATACATGTGTATGTTCTTGTTTTCTTTTTTACATAAAGATGGGTTGATGGAATTATCTGAAGGGGTTAAGGTAGGAACCTTCTGTTTGATGACAAGTTTTTATCCCCAGAGGTTGGTCTTCCATGCCCAATTTTGAGAGACCTATGATGGACAACTGAAGATTGAACCCTCATCAAGATGAGTGTTTTCTACCACACTACATTGGAGGTGTTGATTATTGGTTGGAGCCCTCGAGAGGGACCACTGTATATTTGTGATGATTCCATGGATAGCCCTTGGGTCGACCTCCCTAGAATAGGGGAGGGATTGGTGATTGCATTCTAGGGATAAACTCCGGTAATGGTTAAAGACATTGGTTTTTGATGTCTACATCAGAACCATTGGTCGTCCTTAACCAAACAACTAGGTATTATTCTTGATTTTGAGGGAATGTTGGGAAGCCTCCAAGGTTCGGATAGTACCAGGTTGATTTTACCCTTTAACCAATTCATTGTATGCCCATAGTTGAATATTTTGAGTTGTTTATGAAATCATTCGAGTGGACGACGATCCAACCTGAGTAGCAGTCAGGGGATTCACATGTGCAAACATTAAGGATTCCGTTTAAAATGAAAGGAGTTCCTAGAATGAATGTTCCTATAAAGATGAAAACTACAAAAAAAAACTCAAGAAAATCAAAACCTTTTAGAAGAACACATGTGTGATTTATTCTCTTCTATGGCCCTCTTGTATTAAATATTAAGGGCCTCAATAATGGTTAACATTATCATCATGGTTAAAGATTTATGTTGGTTTCACATATTTTATTTCCCCGAGAACGTGTGTTCAGGTTATAAATCACAAAATTCAGATGATTTCTATCAGATTTATTTATGGAACAGAAAACACCCAAAAGATCTATATCCAAAGGGACATGCTTTCCAAGGGCGGGCGTCTGTTAGGTTTATTAACCCACGATACTTAATAACTCACATTGGTATAGTGGCTGGGAGTTTGGGGTTGTCACACCCTTTTCGAAGTAATTTTTGACTACTCTAAGACTCTCTTATAGATTTATGATATGTTCATGAATCCTTATTAATTTACCAAGAATAATTTAGGCTCACATTGAAATTTTCTATCATTAATTATCATGTGTGGAATTCAAAATCATCCCTATGTAATCTAGGTTATTCATAAACTAAGATATCTATATGTAATTGAGGCTCTCCATCAATGGTATCCTCTCATATACTACATATATATTCTTTATTCATTTTTTGGATGATACTGGTTTTTAAGAAACTCAGTGTAGACCTCTGGAATTTATCATCATTTAGGGAGACATGAGTTTTTTTTTATTTTTCGATCATACAAATAAATGGGATACCGACATATCCTTTTTAAAGGAATCAAAAACCATGTGGTTTAGTACCACTTAATGGTACACATCATTCCATTTAAGGTCGTCTGATAAGGACCTAACTGTATAGTTTAATGTCATGAGGTAAGGAGTTCTTGGTGGAAGGTGCGTTGTAAAAAATTTGTGGGGGAATTATGCCCAAGAAGACCAAGGAACTTGGAAACGAAATAGGTTTTCAAGATAGATTATACCATATAGGGAATGAGGCCCATGAAGAACAATGTTTTTTTGGAGTGTTGGGTTTTAACCATAGAGAGGTTTCCAATGTATCCCACATGGATGGGTAATAAAGCCCATGTAGTTCGGGACATCTCACAGAGGGGTATAACCCATGGAGAGAAATAGCTTGGGAATTACACTGAAAGAGGATTCCATTGTAAAAAGGTCCATGAGATATGTATTAACACATGGTGATTGAGGTGGGTTTAATTATGGGCCTACTCCTAAGGAAGATACCCAGATTAAGGGATTTATGATTCTATTCCCAAAAATGATATCATTTGAGCTTGGGGCCCTAGTGAAGGCTTTATACATATCCCAATTGTGGTGGGAATCATAGTTCTCATAGTTAAATACATGAAGTGTATTGTGTTTATGTTGTGATCATCAAAAATCTCTAAGAACAAATGATTCATGATCGATGTGAGAACTATAGTATGTAAATGATTCATCAAAACACACACGTTATTATCATTTTATGGAAGTGGCCGGGCATACGACAAGATAAGATGAGGTAATAGTGCATGAGGGTCCAAAGAAATGAACCGTTAAATCTAAAATGAATGTAAATGTGTCAATTTGAATTTTGGGAATGTCTAGTGAGCTCTGGTTTGGGATTACTCTTATAGAGGATGAATATTTTATTATTTTTTGGGGCTTAATCTTAAATAGTATTCCCATTTGATGATTGTTTAGGGCATATTTCAAAGGAGGATTCCCATTTGAGGATTGGTTGGTGATTACTCCTAAGTAGGGTTCCCATTTTAGCATTGGTTGGGGATTACTCCTATAGAATATTCCCATTTAGATTTGGTTGGTTCTTACTACTAAGGAGGATTCCAAATGGGATTTGGTTGTGTATTTCTAATAAAGATGGTTTCGATTTGAAGTTATGTTGTGTATTAATCTTATGTAGGATTCCCATTTTATATTTGGTAAGGGATTAATTCTAAGGAGGATGCCCATTTGAGGTTATATTTGGACATACTCCTAAGGATAATACCCATTGATCTTTGGATGAGACTTTCTTTTTAGGGGAATTCCAATTCAAGTTTTGGTTTTGGATTAATCCAAATGCTGATACCCATAAGAGGATTTTTTGGGGTTACTCTGAAAGAGTATTCCCATTTGAGATTAGATTAGGTATTACTCTTAAGAAGGATGCCCATTTAGCTTTGATTAAGGATTATTCTTTATGAGGATGTCCATTTTAGGTTTGTTTGGGGCTTAATCCAATATAATATTCCCACTTGAGGATTGGTTGGGGCTTACTCCTAAGGAGTATCCCCATTACAGGTTATATTGGGGCTAACTCTTAAGAAGGATACCCATTGCTCTTTGTATGGGGCTTACTCTTAAAGAAGATTCCCATATTTTCTCATGTTCTGAAATGAAGAGGTCCTTATCTAATGTTAATAGGGTAGGTCCATAGACCAGATCCTTAAACCAGATCATTAGGCTTGGTCCACTACATAGGTCCATTGCATAGGTCCACATGCCCAGTCTGGTGGGTAGGTCCACTGCATAGGTACGTAGGCCAGATCTTCTACATAGGACTACAAGTTAGGTATGTTGTGTGGGTCTTATATGTAGGTCTTCTATGTAGGTTTGTTGCACAGGTCCACAGTATAGGTCCACTATGCATGTCCTCTGCACCAATCCTCTATGCATGTTGGCTGTCTAGGTCCACTACACATGTCCACTATTAAGGTATTTAGATCAATTCATTGGGTCAGGCATAATGTTCTAGACCCTGATGGGAATGTGATCCCACTTTTCCCCCATTTATTCACTCTTAAATCATTATAAGAAGATTATGTGAGAGTTGTGGAGGACCTGGGTGAGGGAGGGATATAAAATGAGAGCTATGTGGCCTCTTTCGAATTTTCAACCTGTAAAATGGGGAGCCTAAGGGTCCTATTTTATAGACAAGGAGGGGACCTGGTCGAAGGGAGGTTGTCCGCATAGGTCCTCCGCATAGGTCCTTGGCATAGGTCCTTCAGATAGGACCTCTACATAGTTCTCCCATCAAGTTCCACCATGTAGGTCCTCCGTGTAAGTACTCTATATAGGACCACCATGTAGGTCATTCATGCAAGTCCTTCGAAACCCTTTATAAAATTTTTCCTTCTTCTCAGTGCCATAACATTGGATCTGTATGTCTGTTTGGGATTCATGACTAGTAAAATCAAATATCTCAAAGAGATACACTTAGGGAGATGGAGAATATGCCATGTAATCTCAGAATAAACTCTGTAATCTCATTTTTATTTATTGACACCATTTTTTCATTGATACTGTATATCAATGTCCTGCCCTTGGAGAGAGGAGATCTTTTTTTCTTATCCTCATTGTCCAGAAGTATGTCAGAAAATGCAAAATTGACCATGAATTCTATGGAAAAGTTCATGAAAAAAATTTTTGGGTGTCACTAACCATACATGAAATATTTTTATGATAAATTAACTAAACTATAGTAGTTGAAATGGTAGTCATACTTATACCTGAGTAACATTTCCATTTTTTCAAAGATCATGATAAACAGAAGGTATGTATTATAATATCCTACCAAAATTATTATAATATCATAAATTCTAAATTTTTATATAAATAAAATTCAATATACAATCCATATGATGTGGTGATCAAAAATTAACTACATCACTTCATGTAAGTTGTAGTCCACACGTACACATGAAAGCCATAATAATTTCTCAGTGAACAAAAAATGTAAAAATATATATGAAATGTTACTTTTCCACAATGAAAAATATGCATTCAATAACATATATATTTATTAAATATATCATTGTACATATCCATGATATTTTATGATGGAAAAGGAATTACGTCATTCATGAGGCAGTATTCCACTGTTCACACAAAATAAAAAATTCCTCGGTAAGGAATGATACAACTTCTTTTGGAATCTTATTTAATTGTTCACTATAATACTTTATAGAATGTTTTTAGTCTTAAACCAAAGCCTCTAATAAATGGTAATTTCATAAATTATGGAATGTGGGTTTGTATTCGATCAGAAAAAATGCTTTTTATTTGTGAATACAAGACGAGAAGAGTTTCCCTTGTATAAGTGAAACAGATAGTCATTTTAGTAAAGACCCAGAAAAATTCAATAATGGGAAGTAAATATCAGCCCAAGTGCCTCGAAAATTGATTAAATATGTATTTTAGGAATTATATGTACCACTTATAATAGAAATAATAATAGAAACATATTTTAAACATGTTATTATCTTTATATATTTGATTACTAACTATTAACATTTTTGTTTTCACCACAATACGTAATTTTTACTAAGGTAATTTATCTTTCAAGAAAAAAAATGATGTGATAAATATTGTATGATTTCTTATTAAAAAGTATCAATATAAAAATTAATTTAAAAAAAATAAATATTATGTGTGTGAAAAAATAATTTTAACAGAAACACATGTAATGCACAAAACTCAATTTTGACCTTAATTGTGGTAATTATTTTGTAATTCTATTAATATTAATTATGACCAAAATTATGTTGAACTGATTACCAAATATAAAATATTTTTATTAGATGTATGGAATATGATTTATTAAATTCAATTCACATATGTTTCTATAATTTAATTTAATATTAAACCATTCAATCTTGAAGAAAAGAAGATTTTCAGGATAACGCATTTCTCAAGAAATTGATGATCATGTATTAACTATATAACCTGGAATCAACATTATTTGAATTTAAATTCAAATAAATAGGAAAAAATTAAACAAATTTAATTTTAATATTTCTTTATGATGGGTTATTTTAATTAAATAAATAGATAAACATTATACATTGAAAAGAGTTTATAAAAAATTGTTTTTTTAAGAATAAAAATTAACATATAACAAAACCAAGAAAATTTATGATTAAAATGAAATTAATTAATATATTAGAAATAAAATCCTTCATATGCCACACTAATAACAAATCTAATATTTATTTGTATTTTTAATTACTGATTTTAAAAAAATAACAATTTTTGAAATAATTGTAATTTTCACTATTCGTTATAAAATCATTTATTTTAGAAATGATAAAACGTTTCACCATAAAATAATTTTTATATTATGATTTAAAAATTTTATTTTATATTAGACAATCCATTAAGGTCTTTGAACCATGTGGACCAACCCTTTACATGTTTTAAGGATTTTGATTCTTGATGGGGGCTTGAAATTAACGTGGAGGTGATGGTAACTGATAATACTTGAAGCTGGGTGAATAAATGGTTTATAATAATTACACAAATAGTATGTTTAGTTGATATATTTTTTACGATATTTTCATCCTATGTATATCATTGTTGTTAAATAATAAAAAGGTGATGTTTTTTTATAATTAACTGAGGCCTGGAATTTTCATGATGTGTAAATGCTTTGCATGCCTTGTAATTCTCTGGTGCAGTGTGTAAATAAAAGGTGCAACGAATCTGGTGTATCTTAAACATTACTCTCTATGTCTCTCAAGGGGATAGTATCACCCTCCTTCAGTGTTTTGATATCACTTCAACTGGGAATCTATCATTGTCTTCCTTCTTCGATCCATGGTAATACATGGTGAGTTATACCTTTGTTTTCTAGACGGTTATCCTAGTTCAATCTTGATTACTTCTGTTTCATCTCTCCATGCTATAAAAATTTATCTCTATTGGTTCTAATAATAGATTTATTAGTTTTTATAGTTTTTTTCATGTCATCCTCATATGTATATAGTTAATATGGGAGGGGTGATCATTGATCTATGACATGGTCAATTCATGTGTGAAGAACATTGATGACTTTTGAGGTCAGGGAATTATTGTTTATATTTTTATAGGAAATTGTAAATTAGTCATTATTTATCCCTTCATATGTAAATGAAATTGAACTACTAATTATTGCACCATATTAAACAAAATTGGTTACGGTTACATGTTGATGATGTTTTTACTTAATAGTATGATATTGGTGTGCCTCAGTATTTTCTAGAAAATGTGATTTTTATGCATTGATTTTTTAGAAATTATATTCATTATATGAGTTTCATATTAATAAATTTAATGATTTTATATGAATAATTAATTGATAATTAATTAAATTTCAAATAATTAAACAAAAATCATTTTTTTAATTTGGTGTATTTTGTAATTTGATGATAATCAAATTGATGTTGTGAAAATATTTAATTTAAATGATCTTCCATGTGATTAATGGAATTTATAATCAATGTGAATCATTTTTAAAACTGATAAAAATATTTGAAAATTCCTGTTGACTAAGAATGGTAAATATCTAGGACTGTTGAAACCATAATAAATTCTAAAATCATGTTTTCATTTTGATAGATTATTATAGCTTGATGCCTTATGTTACTAATACTTAAAACCTCTAAATAAATCAATCAAATGATTCAATATTGAATATTAACTGGTTATAAAATAAATATATTTTCTATAACCTGAGTTTCTTATTTTCTTGAGAAGTATGATTTCCTTGTTTTGTATATGTGATAGCTCATTTACATGAGATGGTTGAATTCCTCATTTGGAGGGATGAGTTTTCTTATTGAGTAATATATGTGTTTATTGATACATTATTATTTTTTATGGATATGGTCCTTGTGATTTGTGCTTAATATGGATAAGCATGAAGGTATAATGTGTGATATGAGGTCGGGAGGCCCTGATGTGATGTGAGCCTAAGACAGATTCGCATGGGATGGCTAATGAGATATATAGACAGAGAGGCCCAGATGATGTGCCATCTATTGATGACTGTGATTTAGAGATTCAATGGTATATGCATGTGGGTGTTAGGGATGGACCTAGAGGTGATGGAATCAGAAAAATATGGGATTACTCATTAATGGAATGTTGGTAAGAGGTATGTATTCTTATTAATATATTTAATGGATAATGGTTGAGTTTATTGTTTTTTTTAATACCATTTCCCATTACATGAGGTAGCTAGTGATGGTCAGTTTTACGTTTCCTCTTGTTAGTAACATAGTATAGTTTTCCATGGTTTCTAATTATTAAATGATGTAAATTAATAAATTACATTTTAACCCCTAGGTTTTGTCTATGATGGAATGACAATTCTTAAAATATGTTAATATTGATTAACTGTTTCCATGATTGAATTATCCGTGGAGGGAATAGAAATTACTATGGTAAAAAATAAAATTATAAAAAATGTAATGTTGAATTTTTTTTAAAATTTTAATGGTTAATGAGATAATTAATGGATGGATTTTCTTAAAAGTAATGAATGAGTTCTAATATACCATTTATATTCTTGTGTGCTTATAGGATATGTGATCTTATTAGTTGAAGCTAGGCGTCCGATAGAAAATAGCTACAATTGAGTGTGAGAATCGGTTTTTAAAATAGTTTGGAAGTTATCTATATTATATATTGTCTATTTGGGTATTTCAAAGGTTGTTGCACCCACTATAGTTATGGAAACTGAACCCTAGTGGACTCTGGTAGGATGATTTCCATAACATCCTAATGGGATGATGGGTAGTTGACTACCCCCTCTCACCATTATCTCTTCTCCTAGTAGTTAATTTTAGATTTATGAATGATATTTAGTTTCCCATATATTGGTTAGAGGGTTGTGAATTCTTTTAATTGTTTTACATACATGTATTACCAGATATATTATAAAAAGAGGTATTTTTAGTATGATGTGTATAGGATATTACGGATTGAGGTACATAATTAGTGTGTGGGATTTAATTAATTGATGTATAATACTGAATGTTTGATATATATCATAAATTATATGGTGTCTTCTAGGAAATAAATGGTGACTATTTTTAGATATGTGATGGGATGGTGTGGTTATGTGATTCGTGAGGATTAGGTTGTGACGCCTTACCTAGGGGTCATCGGGCTGGCATTTTTTTTGGAGAGATATTCTCAAGATGTACAGTGTTGGGGATGAACGATAATGTTTTGGGGATTCAAGAGAGGGGTACCCTTGTTGATTCATTATTATATTATATGATCTTCTGTATACCATATTTTCTGAGAGATAACTATGGTGGGGCTCAGAACATAGTATACCTATTTAGGTGACAAGTTAGTTTTATTATAGTTAACTATACATTTGCACAATTTCATTATCTTTTTCATTAGGTACTCAAAGTAGGGTCCTACTGAGTATAATTTTATTCTAATCCATCATATATATAAACTGTTTTCATGTCAACTGGGACATGTTTATGACTATGCAATATTTTACTATCTCATGGTTTTTAGGAGCTTTTGGGGATTTGTGTCACTACTAACATGACCTTTTTCTTACATGTGGTATTCCTTACAGTTATTTTGTAATGTATGATATTTCATGTTTTTCCTTGGGACGTCATATATATATATATATATCTAGATGGTGTTTTCTGGTGTATCCTTATTATCTCTCTCTCCCACAAGCATCTCTTAGAGGTTAATGCCTACCATATGCATGTTTATTATACCCTCAATGTTGGCCACCAATCTAGGGCAAAAAAGGGTGAGAATTAGGTATTCCTTACCCCTATCCCCATAATGTTGTATCTTCATAGGGAAGCAGTTGTGAAAGAACAGTATCATTGGTTCAATTCGGAGGGATTATATGGAGTTTGGAGTTAGGAACATGTGATTTTCATGGTTATGTAGGGAAACAGTGTCAAATAAGTTTAGTATGATTTGTAAATACATGATATTTTCTATGACATGTGTATTTAGGGCCCTAGTGATATTATGTAGAGACTATTAAAATTAATGAGGCTCCTAAAAGAAGTGATACTGGTTGTAGGGTAGAGACCTAGAAAAAGACCATGCAACATTCTTCTTTTCAGATGTGTTTTAAATCGGTAGAGCAATGGATTGGTTAAAAACAAAAACAATATAATAAAATAATTAATTCATTAATTATAAATATTACATATTCTAGATTTTGGAGCTACAGATATTTTTTCTATTTATAGGCATAGATCCAGGTCAATTTCCCCCATCAGGTTCAGACAAATGATGTTCAACAGGATGTGCCCCACGAACTCCATAGAGTGAAGGTCGAGAAAAACTATAGTTGGAGGAGGAAAATATGATAGTTTAATTTGAACAATATATATTTCTATGAGGACATAATTTTATATTTTTTCATAGAATAATAGTTGGAGGGGGATTAGATAGCATTCCTCTGTTTCCATGCGTTAAAGGAGCGTTGGGTAACATTGGTTTTGAAAATACTATGTAGAGTAGGGATCCCATAGAGGTTCTTGTTTCACGAGTATCATAAGGAGTCATTTGTCTTATTGGATAGGTTTCAAGTCTAGTTTATAGTTGAGATTATTTATTCAACCACATAGGTGGCTAGTCACCGGGATCTTCTTATAATTTGACATTGGAGCTCTAGTGTGTGCATGTTTAGGATCCTTTTTAAGACCTTTCTGCAACATGATTCAATCGCATTTCCAAATGTGAAGGCTAGATGGATATATTTCAAGTATTATTTTCAATAAGACATCATGTTCTTGGTCACATTTTTAGGCTAAATATTTAACATGATGGGTTGTAACTGTCCTAGGAAATTGAAAGGATTTTTGTTCTAGAAATTGGTTTTCATGAGAGTGGATTCGTCAACATTCCTCATGAAGAAGAGCTTTGTACAAGGGATTCTTTTTTTCAAGGGAAAAAGTTTTCTATCAACTAGGGGCAGGTCACATCGCTTTTCATTTGGTTCAAGTTAGTGTGGTTCCTCTCAGGATTATTCCAAAATATCATACACATGTTTTCATATGGAGTAAAATGTCATTAGTAACCATAGTTCCCAACCTTTTTGAGTAGACAATCTGTGCTAGATGTTCGACTTTAGGTTATTCTATTAAGGTAGTTTCTTCTGAGATAGTAACAATAGGGTTCTACAAAATGGGATCAAAAGAGAGGCGGTGGGGTATGTAGATAAATACCCAAGATCCTCCTCTTCCTCATAGATAGTAGTGTGTCCATGGAGGTTATCTTCAGAAGGGTCAGATAGTATGTGGGTCATGTAATTGTATGTATCATGCTTTAGTATTTCCATCTCTAGTAGATCCATGCGTTGTTCGACGTACCATGTTTTTATTTTCAATGTTGGAGCATGATTGTTTTCATTCAATAGAGACACTCTACTTTATATCACATAACCTTTTCCATGACTTGGTACATGAGGTAGAGTGCTATCTAGTTCCCTTAGTGCCGAATACCCTATTTTGATGTTGAGATGACTTGTAAAATGATTGTAGGTATTGTGAGCTAGGTTTGAGGAAGTACCGCCATTTGGGAGGCTTCTTAAATTTACTGATATAGACATATGACATCATACACATTAGGTTTTTCTTGTAATCTACGCCTTATATCATTGATTTATTCTGAATTTGGGTTGTGTTATATGACACTGATGGAGACTAGAATAGTTTGTTGGAAAGAGAGACCCTTAGATTGGATAGAGGCATGTTCAATCATTAGTATCATGAACGTATGAGTTTATTATATCCCCGTTGATGGTTTAGTATTCAGTGATTCCTATGGTTATAGAAGGGTAGACTAATGTATTTTTAGAGGAGATTGAAGTGTTACACCCTTGATGGGAGATCAAGTTTGGGATCGATCTACAACCAATTGTGTCTCTTATTTTAATGACTATATATAGGATGGACCCTTCTGAATTTTAGGGGTTAGTAGTACAGGTCTATGATCTATGGTATCATAGTATTTTTAGGCCAAGTGTGTTACCTCAGGGTGCACCAATTTTGTTTTTGAAGAATGTGATGGAATTTTTCGTATCTTTATCGATTATTGTCCCTAGAACCAAGTGACAGTCTTGAACTACTATAATCTTATACTGATTGATGATTTATTTGACCGGATTAATGGAGAAATATTGTGTTCAAAGATAAATTTTTTATTTGAATAACATCATAAGTGCTAGATTTATTAGTATAATTAGAATACATCATTTTGTTGTCCTCATTGGAATTATGAGATGGTTGTGATGTCGTTCAGTGTGATGAATGATCAAGATATGATCATGGGGTTAATAAATGCAGTATTCATAGTGTTCATGAATAATTTCATGGTGGTTTTAATCAAATTCATGCCTGGGTACTCTACATATTAGGAGGAGCATGAAAAGAATATTCATAACATTTGGGACTTCTTCATCATAATCATATATTTGGGATGTTGTGGATGTGTTATTTATAGGCTCATGATGTCTGTTTCTTAGAAAATGTTGTGTTCCAGGAGGGAGTAGTTGTTGATCCATTGAATATAGAGATGGTTGTGTCTTGGGAATCCCCCAAATAGTATAATAGCTGTGGAGCGTCTTTGGTCATACCAGATATTACCATATGTTTTTATTTGATTTCTCTCAGTTTTTAATTCTATTGGGATCCTTCAACTGAAATGAATATCTGTTATTGTGGACTGAACAGTGTCAGTAAGATTATTGAGTACCTAGATGAGAAGTTTTTTAGTGATTTGATTATTTTTTCCATCAAAGGGAGTTCAGTTTGATGTTTTTTATGCTTCATGACCTGGATTAGGATGCATTTTGATTCAGTAGAGATCAGTTGTTTCTTGTGCGTCTTAGAAGATTCATCCTCATGAGTGTAACTATTACACCCATGATCTCTTGTTGGTGGTAGTGGTGTTTTCTTTAATGTTTTTGTGGTATTACCTCATCAGAGATAATTTTTTGGGGTCTAACTAAACATAATAATATAATGTATATCTTAACCCACCATGAATTGTACTTGTGCTATCTTTTGTGTATGGGATTATTATAGAATTAAGAATTTTAAATATTTTATTTACCTAAAAAGTGGAATGTTTTGGATGAGGAACTGAGACTAAAGTCATGTTGTTATGTCATGTCCAAATATGGGGATTCCTAGAGAGTGGTTGATGAACTATCATTTAGGCTTCCTGATATTGTATATATTGGAGGAAAAGGGTTTTTCTTAATAATAGAGAAATTGATGGAGGAGTCCGTAGTTGTGGGAATCCATCGTGGATTTATGGAGAGACTGAGTTTTGTTGGTGATTCCACAGATGGTTGGTCAGACGATTAAATTCCCCACGTGTTTTTTCATGTAATAATTTTCATTCCTTAAGTGATCCATGTGATGGTTATTCCCATGTTAAATAGTTTTCCTTTTGTTGTACAATCTAGTGTGATAGAGATGTACTGATCATTGAGAGGTCAGTTATTATGGAATGCGTTGAATTGTGTGGTACAAAAAAAATCAATTTTTTTTTCTAATAGAAGGTGAAGGAAGATACCCATATTTGTGGTGGGTTTCTCCAACCATTAAATGTTCCCTAGTATAAGTGGGAGGACATCTCAATGGACATATTTATTAGTTCACCTCACGATCTATTATGATATGATAATATATTATTTATAGTGTATCATTTGATGAAATAATCCCACTTTATAGGGGCTAGGAAGTCAAGATCAGTTGAGTTGTTGTTGAGGTAAAATCTAGAGGATGTGGTGAGACTCTACAGATTCTGGAGGATGATCATCTCTGATCCCATTCCATGATTTACCACCAGAGTGTGGGGATGTCTCCAGCATGATTTAAGCTATCCATTATCACCTAGAACTACATTTCATCTGTAGGTATATGATGACACAAGGCACACCATATAGTCTCTTAAAGTCATGTCACACTCTTATATGATGGATTTTGTAGGTTTTTGGATGATTCACCTTCCCTTATTCATGTTTCCCTGTGATAATAGTTTCCACTCCACTATTGGTATTGATACGTTTTACTCTTAGTACCGAAAAATATTCAGTTCATTATTATGTTGGATCAGGATTGAAGAGGTGGAAATTCATGGATCGAATCTAGAATATAATATGAATGATATGATTTAGGTTATTCATGATAGGATTAAGGTAGTGTAGGATCATTAGAAATTTTTTGCTATTCATAAGAGGATACCAGAAGTATTCGATTTGGGAGATCACGTGTTCCTAAAGGTGAATCGTAATCAGGGTAATAGAATGTTTGGTCAAGGTAGTAAGATTTTTCCCTGGTTTGTTGGGCATTTCATGGTATTTACTCATGTTGGATTAATGGAATATCATATAGAACATCATATATAGATGAGTAGATACATTAGCTTTTTTACATGTCATAGATCCATTGTTATCTTCATAATGACTCTCATGACATTGATTTGGGAAATAACATTGTTATTGTTGATGCATCCTCTTAGGAGTGGTCCATAGTTATCGAAGACAAATTTTAGAAGGGTAATTTTATTAATTTTATTCCCTTAGTGAGTGTCTTGTGGATTCATGGTTTCTGGGAGAAGATTACTTTGGATCATTAGTCTAAAAAGTGCACTAAGTACCCCGAGTTGTATGATGCTTAGCATTGTTCTATTGTGTATGTTGATTAGTCCATTTTATGATATGGTTTCATATTTTTTTTCATTATTTCATTACTCTTGTTTTAGATTTATCTCCACCGGGAGTGTGTTTAGGAGCTGTCTTTGAAAGTTGAGTGGTTTTTTGATTATTCCTCACATTAAGTTATTGATCTCCTTTGATGGATAGAAATTTGAGCGGTATCTCATTGCGTGTCTATTCTGAAAATGACTTTTATTTCAATATGGTATGGTTTTGGATTAATAAGGATGATAATTTCTAGTGAATTATCTAAAATAAGGCCCTGAATCACTATGGAATCACCCATTCCATGTTTCATATTCTTGTGAGGCTTAGAGGATTGTTGGAAGGAGCTTCGAGGCATAGTCTTCTTAAAATAGTAAAAGCAAGGTGAATACATGAAGTGTAAATATTACAATCCCTTTATGTCTAGTTCATGAATTTTATAGTAGTAGGTCTTGACTTTTAAATCATTGCAGTTAAATAATAAAAAGGTGTAACATTTTTTAGAGAGAACCGAATCTTATCATTTACACAATATGTAAATGGTTTACAAGTCATGTAAATTTCCTATATCATACTAATAAGATGTAAAATGGATAAGGGGTTTCTCAAAACCCATGATTCCTACCATTTTATAGGTTCTAGTGGATCCCTCATTCATTAATTCTGTATCCCTTCAAACGGGTATCGATTTTTGGTTTTTTTCATTGATAAATGGTAATCCAAGATGATTTATACATCCATTTCCAAGAAGGTTCTCTTTATTTGATAGCTTTTCACCTTTTTCTTCTATCCATTCTATAAGGACTAGAATATATTGATTTTTATTTTTTTTTTGTTTTATGGTGTTTTTGTGACTTTAAAACCTTGGATTGAGGTAGTTCTTTCAGGAGAGTTGATCTGGGATCCACAACTTTGTATGTTCTCATGTAAAGAAAATTGATATCTTTTTACGTATGGGATTTTTTTTCATATCTTTTTTTATGTGGAATAATAAATTATTCATTATTTATCCATTATTATGGTAATAGAATTCATCTAAATATTATTGAACTAGATTAATCAAATTTGTGATGGCCGCATATTGTTGATGTTGTTGCTTTATACCATGATATAATTTTTATAGACGATTTTCATGATATTTTTTTATACATAACTTTTCTTTTCTTCGTGTTTGTTTATTCATTTTGTATCATTCTGAAATTGGTAAAAACATAAATCTAGAATTAATTGATAAGTAATTGGATTAAGAATAATTATTGAAGATGCATGTTGGTAATATGGTGGTTGACATAATTTTATGATAATCAAATTGATCTAATGTTAATGTTTAATTGAATTGATATTTCCGGTGATTAATTTAATTGATAAATAATATGAATCATGTTTTATCATGATAATTATAATTGAAATGGACAGAAAAAATTTGTTGGTTCTTATCCTGGATTATCTAAACCAGAATAAATTCTAAGTGCATGTTTATCCTTTGATAGCTTGTTATAGCTACAAACCTTAATTTTTAGGTAGTTGGAACCTACTAATAAATGAATCACTTAATTAAATATGGATTAATAATTGGTTATTTGATAAATATATTTGATATTTCATGGGTATCCCATTTTCCTGAGAAGGTCGAGTTACCTATTTTGGAGCTGTGAGAGCACATTTACGTGATATTGTTGAATGTCATGTTTTGAGGGCCATGTTTCATTGTTGAGTTACATGTTTGTTTAATGCTTCATTGTGATGTGATATATATATGATCCTTGTGATATGAGCCTAGGGTGGATGATTCTAGACGAATGATCTTTGATGTGGGGTGGTGAGTCTCGAATGTGATGTGATCCTGGTATGGCTAAGCCTATGATGGATGATGTGATACATGGGTTGGGAGGCCAAGATGATGTGAAAAAATTTGATCCTTCAATGGTGAGATGCATCATTATATGAATGTGGATTTCATAGATGGCACTAGAGGTGATAGATTGTTTTAAGGAAGGTATTACTTGTTGATGAGATTCTAGGAGCTTTAATTATCACATATAAATTTTACTGGGAAAATCTAAATTTTCGTATTTATCTTTATTCCTTTCCCCACTATATGAGGTGGCATGAGGTTCTTGGTTGCATGTTTCCACTAAGAGGTATCTTAGGATGTTTTCCCTAGAGTACCTGGATATGGAATGATCTAAAAAAGTAAATAAATTTTTAATCCATGGGGGTGGTTATTAATAGAAGAAAAATTCTTAAAATATGTAAATCATTATAAACCATGGTATTAGTCGAATTATTCTAGAGGAATTGGAAATTATGATGATAATAAATATAATGAAATTTAATTTAATGTGGAATAATGTAAATGGTTAATTAATGGTTAATGAATTAATTACCGAAATGAAATTCATGAAAGTGAATAATGTGTTCAATGTTTCTCTTTTATATGATTATTTTCTTATGGTATATATGGTCATAGTAGTGGTAGCCAGGATTCCGAGTCAAGTTAGATGTAGTTGATTTTATTTCTTGGTTAGGCCCATAGTGTGGTTGTGAACAATGTTATATATTGTATATTATGTGATTTCATATGATTTTCCACCCTTGTCTGTTAGGGGAACTCACACCCAGTGGAATCTAGGTGGATGTTTTCTATAATATCTAGGTGGGTGGGTGGATGGATATGACCCATTTGGCCCCTCTATCTTCTCATGGTAGTTACAATTGCTGGTATGTATGGCAGTTAGTGTAATTACTCTTACCCCTGTAGCCTAAGACTAGTTCCTTAATATATTGAAAATAAAAAGATACAAATGCTGAGTCCCAAAAAAACCAATTAGTAAAAAAGTCCTGGAAAATGGATTACATAAATGAAAATTAAAAACAATTAAATACATAAAACCCAACATAAAAAATATTTTGAGAATGCCATTATTATCATTTATTAACCCTACATATCAGTCATTATTCCTATCTTTGAAATGTGGAAAAAATAAAACATATGAAAGGGGTGAGCTCAGATGCTCAGTAATGATAAGAGTAAAGATGGAGATATTAAGAATATTAAGCGTAAAAATTAAGGAAAATTATATAATAAAAACAGAATCCATTTTAAAATAATCTTGATCATAGTTTAGAATTAATAATAATACCATATAGAATAGTCTTATGAACTAGAAAACAGAACCGTGGATATTCTACTAGTCGACTAATCACATGTAATATGAATAACTAAACTCATAATGAGGGGATTCATAATATTGGACATCTTCACTATCAATAACTATTCCCAAGAGTAGTACTAAAGTGATTTATCCTCATGTATTTTTAAGATAGTGGTAGAAACTCATCTTATTTGTGTCACGGTCAATCCTCTAGACAATATAAAACTTCTTATTAACAAATTCAAAGGGGTTTTAAACAACTAATTTCATCTCATGAGTCCTACCGATGCATCTAGGTATTATAGCAGTCCCATCACATCTCCTACTATGTCCAATGGATTCGTCATTTCAAATTATAAACAACATTAACTTTTTATTTAAAACTACCATATCAAATATTAATAAATTAACCATAAATCATGAACTGTATCAAAAAACACCTCCATAGTCAAACTGATCATAAACCCATAAAAATATAGTGATTTTATTATAAGAGATCAACCTGAATAAATTGTACAATCCAATAAAATATATGAGAAAATACTCTAATAAAATTGTTTTAAATATCTTGATAAAAATAAAATCTTTTATTAAAATCATTTTTTAAAATGCACGAATTTATAAAAGAAATCATTTTAAAAAAATAAATTTAAAAAATTCTAAAGGAAGAATCAAGACATGAACGTTTCATGATAAAAATATTATTCTCTCATTCCATATAGGTTAAAAATAAAAAATCATTTCGTATTTTTGTAGAAAAATTTATAAAGCACCTCATTTGGAAAATGAAAAAAAAATATTACTTTCATACCATTTTATGAAAATAAAAACATTGGTAAATGACATTAAAAATTTCAATGATAATATTTAAAATATTTTTAAGAAACATGAAAATTGATGACAAATACTCCATAAGAGATACTTACATATTTACAATCCCATATAATAATTTGATTGTGAAATTAACCCTTACCACAGGTATGATTCCATCCTTAAGTGTTTGAAACTCTTGTACATCGGTTCTAAACCTAATATTATCTTTTACCAAAATCATAATGATATTTATGATATCTTATATTATTCATTTATGACTATATATTACTCATTTATAAACAATTCTATGTTAAGGTAACGTTTCGTGTAATAATCACTGTGTTTATCATACACATTTTGACAAATAATTATTGGTCATATTACTTAGATAATAAATTACATACATCTATAACGTAAAAAATAATTTATATAATATACATATAAATTTAATTTAATACATTGTTCATAGAGACGGTAGGTCATACATATGCATTAATGATGTTTCCTGTTTTCCTATCGTATTTTATGGAAAAATGTACATAATATATGTATATATATTATTAAAATAGAATTATTTAATCATTTATTTTGTATTTATTCATTATATACATTTTTATAATCATTATTGAATAGTAAACATGTAATATGAGTCCCATCGCGTCCTGGATACGGTAGGTCGTATGTACGTAGGAGGGATGATATCATTTCTGTATTTGTAAAAGGGTATGAAATTATAATGTATATCAAATATAAATAATCAATATAATAACTTATTTATTATTTATATCTATTAAATCCCTCATTATAAAAATAAAAATAAATTGGTTATGATAAAAATTACACCATAGCGTAGAGGCGGCAAGTCATATGTACACACACACTGTGATATTATTATTTTTGGATGGATACAAGTGGGATATGGTGGTCCCATTGTCATAATAACATATCATAATATATATGATACTACATTTATTACATTATTATGAAAACAACACTGGAATAAGATGTATATCAAGAAAGTAAATTGAATGAATTGGTAAAACAATTACCTCTTCTTCGGTAGACTTCCTTTGCATCTCCACTTAGGAACACTAGGGTTGATCTTATTAGAAGATAAGGACCACAAGAACATCATTAATTATATTTTTAGGGGAAATGGTTAGTGTTTTTTCATGGCAGAAGGATAAAATTAGTGTGAGGATATGAGGGAGGACGTTCCCTATTATAATTATTGTGATTGCACTTTTGGAAATTCAAAAAGTATTAAAATATAAAAAGAATATTCTCAATCAAAATACTTAAAAATGGACCATGAATTTAAATTAGAATATATTTTCTACCCTATCCTATCTCCTTGTTCTTATTTAACATTTTATTAATATTTAAATAAATTTATATTAAATTATTTCCATAAGATATCATTATTGTAAAATTTAATACCATTCATTTAATTTGGAATTAAATATGTCAAGACAATTGGAAATTAAAATAAGATGCTTTCAAACATATCTATTATATACGATAGGTCTATAAAATTAACTATACACATTAACACACCCCCAATCTATCAAAATTATTATTATTAAAATCATTTATTTTAATATAGTTTTTGATTAAATAAATATCATTTTTTATTGAAAAAGATTTTAAGGTTATTATAAAATTTCTAAAAATTAAAAATAAATTTTAAAATGGAAAATAACTTCTCTGGATCAAGATATACATTTATTTTCGTTCATATCTTGGTTCCTTACCTATGTGGACAGAAAAACGATATTAAATACCAGAAGAATGATATTTTTGAATCTCTCTTTAATTTAATTAATATATAATTTATATTTTTAGCTCCCCCAGTATGAGGTATGTATCAATTTTTAAGCCTTTTATATGTGTTTAAATTGATTGGGATGAGTTTTGAAGAGGATGGGAGAGTTTGGAATGGTTTGGAATAAATTTGGAGGATTTTCTAAGGGCGCACAGTTTGAACACAGTTAGAGAAAACCATGAGGGTTCTTTAGGAAACCATGAAAGTGGGGACATTAGGTTTCACATGAACTGCACACAATTTGGAAAATCGTGTGAGGAAACCCGGTGTATGCATTCTATTGATGTAGGGTCATGCACATGGTTAGCGCACTATTTGCAAAACTGTGCGGGCTAACCATGAATCCACATAAAAATGGGGTTATAAATCCAGGCTCCCTTAGGGTTGCCTATTTTCACTTCAAATTATCTCCCACATGAGCCTCACTATGTATTTCTAGTTCTCATGGGTTGTAGGGGGTCTTCCACTCATTTTGGAAGCAATTCAATGGGGTTTCAAGGAGGTTTTTATGTGGTTTCTCACGAGTAAGTCTCTTCTTTTGGTTTCTCTTTGGTTTACTCTATATCTACTATTCTTCATTTCTTGGTTTTCTAGATATACATTCACTGCATGTAGATATATGCTTTTGGCTACCTAAGATGTTGATTTTAATGCTTTTGGATGTTAGGGAATGGTAACTAGAACAATTTCGGGCGTTCGTTCGCCATATTTGGGGCTTCGTTGTTTGTGGGTCGAATTTATCAGAACCATAATGGTAGGTGGCTTCTCTCTCGACTCCAATTGGTTACAATAGGTAGCCTTAGATGAAATTAATTTGTTTTCCCTTGAAATTAACTGAGATAATGATGTGTGAATCATGTAGGAAACCCTTTTGGGGTGATTTGGGGATTTATGGGAAAAAGATTTATTGTTGAAAAAGGGGATTTGTGGTCTGATTCTAAAATATTCTATTAAAATCAGTAGTGGTTGATTATGAATTTTTTTTATGAAATATGTTTTTCAATGAATTTATTTTTTATTGAAAGGTTATTATGCATAATGAATTGGTTAAAGGGTGTTTTCTACAAATGTGTGATTTATTGAAGTGAGTTGGTATGTCATGCGAATGATGGTGTGCTTTCATGTAGCCTTGGTTCTTTGTGCTTTTAAGTTGATTAAGTAATATAGATTGTGTTGGATTTGTGGGAGGGAAGTATCACTATAATGGGTGATGGATAGTGTTCAGAATAACCACCGTCATGAATAGAAGATGTGATGCACCACTACTTGAGAATGGGGTTAATGTGATGGGTGGAAGTCCCACCGTAATGGTTTAATTGTTGTGTGTGGCTATAAAAAGATAGATTTTATTTTTATAATGTGTAATGGGAATATATATTATAGAATGGTGATGGAATTCCCTTGTGTGGAATGGCTTGGTGAGGGTATGTTTGGTTCGTAATAATGATTTCACTATTGACTGTTTTATATAATATGTTTTATATATGTGTTCTAATGGTTTTATCCTAGCGGTGTGTGTTGGAATATTATTTGTGGAAAACCTAATGAGTATTATTACTCACCCTTTCTTTGTTAGTATTATGAATTTTCAATGTTGTGTTCTAAGACATAGGTAAGGGTAAATTATCTCATTTATCTATAGTTTTGACCTGATGCTTTGGTGATGTTATGGTTCACAGAGTATGGAGCTTGGTGTGAAGATATGGATGGTATCCCAGTTCTGTTGGAGTCTTGTTGTAGTCTATCGCTTCATACTATGATATGGTTTATTGTGTTTGGATGACTTTGTCATGTGTTTTTGTTATGAATTAGTTGGTTTTTTTGGTATTGTATGGGTTTGGATGTTTTATCGAAATGTATCATAATGTTTATTGTTAGTGGATTGTTTGTTTGGTTGGTTGTATATCAAGGGAAAACCATTACCCCATATATTCTCGATGCCCTGGGCATTTTATGGTAGCCTTTAGTGCCCTAGGAACATTTATTGAGGCCTAGTTGAATTCTTTCTCCCTCTCAAGCCAAGGTGATGGTGTGGGATGTTACAAGTTGGATCAGTTTGTTTCTATTCTTAGCTTTCAAGTGAGATCAATTGTTCAATCCTTGGTGTTGATCATTGGTCATGGTGTTGAAATTCTTTCCTAGCCTATTCCCCAAGTAGGTATGGTTGAAAGTTGTAAGATTTTTGGAAAATGTAATTTATATCATAAAAGTACATAGCTATCCCTTTTATTCTAAACTTCATGTTACCGGGGAGTTGGTTACATACGTTATTTGGAGACACTTATTGACCTTAGATATCTCATTATCATGGTTGTAGCCATTGAGATGAGCATGTCATGCATAATATGAATGACTTCCCACTAGGATTCATATTTCATTGGGGTATAATGATTAATGGTGTAATATGAATGTTTGGATTTTGAAAAATCTGAATAGGGTTTCAAAACAGAAGGATTTGAAACAATGAATCTCGTGGAATTTTGAAAATGGGTTTTTTTCAAATTAAGGAGGATTTTTCAAAATAGTGCAATATGGGAAATTATAATCTTGTGAAAATCCTGGTTTTGATATTTGTAATGTAATTTAATTTTAAAATTGTACACGCTTTCTTATTAAGGGAGTGAGACTTATGATTTTTTGTATTGATAGAAATGGCACCGGGTAGGTGTCGTGGAGACCAACTGGAGAATACCGTTGAAAATGTGGTTTTATCTAAGCCTTAGGTGAACTCATAGCTAGTAAAAAGTCTAGTGAAATATTTCCAAGAAGAGGGAAGTGTGTATAAAGTGGATGATCGAAAGAATTTGGTTCATGTGGTACACATTCAAAGGTAGAATCCACCAATATTTAGGGGTGATTTAGAGCCTAGGAGGGATGAAGTGTGGATGAACAGAATAAATTGGCTATTTGACTTCTTAGGAACTCCAACAGAGCTAAAAGTAAAAATGGCCACAAAACTTTTGGAAGATATTTACATTCAGTGGTGGGAGATGGCGGTCTATGGTGGGACGAACAAAAGTGTCACACGGGAGGGTTTTCTAGAATTGTTCAATAAAAAATTCTACCCTCATATGTTCAGGATTGATCGTATAATAGATTTATTTAGATTGAATCAAGGTAATATGGTTTTGAAATAATATGCGCCTATGATTATTAAATTAGTGCGGTTTGAACCCGAGGTGGCATATAGTACATCATTGAAGGAACAAATTTTTATTTTTGGGTTGAACAAGGAAATTTGTTCCATGATAGTGCTGTTGTGTATATATGATTACATAGAAATGGTGATACAAGAAATGGTGGCTGAGTGGGATGTTGTGTGGTATACATTTGGGGGAAGTATGTGGGTACCCATGGAAAATATTGGGACCTCGAATTCTAGGTTCAATTTGAAGAGGGAAACTTATTTCCTAGGTGGGAGTATGGCTCCAAATCCGACAGCCGGATTGGTGAATCTTCCTATGAAGCCTCAGAGTAAGCTAAGACGTTTTTAGTGTGTCTCTATGAGACACATCAAATGGGATTGTGAGGAACAACCTCAATCATGTCATAATTGAAAGAATATGGGACATCTTCATGGTTATTTTTTGAATGCTCGATAATCAGGTATCCGTGGCACTCCTCAGTATACCCCCCAACAACAGAGTAATATGGGTCTTGGTGATTCTTCGAATACTAGGATTCCTTAGTAGTGTAATAAAGAGTAGTGTGTTTACTGTAAGTAGTTATTTTGTGTTGATCAGAAGGTGATGGATGATCAGTCGGGACTATCCACTATCTAGGGTACATTTCTTTTAAATTCAACTTTTAGGGATTCATTGTTTGATACAAGTGCTTCACATTATTTTATTGCTTCTCGGATGGTTGATTTTTTGGGTTTAAATGTGGAAATGATTCTTTTTTTAAACTAAAAAATCCTATGGGTTAGAGAGATTGTGGGACCATTTTATGTTGAGGTTTATGTTTAGTTGTGGATGAAATCAAATTTATGTGGTATTTCCCATTTCTTGAGACGGTTATTTATTATATAATATTGGGAATGGATTGGTTAGAAATATTTAAGGCCCACATTGATTGCTATGCACGAATGGTTATATTTGTGATGAAGTATGGAATTAGACAACTCTTTTGTGGGAAGAATAGTGAAATTATGGGTGCAACAGATTTGTTGGATCCAACTATTGGCATGTTCATATATCAGTTATAGTCTTTGTCGTTGGAATCGGTTGAAGGTGTTCAAAAAAAATTTCTTCCATTAGTTGTGGATCATTTTATGGATGTCTTTCATGAAAAATTCTTATGGTTTCCACCGATGAGAGAAGCTGAGTTTACGAGTGATCTTATTCTGAGGACTATTCCTATCTCATTTCCATCTTACCAAATGGAACTAGCAGAATTTTGGGAATTAAAGGTGTGTTTGGATGAGTTTTAAAATAAGGGGGCTATTTGGGTGATCACGTCTCTGTGGGAAGCACCTGTTTTATTTTTCAAAAAGGTGGATGGAACCTTGTGGCCATGTTTTGATTATCATAGACATAATCAATTTTTGATAAATAACCAATATCCACTTCCATGAGTTGATGATTTGTTTGACCAATTAAGGGTAGCTTAGCGGTTCTCCGAGATTGAATTGAGTTCACGATATCCATAATTGTGGGTGATGAAGGAGGATATTATGAAAACATCATTCTGGAGTAGATATAGCATTTACGAGTATGTGTTTATTCTCTTTGGTTTAACGAATACACTATTGGTGTTTATGGAGTTGATGAATCAAATATTATAGAGATATATGGATTCTTCTATGGTGGTAATTGTGGTTTATATACTGGTGTATTCTAATACAAGGGTCGAGCATGAGCAGCACTTGGAAATATTTTTTTCGATCTTTCCAGATCATTAGTTTTAATCCAAATTGCCAAAGTGTATTAAATGGATACAATAGATTTTTTTTCTTGGCCATGATATTTCTAATAGGAGAGTTTCAATAGATATAGCTAACATTGTGGTAGTTATCTCATGGAAAAACCCAAATAATTCTTTTAATGGACATATCTTCCTTAGTTTAGCAGGGTATTAACATCATTTTTTTCATGATTTCTCATTATTTTCTTTGCCGATGACATCACTGACAAAAAAGAATATCCCTTTTCAATGGGATGAGCAGTGTTAGAAATTCGTTGAAGAGTTAAAGGGCCTCATTACATCAGAACCAATATTGGTTTTTTCAGAACTAGGGAAATGGTATGTGGTGTATTGTGATGCATCAGGATCAAGGTTTGGGTGTGTTCTCATGTAGGGGGGATCATGTGGTTGAATATAGCTCAAAACAGTTGAGGTTTCATTTGAAGAACTACCCAACACGTGATTTTGAATTGGCAGCAGTGGTTCATGATTTAAATATGTGGATTCATTATCTCTTTGGTGTGCAATTTATAGTGTTTACTTACCATAAGAGCTTAAAACATATCTTCTCACAAAGATATTTGATATTAAGACGAAAAATAAGGATATAACATCTCTAGATGTTTATTTTGACTTAATGTACACATCGGGTAAGGTACATTCAGTGGCAGATTCATTAAGTATTAAATCATATGCTCAAGTGGTGAAACATGCATAAGATGAGTGCCATTTGTTGTCGGTCATAGGCGACAAGTGGTAGAAATGCGAGGGTTGGGGTGACAGAGCAGACCTCTTTCTTGTTTCATTGGTTCTTGAATTTGTTGGTTTGGTTAAAGAGGCACATGAATCTGATTCCATGTGTAAGGAGATGAGGTAAAAACTAAATGGTGGGGTGACCATTGAAGGATGGGAATAGAATGGAAATTCAATATTCTATTTTTGGAATCGGATGGTGGTACTAGAGTCTTCTTGGGATGAACTTCTCAGGGGTTTTCATTATTCCTGGTAGGCTATTCATCATAGAATTCATAAGCTGTATAAGTAATTGAAAGTAAATTTTTGGTGGGCTAGAATGAAAAGGGATGTAGTTGGGTTTTCTCTAGATGCTTGACCTGACACCATGTCATGGTAGAGCATCAGTGGCTAGTAGACATGTTTTTGTCTTGACATTTCCCAATGTTGACATGGGAGTAGATAGAAATGTATTTGGTAATGGGTCTCTCAAGAATGGACTGAAAGAATGATGACATATGAGTGATTGTGGACCAGCTCACAAATTCAGCCCATTTCATCCCGATTCATGAATCTCATATGGTAGAGGATCAATCTAAAATCTATATTTAGGTGGTGGTAATGAGTCATGGTGGTCCACATTCAATTATATAAGATAGAGATCCAAGGTTTACATCTCATTTTTTGAAATACTTACAGCATGACCTTGGAAAACATTTGACTATGAGCACGACCTAACATTGATAGACGGATGACCAATCCAAGAAGATGATACAAACCTTGGAGGATATGTTAAGGGATTGTGTGATGAATTTTTTTGGTTCATGGGTGTAACACTTACCATTGGTGGAGTTCTTATATTATAAAAGTTATCATGATTCCACACATATGGATCCATTATAGGTATTATATGGGTGTCCCTGTCGTTCTCCACTATGATTGGTGGAAATGGGACATACTTCGATGATCGGACCAAGAATTTTCCAAGAGGATACTAAGAAAGTCAAGTTTAAATGGAAGATAATAGAGACAGTTTAATGTTGTCATAAATAGTATGTGGACCATCGTCGACGTCCATTGTCGTTCGAGGTGGGTGATCATGTGTTTTTGAGAATCCATCCTAAGATGGGACATCATCAGGATGGGATGCAGTGTAACTTATCTCTAATATATATTGACCATTTTGAGATACTTGAGTTGATTGGATAGGTGGTTTATCCTTTGGATTTTCCCCCATGTTTTAGTGTGGTCCACAACATGTTTCATGTGTTTCAGTTGAAAAATTATTAGCTGAATCGTGAACAAGTGATCTATTGAGCTAGAACTGGATACCTCTTCCATTCATGTGATGGTGCGGATTAGGGATAGACATGATAAAGTGTATCATGGTAAAATCATCGGTTTACCTCTTGTTTTGTGGATTAATTGTCAGATTCATGAGGAGACTTGGGAGCAGAAGAAACAAATGGTCAAGCAATGGACCAAGCCCTTTTGGAAAATCAATATTTCTCTACATTCCATAGATTAAAAGTCTGACTGAGGGGAGAATTTAGCACCCCCGGATTGAGTTATGTAACTGATATTTTTGTCTTATTATCTGTTTAATGTGCTTGATATGAATTTGGAAGAGAATGGAATTCTTTGGAATTGTTTGGAATAAGTTTGGAGACTTTTCTAAGGGTGCACGGTCTGAGCATGGTTAGAGAAAATTGTGAGGGTTCTACTAGAAGCCGTGAAAGGGGAGATAGAAGGTTCTCACGGACTATGCATGGTTTTCCAAACCATGGGAGGAAACTATGTGGACTCTTTCTTTCGAGGTAGTGTTGTGTGCACGTTTAGTGCATAGTTTTCCAAATCGTGTAGGATAACCATGCAACCACATAAAAATAGAGTTTTTAAATCAAGGATTCTGTGGGGCTGCCTCTATTCACTTAAAGTTATCTCCCACTTGTGCCTCACTCTATTTTTTTTGTTCTCAGGGGTTATAGGGGATCTTCTAGTCATTATGGAAGCGATTCAAAGGGGTTTCAAAGAATTTGGTATATGGTTTCTCCCAGGTATGTCTATGGTATTGGTTTCTCATTGGTTTCCTATATATCTACTCTTTTCCCTTTATTGTTTTCAAGATCTACATCTGTTTCATGTAGATCTAGGGTTGTGGATTCTTTGTGTGTTGTTTTTAAGGCCTGTGGGTGTTAGGTATGGAGATCTAGAACAGTTTCTTTGGTTTGTTCTCCAGATTTGTGGTGTGGTTGCTTGTGGGTCAAATTCGTCGGAACCGTAGAGGAAGGAGGATTCTCTCTCGTCTCCTCTTGGTATAATTAGTGGCATTGAATGAAATTAAATTTCTTCTATTGAAATTAATAGATATACTGATGTGTGAGTCTTTATGGAAACCCTTTGGGGGGATTTGGTGATTTTGGGGGAAAATAGTTATTACTACAAAAGGGGCTTTTGCGTGAGTTTAAAATGTTTATTTTAAAATCGTTATTGGTTGATTATGAATTTTTTTTTGTGAAATATGGCTTTCAATAAAGATGTATTTTAATAAAATGTGGCTGGGCATGATTAATTTGATGAAGGGTGTTTTCAATAACTGGGTTATTTATTGAAGTGAATTGGCATGTAATGGGAATGATGGTTTGATTTTGTGTGGTCTTCGTGCTTTGTGCTTGTTGGTTGATTAAATACTGAGGATTGAGTTGTATTTGTGGGAAGGAATTCTAACTATAAAGGGTGATGAATAGTGGTCGAAAGAACCATCATCTTGGATAGTGGTTATGAAGAACCACTAGTTGAGAATGGGGGGTGGAAGATGATGGGTGGAATTCCCACCATAATGGTTTCTTTTTTGTGTGTGGCTTGGAAAAGATGGAATTTTTTGTGCTAACGTATGATTGGGATATGGATTATGGAATGGTTTTGTTATTCCCTTGTGTGACATGGCTTGGTGAGGGTTTTTGTGGCTTGTAGTAATGATTTCACTATTGAATGTTTTATATAATATGTTTTATATAAATGTGTTAATGGGTTTATCTTAGTGGCGTGTGTAGGGAAGTCATTTGGGGAAAACCTACTAAGTATTACTACACCCCCTACATTGTATTTATGGTGCTTCTACGGATGGTGTGTTCATGGACATAGGTAAGGATAAATCATATCATTTCTCTAGCAGTTTGACATGATGATTTGGTGATGTTTTGGTGCTTGGAGTATGAATCTTAGTGTGGAGTTATGGATGGTGTCCTAGTTTTGTTGGAGTCTTGTTGTAGTCTTCCGCTTGGTACTCTGATATGGTTTAATGTGTTTGGTTTTATTTAGAATGTGGGTTTGTTATAGATTATCTGGCTGTATTTTGGTATTGTAAAATTTTTATGTTTCACCAACAAGAATTAATTTTTTTTTGTAAGTGGATTGTTGGGTTGGTTGGTTGTATCTAAATTTAAAATCATTCCCCCATTTATTCTCAACTCCCTTAATATTTATTTCCTACCTTGGGGATATCACTTAATGCCCAACACCATTCCTCTAACCTCTCAAGCCAATGAGATGGGGTGGGATGTTACAAATGTCATATTAAAGTTTCCATTAAACAAATAATAAATAGGCCATAATGTGATAAGGATCGAATATTCATAAACCCATAATTTTTTACCAGTTCTTATAACTTTTTACATTCATATCTTTTTGTTTTTACCCTTATTTAACCTCATTAACACATACTATTAAATCATGAATTTTATTCATTAAGGGTTAATATAATTACAAACAACATACAAAATAGCCTTAAATATATCATTGATGAACTCATTAACCGTATTATAGTTGTAGGACGAATTGATTTTTTATGTATTTTATATAATTTAATACAATAATATTAATTTAAAAGTCTCATTTTTTTGTCTATTTTGATATTATTCATTATTTTTAATTTTAAAATTTTCATAACAATATGATAAATTCAAATTGAAACATCCCATATATCACTAACATGTATTTGTTTTCTATAAAATTCATGCATGAAAATAATTATATAAAATTATATTTATTTTAATATTTTTACGATAATTTATTTACAATTTCCATTTATTAAAAAATTATTACTTCATTATTATGAAAGACTTTAACTAGCTTATTTCTCCTCTAAAAATAAAAAATAATATTCAAGATCATGTTATGTTTATTATCTTACA
Source organism: Viscum album (assembly GCA_963277665.1). Classification (NCBI taxonomy): domain Eukaryota; kingdom Viridiplantae; phylum Streptophyta; class Magnoliopsida; order Santalales; family Viscaceae; genus Viscum; species Viscum album. Next base: position 810,898,572 of record OY728159.1, read on the forward strand.
AATGACTATTTATAGTCAAATTTATCTTCCCTCTAAACCTATATTATAAATGATTTAGCAATTTAAAATGTGAGTAAAGAATTTATAATGTATCATTAAATAAAAAATAATAAATGTCAAATTTTTAAACAAATTTTTGAAAAGGATGTACCTTTTTCCTTATATTACTTTTGGTTGAAACCCATGCATCCAATGAAATTATGAAATGTGTAAGTGTAATTTTATAAATATTATCACTTTTATTACCCTTACTTATCTAATTTACCTTTAATATTGGTAAAACGAATATTAAATTTACTATGTACCAAAATTTATGTTGATCCTATTTGAATGTAAAAAATCAAACTGATTAAAATTGGGACTATTCATATTTTTAAATTCAATTCCTTTAAGTGACTAAATTATGTCAAACACTAATTCTGTTGATGGGGTGAAAATGTGGGTAAAGAGACGTTCAAAAGAACAATATGTTTTTAATATATAATTTTAACATAAAAATCATTCCAATGAACTATATTGGAAGAATATATGTTTTATTGATATTTTATGATATTAAAAATCAATTTAATGTATTATAGATTTTCAATTGAAACATGTAGTTTAACTAGACTGTAGTATTTTCAGTATTCCAATAATATGAAACTCCTTAGAAAACTTCTAAAAAAACTAAAAGTTTATTTTGACATTATGAATGAAAAAAATCGATTTTAATAAAAAAATTCCAAAATTCCAAAATTTACTTTTAAAATAGGTAGAACATTATATGGATGTAAACAGATTTTAAAATATTATATTTTTTTTCTTTAATATTCTGTTTGTTAATATTGTATTTCTATAAAATACATTTTATGAATTTAATAAAATTTTATTAGAAATATAACATATAAATATACTACATAAATTCTCTAAAAGTGTTAAAATTTAATTGACTATGAAAAACATGATTAAATAATGTTTTATTTAATCTTAATGTTTTGTTCAATATAAGATATCAAAAAAATTAAATTGATTATAAATGGACAATATAGTAAAGTATTGGGGTGTTACATTCTCCCCTCCTACAATAAATTTCTTCCTCATAATTTCAAATTTTACATCGAAAAGTAATGGCTGATAATTCAAAATTCCTTCGTAGGAAACCCACACTAGAAATTTGGTTAATAAAATATCCATTTAATAAGATGAAAATGATAATACAGAGGTCAGCACCAAATTATGATGTGTAATTGGAGCATAGTGGTGTAAATTGAAGACATGGATATGGAAGAGAAATTTATCCATCAGGTTCTGATGTAGAGTGATAGAGAAGATGGTCAAGGGAAGGTTAACAATAAAAAATCTATAAATCTATGATGATCTAAAAGAACCATTTGATTTATAAAAAATGAATTTACAAGGATAATTGTTTATTTAAGACTTTTTTTTGGGTTGATAAATTCTTCCATTCTATGAGGATATTAGTAAAAATAAATTTATATAAACACAATATTAAATTTTTATTACACCATGAAATATTTATAATTCATCTCATAGCACATGTTGCATCATATGGTGATGTAATTAATTATATTCTAAAACCAAATCCAATGTTCAACTTGATCCATTAATTTGTTCTAAGGTAGTCGGTACTATCCAATTTACTTTATCCAAATCACTCATCCGGTTATTTTGAAATTATTATCTCAGTATCAATAACATATTACAGGTTATATATATTCGAGCCATATTTTTTCCAAATACATTCTACTCAATAACATTCCTTGGTCTTCTGTACAATTTATCATTCGATCTAAAATCATTAATGAAATTGTACTGTAGTACAATCGTTATATATTAAATAATTCTTATAACAAGTACATCACATATAATATACCCAAATGATAAAATTAGAAAATCAAAATACAATTACATTAATCGTTCCTATTCACCTATGGTTGTATAAAAATTCAGACCATGATTCATTGACCTATTTTGTGGTATAATCCTTTGAAGGGTGATACATTCATTGGTATAGTGTCCCAAACCCTGGATGATAAATAATTTTAACGTAGAAACTTATTTCTTATACTTGAAATCCCAAGAACATTTTCCTTTCTCTCCTCACTTGTTTCAAACTCTCATTACTTATAATCATGTAATTGGGTGATTACTTCCATAATTATTACATTTGTGAAATAATTCTATCTCTTATTCCCATTATTCGTATTTTTCCAAGATGTCCTCTAATTCTCGTGATTCCGTCCAATTCCAAAATAATTAGATTACTCTTTAAATTTCCCATTATCATATGATACTTTGTTATCATATTATGATAATTCTTGGGAGACAATTTCCATTTGAAATATTGTTTTAATACTAATAAATATATGATCCTTATTAATGTTTGTATCATGTGCAACAATAAGGTTCACATTACATATACTAGGCTCCATTTCTAAATGGTGACATAAAATTGGTTAGATCATATCCTAATTTATAATAAACAAAAAATTAAAATTCATAACATAAAATAAAATATTAATGAGTGTCTATTCTCATAAACATATACATGGTTTCATTGGGGACATATTTGTTTATAAATCCTTTATAATGGTTTGTAATGAAAATTTAAATTATCCAAGTCACATCTACAGTGACCCAGAATTTCCATGTAATTTTTTGTAAAAATATAAGAGAATTTTACAAGTCAGAGAAAATTGACAGCACATTATTCCAAAAACCGGTGTCCTGGATTGAATTTCTGAACTTTTTCTCCAGTACGTTCAGTAAATATGAGAGCAGTTTTTTGTAACTTTTTAACCGGGGCTCAGAATTCAAATATGAGGGCACCATTGAATTCGCAGTGCCGATATTCCCTTAAGGATACCTTCACCTCAACCGCATTAGGTCGAGGGTGGAAGTTAGTTTTTCACTTATACATGAAATAAAAAAAATGGTGTGACATTTTATTTTTATTTTTCTTTGGAAACTCCCATGTGGATGTTTCACAAGTGGGGACCACTAGACTAAAACCTCCCATGAGGGTTTATGGAGGTGGGGACCACTGATCCAAAACATCCCATGAGAGGTTATGTTGGCGGGGACCACCATAGGCTAAACCCCTTCGAAATCCCTCTTAAGTGTGGGGAAGCCTTTTAATCCTCCCCCACATTAATGGTGCCGCCCCCTTTAATAAATTTCATGCCAACCTCATAAATTAATTAAGTGGATCCAACATAAAATATGTCCTCAATTTAATTGGGGAAACATATCAGATGTTGGGTACTTAGTTATTTGGTGGAATTGGGAGAGGAGAAATATTGGGAGGATTACACTTCTCTGATGGAGAACATCTCCCATGAAGAACGTTACTCCAATAAAGAATGATGATGCATGACTTCAACTTCTTCCTCGGGACATCCTCAAATGAGGGATGCCTTCAACAAATGACCATTATTTCTACCTCTTAGACAAAAAAAACTAATGAGGTAGGGGTTTAAATTGAGTATGATTATATTCCTATGTTCTTCCCTTCTAAAAAAACGAACGCGGACCAAATCATTATCAAGTTGATCTGTGGATGTTTTCTTTTGTGGGTTGGGAATAATTATTGTTGAAGGTTTTAGGAAGGGTGTTTGAATTATTTTTTCCTTTACCAATTCATGATATTCTTGTTCTTGTTATGATGATTTCTACCACTCTAACACATAGGGTTCAGGCCAAACAAACATGTTCCGACCCCTCCGTCATTATTCTTAAATGGTGTATATTTTGTGATGAAAGAAGGAGAATTTGGTGATGGCACCGGTGTCGGCGGTTGGCACTGGTGGAACTCGAGAACTTCTAATGAAGGCCTGACACCCCGTGGCCTCCCCCCTCAAGGACGAACCACCATGTGGGTGCCTCCCTCCCGGCCGAGACGCCCTGCGACCTCGCTCCCTTACGGCACCCCTGCGATCGTGCCGCCCCATGACACACGTGGCCTCTTCCCTCCATGCCGAGCCACCCAACGACCTCCAACCTCCTGGCCTAGCTGTTTCTTCCTAGCTACCCCATGGCCTCACGCCCTCACGGTACCCCTACACGGCTGAGCCGCCCTGTACCTCGCGGCCTCGTGCACTCGCGGAACCCCCACGGCTGGGCCACCCAGGCCCTCGTGGCACCCCCGCGGCTTGCCTGGCCGGACCCAGCTGGTCGGGCCACCCAGCGGTCTCGACCGAACCCTGAAGGCCGAGCCAACCATCAGGTTGAGTCAGGCCGGGTTGGTCCGACCGAGTCGGACCGGACCCAGACCAAATGCGACCATATACTTTACTTGGGACATAATTTTGGAACTAGACGTCAGTATTGAGGAACTATCAGCGGCGAAAGAATCCTTGGAGTGAGACAGTCCCTTTGATATACCCCACTTATTTTTTTTTATAGAATTAGGATATAGTCAGGTTGGATTGAACATGAATCCAACCAGGCCCTCGGTACTAAAAGGCTAATAACTCAGAGACCGAGCATGCGATTGACACACCATATTTTGTGTTGAGACCCCTTTGACATGGTGGTCGTTTGAGATAATTATTAGTGGGACTTAATGGCAGTTGGAGAATCGACCAGTGTCTTGTGGAGCGGACCCTCCCGTAGACAAGAGAGCGTAGTGTGGGAACCCTATATCTGGATGTGACATGAAGAATTTAGAGCGATCCTGTGTGGGTCAGCACGTGGAGCGATCCTGTGTGGGTCAGCACCTAGAGAGATCTTGTGTGGGCCAACACCTAGAGTGATCCTGTGTGGTCCAACACCTAGATTTATCCTATCTGGGTCAGCACTTAGAGTGATACTGTGTGGGTCAGTACTTAGTGATCCTGTGTGGGTCAACACCTTGCGATCCTCTATGGATCAACACATAGTGATCCTATGTGGGTCAGCACCGAGAAATCCTATGTGGGTCAGCACCTGGCGATCCTTTGTGGGTCATCCTCTTAACAGAGTATGATGATTCAGCAGTTACATCTAATCATCTCTTCTTCTATATTTAATATATACCTAGTATGATCTGATTTCGTACTTATGTGGTACTTACCTTTGTGGTGTTCTTCCTTTGGAAAATAGTTGATCCTGGGGATTTGGATTTGGACTCTATTTTTTCCTCATGACTGTGATGGGTTAACATGATAACTTAGGTATATGTATGGGAATATTCCTAAGTGGGGGTTTCTATTGTTTCCTTAATTTTTGTTTTATCCTTTGTGGATTTTGTGACACCTTGAGGGTCTCGGGGTCCCTAATGAGTATCGTTATACTCCCTCCTACACTGGCTATGCCCACACTTCATTATGTTTGGTGCAGACGAAGGACATCATTGACTGAGGACCTGAGAACCAGGACTGGAGGTGGATTTGAGGTGGACCTTAGATGAGGTGTACCACATGGAAGGCCTATCGAGAGTTGTACCTACCCTTCAGGTCGGATCCTTGGCGGGTGTTCATAAGAGCTTTTGCAGTTTACTTGTACTTTCTGTTTCTTGTACTTTCTAGTTGGGCTTGTATTCTGGCCCCTTTTTACTTACCACGCTCACTCTATTTACTATTCAGTTTATTTGAGTTTGTCTCTTGTTGTGTGCTTGGTTGCATGTGATTATAGGTTTCAAAGGAAATGCCTTCCTAGTTTTAGGAAAAAATTCTTCAGTGCTAGTCACCAGCCCTTAGCCTATGGATGGCATGTTTGGGGTAGTCACGGCATTGGCCCCGGGGGACGGGTCGTGACAAATTGGTATCAGAGGAGTCGGTTCTACTGTAGAACATAAGACTTTGATCTTTTTACAGGAAATAGTGTTATTTTTAGTGAGTGTGGTTATCAGTTTAGGGAATCCAATGTTGGTGCGGCAGTCGACATATCCATACACCATGACCCTAACATCTAATTTCTAACTCAGTGCACGAAAACACTGATTTCATGTGTGTTTTCAAGAGTTTTCTTTGTGATCTCTTTGAGCCAGCTTACCAAGTATAACTTTTGACTGTGGTGCACTTGTTTATTTTTAGGATGCATCCACGAAGATAGACATCTAGGGTTCTAAGAGTTGTATGAAATGATATCCCACCAAGCGGTGAGGCCTTGGTGTAGGGCCCTCTTTCAGTAGAGGAACCAGTGGAGGCACAAGTGGTACCATTACCCATTAGGAAAACGATTCCACCAGCCCCAACAGAAGATGGTGAATGCCGTATGAGCGTGTTGCACGAGTTCTAGTGCCAGATGCCACCCATGTTAAGGGGTTATACGGACCCACAAGTTGATGGGGATTGGATGGAGTCTGTGCTGAGAGTCTTTTGATTGGTAGGGACACCGGTCAATCTCATGGTGATCCTTGCTGCCATACATTTACATGAAGAAGAAGGCAGATGGTGGAGCATGATGCTCCAAGTTCACAACAAGGTGACACTCCTCTAGAAAGACTTCGAGAGCCTGTTTCCAGTTGAGTTTGTTCTAGTGAATCTTCACACAGTGTACATACAAGAGCTACTTAATTTGCAGCATGGAAACATGATTGTGGATCAGTACTCACCAAGGGTCACTGACCTCTCACGCTACACCATAGATATGGTGAGGGACCCATTCTTCAGGCCCCAGACCTTCAAGCAGGGGCTCAGGCGAGAGATCAGGGCTTCGATGACCTGACTCAGCGTCCTGATGGAGGCGGAGGTGATAGAGAGAGCCCTCTTAGTAGAAAGATTCATTACTAAGCAGTCACCAGTAGCGAGACCCACCCACAATCACCACGTAGTGGAGTCTTCTGCAGCTGGCAGTAGATAGATGATGTAGAAGTCCAAGAATACCAGACCTATAGGTGGACAACCGTAGGATTCAAGGTCTGTTGTGCGAGACACACGAGGAAGAGCTGGTCATACCAGGATAGGTTAATGTTACACATGCGTCGGGCAAGGTCACATGGAATGTGACTGTCCTACCTTCCATACAGATGATGAGCAGACGGTCGAAGGACTGCCCAGGTAGAAATAAAGATTCGACTAAGGAGGTCCACAGGGAGCCGGTGGACATGGAATAGGAGCTGGCCATGAAGCTGGTCGTGGGAAATGATTTGATATTTCACCGCCACCACCACTAGGTGGTCCAGCCCTACCACAAGGAGTAGGAGGATAGGGGTGATCTCGGCTCTAGGAAGCTAATGCATACGATAACGATGCTCAGGAGATGATATGAGCTACGATCTGTGTCTACTACACCTTAGGTATAATACTTATAGACACAGGTTCCAGTCATTCTTATATTTCCACTGCCCTCATTCAGATCTTGGAGATTCTGATGGAGTTGTTGGCTCAATCCTTACAGCTGGAAACTTCTATGGGAGTGGATTGAATGATTACGCAATGGTGCTGGCAGTGCGAGCTTACTCTAGAAGGTGAGAGATTTGGTTGTGATCTCCTAGTACCAGCATCAAGTCCTTACGACATCATCTTGGGTATGGACTAGTTATCTACATTCCATGATCAGATTGATTGTATTAGGTGCGTTGTTCAATGTGTCCTCATGGATAGGACAAGGTTTACCTTCACTAACATGAAGGGAGCCTTTTCAGCATAGGATGGACTTACCCAGAGGAGAGTACAACCGATCACTCATCAGTCTACTATCCTTACCCTAAGAGAAGTTGATGTAGAGATACTGAATTATCCTGTAATGGTGGACCAGTACAGGGATGCATTCCCTGATGATGTTCTTGGTCAACCTCCTCATATATAACTGGACCTTCACAATGACCTATACCCCGGAATAGTACCGATATCTTAACCAGCGTATCAGATGGATCCGGCGGAGCTTAGTGAGATGAGGGTACCACTAGAGGACTTACAAGAGAAATGGTTCATTCAGCCTAGTGTTTTACATAGGGTATCCCTGATTTTGTTCACCAAGACGGCATACGGGATCTTGAGACTTTGTGTTGATTATCGGCCCATAAACTAGGTGACTGTGAAGAAGAAGTACCAACTCTTAAGGATTGATGATCTCTTTGATCAGATGAAGGGAGCACTGTGGTTCTCAAAGATAGATCTCTACTCAGGCTATGACCATCTCAGAGTATGAGATGAGGATGTACAGAAGTCATCTTTCAGATGTTGGTTCGACCACTACGAGTTCTTGGATATTCCATTCGGTGTGACCAATGCTCCAGCAGTGTTCATGGGACGCATGAACATGATATTTCATCCATACCTTGATTTCATTGTAGCAGTCTTCATCAATTATATTCTAGTATATTTGACAATGGAGGAAGAACATGCCTATAATGTTTAGGTAATACTGGACACACTCTGACAGCACCAGCTTTATGGTAAGCACTCGAAGTGCCAGTTCTGGATCGGAGAGGTTCACTTTCTAGGACATGTCATATCTAAGGCTAGATTTGCAGTGGATCCAGTGATGATCGAGGTGGTACATTCTTGGGATCCACCCATGAGTGTGACAAAGGTACGAAGGTTCCTAGTTTTGGCTGGATACTACTGGAGATTTGTACCAGATTTCTCCAGAGTTGTAGCACCTCTCTCAACTTTGATGAAGAAGGGGAAACCCTTCATGTGGTCAGAGAGATGCCATTAGAGAATTCAAAAGTTGAGGTAGAGGATGACTGCTGCCCACATCTATAGGCTTCCAGAGAAGGGTGTAGGGTACGTAGTCTACTGCGACACATCAGGGATCGGGCTCAGATGTGTCCTGATGCAGGAGTGAGCAGTTATCTCTTATGGTTCTTTATAGCTGAGACAACATGAGAATAACTATGCTACCCATGACCTGATGTTAGAAGCAGTGGCCTTCCCTTTGAATATGTGGAGACATTACTTTATGGATGAGCGTTTTTCAGTGTAATCGGATCACAAGAGTCTCAGGTATATATTCTCTCAGAAGGACCTAAACTTGATACAACGATATTGGATTGAGTTCCTCTAAGACTATGACTTCAAGATATTCTATATTCATGGGAAGGAGATCATAGTAGTAGATGAACTCAACAGGAGGTCTGGTATACAGTTGTTAGGCATGGAGAAAGAGAAGTTGGCTACTTTGTGGATATCCTTTGTGGATAGATATAAAGGATCCTTTCTTCGGTCTCTTACAGTCACTCCCCAAATTCTTCCGTGATTCAGAGAGGCATAGTTTGGGTACATTGACTGTGAGACACGACATGATAAAATATCCACAGGACAATAACCTGATGGATTTTCTGAAGGTGGGGATCACGTCATCTTCTTCAGAAGATGTACCATGGTACCAGTGTCACTTAAAGAGGATGTGTTGAGGGAGTTCCACGCATACCCTATTGCGGTACATCCAGGAGTGGAGAAGATATACCAGGATCTCTGAAGACAGCACTGGTGTCCGGGAATGAAGAAATCAGTTTCAGATTTTGTCTCTCAGTACCTCACTTTTCAGCAAATGAAGGCGGAAAATTAGGTAACAGAAGGCTTGGTTCAACCTTTTGAGGTCCTAGAGTGGATGTGGTATGGGATATACATGGACTTCATGATTGGACTTCCACATAAATATAGGTGACATGACTCGATTTGGGTGATTGTCTACTGACTCACCATGTCAGCCAACCTCCTACCATATAGAGAACATGTTTTAGTAGAGAGCTTGGGATGCCTCTATGTGAAAGAGATTGTATGGCTATATAGATTTCCCGTGATGATTATCTCTAATCTTGATGCACATTTTACTTTCCTCCTATATAAGGGGTTGCATGAGGCTTTCGGGATGCAGCTTTGTTTGAGCATCACCTTCCATCCTTAGACGGATGGCTAGAATTAGCAGACCATTCAGACTCTCGAGGACATGTTGCGTCCTTGTGTCCTCGACTTCAGTCGCAGCTGGGAGGATCACTTTCCTTTGGTGGAGTTTTCATAAAATAATATTTATCACTCCACCATTGTGAAGGCACATTCTGAGGTGTTTTACAGGTGACCTTGCAGATCACCTTTGTGCTGTACTAACCCAGGGGAGTCAGCACTAGTGGGACTGGAGATGAAACAAGCTACCACATGGAAGGTGCAGATCATCTAGGACCAGATGAAGACTACATATTTCAGGCATAATTCATATGATGAAAGTATACCAAGACCTCTGGAGTTCGAGGATGGAGACCACATCGTTCTATGGGTCTCACCTCGACGAGGTTTGCAGAGATTTGGCCGAGGTGGAAAGTTATCTCTGAGGTTCATCCAACTTTTTCAGGTCCTCAATAGAGTTGGCGAGGTTCCTTACAACTTATCTCTTCCACCTCAATTCTACCAGGTATATACTTCTTCTACGTATCTCAACTGAGGAGATACGTGCACGACCATTCTCACATCATCGACCACAGAGAGTTGGACATCGATGATGGGGAAATATTTACGAAGGTTCCAATTGAGATTAAGGAACGACAATAGTGGGTCCTTCATGGGTCTTCGATATCTCTGGTATGCATTTTATGGCAGTATGAGAACCTCCAGGAGAGCACATGGGAGCGGGAGGCTCAGATTCATGCTCAGTACTTCCACTTGTTCCCGTAGTTTGAGTTGTGGCTAACAGGGATGCAAAGACCTGAGGTGGGAAGAATGAAAAGACCCATAATTTCCATGTAATTATTTTTTGAAATATACTGGAATTTTATGAGTCTGTGAAAATTGAAAGTGCATGATTACGAGGCCCGGTGTTCGTGGAATTAATTTGTTAACTTTTTTCTTTGGGTATGTTTACTAAACGTGCGTGCATGTTTTTATAACTTTTGAACCATGTCTCGGAATTGAAATATGAGGGCACCGTTGTACTCCCAACACCGATATTATTTTAAGGATACCTTCACCTCGACCATAGTAGGTCGAGGGTGGATGTTAGTTTTTCACTTATTCTTGAAAAAAAATATGGAGTAGCATTTTATTTTTATTTTTATTTTGAAACTCCAATGTGGATGTTTCACAGGTAGGGACCACTGGACTAAAACCTCCTATGAGAAGTTATGGAGGTGGGGACCACTGAGCCTAAACCTCCCATGAGAGGTTATGTTGGTAGGGACCACCAGAGGCTAAACCCCTTTGAACTCCCTTTTAAGTGTGGGGAAGCCTTTTATATCTCCCCCACTTTAATGGTATCACCCCCCTTCAATTAATTTCATTCCAACATCATCAATTAATTAAGTGAATCCAACATAAATTATTTTAACAAATAAATTGTGGAAACATATCAGAAGTTGGATACTTTTCAATTTGGTGGAATTGGGAGAAGAGAAAAATTGGTAGGATCACACTTCTCCAACGAAGAAGTTCTTCCACAATAAACATTTTTCCAATAAAGAATGCTAACACACAACTTCGACATATTCCTTAGGACATCCTCCAATGTTGGATGTCTTTAATTGATGATTTTTCTTTCCACATCGTTGACAACAAAAAATGAATGAGTTAGGGGTTTAAATTGGGTATCATTATATTCCAAAGTTCTTAACTTCTAAAATAATGAACACGTTTCGACTCACTATCAAGTAGATCCATGGATGTTTTCTTTTTCGGGTTGGGAATAATTATTGTGGAAGGTTGTAGAGAGGGTTTTTGAATTATTTTTTTGTTTACCTGTTCTTGATATTATTGTTCTTGTTGACACACTTTCTAACACTCTAACGAGGAGGTTGTGGGCCAAACAAACATGGAAAAACCCCTCTATCATTCATCTTAAATGGTGTATCCTTCACGATGAAAGAAGGTGACTTTGGTGACGGTGACTGGTGTCTGTGGTTGGCACTAGTGGAACTCTAGAACTACCGATGAAGGCATGAATCCCTATCGCCATGCTGCCTCCGCACCCCATGGCAATCCACTGTCCGCCACCATCACCGCCTCGCGGCCTCACTTCGCCACCCCGCGGCACTGGTAGCCTCCGCCCTCCTGCCTGAGCCACCATGCGGCCTCCGCCCTCCCGGCCGAGCCACTTCAGTGGAGCCACCTCGCATCCCCATGACCTCATGTCACCCTCACAGCCGAGCCACCCCACAGCACCTGTGGCCTTTTCCCTCTCCATTGAGCCACCCCGACCGAGCCACCCCATGGTCTTCGCCCTCCCGGCCGAGCTGCTTCGGTCTAGGTGCCTCGATGCCTCGTACCCTCGCGGCACCCCCCACAGCTGAGTCTCTATGTGCCTACATCCTCTCACCCACACGACACCCCCGTGTCCAAGCCGCCTCGTTCCCTTGCGGCACCCTCGCAGCCTCACGAACCTTGCGGCCTACCGGGCCGGACCCAGCAGGTCGGGCCGCCCAATGGGCCATGTAGAGACCCAAGTTGGATGTACATGGACATTACATTACTTTTACAGAATACTTAATACAAAAAAATAACAAACACCCAAGGACCATAATAATTTATTGTCTTTGAAAACTCAGAACATAATCTTCTAATCATGGTAAACGATATTCAACATCTCCCATAAAGATCTTCCACTATTTTTTTCTTACCTAAAACGATTCTTTATATCCTGGGTAAAAAACATATAAAAAGTGAGCTCAAATGCTCATTAAGGGTAATAATTGAGAAAAACACAATCCATGTACATTTGAACTTAAAAACATGAACATAAAGTTTAATCATCAAAATCTTGAGTTGTGAAATAAATCTTGGCCGTACATAAGGCATAGATCCTAAAGGAACATGAATCGTGATAAAATAGCATAGAGATAAAACATATAATTATGGTACACCATTAATCACATGATATTATTTCCATATTATCGAAGCCATTTCTTCCACGACCATCATAGTTGACAAAGTCCATTACGGAACCAGGTTTACTTGTCATTCCAACCATTTATTACTGAACTAGATTTACATGACGTTCCAACCAGGTTTATCTCATTAGATATAAAACATTACCAAATGCACTTGGGGGAGATATAGGTCCCACCAATCTCATAATGAAACCATTATTATGTGTTCTACAAAATAAACATAAATCATTCATCATAACCCAATGAATAAAATGGGTTTCATAAACATCATCCCATCATAACATAATCCATATAAAACAATGGATATAATTTCATCATAAATAAAGTAAAACCATGTAAATAATAAGGACATTATACATGAAACATATTCATATTAAATAATTTCATATTAGATGGAAAATAGTTTTGATAAAACTCTTGGAATGAATTCTTGAAAAAAAAAATATTTTCTTCTTCAAAATCATCTTCGTTTCTCAAAATATCATGCACTTTTTAAAGAACAGCATTTCATTGAAAATAGTCGCAAAATATTGTTGAGGAAGCTTCATGTAAATAATGTGTTATGAAACTATAAAAATCCGTTCATGATGTATAAGTTAAAAAAACATTCTCCTCATACTTTTGCCGGAAAAGTCAAAAAGTACCTTGTATGGTAAAAAAATAAAGATTCCTTCCACACAATGTGGTAAAAGTAAATAAAGTGTAAAAATGAATTTAAAAATACATGTAACAATATTAAACACTTTATGAAACCATTTTTCTAAAACATGGTCATGGATGATAAATTTAACATTGGAAAATTATTACGTATAAGCAATCTCAGATAAAAATGAGATTGCAAAATTGTTTGTTACCTTATGTCCAATTTCTTTTGTATGTGCCCGAGACTCCAGTATAGTGGGTTTAAACATATTATTAACTTTTAATATCACCATAATAATATTTATAATATTATATATGATTCACTATGACTTTATATTTCCTGTTCATTTTTCAATTCCATGTTAAAGTAGTGTTTTGGGTAAAATCGTTTCATTTATCGTATGTGTTTTGACTAGTAATTTTTTTCATATTATTACTTATTTAATGATTAATTAATTATAGAATGTAAAACATTATTTATATACAATATATATTTTGAATATACTAGATCGATAAATGGAATGAATACACCATTCATGGAGACGGTAGGTCGTACGTACGATTGAACGTTGTTTTCGTTTCCATATTAAATTGAATGGAAGTAAGTAGATAACATATACATAAATCCAGTATCATTATTATGTCATATATTTCATGATCATTTATTATATATACTTTATAATCATTCTAAAATGGTTAACATGATAATGAATCTCATCACGCTGTGGAGATGACAATCTGTACGTACGCACGATCGATGATATCATTCCCATGATTGAGGAATTGTATTGAAGTGTATGGTGTATAATATTTCAGAATATATATCACTTTATAATAATGATATATATTAATTTATTCCATCATTATACCCATCCAAGTACGTTGGTGATGAAAATATTACATCAGGGCATGAAGACGGTATTCCATACGTACGCACGCTTGGTGATTTCATTTTTCATAGGATGGGTAGAAAGTGAAATAGTGTGGTTTAATATTTATAATAACATATCAATATATTAGTGATACTTATTTTATTAATTTATAATTAAACCACTAAATAAGAGGAACTAAAAGAAGAAATAAATTTGAAAGAATCGGTGGAAGATATTACCTCTTCCTCGAAGTGCCTCCTTTAAACATCCTCTTAGGGCACTAGATTTGGTATTTTGAGACTACCAGAACACTTATAATGTAACTAGAAATGTTGAGAAGGTTATTTGGCTGAGTTCAAAGGCTCAAAGTTGAGTGAAGAGGAGAAGGAAGGAGGTGCCCTTATATAGGAGAGGAGAGGGGGCACTTTGGGAATCTTCAAAAATATTAATTTATAATAAACTCAAATCCCACATAAAAACATAAAAAATTACTCAAATTACAAGATTAGATGAGATAGGATTGTAATCTCATCATAAAATAAAATTTATTCATGTTGGGAAATTATTTTAAACCATATCAGTTTGATTTACCCTTATTTAATCTATTTAATTTTATTTGTGGTAATAATGTTACCAATTATAAATAGATATAAATGCATTATTATGTGTTTTTAATTTTACATAATTGGATTATTTAGGACATGTTAGACCATATCAAGTTTTATTTATAATTTTTAAATATTTTTGTTATTTTTAAACAATTTAATAGTATGTTATTTTTATAAAATATCAATAGTGTCAATTTTGACACTATTCATTTATTTGAATTTAAATAAAATCCACATAAGAAGATATGTTCGAACAAAAATATTTAATACATTCCTAACTTGTCATATTCATCTAGAAAGTTTTTGGAGAACACTAACTAATTAATATAATATTCATTTTAATAATTTTAAAACCATTTATTTGATATTTATATAATAAAATAATTACAACAATATTTTTGTATGATTATTTAATATACTTATTTTTACATAAAAATTAAAATAAAATACTATGATTAATATAAATATGATATATTTCATAAGAATAAATTTAGTCGAATTTATCTTCTAAAACAATGAGCTTTTAAAATTTTATGTTTACTAAAGTATGAAGGTGACAACTTTGACATCATTTAAAATAATAAAATATAAATGTCATAATCAGTTATATAAGGGTCCAAATGATCCAAAAGTAAACCCTTGGATTATTATGGTATAAATATACTCGACCAATAAGGTTTGGTCATGTTTCTAGTCCTTTTGATGGGTATTATTATTTTAATAAAAACTATATCATTGGTTATTCACTAAATAAATAATTTCTGCATCATTAATGTATAAGATGTTAAAGTAATTTTATATTTCTTAAAAATAACAAATAAATTACCATGATGAAGAAAACAATATTATATTTATAATGATTATTTATAATTGAATTTATACTCTGAATAACCTTATATTAGAAATACTTTAATTATTAAAGTTTGTGTGAGACGTATTTCACTTTCTTTAAATAAAATAAATTAAAGGTCTAAATCACATCCAAGTGGGTTCCAAAAGATACCATTTAGACCCAAGTATATTTTAGGAGAAAATAAAATAATCCGATTATATTAATACAAGTGTTAGAGGAATTTTATAATATTATCTTTACCCTTAATTACATGATTTACCTTTAACTGTAGTTAAAAAAAATTACCATAGTTACTATTCATAAAGTCTAAAAATAAAAAGTAGCATAATAACATAATTTGGACCTACGGATTCCAAATATGGAATCCATTTTTCCAAATTCAAAATAAAAGAGTTGCAGTATTTAATTTAAAATTAATCCCGCTGTTGAGAAAACGGGTTCTAAAAGTTAAGACATTGCAAAAGATTGAAATGTTTTTACCTATGAATTCAATATAAAATTAATGAAAATGACATGAATATTATTAAATGGTAAAAATATATTCTATTTATAATTTAAAACCATTAAATATTATAATTTAACCATATAAATTATCTTGATGAAAAAAGTAGTTTTTAATTAAAATTTAGCGTATTTTTACTATTCATCAAAATATGAAAGTTAACAGAAAAATAAAAAAAATTACAAAGTTATTTTTTATATCTTTATTAAAATAAATAAGTATATTTCATCAAATTTAACTTATAAACATGTAAAAATCTAGATTTAATGTGGGTGCGCCATCAAAAGGTGACAAAACTGCATTTTTTTAGAAAATACTTATTTTACACGAAACATTTGTTTTTTTTCTCATACCAAGTTTTAGAATATGTGTAAGATGAATGATATTGTTATAAAAATCAAAATATGCTAAATATTATTCATAACATCTAGTTCATAATATATCGTTGTTTAGTGAAACTCAGTATTGCGTACAATAGACGATTTTGAGGAAGGTCATTTGTGCGTGCAACAGAAGCCAAGAATAGTGTTTACATATACTATAAGCTAATACGGTGTTACGTACATTGAAAGATAATATTGGTGTAGTGTAAAAAATAAGACATCAATAAAATTAAAATGAATCTTTCTCATAAAATTTTGGGGTGTTACATTCTACCCCCCTTAAAATGAATTTCGCCCTCAAAATTCGTCGGGGTTATAAATAGTTTAATATTAGAAAGCTTCCATCATATACACCCACATCATAAAGAGGAATTCTATAAAATAATTTTATAAATTAAATTAAGAAACATAACGGTTACCCAAATTAACTCATCACTAGGTTTTCACATAAGAGAACATAGGTGAAAATATGGTTATGAAGGAGAAATCTAACAATCATGTTCTAATGGAGAGTGGAAGAGAACATGGCTATGAAAAATCCAACAATAACAAAGCCATAAATTTGGGATGATTTAAGGTACCATATGATTCATCAGATATCAGGGTACTTGGACAATTTTTTTGGTTTTCAAGATCATTTCCCTAAAGATAATGAATTTTTTCATAAGGATAAATACTTACTTGATATCAGTGTAATGTCATCATTGGTCACTCCATGAACAATTTCGACTTCATCTCTTATTTAATGAAATAAAGTATAAGTTTTCATTCTTGAAGTATTATCAGATCATGTGATAGAATTATATGTCATTCTATCTGTCTTTATCCCAAAAATATTAGCACAAATTATTAAATATACATAAGTCCATCACTAGCGAGATTAACTATATATGATTCCCAAAATGGACTTATACTTCATCTATCATACTTATAAATAAAATAAAACTAACTTCTACTAACCAGGGACTTCCTGTAGGCTAGTGGTAGGTGATAATGGCATGTTGCACTTCAGTTGTGGGTTAGATTCCCGCAACCTTGTCCGACATGACGGGTTGTCGCCCGTCCTGTAGGTTGTCCTTTTTCTAAAACTGCACTATTATAACATTCTTTCAAAAAAAATTCTAGCCATAAACAATACTATTTGATTTCCAACTTTATCCATTCCAACCTTTAGGATTATCCCAAATACTTTTGTCTAAACTCACTGTATAAAGAAAATGATTACTAGAATGGTCAGATAACATTCATGTGAATACCATCATTTATCCCCCATATATCATAACATATATCATGTTGGTCACATTCGAAACATGTGAATACCTTAATCATGTATTCTTGATGCATGAATTACCATAGAACCATACTGAAAACATGAATGTTTTCAGATGTTAACTCTTTCCACATACCAAATTCCCAAAAATTATATGTACTCAAATCATGATATCACTTTGTCCTTATATTAGTCATGAGCTCATTAATAATATCCAACATATTATTTTATCCTTATCCCTTCATTATCTGCATATCATCTGATTTCCAAAAATATTTCAATCACTTATCATGGTTATCATTACCATATTCTTCTAGAAAACAACAATGGTCCAATATATAGAAATTCCAATATACCATAAAAGTACCTCAACAACATTATTCTTGAATTACAATACATAAGTCCTTGAATCCATCCTCTTCAATGATTTTCATG
Organism: Viscum album; assembly: GCA_963277665.1. Taxonomy (NCBI): domain Eukaryota; kingdom Viridiplantae; phylum Streptophyta; class Magnoliopsida; order Santalales; family Viscaceae; genus Viscum; species Viscum album. Next base: position 810,916,879 of record OY728159.1, read on the forward strand.
AAATAGGTCCTTACTCGATTTATAAGTAACCTCTTAGGTCAGAGAATTGAGTTGGGTAATACCCATTTTCTCCACAGATAAGACATTGAACTCCAAAACAGTCTATCACTCGATGCCCCTTTTCCCCACATAGATAACATATTCCCCTCCATTTGAGGTATTTCTCATGGATCTTCTTCCCTTTTTCTTGATATGTAGAATGCTTAATCATCCTTCCTATATTTTCATCACCATTCAAACATGCATAAAATCCCATCATACTTTTATTTGATGACTTAGGAATAAAACTGGAGTTCACCTTGTTAATCATATATCGCGATGACTAATTTAGAAAAATCACAATATCTTTCACACTAGGCATTACAAAATTTTGTTGATCATACTCAAAAAAATTTCTATTTGATTCAATGTTAACTGAATTCTGTCTCGTTCCCTCTGTTGTTTAAAACTAGAAACCATAGTGTAAGAAATACTTAAAAACAACAAGAAACCACATAATCATAAAAAGTCACTAATGGGATGTCTAACTTATAACACATTATTTAATCCATTAAATATGAGGTTCAACCTTGGTTATTCATGATCATCAACATAATTCTAGTACTCTAACCTATAGTTATACTAATCCTTAGGGACATCCCCAGACATACCTTAGAAATATCTCTAGTGATCTCACTAAAGTTTTCATATCCAAGTTTCTAAAGGTTAACTAAACCATTCCTATGATACCAACTATAGAGACCCAAGCTTGATGTACATGGACATTACATTACATTTGCAGAATACTTAATACAAAACAAAAACAACCACCCAAGGATGTAATAGTTTAGTGTCTTTGTAAACTCTGAACATAATCTTCTAATCATGTTTAAAGATCTTCAACATCTCCCATAAAGATCATCCACTATTGTTTTCTTACATAAAACCATTCTTTATATCCTGGGGAAAAGAAAACATATAAAGGGTGAGCACAAATGCTCATTAAGGGTAAGCATGGAGAAAATAAAAACAAATCATTTACATTTGAACTTAAAAACATGAACATCAAGTTCAAACATCAAAATCATGAGTTGTGAAAAAAAATATTACCAGTACATAATGCATATATCATATAGGATCATTAATAATGATAAAATTGCCTAGGGATAAAACATGTAATTATGGAAAACATTAAGCACATGAAATGATTTCTATAGTATCCAAGTCATTTCTTCCACGAACATCATAGTGGACAAAGTCCATTACTGAATCAGGTTTACTTTTCATTCCAGTCCTATATTACTGAACCTTATTTACTTGTCATTCCAGCCATGTTTTTCTCATTAGATATAAATATTTACCCAATTAATTGGAGGGATATATAGGTCCCACCCATATCATAATGAAACCATTCTTATGTGTGCCACAAAATAAACATAAATCATTAATCATAACCCAATAAATAAAACGGGTTTCATATACATCATCCCATCATAACATAATCCTTATAAAAAAATGGATATAATTTGATCATAAAAAAATAAAACCATATAAATAATAAGGACATTATACAGGAAACATATCCATATTAAAGAATATCATCTTAGATGGAAAATAGTTTTGATAAAACACATGAAATGAATTCTTGAAAAAAAATATCTTTTCTTCTACAAAATCATATTCTTTTCTGATAATATTGAGAAATTTTAAAAGAATATTTTTTTTGAAAATAGTCCTAAAATCTTGTAGATTAAGATTCATTTAAATAAGGTGTTATGAAACTATAACAATCTATTCATGCCGTATAATTTATAAAAACATTTTCCTCGTACTTTTGCTGGAAAAGTCCAAAAGTACCTTGTGTGGTAAAAAAAGAAGGATTCCTTCCATACAATGTGGTAAAAGTCAAAAAATGGTAAAAATGACGTTAAAAATACATGTATGAATAGTAATCACTTTATGAAAACATTTTTATAATACATGGAATTGGATGATTAATTCAACCCCAGTAAATACTTACGTATAAGCAATCTAAGATAAAAATGACATTCCAAAATTATCCCATACCTTATGTCAGATATCTTATATATGTGTCTGAGAATCCTGTATAGTGGGTTTAAAAATATTATTAACTTTTAAAATAACCATAATAATATTTATGATATTATATATGATTCACTATGACTTTATATTTCCTGTTCATTTATCAATTCCATGTTAATGTTGCATTTTGGGTAAAATCGTTTCATTTATTGTATGTGTTTTGACATGTAATTTTTTTCATATTATTACTTAGATCATGATTACATACTTCTATAATGTAAAACATTATTTATATAAAATATATATTCATAATGTAATAGATCGTTAAATGGAATGAAATACACTGCTAATGGAGACGGTAAGTCGTACGTACGCATGAACGTTGATTCCCTTTCTTTATTAAATTGAATGTAAGTCAGTAGATAACATATACATAAATCCAGTATCATTATTATGTCATATATTTCATTATAATTTATTATATATACTTTATAATCATTTTGGAATGGTTAACATGAGAATGAATCTCATCGCATTGTGGATACGGTAATCCGTACGTATGCCCGAGCGATGATATCATTCCTATGATTGTGGAATTGTATTGAAGTGTATGGTGTATAATATTTCAGAATAAATATCTCATTATAATAATCATATATAGTAAATTATTCCATCATTATACCCATCCTAGTATGTTGGTGATGAAAAGATTACACCATGGTGTGGAGACGGTATTCCGTAAGCACACAGGTGCAGTGATTTCGTTTATCGTAGGATTGATAGAAGGTGAAATAGGGTTGTTTCATATTTATAATAACATACCAGTATATTAGTGATACTGATTTTATTACTTTATAATGAATCAACTAATGTATAGGAATCAAAAGAAGAAATAAATTTGAAAGAATCGGTAAAAAATATTACCTCTTCCTCGAAGTGCCTCCTTTAAACGTCATGCTAGGGAACTAGAATTGGTCTTTTGAGAAGACTAGAACCACTATAATTTAACTATAAAGGATTAAAATAGGAATGTTCAGGGTGAAGATGAGCTTGAAAGCACAAAATTGAGTGAAGACTAGAGGGAAGGAGATTCCCTAATATAGGAGAGGAAAGGGGCACTTTTGGAAACCTCAAAAATATAAATATATAGTAAACTCAAACCCCACTTAAAAACGTTAAAAATTACTCAAATTTGAAGATGAGAAGAGATAGGGTGGTAATATCGTCCTCTAATAAAATTTATACATGTTGGAAAATTATTTTAAACCTTATCAATTTGATTTATCCTTATTTAATGTATTTAATTTTATTTTTGGTAATAATGTGATAAATTATAAATGGATATAAATAAATACTTATGTGTTGTTAATTGTAAATAATTTTATAATTTATGACATAGTCGACCATATAAATTTATGTTTATAATTATTAATTATTTTTTGATTTTTAATCAATTTAATAATAAGTTATTTTTATAAAATATCAACAGTGTGAATATTGAAAACATTAATTTATTTGAATTTAAATAAAATCCACACATAATATATGTTCAAAAAAAATATTTTATAGATTTATAACATGTCATATTCGTCTAGAAAAATTTTGGAGCGCACTAATTAGTTCATATAATATTTATTTTAATATTTTCAAAACCATTTATTTTATATTTTTCATAATAAAATAATATTACAAAATTTTTTGTATGATTATATAATAAAATGATTTCTTGAATAAAAATTTAAAATAAAATAATATGATTAAGATAAATCCAATATCTTTTATTAGAGTACTTTTAGTATAATTTATCTTCTAAAACAACCATCTTTTAAAATTGTATCTTTATTAAAGTATGAAGGTGACAACTTTGACATCATTTAAAATAATATAATATATATGTCATAATCTGTTTTATAAGGCTCCAAATGGTATAGAAGTATACCCTTGGATGATTATGTTATAGATATACTCGACCAATAAGGTTTGGTCAAGTTTCTGGTCTTTTTTATGGGTATTATTATTATAATAAAAACTATATCATTGATTTTTCAGAAAATAAATAATTTCTGCATCATTAATATATAAGATATTAAAGTAATTATATATTTCTTAAAAAACACAAATAAATTTCCATGATAAAGAAAAAAATTAATTTCAAATGAGTATTTATAATTGAATTTATATTCTGTATAACCTTATACTAAAAATACTTTATTTATTAAAGTTTAAGTGAGACATATTTCACATTCTTTAAATAAAATAAAATAAAGGTCTAAATCATATTAAAGTGTGTTCCAAAAGATACCATTTCGACCCAAGTATATTTTAGGACGAGATATAATCATCCAATTATATTAATACATGTGTTAGGGTAATTGTATAATATTATTTTTCTCCTTAATTACCAGATTTAACTTTAACTATAGTAAATAAAATTTATCATAGTTACTATTCAAAATGTCTAAAAATAAAAATTAGCCTATTAAAATAATTTGGACCTAAGGATTCCAAATATGGAGTCCATTTTTTTAAATTATAATCATAGAAGATTCGTTATTTCATTTAAAATTAATTCCACAGTTGAAAAAACAGGTTCTAAAAGATAAAACATTGCAAATGATTGAAATGTTTTTATCTATGAAATAAATGTAAAATTAATGATAATGACATACATATTATTAAATTTTAAAAATATATTTTACTTATACTTTAAAATAATTCACTATTTTAATTTATCCATATAAATTATCTTGATGAAAAATGTTGTTTTTAATTAAAATTTAGCTTATTTTTACTATTCATCAAAATATGAAAGTTAACAGAAAAATATTAAAAAATTATCCAAAGATAATTTTTGTATCCTTATTAAAATAAATAAGTTTATTTAGTCAAATTGAACTTATATACATGTCAAAAAATATATTTAATGTGGGTGTGCGATCATAAGGCGACAAAACTGCATTTTTTAAAAGAGAATTATTTTACCCAAAAAATTTGTTTTGTTCTCATACCATGTTATAGAATATGTGTAAGATGAATAATGTTGTTATAAAATTCAAAATGTAGTTAATAATACTCATAATGGCTATTTCATAATATATCGTTTTTTAGTGAAACTCGATATTACGTACAACACATGATATTGAAAAAGCTCTCTTTTGCGTGCACCACATGCCAAAAATAGTGTTTGAATATACTATAAGATAATACAGTGTTGTGTACTGCGTAAGATAATCTTGGTGTAGAATACAACCTAAGACATCAATAAAATTAAAAAGAATATTTCTCATAAAATTTCATGGTGTTACAGGCTGGGCAGGACCCAGGTGGTTTGGCCGCCCATCGAGCCAGGCCGGACCCAGCGGGTCGGGTCGGTCCGACCGAGTCAGACCGGACCTAGACCAGATATGACCCTATACATTACTTGGGCCATAACATTGGCACCGAGCATCTGTTTGAAGAACCTTCAATGGCTCCTGAAACCTTGGAGTGAGACAACCCTGTTGATATACCCCACAAGAGTTTTGGATAAAATCAGGATATGGTCCAGTTCGATCGAACACGAATCCAACCGGGCCCTCGGGACTAAAAGGATAAAAACTCAAAGACCGGGCATTCGATTGACACACCATCTGTTGTGTTGATATCCCTAGGATTTGGAGGTCCTTTGAGATAAATCTTCATGAGACTTCATGGAAGTTTGATTATTGACTAGTGGCTTGTGGAGAGGACCCTCCCAAATACTAGAGAGCGTAGTGCGGGAACCTTGTAGCTGGCTGTGATGTGAAAAATGTAGAGCGACCCTATGTGGGTCAGCACATATAGCACTCTTGTGTGGGTCTACACCTAAAGGGATCATGTGTGGGTCATCACGTAGAGCGATCCTATGTGGGTCAGCAATTAGAAAAATCCTTTGTGGGTCAGCACCTAGCGATCCCCTTTGGGTCAGTACTTTGCGATCCTATGTGGGTTAGCACTTAATGATCCTGTGTGGTTCAGTACCGAGCGATCCTGTCTGGGTTAGTACCTGGCGATCCTTTGTGGTTCTGCCTCTTAAGAGAGTAATATGATTCAATAGTTACATCTAATCATCTCTACTACTATACTTAATATATACCTGCTGTGAGTTGAGTACGTACCCGTGTGGTACTTACCTTTTTGGTTTTTATTCCTTTGTGGAACTGTTGAGCTGGGGGTTTGGATTTGGACTTTGTGTATTCCTCATGATCCATATGGGTTAACTCGATTACTTAGGTATATGTATGGGCATATACCTAAGTGGGGTATTCATTTGTTTCCTTCCTCTGTTGTTTATCCTTCGTCGATTTTGTGAGACCTTGAGGGTCTCAGGGTCCCTACTGAGTATTTTTATACTCACCCATGCATGGGATATTCAACACTAGGTTGTGTTTGGTAGAGACGACAGACATCATTGACTGATTGCATGAGTACCAGGACTGGAGGTAGCTCAGTGGTGGACCTTAGACGAGGCATAGTGAAGGTATGACCGATCGAGAGTTGTACCTACCCTTCTGGTGGGATCCTTGGTGGGTGTTCATAGGAGATGTTCTAGTTTACTTTTACTTCTATTTTACTTGTACTTGTAGTTTTTTGTACTTTCCAGCTGAGGCTTGTATTATGTCCCCTTTTTACATACTGCACTAATTCTGTTTACAATTCAGTTTAATTGTGTTTGTATCTTGTTTTGTGCTTGGTTGAATGTGCTTACAGGTTTTAAAGACAATGCCTTCCCAGTTTTTAGGAAAACTCCTTCGGTGCTAGTCTCCACCCCTAGCCTATGGAAGGCAGGTTTGGGGTAGTCACACCACAGGCCCTGAGGGACGGGTTGTGACAACATCTCTTGAGAGTGTCGAATGAGGTGCATAGTAAGACCTGTTGTCATGTACAGGGTTAAGATGAGTTAGGCCTGATACTCCTTGTTGGAGTTGTTACTCCTATGTATATTTTTTCTATAACCACGACTACATTTAGTATTCCGATAGGGAAGTATTTATAGGTTTACCCACGTAATATCTACATTACAAAAAAAACTAGGATGTTCTTCTATAAAAATCCTCAAAGTATATATTAGAGTTATTTTACCAAATCTATCTTTTATAAATCTTGTATAAAAGTTTATTCCTAAACATTATATGATACCAACCGTAATAACCCCGAACACAGTATCCTAGAGCTAGTGCCTTACATTATTACAATGAGGTAGATACTAGTGTAAAATCAAAATGGACCAATTAGTTTTTGAAGTCTTGGAAAATAGATTTTTTACATAAACCTTACATACATTTCAATACATAAAATAAAATTTTTTTATAATTTTTATAATTTCATATTTCTCGTATATTTACACTGCATGTTAGTCATAATACTCATCTTGGATTCTTGAGAAAAATAAAACATGAGAAATTGGTGAGATCAAATGATTAGTAAAGGTAAGCATACAAGAGATGTTGTTATGTATAATATAAATAAATATTAATTAAAAGATTATAATAAAAATAAAATCCATTTAAACATAATCGTGATCATTATGTGGAATGAATAAACAATTCTATATAAAATAGTCACATGATTTAGAAAACATAACAATTGATATTCTACTAATCACATAGAATATCAATAAATAATATCATAATGAAGGAATGTATAATTATGAATGTCTACATTATTAATACCTATCCTCAAGTTAGATACTATCAAGATCTATACTTGTTATAGTTTTAAAAATTGGGTTGAAACTCTTATATGTTTTGTCAATATATATCCTCCTAATAATTTAAATCATCTTGGAAAAAATGAGAAGTGTGTGTCCCAAACTATTCTCGTATCAGGAGGCCTACAAGTAAATCAATGTGTTATAGGGGACCCACCCATCTATTAATAAGTCTAATAGATTCATCACATGAAAACATAAACAATGATAACATTCGTATTCAAAAAATATCATACGAAATGTGAATTCTTTAACTATAAACCATTAATGGTATCAAAATCACACATTTACAGTCAAACTGAACATAAAACCTTCAATTAAATAGCTTCTATTATATCATAATATATCAATCTAAATAAATCATAAAATTCAACAATGGATATTGACATAGATTAAAATAATCAAATATAATAGCTTTATGTATCTTGTAAAAAACCCCTTTTTATTTGAAATCATTTAATTTAAATCCATACATATATAAAATAAAAAAAAATTAAAACAAAGTATTGAACATGAAATGTAATATTTAATAAATCAAGGAATAATTATGATAGTAAAATCTACTCATTTCATATGTTAAAAATAAACATTATTTCGGTATTTTTGTTAAAAAATGCTATATAGAAAATCATTTGGAAAACGACAAAAACATTTCATTCAAACCATTTTATAAAAAGTAAAACATGGTTAAAAAACATAAAAGATTGGTAGGATAATAGTAAAAATATAAAATATTTTGAAGAAATAGCTACAGGTATGATATATATTCCCCAAGTGATACTTACCTATAAACAATCCCGAATAATAATGAGATTACGAAATTAACACTTAGCTTAGCTGTGAATTCGTACAAACATTTCAAAATATTTTTTTATAGTGGACTTAAACCTATAATGAAATTGTATATAAAATATAAGAATATTTAATATATAATATATGATCTATCCATGACTTTATATTACCTGTTAACTGAAAATTCCATGTCAAATCAACCCTTTGAATAATAATCACTTTTTTATCATACATGTTTTGACTTTTTATTCTTGATCCTATTCCACAGATCACGATTTACTTAAATTTAGAAAATAATACTAGATTTATATATCATATACATTTATTATATAAATATATATTAAATAAATTTATTTGAAATGAAATATATCATTCAGACAAATGGTAGGTCGTATGGACACATGAAAGTTGTATCCTTTTTCAAATCATATTGAATGGAAAAGGGAAATGACATTTATATGTGTATATATTATTCTTGTAAAAAAATTATTTCATATATTTAATATTTATTCATTATATACATTTTTATAGTCATTCTTTGGGTCAACATGGAAGATGAATCTTATCGTGTTCTGGAGACGTTAGGTTGTATTATGCACGAAAAATGATATCATTCTGTTTTTGGAAACATGGTGAATAATTATATGGAATAAAAATGTAAAAAAACATTATAATTTCATATTTATTATTTATATCCATTTTATACATCATTATATGTATCTATATAATCTGTTAATGAAAACAAATTACACCACATCGTAGAGTTGGTATGTCGTACATATGCATGCATGGTGATATTATTTTCCAGGGGATGGATAAAGGATGAATATGTTTGAACTGTAATCATAACAACATGTAATAATATATATTATAATATAGTTAATACTTTATTATTGAAACTACATTGGAAGAGGAAGTTCATGAAGAAAATAAATTTAATGAATTAGTAAAATAATTACCTCTTCCACGGTAGACTTCATTTGGATCTCACCTTAATGAAAGCAGGGTTGGACTTTTTTGAAGTTTAGGACCTCTAAAAACGATATAATATTTTTGGTACGATAATTGGATAGGTTATTGATGATCTATATGGTTCATGGTGGTGTGGGTAAGTGATAGAGGAGGTTCTATTTTATTATTCAGGTGAGGGTAACTTCTGTAAATCCTGAAAATATTAAAAGATAATAAGTCTATTCTAGATCGGAATATATAAAAATTGAACCTAAATTAAAAATAGAAAAACAATTGACCATATCCTATTCCCTTGGGACTATTTAATATTTATTAAAAATTTATATAATTTAATGATAAATTAATTCTATGAGATTTCATTTTTGAAAAATTTAATACACTACATTTAATTTGATTTTAACTTCCTCAAGTCAATTGGGAATTAGAATATAATGATTTTAAATATATTTATTATACCACATAGATTATAATATGAATTATACATATTAACACATCCAAACTATATCAAAACTACTATTATTAAAATAATTTATTTTAATTTTTTTAGATTAAATAAATATTTTTTAGTGCTGAAGAAGCATTTATGATAATTATATAATTCCTAAAAATTAGAAATAAATTTCAATCAAGAAACAAACTTCCATAGGATCAAAATAGAAATTTATTTTTATTCTTATTTTGGTTTTGTCTTTAGGAGGATAGATAAAATATATTAAATACTAATATAACAATATTTTGAAATAATCATTGAGTTAAAAAAATATATAATTTACTTTCATGGGAAAGTGTCCATAAAACTACTAAAAATCAATAACAATGTGATAATTTTTTAATATTCCCCATCCATTAAATTTTTCTGGTTTTTTATTTTTTAAAATCAATGACCTTTTGTTTTAACTCTTATTTAACTCTTTTAACTCTTATACTAATATCATGTAATATATACATCAAGGAATATTTTTATTGTATGAAAATGATAGTGTAACCCAAAATAGATAATTTATTACCTATTTAACATTATTATAGTTATTCAGTAGAATTTTAAATTTTTATGAATTTTATATCTTTGAATAAAATATTATTTATTTTAGAGTATCATTTGTACCAATTTTGACACTATTAATTATTTTTATTTTTACAAATATACTAAAAACAAGATAACATCTAAAAACACTTCTAATATATCAGTAACAAGTTAAATTTATCAATTAAATTAATTTATGTCACTAATTAGATGAAATTTTATTTATTTTTATATTTTTAATATTATTTATTTGATATTTATATTAATTAAACAATTACTTCATCATTTTTAAAAATGCATTTAATAAAATTTGATATTATTTAAAAATTAAAATTAAATAATCATGATGAATTTAAATTTATTTTTTTAAAATTATTATTTATATTATAATTTATCTTCTATATTACACTATATTAAAAATTGATATAGGTATTAAAAATGCGAGTATAATATTTTTAACTTATCTTTAAATAAAATATAATAACTTTTGAATTCATACATAAGTGGAATAAAGGGATGGTAATTTCAATATAATGTTGAGTTTTTTCGAAAAATACTCATAAAATGAAATTATGACATGTTTTAAGGTAGTTTTAAAATTAATATAATGTTATTTTTACCCTCAATTACCCAATTTACCCTTAACTATGGTAAAAAAATATAATAAATTTATTATTCTCTAAAAAATTGAATTTATCCTATTGGAATGTAAAAAAATCATAATGATCACATCTGTAAAAGTCTTTTTTTAAAAAATTCAATTCACAAATTTGACTAAATTAAGTTATGCACTAATCCCACAAATGTGGCTCAAAGTCTGGTAAAAGAGACCTTAAAAAGTTCAATATGTTTTTTATATATAATTTAAATATAAAAGTGATTCCAATGTCCTATATTGAATTAATATTTTTATTATTGATATATTATGACATTAAAAATAAATTTAATTTATAATAATAGAATAAATTAAGAAACATGCCTTTTATCTATAATGATGTATTTTCACTATTTATTAAAATACAAAACAACTCATAAAAATATTAAAAATTCCCCTAAAATATTTAAACTCTATATTAAAAAATAATTTATAATTTGGAAAATAAAATTTATAAATTTTACAATATTAAAATCCTAACTAGTTGTACCATTAAATGGTGGTAAAATTTATTTTACAAAAATATTTTTTTATGTGTAATATTGGGTTCGTTCATATCATATTCCTATAAAATAAATGTTATGAATGTAAAAATATTCTCTGGATAAATAAAATTGAAATTTACTCTAAAATTATATAAATGTGTTATTATTTAATTAACAATGGAAAATTTGACTAAATGGTGTATTGTTTGAACTCGATGTTGTTTACACTGTATAATATCCATAAAATTAAATTTATTCTAAATGGAAACAATGGTAAATTATTCATGTGTTACATTTACTTGCCCTTATTTTTTTTAAATAATTGGGATGGATAGTGGTTATTTGACTCACATGTATTTCCAGATATAGTATCCAAAATATTAACATATGTATGGTGTGTATATGATGTGATGGATTGAGGTACTTACTTGGTTTATGGACTATAATGTCTTAAGGTATGATTCCTAATGTTTGATAAATGTCATACAACATGTGGTGGGTTTATTAAAATACATTTTCACTATTTGTTGATATGTGATAGGATGGTGTGGTTTTGTAATACACGAGGTATATGTTGTGATGATGTTCCCTAGTGTCTTCTGGAAAGATTGCTTTTGGAGATTGATGATCAGGACATGTGATGTTGGGGAAGAGTGGCATATCAGTGGGGAAGAGGGAGAGGGGTGCCCTTGATATTTCATTTTTATATTATATTCTCTTTTTTATGTAATACATCGAGAGATGTAGCCATTGTGAGTCTGGGAACAAAGATTATCTATTTAGGTGATGAGTTAGTTTCACTATTATGTATTTTTCTTTAGCATGATTTTGTTGTTTTTTATGAGATGCTCTAGGGAGAATTATATATAGTAAAATGATATTCTCACCATATTTATAGATAATATTTTTATTATGTCAGTTGGAGAAAGTTGGCAATCGGGATGGATGTTACATGCTCATGGTTTTGTAAGAGCTGCTGGGGCATCATGTCCCTACCATCTTTACCTTTTTGGTACATGTAGTTTCCCATTCAGTTTTTTAGTACTATATGTCACTGAATGTTTTTTACTTTAGATATATTTATATATCTTTTTGTGTGTGTGACTATAGGTTATTTTGGTTTATACATCTAATGTAACTCTTCTGCATATTTCTATTTGAGGGTAATACCTCCCAAATGCATGATTACTATACCCATTGTGCTAGTCTCCAACCCAAGGCCTTCTAGAGGCAACAATTAGCATGTCACTATCTCTCACCCCTTATTGCGATATCTTTGTTGGGAGGTAGTCATGAGAAATAAATTTTCTAAATGTTCCAAATAATTGATATAAATGTTTTATAAAAAATATGTAATTGTTTTAAAGATGATGTATTTTCTCCAGAATAAAATGTTCTAATTAAAAAATGATTACTTATTTCCAAATATTTTATCAATTAACTTATATTGATATATATCATTATATATATTTAGTAATTTAGTTAATAATATTAATATCTTATAATTTAATGGTCTTGTTATAACTATAGATATTTAATTTTAATATTGCATGGCTCATTTGGGTTTGTTGTTGATTTTCATATACACTATTCAAAAAATATTTCTTTTTAAAATCTAGGGGTATTTCAAAAAAAACATCTTGTGCGTACGTATGGTTTTTATTATCCACGTGATAGTGTAATTCATTTTTCATAACCACCACACAAAGATGATTATTATAATGGATATATGGATTATATATTATTTTCATGAAATAAATTTTATTCATTTAAGATAATATTTTTATAAAATTCACACCTGTCATTCCATTGGAAAATTATAACATCATTGGTGCATATGTGTGGACTACCACCTACATGACATTATGTGATTTGTTTCACATGACTTCATCTCATAATCAATTAATTAATTTTTAATATATAAAATATATAATTACTTAATAATTAATATTCTAGATATGATGAAATCATAAACAAGATATAATGACCATTACTACCAAATTGAAACATGTATGAAAAATGAAATAATTAATGCCAATGATGATGATATTAACAATGAATTGTTAATAAACGAGTGATATAATGTCATAATTGAACAAAAAATTCTATTATAACATTGAATATTCTTATTTTATAAATGAATAAAAATTTTATAGTTATTGTATTGGATGTTATGATCATATATAAATCAAATGGACCTAGGGTAAGGGTCTATCCTCCAAAATTGTGTTCTTTAAGAAATATGTTATTTTATTCACATATATTATTTTATGAGTTGTATATACTACCCCTATGATCTTTTATATCATGACTAATTATTGAATCATGAAATTTAATGTTAAAATTCACATTAATTATTTCAATGGGTTTTGATTCAAATATTCTTAAAGAGATAATGGATTTCTATTACACACTTATTTCATTTCTAGATTTTTTATTATCATATTTATTTTGGGAAAATTATATGATCCAAAAATTTTAAATATAATATTATTTATTTTCTTCTAGTTCTGTTGGGATTTATAAGTTTATATTCAATTTAATCACTTATTGGATCTGAAATCGACAATTATGTTACATATAAGGCTATTTATTTTAAAAAACTTATTTTGAACTATTATTTAACTCTTTTTTCATCCATATTCATATTTTATTTATAATGTATTGAAGAATTTTTTTGTGACTAAAAAAATATTTATTAATGTTATTATTACCAATTTTTGAATTTATATTAAGTGGTTTAAAAGTAATCATCTTTTCATTTTGTAAATGAGGTATTATTTAACAAATATCTGAATTAAATCATTGTTTAAATATACACCTCATGAATGAATATCTCAACCATTGTGAATAATATTTAATTTAAAAATTACATTAAATTTATATAATTTTAATTTAAAAAATAATTAATTCTAAAAATATTAGGAAATTTTATTTTAGATGATATGAGAGAAAATCAGTATTACTTTATTAAAAGAAGAAAAGGAAATTTGGGAGTGGTATTTGTAAAATGATTCTAAGATAAAGTGAAAATGAAGTTATTTTTAAATTATTGAATATATTTTATTTTATAAAGTCTTAATTTTTTACAGGACCTTATTTTATAAAGAATTTATAGTCATCTGTTATCCATTATTTATAATTATTTATAACTTATTTAGATATTGTTTGCTTTATTATGGTATTATTCTCTATCACTTTCCATTATTTATTAGAGATTATTTTTATCCTTAATGTCCAAATTTTTAATAAATTGGATGAATTAGTAATAATTTCATTCACATTTATTTTGCCTCAAACATATACCATTTCTATATATGGCATCAGTTGAAGGATTTTTATTACGAATGTTATTTTATTGACAAGGAAAATATTCCATATTCAAAATTCAATGTGAACAATAGTTGAATTATAACTAACCTTGATATTGAATTATTGATCATCCAATATAAAATGAATTAATATGATTTGAAAGTGATGGTTGGATCCTAGTTATAGATATCCACATGACGCATTGAAAACTCTCATGGGACTAAACATGTTGGCTTGATGTATAAATTTCGGCTATATGATCCAATCATGATTGTTGGAAATTTAGTGTATCACAACTTTTATAATAATAATCCATTGGGTTAAAGTGTTTGATCTAATGAAAATTTTATTGGTTGGTAGGCATTTATGTAATCGAAGTTTTCATGAATGAGAGGACTTGATTATTCCTAATTTACATATTATAGCTTCTACTATATGTAACCCTTAAATAGAATCTATGATCACCCCTCATTTGTTTCCACACCCAAGGATATAGAGAATGAAATCATGAATGATTACAAGAATATAATAATGTTTTTTATTATTTGATTTTATATTCCAGACAAATTTTAAGATCATGTACGTATTAGTTTTTCAAAGACTGTAAAACTAATATATCCTATGTGGTGAAGTTCCTTATATCTTATACTATTGTAATAAAGTAAACATCATCTCTCAGTTTCTATGGTTGGGGTGTTATATAAATTCTGAGTCCTATTTGATGTATTCTATGATTCCGCTTATGAAATATTAATTGTAAATTTTTTTGTTTTTTATTTTATTCATGAAATGAAATTGTTTCCATTAAAATAAGAAAACAATTTTTTATGAAAATGAAATTATTATAATTTTTTTTGTTTTTTATTATTTCCCATTCATTAATTTTGAAATAATATTTTATTTTTTTACATATTTTCAAAAAAAATTATAAAGTGTAATTTTATATATTTTATTCAAACATGAATGACTATATTATATTTATATGTAATTTTAATAAAAAACTCCCATGGTTTTCCTACTGGGTGTTTCTATGTTCCCCACTATATATCAATTTCAAATAATATGTAGGTACGATTTACAACAGTTTGTTTTGATTAAAATTATGGATTCATTTACAATTTCAATAATTTATGGGAAATTATTCGCACACAATCATTGGATATGGTTAGAAGATATGAACTATTTCAGTCAATTATGCCTTGAATATTATCTTATTTATTATTTGATTGTAATGAATTATATTGGTTGTATGTGTCATGGTTTTATATAATTTTACATTAACATGAATTTAATTATGTATACATTATTTTAATTTATTTTCATATGTAAATTCAATATATGGGTTTGTGGTATTTGTTAAAAATTGTACAGCCAAGTTGAGAACCCTTACTGATTATTGGAAGTCTTGGGTGATCATGGGGATTATGAGTATATATAGAGGATATTCAAAGGAGTTTTAGGTTTAATCCATTATAGTTAATCCCACTTATGTAGGTATTTTTGTAAAAATATAGGGATTGTAAAAATATATTATAATTTTAAAGAGTAAGGGCTATTAAATAGATATAAAATTTAAACAATATTAGGAAGTATGACCTATTATATAGAATGAATCAAAAAATTATTCCTTATGGAAGGCCATATATAATTTCATCTATATACATGGGAGGAATTTTTCATATTCATCTGTGTTAACTTTTGAAATGTAGGTACCCTATATGTTAACCATGATACATTAATATAGTTTCTATGTTGATGATAAAGTTAAACTAATAAGGGGTGGTTATATTTTATTTAATTATCTATTTTTTTTCAAAATGAGTATGTAGTTTTTAAAAAAAATATAATGTACATTATATGGGTAAGGAATTTAAATACCCATTTTTCCTTTGTATAGTTTCGTAAATAAATATACATCATTTATGAATTATAGAAATATAATTTTTCAAACAAGTAAACCTGAAAAAATAAATATTTTCTCATTAAATAGATCAATTGTAAATTTTATACCGGACAACTAGGAGTGATAGTGTACTGTAAATAAATATAGATTTCAAAATTATAATAAACAATTATTTTAACTTAAATAATCTAATAAACATCACACCTATTTAGAAAATAATACAATGTAAATTTAATTGATCACTTGGAATGGATATTTTTGTGAATTATGCAAACATTCTAATTATATCATGATTTAATAGAATTTATTGGAGGTAATTTAGAGTTTTTACATTTCATATCCAATGGAAATGTATACATTACATACTGAAAAAGAGCAGAGGTCAGGCATTCCTTCCCCTGTTAAATTAAACGAAAAGAAAAGTGCCATACAGGTCATTACAGACCAGCCTTACAGAGGTGGGTGAAAACAATACCATAGTAATCATTATGGACTAAATGACTAAAAAACTCCATAACTCTAAATGACCAACATGAACTCACCTCCAAAACTGCTCTATTTGATAGGGCATCGACCACTTGATTGGCTTCACGAAGGACATGAATTACTTCAAGTGAGATCCAATAAGCATGTTTATGGATGTCCACCCACACTGTAAGCATCCTCCATGGAACATTCCGTGATTGACTTTTCATAATTTGGACAAAATTGGAAGAATTTGATTCTAACCATAAACCATTCCATCCATAATGGACAACATACCTGACATCATTGATCATTGCACAAAGCTCCGCTTCAATAGTAGTCACAAATCCAATGTAGTGAAAGAAGTATCCCTTGGATAGACCCTAATATGTGCGAAAGACACCACCACATCTAGCAGGTGCCGGTGTGCCAGATGTAGCCCCATTAACGTTGACCATTAGCAACCATGGGATGGGTGGAATCCATAAAATATACTTCACCATGATAGGTTGCTTTCACCTACTAGTTACACCAATAGACCCCAAAATCACAAGATCAGATACGTCATTATTCATGGCCCTAGTTTGAACATGGGAAGCAGATTTAATGGACCAATTAACATATACAATATCATCATTAAATGAGGTATCTTATTGCAGAAAATAGAATCATTCATTGCCCTCAAAAGATATTAAATGCCATAAAAATTGGCAGCGATAAGCAAGGAATGAACCTGCTCGCTGCCTGTGTACTTGCAAAGATTCTGTATTGATGTATCAATGGAATGTAGCTCCAAAGAGTACACAAAAATATCCAACACATGGGACCAAATTCTTTTTCAAAATCAACAGTTAACAAAAATATACGATATTCACAAGTCCTCTTTGAAGAAGAAAAGACAGACCAAGAAAAGACACTTCCCAGTGCACTATAGAAGGTGTTTTAAGGGGATTATTTGCTTATATATCTTGCATAGCAGAAAAAAATCAGTAGGGGGACAAACAGTATGAACATTCTATAAATCTACATTGGTGGAGGGGTTGAGGGGTGACAAAGAAGCCTATAGCACTCATTTGTGGTGAACTCACCATTCAGGTTCTTCACCCACACAAGAGTGTCCATGTCATAGAACGGGTATCTAGACATATTCATTCACATATGTGTAGGAAGAATCATCTGAAATGCTCGGTCAGTAATAAAATCATCAATGGATTTGTCCTTTATAAGGCCTGGCACATTAATGTCAGTGAAAATCGGATGACACAACATGTTGGTTGCCTAGAAGTTCAGTCGGGACTACTTGAATACAACCCACCTTGAGCATATCATGAATAAGAGTAGGCCTACATCAATGAAAGCCACACATAGAAGGCCAAGTAACCACCCCAACCATTATAAAACATCTCAATAAATCTGATATTCATAAAATCAAAAGACATATTATAGCTATAAAATAGTTCCACATGAATTTTTTGACCAAAGATTCATTGGATTATCTAATATCATTAACACCCATTCCAACCAAATCAGTAGGTAAAACACACTCTTTCAAGGAAACTTTGACTAATTTTTTCTCATCAACACAGAAAGTCTAGGTAAAATTTCTAATTTTACTACCCATCTCTTTTGCAAGAGTTCTAGGCCATATATATAGAGAAAAAGAATAGAGAAACATTGATGTGATAACAGAATTGACCAAGTAAATTCTGTCTACTTGAGATATAGCTCTCCCTTTCAAATTTGATAACTGGTTAATAATTTTCAGAGAAATGTTCTCCTGATGACACCTATGTACCCTACCTGAAAACATAAGAAGTCCAATGTATATAAAATGTAAGGAACCTTTCCTGACACTGAGCATCCATGCAATTCTATTCTTTTTGGAAACAATAACACCATCCCAAAACATAACCGAGGAATTACCCCAACTAATGACCTACCCATAAACCTCTTCATAATGCGAGAATATTCACTTAATACAAGAAACAGTACCTCTCTTAGCCTTTCCAATGATCTAGATGTCATTCCTATACAATAAATGTGAGGGAGAAAAGTTATTCCGTCAAGCACTAATTTTCTTATATAAACCAATATTAACAAGGTCATTCAGACCCCGATTGATATAATATTCAACTATGAAAAATAAAAGGCCAGAGAGAGGATCACCTGCCTGACACATCTTGAGAAAATAATGAAACCCCTAGGAGAGCCATTAATTATAATAGAGTGACTGAAATTCCAAATAATGAACCCAATAAGATCAACAAATCTTTGTGAGAATCCATGCATTCATTGAATGGTAAATATGAATCTTTATCTGATGGAATCATTGGATTTAGAAATAACAATCCTCATATCCATATTACCATGATTTACTTCCTTCCTCGTGACATTGACACACTCAAAAGATGTAAAAATAAAATTTTGTATACTCTTCCAAGGGACAAAACCAAACTGATTGCATGAAATCATCCCATTGGAGATTTCCCTCAGTCTGTGTGTCAGAATTTTGATGATTACTTTTGATATGGTATTCCCAATTGCAAGAGGCCAAATGTCTTTAATGTCTAAGTCATTATCATTCTTTTGAATAAGAGAAATAAAGTTGGAGTTCACCCCAAAAGGCATGTACGATGAGCTGAAAAAATCTTACACAACACTCATAACTTCACGAAGAACAATATCCCGGTAAAACATAAAGAACTTATTTTTGAAACCATCAAGTCCCGCAACGCTATCAATATTGAGATAAAAATGAGAACCATGGATTTCCTTATCTCACGGTGTCTCGATAAGTCCCAATTTCTGGGCATCATTAATTGATGGGTCAAAACACTTTAATATTTCCCCAGTGTTGTCCTCCCGAATATCTAAATAAAGCCTCTCGAAACATATTGTGGTCAATAGTATAATATTATATTTGTTTTAAAAAAATTTCATTGAAGTTAAGACATTTTATTGAAAATTTATTTATTAATTTAGTTTCACATATATATATATATATATATATTTAATATAAATTACATTTTGAATAAAAATTTGAAAATTTGGTAATAGTGGGAATTCTATAATATTTTTATGTAATTTACTTTTTTCAATGCTGTAGTATTGTATATATATATGACACACAATATAAGTTTTCAATAATGTAAAAATGGGGTAATATGATATTATAATAATCATAACCTAAAAATTTTATGATATATAATATAAATTATTTTAAGATATTTTTATCAATAACCAATAAAAATTTATATTTTAAAATTATAAAAAATTTATTTCGATTAAAACTATCTTGTATTCCATATCTGATAGACTTGATTTTAAAAACATCATTTAGATTTATAGGGATATAAATGTAATGAAAATTTTAATAAAATATCATTTTCATTATATTAAAACATTTTTTGGCAAGTCATTTCAAAATTGGTAAAGAAAAAAATTAATAACACCTTTGTATACATCCAATGATGAAATATTTTTTCCCTCCATGTTTCCCTAATAATATAACCCCTCCACCCCAATAAAATCACTCCAAATAATCCTAGAAAATTTATCATCTCATTATATCTCTAATGTCACAATATGTGGTGCTAATGGTTTTTGACTGGGTTCATTGTTAATTCAACAAAATATTTAGGAAATGTAAAGGTTAAATTATTTACTCTATATATCTTTCTTTCATACAATGAGTTTCTGATTAGTAATCATTTATACATCAAATTTAATATTCAAGGGTTATTGTATGATAATTAATATACCATCCAATTGATTTTAATTCCCATGGGTTTCCTATTCCCTTTTGTTTTATTCTCTTTATAATTAAAACTCTTTTTTTATTATATTATTTTTTCCATTTATGGATACAGGTTCATCACACATACATCCAAAAATTTTAATTCATCAATGGGGTCTCTCAGTCAACATATGTTTTTATAGAATGATCTAGTGTTCTACACATTCTCTATTGGGACCTATTTTGGATATAGTCCATGGATTATCCTATGATAAAAATATATTCAATCAATAATAAGATAATCCATTCATAGGAAACATTTTTAAAAGATTAAATTTTCTCCAATATTTTTTTAAAAAAATAATTAAATAATTATATTTAATAGATTTATTGAATTTTAGTAATTTAAGAGAGGATTTCTTTATAAAATATAATATGATTCTTTTCCTTAATCCATCTAAAATTAACCTTAAATTGTAATGGTAAATTTTATACTGATAAATTTTATTTTGGACTTTTTAACATTTATTAAAATGTATTTGAGTTATAGAGTTTAAATTTTAACAAAAACCCAATAATGTGAATGTAATATAATCTAAAAACTTGTTAATATATATTTTAATAAATCCCCATTCATTTCAAAAAATGTGAAATTGATAAAATATCTGTATATTTATTTATTTTATAATTTAAAACCTTTAAAAGAAAATCACAAATTATTAATCAATGTGTTTATATGTTGTTCAATATTGAACATTGTGATATGATTTGTTATCATGTTTTGTTACATTATTCCATGAATTTGATGTGATTATATCTATATATGGTTTCTTATATTATATTGAACATCCATGTATAGTAACATCACATAAAATGACTATGGTATAGTAATTAGAGTTTAATAACCATTAATATATGTTACATTTTTATAAGGAATCTACTATATGATTATGAATGTAAAATATTATATAGGTTCATTTAACATAACATCAACTTTTAAATTCCCAAAACCAACACTACTGGATCCGGTTATTAAAACACAAGATTTACATATTTGTATTTTCTACTAATAAATATGGGCCAATGATTTTTTAATCCAAAACATTCAACCTCAAAAATAAAATATTTGATCAAGTATATATGAAAATACTTTTTCGGGTGATAGATTAATAGAATTTCAAATTAATCTTAACTAGAGGGATTCATAATCAACTAGTTCATAAGGATAAATATAATCTCCAACAATACCCAACATTTCATATTACATATTATGTATGTAAACTCTTTCATAATGATTTCAAATATGAAACCTCTCTAAACTCAAATAATTTAACATCATTCTTCATAAATTGTGGGAAAAGGAAATATAATAAAGGTGTGATAAAATTATCTATAATGGTAAATATAATAATTAATAATTGAATATAATAAGAGAGAATAAGATAAGCACATGTTTATGGTGACATAATCAATGTATATAAGCATAACATAAGGTAATTCATACCAATTAATATTTGGATCATCAATCACAAAACATGAAATAAATATTTAACAAGGGAAATATTCACCGTATTTTGTACTCATGGGCTATGTGATGCCATTCATGACTAAAATAGTCATTTAAAAAACATAGTGCTTCCACCATAAGAGGTATAAAATATATTTCATTTAAAATAAAATGATTTAAATAACATGGGAAGTCAAAATATTACTATAAAAACCACTAGAAATAATGGACAAAAATGTATGTGACATTTTAAATCATTTTATCACTCTTAAAAATGCAAAAACCATACAATTTAATTCTATTCCTAATGAATTAGTGGTCTAACACAGACCCACCAATCCTTGGTGATAACATAATCACCCACCCCTAGATTATAACATAACTACCCATCCATGGTCTATAATGGGACCACTCATAATCATAAGTAATTCACAAGAACCATAATATAAATAAAGTACATAAATATTTCATATCATCATACCAAATCAATAGAAACATTCATTATTACCTTTATAACTTCATTAACAGATACAAAAAAGGGGTTTACATAAAAATCACTTATAAGCAATCAAAATACATAAAAATAATGAATAATGATGGTATCACTACAAATTATCCTCAGTGGAGCCTAATTATCATTAAGGTTTGGTGATGTTGATTAATGAAAATACTATTAAAATATCATTAAAATAAATCAAGAGGAATATGACATTTCCAATTTAAAAATCGCTTTTAAAAACAAAAAAAATTATAAAATTTCGTGAAAATATTTTTTTTAATTAAATATAAGATCCTATAAAGTAATATTCAATTAAAATAATTTAGGATGTCGGAAAAAATACATTAAAGATGTAAACATTAAAAAATCATTCTTTTCAAACCTTTTATATAAAGGGATTCAATACCGACCCATTTAAATAATATTAAGAAATTCGTAGTAAAATAATTTGAAAATATGATAAAATAATTTGTAAAATAAAGTTAATAATAAATTTAAAATCACAAGAGAACATTTTTTAAAACATTTTGTATAACATGGAAGTAGAAAATTAATCATTCCAACTGTTAAAGAGGATATAATATCAGTATCAATTACAAATCATTTTATTGATATTTTTTTATTAAATAACAGAGGAAATATAAATTAAACATATAAAACATATTAAAAAAGTCTTTAATAATGTATATATGTTTTATGAGAATAATATAATTCAATTTCCCTTAAAATAATTATTAATAAAAACTATCTCGAATAAAAATAGATTGAAATATAAAACCTTTTAACATTTTTAACTCTTCAATCATAATCCACATGAAATAATAACACCAAGAAAATATTAAATTTCATCTAAATATAGAGATTCCTAATATATAATTTAAAATGTTATGTACATACACCATATAAAATAATATAGTTGTATATCATAAATAGTTTTTCTATGGAAATGGATTTTGAGATGAATAAATGTTATAATGATCATATAAATAGATTTATAGTTAATCAATTAAAAGAATATATGTAAAAATTTAAAATCAAAAAATGATTAAATTAATATTAAATTAATTTTAAGATCAATTGAAACATAATAATGGCACAAAAAGTCAGTGAAGAAGATTTATAAACCAATGAAAGGATAGTTAGTTAAGAAGCCCTTTACATCTTGGTAACCTTATAGAGAATTATCCTTGGATGAAGTAAATAAATGTTTAAATTAAAATATAATTACATATGAAGGATTAAATATATAATTTTTTAACAGGTTAGTATATACCCCATATAAATGAAATTTTGTGCATAATTATAAAATATTGCTTAATGAAGGAAAATTGGGATAAATATTTTACCTTGACTATGAGTAATCATGTGTGTTCCTTATCACAATGAATAAAAAAATAATATTAATTATTTACATGTTCTAAAAAATTATTCATATTTATTATTTTATCATTAAAATATTTGTTTCATTTATTAAAGAGTAATATTCCATTACATATGTAGTTAAGTCCACATCAGTTATTTTTAGAATGTTATGTCTTTAATGTCAAAACTACTTCAGCGTGTTGATGACGTTCAATGGGATAATTGTTCCATCTTCTCTAAAAATAAATATATTGAATAATAATCATTTTTATACATAAATTATTCTTTAAAAACCAAGTTCTAAATTTGGATATGAAAAATTATGTATGTTATAGTCATGGAGATGGTAGGTAGTATGTATGCATGAGTAGTGTATCCCTTTTCTTATGATCATTAGGAAAATAATAAAAGTATAATTGTATCTCAAAAAATGATTCTTAAAACATAAATAAATTCTTTAAAAATAATCATATATATCATCTATGTGTTGTGGTGATTAAACAAATCACAACACTTCGTGGAGGTGGTAGTCCACATATGCACATGAGTGACGTAATCTTTTTTATGGAATGGAGATGTAAGGAAGTGAATGATATATTATATTTCAATAATTATAAATATTTCATTAATATATATATATAAATTAAATCATTTATTATAACCAACCAAGACATTTGGTTTTGGAAAACAAATTTCATTGGTCTACGGGGCAGATTTCTTTCATACAGATGAAAAATTTATTCCTTTCCTACATGATGGAAATATGAAATGTATATATTTTGTTACATTAATATATTTTAATCATAGATAATGGGATATAATAATGTTATCAAATTTTTATTTTTAAAAAATTCAATGGATGGAGAAGTACATTGAAAAAATGATCAGTTAAGAACTATACCTCTTCTTCAAACATACTCCGTATTTTATACATTATGAACTATATAGTGTTGAGTCATCAAAGTGTTTTATGAAATTTCCATTACTATATGTTTGGAAAATCATAAACACTCTATCTTAAGGAAAATTATTTTTTTCTAAAAAATTATCTTAATAAAGAAAGTTTTCCTTCCTCAAGAAATTTTTATCCTTACTTATGTTTTCATTGTTTATTTTATAGTTTCTATAAATCTAAAAAAATTTATTTATAAAGTGTAAAATTTAGTTTCATATCTAATAACATAGAATCCTATAAATCCTTGGTTGTAGATTATTCTGTTTTCTTAATCCAAATTCTTTGAAAATCAGACTCTAAATTCTCTGAAAATTAGACTCCGAATTCTATAAAAATCATACTCCAAATTCTCTATAAATCAGACTCTGAATTCTTGGATAATAAGACTTTAAATTATATAAAATTCAATCGCCTAATTCTCTAAAATTCATACTCTGAAATACTCTGAATTCTAACTCAAAATTTCTCCGAATTCCGACTCCATATTCTTTATAATTTGGACATTGAATTCCTTATAATTCCAACTTTGTATTCCTCATAATTCAGACTCTGTATTACTTAGAATTTGGACTACGAATCCCTCAGAATTCAGATCCAAATCCCTAATAATTCAGAATCTGAATTCATTAGAATACAGATTTTGAAATCCATATAATTCAGGTACTAAATTATTTGGAAAATAGAATCTGAATATCCATGATTTATACTCTATAAATTATTAATTTCATAGACTCTTAACTTTTATATTTCCTTAGATTTAAAAAATAAATATTTTGTTAAGAAATTTTATTTTAAATACACCTATTATTGTTATGAAATGATGTCATACATTATTTTTCTAACTAACTATTGTTTGAGTGACATCTATACAGGTCCCTCTGAAATTAAAAGAAAATATAAATATTGGAGGGGGAGCTGACCGTTCGAGATGTGCCTATAAATAAAATCCCATTTGGACGAGCTCGATATCCAACTGAGAACCAATCGATCACTCTAGAGATTTCATGATGTTGAATTGATTTCTAGAGAGAGAGAGACTCTCATTCCTTCTGTGTACTAAACATCTTGTTTAGCTTTCTTCGTGCCACTTCGATTGATGTTGTGTACAATCGAGGACTCTCGGTGATAAGAATATAGAGGTGCCGAATACCGTAATGTTCGAGGACTTCTATGGATAAGAAGATAGAGGTTCTTACTACCTTAAAATTTGAGGGGTTATAGGGATAGCTATACAGATTCTGATATTCCTATCAAAGGATTATGTTGGTGTGGGTAAGACAAACTTTTTAGAAAGTATAAATCAAGGGACCTTTTTTCAAGGTAGTTGGATACCATACTCTATGGGTTAAAATATTTCATACTTGTTACTTGTTTTTGGTTTCATGTGTATGTCTGCTATATTTTGATAAATGAAGAAAGTAAAACCTTTTTATACATTCTTGTTCTTTAGTGTACTCTGATATATAGATTCTATAATCTTTAAGGTAGAATCTTTTTCTTTTAAACTTTTATTGAGATTCAATTTCTGGAACTATATTTCTATAACCTATCATATTTTTGGAAATATAAGTGTTCTTGTGAATTTAACTTGTTTAACATTATTAAACAATTTTTTCCTTAAGGTTAAAAATGAATGTTTTTAAACATACAATTTATCCCCATCTTGTAATTGAGCATCTATATTCATATTTCTATCCTACAATTGGTATTAGAGCAGGTATCGAAAATACTTATATACACATATATGTTTTCTTGCTCAATTTATCATTGTTCTAAATAATTTTATTCTTTTGGATGTTTATCTTTGTTTTTACAAACTTTACTATTAACAATTTTTGTGGAAAGACATATTCTTTTAGATGGAAAGAATGGATTTTGGTTCTATTGACAATCTAAATACAACAAGATCCCCAATATTTGATGGGAATGATTATGAATATTGGAGATATCATGTGAAGACCTCTATTTTTAATAATGGAGTGGAAAATTTGGATATGCTTAATTGATATTACAAGATTCTTGATAAGGTAGTCCGAACTATTACTAATCAAGAAAAGTGAGAATATCAACTAAACTACAAGGTATGAAATACATTGTTGTGTTCCATGGCCAGGAATATATATAGTTATATTTCTTCTTGTGAAGCTGAAAAATGTATTTGTAAGAAATTGGATGTTACTCATTTGGTACATCCAAGGTTATGGAAACTAGAAGAGATATTCTTAGAGAAGAATATCATAGATTTCTGTTTCCTTATGGAGAATAGGTTTTTAAGGTACAACAATGGTTTATGACTAATGTTAACAGTTTATAATCCATTGGTGAAAAAGGTTTAGATGATAAGGCACTTGTGGACAAGATTATAGATATCATGCCTAATGAGTTGGAATCTAACAGATCAACTATTGATGAGAATAGAAAAGTATCTCAAATTACTCTTGATGAGATTTTTGTAAATCTTCATCAACATGAGACAATAATGAAACGAGATGCTGATATGAATAAGAATATGAATGGAAATGGAAGTGTAGCCTTTACTACTACTAAATCCCAGACTCCTGAAAGGGTTAAAAGATCCAAGTCAAAGAATGTCACTATTTTATCTGAATCAAGTGAAAGTGAACATTCTGAGAATGAGCTAGATAATCTTACTCAAAGTATGAAAAATATTGTTGGGAATAAAGATTTTAGTATAGATTTATGAATAAATAAACAAAGTACAAGGATGACTCAGAAGTCACTTTTTATGAATGAAAAAGAGAAAGGATTATAAGGCCGGATTGTCCTATGCATAAGAAAATGGATAGAAAAGAAAATAATTCTATGATAAATAGAAATAAGTATTACATAGCTAAATCTAAGAATGTTTTGAAAGACAACAACACCTGGAGTGCCTGTGGTGGAGACTCTTCTTATGAATCCTTATCGTATGAATCTTCTGGTCAGAAAAATCTTGGTCTAATTTCCAAGCTACCTAATAAAAATCATTGTATAATGGCCAAGGTACACAATGTTGAATCTATAACTAATGTATCCTTAAATAAAAATTATAGTGATAATAAATATTATGAATCATCATATGAAGAATTTCTTTCTGATGAAGATAATGCATTACCTACTAATGATGATGTATCTATGTTTCCTAAAATTCTAGAGAATGAAAATATTAGACTCTATAAAAAATGATAAGGAAAATTCTAGAATTTATATTCCAACTGGAGAAGTTTAATATCATTCTAGAGATCTTGATAAGAAAATTTATGATATTGAATGTATTTCCATAAACCTTCAGGAAGTTAATTTTGAGAAGGATGATATTTCTAAGGATATTAAAAATATAAATTCTAAAAAAATATTTTAGAGACTAACTCGAGTGCCAAAACTAAGGTTTTTGAGGATAAAAACATATTTATTAAACTAAAGTTAGAAATATTTTCCTTGGGGGTGTTTTTGTAAAACATTACCTTAGGTGAGGAAAATTTTGATAAAATTTATTCCCAAATTTGACCTCTATGGAATAATTATAGACTTGGTTATAATCATCCTAAACAATTTTTTTGTGTAATAATTATTTTGTCCCTCAAAGTGCTCAATTCTACACTAAATGTCAGTGTGGTGGGAATTAGGCAAAAAATAGTTCTTTTAACAAAACTCAGTCTTTAGGTTTTCATAAAGCTTAATTTTCTATTAAAATTTGAATACCTAAAAAAAATTTCTATCTGAAATTTATAGATCCAACAATATTTGGGTTCTGAAAATATAACACTCTAATTTTTAGGAAAATAATGATAGTACCAACAACAATACATGGTAGATAGATAGTGTATGTTCCTGGAATATGACTGGTAATAAAAAATTCATTAAAAAGAATATCTAGATGAATGAAGGGAAAAAAATTTCAGAGGTAATAGTTAGGGAGAAATTATTTGTATAGGTAACGTTGTTCTTCTTGGAAAAAACATTATTTCAAATGTTTTATTAGTTAATGGTTTTAAGGACATATTTGTTATTATAATTAAATTATGTGATGAAGGTTACCTTGTGAATTTTTGGAATGATAAGTTATTTGTACACAATTCCAAGTAAGATTTTGTTCTTTCATCCCACAGGCAATAGAATGTATACACACTATTCTTAGAAGACTTTAGAAGCTAAGTCCTACCTTTCCTTAGTGCAATAGAAGATCAGTCATGGTTATTTCATAGAAGGATAGGACATTGTAACCTTAATAAATTATGTGAAATCACTAAAAAATACTTGTTAAGGATCTACCGGTTATTATATATGATTCTTCAAAAGTTTGTGATCCTTCTCAATATGGAAAGAAACATAAATCAAGCATTAAGTCAATCGGTGACGTCTCAACTTCTAATGCATTACAGTTGGTAAAGATGTAACTTTACGGTTCAACACAAACTAGAGGAATTAGTGGAAATTATTTTGTATTTTTACTAATAAATTATTACACTAGATTTATGTGGGTCTATTTTTTTGCAATGAATCTGAAGAATTTTCTTATTTTAAACTTTTTAGAGCCCATGTAAAAAAATGAGAAAATCCTTCAATTGATAACTATTTATAGTGATCATGGATGGGAATTTCAAAATTTTTATTTTGAAACGTTTTTAGTAGAAAATTCATTACTCAAAACTTCCCAGCTCCAAGAACCCCTCGAAAAAATGGTGTTGTTGAGTGAAAAAATCGAGTAAATCAAGAGATAACAAGAAACATGTTGAGAGAATATTTGGTAGCCAAACATTTCTGGGCTGTACCAGTATGTACTGGTTGTTATACTATAAAATGAGTTTTTATGAGACATTTTCTTAAAAAAACCCCCTATGAGTTATGGAATGGTAGAAAAACGAGACTTTACAACTTCAAGGTATTTGGATGTAAAGTATTCATTCTAAATTCTGAAGATAGTTTACATAAATTCGTACCCAAATCATATAGTGAAATTTTATTTAGATACTCCCCATCGTCTGTGTCTTATTGAGTTTCTGATTAAAATACATGTACTCTTGAAGAAACAGTACATGTTAAATATGATGAAACAGATCCTTTTGTTTTAAAACAACCTCAATCAACACCTTCGAATGTGTTTTCAAAAACTAATTATCAACCCTTGATTGAAGATCCTTTGGATAAGGAAAATGTTCAAGAAAATGTTTTTTGATGTATTTACTCCTGATGATTTCCTACCATATGTTGATGAACAGGTTTTACAATAACCAAATTCGGTGTTTCTTAAGAATCACCCCAGTTATAGTGTAATTGGTGATCTAAATCAACCTATATGGTCTATAAGTTCCTTACGAAATGATTTAGAACAGCTAGAATTAATTTATCAACTAGAACAAAAAAGCATTGATGAAGATTTAGGTGATGAGGATTGTATAAAATCCATGAAAGATGAGCTAAACAAGTTTGAATGGAATAATGTCTAGAACGTGGTTGGAAGACCTAAGGAAATAGCTGTTGTTGAAGTAAAATGGGTCTTCAAAAACAAGTGTGATGAAAATGGAATTATAGTAAGAAATATGTCTATATTAGTTTCTAAAGGCTATAATCAACAAGAAGGAATGGACTGTGAAGAAACCTATGCTCCAGCAGCTAGACATGAATCAATTCGTATCTTATATGACATTACAGTATTATTAAACTTTAAACTTTTTCAAATGGATGTTAAATGGGATTTCCTTAATGTATATGTTCAAGAGGAATTTTTTTAACAATCTTTTGGTTTTGAAGATACAAAACATCCTGAACATTTTTTTAGACTTACAAAATACTTATATGTACTTAAACAAGCCCCAAGAGCCTAGTATGATAGAATTACATGATTTTTGTTAAAAAAATTACATTAAGGGAAATAATGATCCAACCCTCTTTATAAAGAAAGATAATAAAAATGTTTTGATCGTTAAAATCTATTTTGATGATAATATAATTGGTTCAACTCATCAAATTTAACTGGTTCTTTTGAAAATCAAATTAAATATGAGTTTTAAATGAGTATGATGGGTGAGTTAACATTTCTCCTAGGGATTGAAATTTCTCAAAACCTAGATAGAGCATATATTTCTCAACAGAAGTATATTAAATATCTTCTTAAAAAGTTTGGATATGACAACAATAAGAGAATTAGTGTAACACCCCGAGCTTCCACGATACGCTTCTCATTCAATAATGCAATAGCTTTCATTGTACGCAACTTCGAGTTCTAAAACACCGCGACTAATAAAAGTAGCCGTTATGAATAGTAATAACCACCTTTTAAAATTATAGAAATTTTATATTTCAAAATGGACTTCATTTTTGTATTCCTAATATCGAAATTAGCCTATGTTGAATTTTTGGTATTTTTCTGAGAACTTCTAATTTTTTATGAATAGTGAAAAATACTTAAAACACCTTTTTTAATCAAAATAATTTATAGTGATAAGTTATACTATATAGTGGTTTTAAAGTATAATTGGAATATATTTTTACCATTTTATCCAATGGTGGTCATTAGAATTAATTTAACATTGAAAATGGACATAAACAATTGCCAATCTTTTGATATAAATTGTTTCTTAAAAACACGCTATTTGTCGTAACAGCGGGAATTAATTGTAAAATTAATTAATGCAACTTATACGTCTGGAATTTTGTAAAATAGACATCATTTTTGAATTCGGAATATCAATTATAGCTTAGGGTGAAATTTTGGCCTTATTCTGAAAAACTTCAATTTTTGATGAATAGTGAAACCACTAAGTGGTAGTTAAATAACTGATTTTTCGTTTAAATGAAATATTACCACTTCTGTGATTTGATTTTCAAAAATCCGACATACATGGTTGTCATTAAGAAGTAAAATGTGGTTCAATGGGATAAAAATAATTTTTTTGGTGAATAGTAACTTATTAAGTTTTAATCGCGATTAGTGGTAATTAGTGTGGTTTAAGGTATAAATAATACTTTAATAATATTAAATGACCTAGACACATGTCCCAAACTCATTGGTTGTGTCATGGCCGACCAAGACAAGCCATGGCCTAACTTGGGGACCCCATGGATCCACTTTTGTTGGGAAATAACATAAATTACTTTTTATTTAATGTTAAAGTGAAAATGACACTAACATAAAGTGTTTTACTAAAACAATTTTTAAGTAGGGTTACACAAGTCCAAATTTTGATTATAAATAGTCATTGGAAAGATAAAAAGATTTCCTATATCATAGTAGTTTTTTTATAATTTTTAGACATTAAATAAATTTAATTATTTATGACATAATAATGATGCAGCGATGACATCATTATTTGACGATTTAAATAAAATGGAAAGATAATATAAAATCTATGAACTACACATGGCCAAAACCAATTGGATGAGTGGATTTCGATGCCTTATCACCTTATCCACGAATTCTATCAATGTGGGACCTTTTAAAACCGAAACACATTTTCAAATAATGTAATGTTCCTTTACTTTCCAAAAGTGCCCCTCCTCTCCTCTTATAAAAGGCCCCCACCTCCACCTCATTTCACACACTCTTCAAGCCATTGGCTCGGCCAACCCCTGCCCATTTGCTCTCTCCACATCCCTCTCCTCATCCTAGAGGATTCCCTTTGGGCAGAATCCTTTCAAAGGAAGCCTTTAGGCTCAACTCAAAAGGAGTTACACTTTTTAAGGTAATTCATTCTCTCATGTTCTTTTGTTTTATTTTGCTTCTCCAACCCCCTAAACTCTTTTTATTTACTTCTTTTGTAACAACACCAGTATCTTAAATATACTAGGATGTTGTTATAAGATTTATTTGAGCTACACTTCCACACAACTACATCAAATGGTTAAAGAACATAAGGTTTCCGTGGATGGCGAAATTCTGCCTCCCGAAACGATGATTGTTCAACACTCATTTAACACCTTCAAAGGTGGACATTATGATGTCACTATTTTTATATATGATATATAATATGTTTATGTTTTCCTTAAGCTTCTGTTTTTTTTCATTTTGGGCATACCTTTATGGTTTCCATTATGGGTAAAACACGATATCTTCATTTTAGGAAGCGCGGACTACCGCCCCCTGAAAGTGATTTGATTCGTTAATACCATATGTGGGATGTGTGAAGGATAAAGTTAATGATATTATATATGTTATTATACTGGAATTATAATATACTCTCATATCATTATGATTCCATTCCAGAAAATATGAAATAGAAATGGAAGTAGCGTTCATGCGTACGTACGGCTTACCGTCTCCATGAACGGTGCATTTCATTTCTTACCTCTAAATGTTACGTAATATTATAAATGAATGTATATACTGGATATATAAGATATATATGACATCTAAATTATGAATATAATGGATATTTCACCACATTAACAACTTGTAATCATAAGAAGTTTATTTTTGACTCAAGTACCAAAGGTCGACAAAACGACCGTTATTAACTTAAATAATTACATAATGATCATATCATTGTAATAAGTGATATAATAAGGATAATGAAATTGAGAATGGTTCTTAATAAGGTATATATTAACTCTAGTTTATTATTCAGGAGGTTAAAGAACGGTTGAGTCAAGTCGGCCACAAGGTAAGGGAACTTCTTAACCCAACTTCCATTCTTTGGGTTAATCTCCTACTTTCAAATTATGTCATGATATTATTATGTCCTATCTTGTATTTTTACATTCTTTATGTGTACCTATAGTGAATACACATAATATATATATTTTATTTAAAAATTATCTTTTAAAGTACTTCGTCTCAATCTCCTTTCATTGAGGCATATTTGGTTTTATACACAATTTTCATTTATACGGTGTATAAACCCCTTTGACTTTTACGTTTGTACAAAAGGAATCTTTTTATACGAAGCGTTTTGCTAAACGACAAAAGGGAATGTTTTTCTTTCCGTACTTATGCGGCGACAATGACTTCTCCGCCGCCGTGACCATTATTTGAGTTTCGGCTTCCTTTACAATCCATCACTTTTTTTTATGAAAAATAAATACAAAGTTTTAACATTCTTTTATTTTGGTATTGAAAATGGTTTTGAAAGAATTTTTACTATATCAATGTGTTGTATTGATATCTTGTGATTGAAATGTGGAAATGTTATGTTTCCTTTATGCATGTTTTATGTGATATGATTATGTTATGGTTTATGATATGTTTAAACCTATTCATATGAGGAATGCATTGGACTTAATAAGTGACGGGTGGAGCCCGCTATAGCTCCTCGATGCATCGGCAGGTCTCATGAGACAAACTAGTGTCTTGGCACGAGGCCTTGACAAAATCTTATTTGTGGTCTTGGCACGAGGCCTTGACCACGTGGTTATGATAGTCTGGCATTATGCATTCCATCATTATGAAAGTGGTTATTGATATTGCATGTGATTATTCGACCAGTAGAATATCCATGTGAAGAAGTAAATGGCATTATCTCATTTTACTTTTGCCATATTATGTTGATGTTCAAGTTTAAAAGGCTTTTGTTTTAGTTATACATTGCCTTAAATGTTTATGTTTATTTATGAAAGCTTCCGCAATATTGTTATCCTTACTGAGCATCTGAGCTCACCCCTTTCAATGTTTTAATATTTTCCAGGATGTGAAGAAGTATTTTATGAATGACCTGCAGGGATAGTCAGAAGAGGATATGAGTGTGGACTATGGAGACTTTGTTATTGTAGTTTTTCACTTTATGATGTAATGTAACGTTTATGAATGTATCTAGTGTTTCCAAGGCTACTAAACTAATCGGTCTTTCGAGACTTGATCTTTTGGGATCATGCCAATGTTACGAAGTAACGCACCGGCTCTGGGTAGCTGGGGTCGGGGCGTTACAGTTGGTATCAGAGGCAGTTTAGTACTAACCTTGGAAGCTAGATTTAGATAAACTCTGATTAGAGCACATAGCCCAAAGATAGACTTTGAGGATTAGTATAGAAGAACTTCCTAGAATTTTAGTATTGTAGAGATGTTGTGAGTTTTCCGAGCAATACATCCCTGTCTGGATACGAGCAGGTAGAGGTGGCTCTGGCACAGATGTACCTAGGGGTAAAACCCGAAAACACCGCTTTGAGCTAGACTCGAACGGGAACTGGTGCACGACAACGGGCCTTGCTGCACTCTTGGTTACGACACTCCCGGGGGATATGCTTTGGATAATTCCCATTTTCTTTACAAACCACTATGAAGGGTTACGAGTATATACTTCCTCAAAGAATACATTTTTATAATTATGGATTATATCCATAATTAGTTCAATTTATGTTAAGTGTTTTACAAGTATGGAATTATGTATTTTGATTCATAAACTAATCTAGTTTATGCCATTGTTTAGAAATGGCGCCTAGTAGAAGGAATGGAAACTGTATCAATGCACGAACTCCGTGTAGGGATTGCCCTCCTGCTCAGGATAATTATGGTGGAGCTAGTGATACAACTGGTGCTGATCAGCTTCTCACCATACTGGGACAACTCACGCAGGTTATGAATAACAACCTTACTCGTATGGAGCACCCTGATCCGCAACGTGGAGGATCAATGTTAGACCGCTTCATGAGGCAACAACCACCAACCTTCAATGGGAGTACAAATCCTATAGTAGCTGAGCAATGGATAAATTCCTTAGAGAAAATATTCCATGCCTTGGGGAGTAGTGAAAGGGAGAAGGTTGTCATGGCAGTTTACCGCCTCACTGGAGATGCCGATCAGTGGTGGTCGCTGATTCAAAACACAAAGGAAGATGATGACGTATCGAATATGGAATGGAGGGAGTTCAAAGAGATTTTCTTAGAAAAATACTTTCCTCGTGACCATCGAGCAGATATGGAAAGACAATTTCTGAGTTTGAGGCAGAAGGAGGATGAGAATGTCGCAAAGTATGAGGCTAACTTTACAAGGTTAGAAAGGTATGCTGCAGATTACATACGTAACCCAAGGAGTAAGATTGATCGTTTCTTTGATGGGTTAAAACCATTTCTCCGTCGAGCTTTAGTATCACAATCCTTCTCATCATAC
Organism: Viscum album; assembly: GCA_963277665.1. NCBI lineage: Eukaryota > Viridiplantae > Streptophyta > Magnoliopsida > Santalales > Viscaceae > Viscum > Viscum album. The sequence continues at coordinate 810,953,334 of OY728159.1, forward strand.
GAAGATATAGTCTCATGTGCTATCAAGACAGAAAAGGAATTCTCTAAGTCTTATGACAACAAAGTAAAGCAAGAGAAGAAGAGAACGGTGGAACAAGAGACAGATAAATGGAAAAAGGGAAAGAAGGATTTTCCATTATGTGATAATTGTGGGAAGAATCACCCTGGTACTTGCCTAAAAGGAATGGGAGTCTGTTATAAATGTGGAGAAAAAGGTCACCAGGCACGTGATTGCAAGGGAAGGAAAGAGGCTGTCAAAGTTGAATGCTACAATTGTAGAGAAATGGGTCATTATGCAAATGAATGTCCTAAGCGTCAAGGAAACTTACCTCAGAAAAGGCCAAGGGATCAAGGACAATCTTATGCTATTACTACAGTTGAAGCAGAATAACTAATGTATTAGTGCTTTTGGACTCATGGATTATATTCTGGTTATTAGAATAATGTGATCTATATAAGGATTGTACTGCAGTACTTTTTGATTTCAGTAAGGTTTTAATATGATGAAGGTAATTATATTTTTAGTATGTGACAATAAGAGAAACTTTACTTTGATGGGGAATCTGATAAATTGATTTTGGAATTAAGAGACCTTTTAGAGAAAGTCTGGACAGAGGTATTTTGGATAACTATAAAGGTTGGAGTGGATTAAGTTGATTTTTGGATAGTATGGTTTAAGGTTAAAAAAAATTATGAAGATTATTTTTGGAGTATTATAATACTATAGTTTTAGGAAAAGGACAACCTGTAGGGTGGGGCATAAACCGTCGCGTCGGACAAAGCTGTAGGAATCGAACCCACAGTCAAAGTGCGACAGGCCTTTATTTCCTACCACTAGCCTACAGGAAGTCCCTGGTTATTACAATATAATTTTACTAATCTAAATGGTATGTGTTAACATTTTGAACCTTATACAATTAGGATAAATAGAATATTTTTGAGTTCTGTTACCATTTAGAGTAAAAGTTGGGTTTGTGGTAAAAATTTATTAACGAATGAAAGTATACATAACAAGTATGTATATTCCCTTACGTTCTTAGTAAATCTCATAAATAAATTCCTCAACATTATAAAAGGTAACTTAAAACAAAAATGTTGTCGGTTAACTTTTCCAACTGGGGATTCAATGACCGTTTAACCAATCACAAGTTTGTGATTTTCTTATGGTTAAACTTTCTCCTAATCCTGTTTTCTATAACTCTCCATCAGACCTTGATGGTTTGTTTTTCTTCCATATCCATATTTTCATAGAATCCTAGAATGGGCTATATCGGGTGACCTTTGTACTTATCCTGCTTTCTTTTAATGTTATATATTTATTAACCTTATTTCCGATGTGGGTTTTCCACAAAGGTATTTTCTATTTTCAACCTTTTATTATCAAAGAAAAATTTCAAATTGCGAGGACGCAATTTATTGAAGGAGGGTAGAATGTAACACCCCGAGCTTCCACGATACGCTTCTCATTCAATAATGCAATAGCTTTCATTGTACGCAACTTCGAGTTCTAAAACACCGCGACTAATAAAAGTAGCCGTTATGAATAGTAATAACCACCTTTTAAAATTATAGAAATTTTATATTTCAAAATGGACTTCATTTTTGTATTCCTAATATCGAAATTAGCCTATGTTGAATTTTTGGTATTTTTCTGAGAACTTCTAATTTTTTATGAATAGTGAAAAATACTTAAAACACCTTTTTTAATCAAAATAATTTATAGTGATAAGTTATACTATATAGTGGTTTTAAAGTATAATTGGAATATATTTTTACCATTTTATCCAATGGTGGTCATTAGAATTAATTTAACATTGAAAATGGACATAAACAATTGCCAATCTTTTGATATAAATTGTTTCTTAAAAACACGCTATTTGTCGTAACAGCGGGAATTAATTGTAAAATTAATTAATGCAACTTATACGTCTGGAATTTTGTAAAATAGACATCATTTTTGAATTCGGAATATCAATTATAGCTTAGGGTGAAATTTTGGCCTTATTCTGAAAAACTTCAATTTTTGATGAATAGTGAAACCACTAAGTGGTAGTTAAATAACTGATTTTTCGTTTAAATGAAATATTACCACTTCTGTGATTTGATTTTCAAAAATCCGACATACATGGTTGTCATTAAGAAGTAAAATGTGGTTCAATGGGATAAAAATAATTTTTTTGGTGAATAGTAACTTATTAAGTTTTAATCGCGATTAGTGGTAATTAGTGTGGTTTAAGGTATAAATAATACTTTAATAATATTAAATGACCTAGACACATGTCCCAAACTCATTGGTTGTGTCATGGCCGACCAAGACAAGCCATGGCCTAACTTGGGGACCCCATGGATCCACTTTTGTTGGGAAATAACATAAATTACTTTTTATTTAATGTTAAAGTGAAAATGACACTAACATAAAGTGTTTTACTAAAACAATTTTTAAGTAGGGTTACACAAGTCCAAATTTTGATTATAAATAGTCATTGGAAAGATAAAAAGATTTCCTATAACATAGTAGTTTTTTTATAATTTTTAGACATTAAATAAATTTAATTATTTATGACATAATAATGATGCAGCGATGACATCATTATTTGACGATTTAAATAAAATGGAAAGATAATATAAAATATATGAACTACACATGGCCAAAACCAATTGGATGAGTGGATTTCGATGCCTTATCACCTTATCCACGAATTCTATCAATGTGGGACCTTTTAAAACCGAAACACATTTTCAAATAATGTAATGTTCCTTTACTTTCCAAAAGTGCCCCTCCTCTCCTCTTATAAAAGGCCCCCACCTCCACCTCATTTCACACACTCTTCAAGCCATTGGCTCGGCCAACCCCTGCCCATTTGCTCTCTCCACATCCCTCTCCTCATCCTAGAGGATTCCCTTTGGGCAGAATCCTTTCAAAGGAAGCCTTTAGGCTCAACTCAAAAGGAGTTACACTTTTTAAGGTAATTCATTCTCTCATGTTCTTTTGTTTTATTTTGCTTCTCCAACCCCCTAAACTCTTTTTATTTACTTCTTTTGTAACAACACCAGTATCTTAAATATACTAGGATGTTGTTATAAGATTTATTTGAGCTACACTTCCACACAACTACATCAAATGGTTAAAGAACATAAGGTTTCCGTGGATGGCGAAATTCTGCCTCCCGAAACGATGATTGTTCAACACTCATTTAACACCTTCAAAGGTGGCCATTATGATGTCACTATTTTTATATATGATATATAATATGTTTATGTTTTCCTTAAGCTTCTGTTTTTTTTCATTTTGGGCATACCTTTATGGTTTCCATTATGGGTAAAACACGATATCTTCATTTTAGGAAGCGCGGACTACCGCCCCCTGAAAGTGATTTGATTCGTTAATACCATATGTGGGATGTGTGAAGGATAAAGTTAATGATATTATATATGTTATTATACTGGAATTATAATATACTCTCATATCATTATGATTCCATTCCAGAAAATATGAAATAGAAATGGAAGTAGCGTTCATGCGTACGTACGGCTTACCGTCTCCATGAACGGTGCATTTCATTTCTTACCTCTAAATGTTACGTAATATTATAAATGAATGTATATACTGGATATATAAGATATATATGACATCTAAATTATGAATATAATGGATATTTCACCACATTAACAACTTGTAATCATAAGAAGTTTATTTTTGACTCAAGTACCAAAGGTCGACAAAACGACCGTTATTAACTTAAATAATTACATAATGATCATATCATTGTAATAAGTGATATAATAAGGATAATGAAATTGAGAATGGTTCTTAATAAGGTATATATTAACTCTAGTTTATTATTCAGGAGGTTAAATAACGGTTGAGTCAAGTCGGACACAAGGTAAGGGAACTTCTTAACCCAACTTCCATTCTTTGGGTTAATCTCCTACTTTCAAATTATGTCATGATATTATTATGTCCTATCTTGTATTTTTACATTCTTTATGTGTACCTATAGTGAATACACATAATATATATATTTTATTTAAAAATTATCTTTTAAAGTACTTCGTCTCAATCTCCTTTCATTGAGGCATATTTGGTTTTATACACAATTTTCATTTATACGGTGTATAAACCCCTTTGACTTTTACGTTTGTACAAAAGGAATCTTTTTATACGAAGCGTTTTGCTAAACGACAAAAGGGAATGTTTTTCTTTCCGTACTTATGCGGCGACAATGACTTCTCCGCCGCCGTGACCATTATTTGAGTTTCGGCTTCCTTTACAATCCATCACTTTTTTTTATGAAAAATAAATACAAAGTTTTAACATTCTTTTATTTTGGTATTGAAAATGGTTTTGAAAGAATTTTTACTATATCAATGTGTTGTATTGATATCTTGTGATTGAAATGTGGAAATGTTATGTTTCCTTTATGCATGTTTTATGTGATATGATTATGTTATGGTTTATGATATGTTTAAACCTATTCATATGAGGAATGCATTGGACTTAATAAGTGACGGGTGGAGCCCGCTATAGCTCCTCGATGCATCGGCAGGTCTCATGAGACAAACTAGTGTCTTGGCACGAGGCCTTGACAAAATCTTATTTGTGGTCTTGGCACGAGGCCTTGACCACGTGGTTATGATAGTCTGGCATTATGCATTCCATCATTATGAAAGTGGTTATTGATATTGCATGTGATTATTCGACCAGTAGAATATCCATGTGAAGAAGTAAATGGCATTATCTCATTTTACTTTTGCCATATTATGTTGATGTTCAAGTTTAAAAGGCTTTTGTTTTAGTTATACATTGCCTTAAATGTTTATGTTTATTTATGAAAGCTTCCGCAATATTGTTATCCTTACTGAGCATCTGAGCTCACCCCTTTCAATGTTTTAATATTTTCCAGGATGTGAAGAAGTATTTTATGAATGACCTGCAGGGATAGTCAGAAGAGGATATGAGTGTGGACTATGGAGACTTTGTTATTGTAGTTTTTCACTTTATGATGTAATGTAACGTTTATGAATGTATCTAGTGTTTCCAAGGCTACTAAACTAATCGGTCTTTCGAGACTTGATCTTTTGGGATCATGCCAATGTTACGAAGTAACGCACCGGCTCTGGGTAGCTGGGGTCGGGGCGTTACAATTAGTACTCCCATTGGTGCCTCAAATTCACTTGATCTCGATGAAGCTAAGAAACCATTATATCAAACTACATTTAGAGGTATGATAGGATGTCTACTGTACATGACGAATAGTCATCCAGACATAATGTTTTCAATATGATTATGTGCAAGATATCAATCCAATCCTAAGGATTCTCATTTAAAGGCAGTGAAAAGAATTTTTCAATACATAAAGGGGTCCATGGATTTTGAACTCTTATATACTTCTAGAAATGAATATGTTTCAAAAACATTTTTGGATGCTGACTTTGGTGGATGTATAATGGAGAGGAACAGTATATCCGGAACATGTCATTTTTTAAGAGATTCATTAGTTTCTGGGTCATGTAAAATGCAACACTCAATAGAACTTTCCACTACTAAATCTGAATATATAGCAGATGGAAGTTATTGTGAACACGTGTTGTGGATGCAACACACACTCACATACTATGGTATGTATTTTACCAAAACACAAATATTGTGTGATAATAATAGTTCCATATCCCTAAGTAAAATCCCTACACATAACTCTCTTGAAAAAAATATTAATATTAGGCATCAATTTCTTACGGATCACACACAAAAAGGAGATAATCTTTCTTCACTTTATCATAATGCAATATCAACATCCTGATATTTTCAGAAAATCATTACCCTCTGATAGATTGCAATACATTAAACATAAGTTAGGAGTGATTACCATAAGGTAATCTTCCATTTTAACTTCAAATTGAAGCCTATCTCTTTATAGTAAGAAAATATTTTTCATATAGGGAGTACATTTTTCTTGTTAAACAAAAAAAATTGTAATAAAATTTTTTTGTAATCAACTTTTTTGTAATAAAAATTTTTCATAATCAAAATTTTTCATAATTACAATTTTCATAATCAAATTTTTTGTAGTCAAATTTTTTCATAATAAAAATATTTTGTAACTAAAATATTTCGTAATCAAAATTTTTCGTAATCAAATTTTTCGTATTCAAATTTTTTCATAATCAAATTTTTTTGTAATCAAAATTATCGTAATCAAATATTTCGTAATAAAAATTTTTCATAATCAAATATTTTTCTAATAAAACTTTTTGTAATAAATTTTTTTTGTAATCTAATATTTTCATAATAAAATATTTTTTAATCAATTATTTTGTTATCAATATTTTCTTAATCAAAATTTTATTTAAATTTATTTTATGTATTTAGAAGTCTAATGTTCTTTAAGATGAATTTTCCTTATTATGAATAATTTTCCTAGAAATCCAGAAGATATTTTTTCTTTCTTATATTTTTGTAATCATCTCCTTACATGTTGGTATTTTTATCTTGTATAAGAAACTATTTCAGATTGACATTCTCTTAAATTTGAATGTTTACATTAAAACCCCTAAAAGATCAGAACCTACCAAATCCCTTCTTCAGCTATCATCTCAATCGTCAGATTTGATCAAGGGTTTTTCAATCATTGGATCAATAAAGGTAGTTGAATCATCATCTCAAATGCCTATATAAGGACCCCATGTTCGTTGTCACACATCGATCTTAAAAGCCTTTGCATGCTAATGTTATGCCCCCCTACTTAAGGTCATTCCAGATCATCAGGTTTTCCTTAGTTTCGAATATCTCTTGAAGCCTCTCCTCAGAAATAATTGTCGACTGTAAAAAAATATTTTAATGGAAGATATAAAGAGATAGGATAGTTTATCCTAATTTCTTTTCTAAGTATCAATCTGAATGACTAGGAATGACTATATATATCAAAACAAAAGGAACATGATCCAGTTTATTTGGAGTTTTTTGTTGAATTTTATGAATTAGTGAAAAAAATAAATGAAGGAGGGATAGATACGTTTTCCTTTAAGAGATATTGAAATACATACTCCCTTTTCTACACCAAGGCTGCAAGTCTTATCGGAATTCCTTATGAAGGTGAAGATGAATTTTGTACCCATAAATTATCTGATGTACCAGGTTTGTTTGACAAGCAAAAGGATTTAGAATTCCTTGGTTTGATAGAATTGAAGACTCCAAATATTGTACATCTATCTACAAATTTCTATATTCTTGAATTATGGGTTCAAGGGTTTATCATTATGAGAAAAGGGGATAAGGATTCCCTAAAGAAAAGTTACATCTGTATTCTGGATTTCTTGTTGAACCTCAGGAAGATAAACTTAGTCAAGAATTTCTTGGATACAATTTAGAATATCAATAATGGAAATTGGAAGTCCCAAATTATCATGTATGTGGCCATTCCCTCCAAAATTATTGTTTTTTCTTCAATAAGTCCAAATCCCTTGCAGTTATATTCCATGAAATTACATGGTTATGCTAATTAGAGATGATACCTTGATAACGATAAAGTTTGAATATAGTTGTAAATTAGGATATTTTTATGATTTTTCTAAATCAGAAATCGAAGCTCTATTAAAGAAACTGGAAGTGGATGAGACATCCAAACAGGTTTGAATGAACATGGGGGAAAAGGAAACCTAAAAGAAAGGAAAAATTCATGTGGCTAAGAAAATTGATTTAGCACCCCGAAAACCAAAGAAGAAAAAAACATACCCTGATAAAGTGGTGGCTATGTAAATAGGGTACAAGAAGACCAAGAAGGGAGGGGATCCTACATTTGGATTGGACTCTGCATAGGAAAAATCATTAAAGGTAAAATTTTCTAAAGATATTGAGAAGCTAGAGAAAGAAAGGAAGTAGAGGAAAAAAAATTATGAAGCTAAGATAGTTTAATCCCTTCTTAAGGCTGCTGAGAAAGCCTCTAAACAACTCCAAGTATTAGAAAAATTTCTGAAAGAATCACTCTCTATAACTCAGGAAAAGAAGGTAGTAATTCTAGAATCAGGACAAGAAGTAGAAATTGTTCCAGGGGAAGAATTAGAAGAAGAATTATATGTTGTGGAATAAGAATAATAAGAAAGAAGTGGTTATACTAAAGAGATTATAAGGCACACAGAGGATTATCATGAGAAGTAGAGTCATTCTGAGAAACTATCAATCCTAACATCTGAAGCCAAATTTTCAAAACATGCTACTCTATGAAAAGAAGAAAATTGTTAGGGATAAGTGAATATGTTATATGAAGAAACAATTAGCAATCAATACATATTTAGACAGAGGATATTGTGGTTGGTGCTGAGAACGAAAGTCCTAAGGAATATAATTTTTTTAGTAATCACATAGTAAGCATGAATCTTCCAAAGTTGAAGAGATCGTTCTGAGGGATGATAAGGGAAAACAAGTGTCGGTTGATACACCTAGTAAATATTTCGTGAAATAGAAATAATTTGGTGCTTCATTGGATAGGAAAGCTCAAGATTTAGAAAAATAATCCTTACCAACCAAACACTCTGATTTGGAATTGTCTTCTCATTGACATGGCTTTTTGGAACTATCATTGAAGAAGTTTAATGATACAATTCCCTTACTCTAGAGTATAGAAACAAGGTTCCAGATGCATCAAAACTCATTTAATCAGTGATTAGATTCAGTCACCTTGCTTATGTATATGTTTGTAAAGATTGAGATAGATATCAAACCATTCTTCATTGAATATGAATCTCATAAAAGATCATGCAAGAAGATAAAAACATGGTCAAGGAATAAAATCAAAGATCTGAGAGACTTTTAAGAATTTCAAGATATTTTGAAAGATTATTTTGACATAGAAGATTGGATGTTTAATGATCTTACTTAGTGTTATGAGGAAAAGCCGACTCTTGAACAGACAACCCGAAAGCAAGATGTCAAGGACTTGAATGGAAAACTTAATTCAATGGCTATGAATTAGAATAGAGAAAGGGGTCACATAATTCAGATTTAATAAAATCTTATTCAATAAGAAGTAGTTTTGAAGGATCAGGTAGATATTCTAAAGGCTCAATAAGAAAATATAAAATCCTTAGAGAAGAAAAATAAAGATCAGGATCAGCTGCTCAAGCATATAGAAGAAGATCACAGGTAGATAATGAATCTGAAAACCATTGAAAATAAGTTAATTCTGAAATGGAAATAAGGATAATTCTACCCCATTTTTATCTTTTGTTGTATTTTATTCTTGGTAAAAATTATTTCAATCACAATTAAATCTTGGTTGTTCTTCATATATTTGGTATTTTAGTACTAATTTTTTAGGTACCATATTTTTTCCCATTCTTTTCATTCCTTATTGAAAATCACTAAGGCATAGAGAGGAATGATAAAAGGAATAATAAGTAAAGAATATATTTCCCTAACTAAGGGGGATTTCATCAAAGGGGGGGCTCTTATGAAAGAATATTTTCATATGCCAGAAATTGTAAAATCACATTCAGGAAAAGAAGAATATTATCCTTATAGATTTCAAAACCTAAGGGGGGAGATAGTCGTATTCACAATGATTCATATGTAAATGGAGATAAGTTTTCTTTTATGTTCATAAATAAAAACTCTATGTCCTTATATTCTTTTTCGTAAAGATATTTTTTCTTTCTTTATAGGGGGATATTTTTGAGTGAATATGTTTTCATTATGACTTTTCCATTCCTCTATGTTTTGAAAATCACAAACACTCTATCTTAAGGAAAATTATTTTTTCCAAAAAATTATCTTAATAAAGAAAAATTTCCATCCTCAAGGAAATTGTATCCTCAAATATGTTTTCTTTGTTCATTATATAGATTCTATAAATCTAATGCATTTTATTTATATAGGATAAAATTTGGTTTCATATCTAATAACATAGAATCATATAAATCCTTGGTGGTAGAGTAATCTATTTTCAGAATCAAAATTCTCTGAAAATAAGACACTGAATTCTATGAAAATGGGACACTAAATTCTCTAAATATCAGACTCCAAATTCTCAAAAAATTAGACACTGAATTCTCTAAAAATCGGACTCCAAATAATATGAAAATATGACTCTGAAATCTCTGAAATTCAGACCCTGAATTATCTAAAAATCAGACTCCCAATTCGATGAAATTATGACTTTAAATTCTATGCAATTCGGACTCCAAATTCCAGAAAATTTAGACTCTGAATTCCTCAAAATACAGTCTCCTAATTCCATAGAATTCAAACTCTGAATTCTTCAGAATTTTGTCTCTGAATTCCTCATAATTCAAACTCTGAATTCTTTATAATTTTGATTCTAGCTTCTGTAGAATTCAGACTCTAAATTCCTATGAATTAATACTACGAATTCATTAGAATTCAGCTTCCGAAATTTATAGATTTCAGGTTCAAAATTATTTGGAAAATAGAATCTGATTAACCATGATTTATTGTCAACAAATTATAATTTTCTTAAACTCCAAAGTTTTATTTTTCCTTAGACTTTGAAAAAATTGATTTGGTTAAGCATCCTTATTTTACTTACAACAATTTTAGTTATGAAATGATGTTATACATTACGTTTCTAACTAACAATTGTTTGAGTGACATTTGTACAAGTCCCTCTGATATTCAAGAAAAAATATGACCATTGGGGGAGGGATCCGACTATGGGAGAAGTGACTATAAATAGGAGCTCATTTGAACGAGATCAATATACAACTGAGAACTGATCGTTCACTCTAAATATAAAACGATTCTGAATTGATGTCTAGAAAGAGACACTCATTCCTAGTGCCTATTAGACATCATTTTCATCTTTCTTCTCATGACACTGATTTTTGTTGTGTATAATCAGGGACTTCTGGGGATATGAAGATAATGGTTTCACCTACCTTAATGTTTAGTCACTTATGTTGATATGAATAAAGAGGTTCTGACTACATTAATTTTCGATCACTTGCGTGGATAGGAAGACAAATTCTGATATTTCTATCATGGGCTTACCCAGGTGTGGGTAAGACAGACTTTCTAAAAAGTATAAATCAAGAGACATTTAACCAAGGATATTGGATACCAAAATGTGTAGATTATAAGATTTCATACTTGTTACTTGTTTGTTGATTCAAGTTTATTTAAACAGTGTGTTGATAAAAAAAGAAATTATAACCTTCTAATACTTTCTAGTTCTTTTGTATACTCTGATAAGGGCATTCTTTAAACATTAAAGAAGAATATCTTTCTTGTAAACTTTTTTTATGTTTCAATTTCCATAACCTAGCATGTTTTTAGAAATAGAAGAGGTCTTGTGAATTCACAATATTTAACTTTGTTAAACATATTTTCCCATAAGGTTAAAAATGAATGTTTCTAAACATACAATTAACCCCCCCATTAAAATTGAGTTTCTACATTCATATTTCAATCTAGCATATAGTAAATATTCTTCCAAGAATAAGGACTATAGAACATGTTTATGGATGTTTAATAGGGGTTTTTATGATGATATTGGTTGAAAAAATTGGTTTTAAGAGTAAATAAATTAGAATAACTGGGTCCCTTTTATAAGAGATGGGTAGGGAACTTTTGGATATTATTTTAATATTAAAAAAATATAAATTGATTTTTTTTTCCACATTGATATAAATTTATAATATTAAAATAAAATATGGCTTTGAGTCAATATAATCTCATCTAATTTTTTTTACATGTTTAGATCTCATTTTTACCCATTCATTTCTATTTAAACCCCCAATTTAAAAATTTCACATTTACCACGATAACATGGTTTTTTAGTCATTGAGGGTCATGATAATAGATATAAATCAAAAATATATTATAAATGGACTATTATTAATATTATAAATTATATCCTAATTATTGGTATGATAATATGATTTTTAGGAATTTTTTATCAGTTAATAAAATACTAGTTTCATAAATTATGAATAATTTCAATTTTGAAACCTATTCATTTAGTTTTCCATTTATAACACCAATTAAAACAAATAATGTTTGAATAAAATAATTCAATAAATCCATTACTTATAAAATTTATCTATGAAATTATTATTTTTTATTAATCCTATCAATGTATAGTACTTTTCATGTTATTAATACCATTTATATTATTTTTCCATTAATTGAGGGATTACTGCACCATTATTGTGTATGCATTTAAGGCAGTTATTTTTTTAGCAAAATTTTAAATAAATTACCATTATGAATTTATATAATATATATTTATAAATTATATTTATAAATGAAAATATCATTTATTTATCATCATTTGAAAAATATTATAGTAATTACAAACTACATCATGACATTTTTTACTTTTAATTACATAAAATATTATAGACGTTATAATCACATAAAAATGGGAAAAAATCATAGAAACAAATATTGGATGATTATAAAAAATATATACTAATTAAATAAAAAAAACTTGTGTTATAGTCATTTTATTGTCATTATCATGTTATTTCTATCCATTAATTACTCAATTTATCCATCTCATAGTAACAAAAATTACTAATGTTTCTATTCATATTATCAAAAAATTAAATAAAAATATTCACCATGTTTAGACCTACTGATTAAAAATACAAAATCCAATTTTTATGATTCAAAATGCATATGTTTTATGGTTTAAATTAAATTTAAACTAGAAAAATGTGATTAAATAGCCTCAATTTGAAAAAATTATTTTGAAATATAATTTTTTTGTATTAAATTCAGATATACAATTAATTTAAAACCCATATTTTGATTATTTTAAATCAAGAGGTACTAATTATATTTTTGAAAAAAAATCAAAAAGTAATTTTAATCTTTTAATAATTCAAAATAAAATATAATATTTTATAAAAAACAGTATTTTCACTATTCATTGGAAAATAAAACATTTCAGGAAAATTACAAAACTCCCATGTTGGATAATTTTAATTATAACACCCCAAACATTTTATGGTATGATTTTATTAAATACATTCTATTCATAGCCTATATTTCATGAAGCACTGTGTCTTTTTTGAATCAAAACATTAGAGGAGAAACTTATAAACTATCCATTAATCATAAATTTTCCACATCTATGTTTTGAATATTGAAAAACGATAATCTAGAGTTGTGACTTGTAAGTCATTTGATGTCTGATAGAACTAACATGATTATTTTATGAATAGAAACATACCCTTATGAATAGTAAAATGAATAGTAATATGACCATTATAAATAGTAAATAATGATAATATTTTATTTCCATAAGGTAATAAGATAATGATATCTTAATTAATTTTTCAATGTGATATAGAACTAATTATACTTTTAAAATTGTTATTTTTAGAATTAAATAGGATTTTATTTAAAAATAAAATTAAAAATAAATATAAAATTATTTTCAAAAAATGGATTTCATTTTTTAAATTCTACACATAGAAAAATGGATAGGGTGAATTTTTTGGATTTTTCTAAAATACCTGAATTTTTCCTAAATAGTACAAATATGGTTTTGAGTATTTGGTAGTTTAATGACATAATAATGATGTAAAAATTAAATATAAAAGTATGGTTGACTTGTGTATAGTATATTATGACATAAAGTGTACCCTGTGGATAAAACCATTGGGAAATACCATGGGCAAGCCCATGGTTTGGAAAAAACCACTAATGAGGTGTCCCTTTAAAATTATTAAAAAATTACCAATCTTTTTCTATAAATACTCACTCATCCATTCGTTTTCATTAATTCAAAATCCCTCATCCTATAATATTTGGTGTTTCTACCACTGTAGGAGTCCTACCAAAGTTTCCCTAATCCACCATGTTCACAGCCTTCGTGATCTAGGAGTTACTCTACAAGGTAAGGGAATCCTTCATTCTCTTCTTTAAGTCGACACTTCTTCTATGTAAGATATTTGAAATACATTCTGATATGTTGGGGTTTGGTTATGTTTTTTCTTCTTACTGTCCTTTTCATTTCAATATTATGAGATACCCTTTTGTTCTCATCATTTGATATTATGATGTTTCAAGCGACGTTGTTAGGCTGCTGAATTTTCATAAGGGGTCTCTCAACTTTTCTTCTATTTTCAAGATCATATCTATTCTTTTTCTCTTATCACATCCTCTGTCCAAATGACTATGATAAACACCAATATCTTCTACATACTGGAATTATATCATGTTAATGGTATAACCATAAACAATATTATTACACTCCCGTTTTTATTTTTATAAGTGAAATCAACGTCCTTGAGGTTCCAATTTATAACCTTTGTCGACAAGTGAGTTTTGTTCTTCAATTTCTCCTTCATTGGTGGTAACAAAACCATTTTAATGGTTGAACCAAATCAGAATATAATTATTTCATCTCATTAATGTTCTGGAATATTTACACACTCATAATATGGAATAATAATACAAAACGAGTTCATTATATACCAAACTACCAAGCTAAATCCAAGCGTTTATCAAAAACTTTTAACAAATGATTCATCATCGTGTATATAACCTATCATAATTATAAGATATTTTATATCTCTTTAATGACACTAATAATATATATTAACAACTGTGGATATTTATTCCCATTTCAAAATAACTTCCATTCATGAAAGCAAGTAAACAAATCATGAAAATCTTGGAAGAAAATACTTACAAAATGATAAAATTGAACCTATTAAACACATTAAAAGGGCCATGAATGAACCTAATAAGGTTATAATAAATCAATTAAATGTATATTAGGTTATGGAATTATTAATTAATGAATATAAATTTGGTTATTCCGATCATGAAAACAAACAAAGAACACGCTCTAGAAAAAGGTAAGGTGCTTCTCATCTCACATTCATTTCTGTTAAATTTTCATTGTTCGCCTGTTATTTTATATATGTCATATATTTTTAATTGAATTTGATATAAAATAAAATTATTATATTTATATTCATATTATTATATGATTCATTTGATGTTTATTACATTCTATTCATATGATTCGACTGATTACATTGTGGTAAGAGAGTTTGTCTCAGCATCAATTTGGTTGTGACTAACTTTGTATTGTGCACCTAATAATCCTTATAAGGTTTACCTACTTCCCATTTGAGATCATTGTTCATTTTAAATTATATTTATATTAAATAGCCATAATCTCATGTCATGGATATGTTTTTTGTCTAAACTATATACCATTTTACATACGGTGTTTATTTGAAAAGTTATTTAAATTATGGAAATATTGATGAATCTGTATACTCTGCTATATACAGATATTGAAAAAGCATATTTCTCTTGTATTGAATCAATGTATAATGAATTATTTTCACCAGAAGTGGTGGTTGGGGCCCGCTATATCCCCTCGATGCATCAGGAGGTCTCATGAGACAAATCTTTTGTCTACAAAAGCTTCGAGTTTGTTTCCAAAAATTAGATGGGTTTATACCCACAAAACTAAACCATTTCAATGGTATTATGGTTTCATATGCTATATAAAAGATGTACAATTAATAATAATTCTATTTATTCATTATCAAATATTATTATTATCCATGAGGTTTTCACTATGACAGAATCTATGGATGCAATTTCATTCTCAGTTTATTAATGGCATTAGTTTTTCATTTATTCATTATGCCATATTGATTATAACGGATTGATTCTGATTCACTTATTATTGTACACTTGCTTCTTCTATTTTTAACCCTTACTAATCAATTGAGCTCACCTATTTCATTGTCTTCTATCAAAAGGTGATGATGAGGTGATCATTTATTGAGTTCTTGAGGATGCAGTTTTTAGTTTTGTTATGTATTCTATCTTGTAACCATTTTAAATGTAATTTGTGTTAAATCTATGTATATAGTTTCATTAAGACTACTAATCTGACTGTTCCTTTAGGATTTTATTTCTTTATAACCATGCCAATATCAAAATTAATGCACCGGCTCTAGCATAGAGGGGTCTGGGTGTTATATTTGGTATCATAAGAAGTTTAATAGGAACCTTGGAAACTAGAGTCGAAAATGTATAGTAGGGAACGAATCCATAAGGTACTATTTGAGTATAAACATACAAGAACATCCTTGTATTTTGGTAAGGAATGGATTATGTGGATCTTTTTAAGAAATACATCCTTGTCTAGATATGGGATGGTAGAGGCAGCTCTGGCATAGATGTACCTAGGGGTAAAACCCGAAAACACCATTTTGAGCTTGACTCAAATAGGAACTGGTGCACGATAACGAGCCTCACTGTACTCTTAGTTACGGCACTCCGGGGGGGGGGGGGTTCTTAGGATAATTCACAATTTCTTTACAATGCATTATGAAAGAGTTTAATGTATATTTTTTCTTTAGAGGAACCATGTCATTAATATTAGATATGCATATAATTTCAATCTATATTGAGTGCTTTTTTATTTGAGATTCATAAACTAATCTAGTGTATCCCATTATTTATAAATGGCGTCTAATAGAAGAATGTGAATAAATACTCATGCGAAAGGTAGGGATCTCCCTACTGATCAAGTCAACACAGTGAACGTTGGAGCAGATCAGATCATGACCATATTGGGACAAAATACTCAAGTTGAAATGAATAACCATTCTACACCTGTGTTGGATCTTTTCATATGGAAGAAGCCCCCATCTTTTAGCAGGACTATTAATCCACTAGTTATTGAGAAATAGATCATGTCCCATGATAAGATATTCATGGCATTAAGATGCAATGACAATTAAAAGGTAGTACTGGTGGTATATTGTCTCAAGGGTGACACAGATTAATGGTTGTCCCTGGTTGAAAATACCATAGAGGAAGAAGAAATAGAAGATATGGAATGGAGGACTTTTAATGAAATATGCTTCGAAAATTATTTCCCTCGTCTGCAATGAATTGAAATGAATAGAAAATTACAAAGCTTAAAACAAAGGGAAGAATACAATGTTGCAGAGTATGAGGATACTTTCAAAAGACTAGCCAGGTATGCTATGGATTACATACATGACTCGGTAGACAAGATTTATCATTTCTTTGAAGGTCTTAAGCCATGTATTCGAAGGGAACTGGCTTCTCAATAATTTTCATCATATGATGAAATCATATCAAGTTCCATCAAAAGAGAGAGGGAATTTTCTAGATAAAATATTTTCAATGGAAACTAAGATAAGAAGTGGTACTCTGATAATAAAGAAAAAAGAGTATCACCAAAGAAGATCATGGGAACAAAGATATTCCTGTTATTTGAGAACTGTTGAGAGAATGATCTTAAGAAATGCTTGAAAGGAATGGGAATCTACTATAATTGTGGATAAAAGGGTCATCGATCTGATGAATGAAAGGGGAACAAACAATTAAATTATATTCAATGCTACAATTGCAGAGAGATGGGACACTATGAAAATGAGTGTCCTATGCGTCAAGGAAACCTGACTCAGAAATGGCCAAGAGAGCAAGGGAGAGCCTATGTATTTACAACCGCAATGGTTGAAGTTCCTAATGACATGGTGGCAGGTACATTAATTTTTTCCTCAAACTTAGCCAATACGTTATTTGATTTTGGATCAATGCATTAATTTATATCTTCCCAGTTTTTTAGTAAAATTAGATAGGTCAAATTTTATTTAATAAGTGATTTTTCAGTCAAAACTCCTAAAGGGTGTATCTTCTCAACCAAGTCATGTCGAATAGTCATCCTCTAGACACCAAAATGTGCTCAAGTAGCTAAATTTATCATCATATCAATGGATGAATTTGATATAATTTTTGTTATGGATTGGATGTCAAATTATGATGCAGATATTTATTTTAAGAAGAAGGAATTTACAATTTTTTAAAATGGTGTAGAATCCCTTTCTTTATGGAAGAAAATTCACCACATAATTCTTATCTAGAACAACCCTCAGTAGATTTTCTGAATTCAATACATGGACAAGAAGATAAACCAATTTCTATGGGTGAGGTAAGACATCATCAAAAAGAACATGTGCACATAGTGAAATAGTACATTGATGCATTTTCGGAGGATTTACATGGACATCCTCCAGAGTAGGATGTTCGATTCTCTATTGATTTAATTCCTGATGAAAGACCTATATCAAATACTCCCTATAGAATGGACACTATGGAAGTAGTAGAGCTAAAGAAACAAGTATAGGATTGGAGTGAAAAAGGATTTATTCGACCTAGTGTTTCTCCATGGGGAGCCCCTATCCTATTTGTCAAGAAGAAAGACGGTTCCATGAGACTTTGCATTGATTACAGGGAAATCAATTCTATTACAATAATGAATAAGTATCTTCTACCCCAGATTGATGATTTATATGACCAACTTCATGGAGTCAAATAATTTTAAATGATTGACCTTTGATTTTGATATCATCAGTTGCATGTGAGGAAGGAAGATATTCCTAAGACAACATTTTGAACCAGGTATGGGCATTACGAGTTAACAGTAATGCCTTTTGGACTGACAAATAAACCCTCTATTTTCATGGATTTAATGAATATTGTTTTCAAAAAATATTTTGAATACATTTTTGTGGTATTCGTCAATGTTATCCACATATACTCAAAAAACTATGAAGACCATGAGAATTACTTATGGGTTATTCTGATAACTCTTAGAAGAAATAAATTATATGGGAATTTTAGTAAGTGTGAATTCTAGCTTCAATTGGGTTCTTTTTTAGGCCATGTTGTCTCTATGTATGGAAACCTATTTGATCCTTTGAATAAAAAGGCAATCCATGATTGGCCCATGCCAACAAACATAACTGAGGTACGCAGTTTTATTAGCTTGGTATGTTATTATCGACATTTCATTCAGAATTTTTCTTGACTGACTAACCTGTTATCCTAGATCACATGTAAAGGAGTTATGTTTTTGTGGACAAAAGAATGTGCATAATTCTTTGATGAATTGAAAATTAGATTGGTCAATGCTCCAATTTTGACTCTTCCATCTAAAAGTGATGGATTTGTAATATAAAGTGATGCATCAAAGAATGGAATAGGTTTCATCCTTGTGAAAATTGATAAAGTTATTTCTTATACATCAAGACAGTTGAAGACTCATGAGAAAAATTATCCAACTCTGGATCTTGAGTTAGCTGCTATAATCTTTGCTCTGAAAATATGGAGGCATTATCTCTACGGAGAGATATTGAGATTTATATGGACTACAAGAGTTTGAAATATATTTTCACCCAAAAAATACTCAACATGAGGAAAAGAATATGGCTCGAGTTACTCAAATATTACGATTGTTAAACACACTACCACCCAGGAAAAGCGAATAAGGTGGCTGATGCATTAAGAAGGAAAGATCATGTCCTTATGACTAGAATGAGGATTGAAAGAGATATTATGTTCAAGGATCTATTGAACATGGATATGGGAATTGTTAAGGAAGAGGAAACATCACTCCTATTTTAAATTATTTATGAAACATATTTACTATAGAAGATAAAAAATTTCTCAATTTGATGATGAGATTCCGCAAAAGAAAATTAATACAGTTAAGGATGGTAGACTGGCTGACTTCATGTATAAAGAAAGAGTTTTGAAGTTTGGGAAGAGGTTATGTGTTCCATCAGTACCTGAGCTAAAAAGGTAACTGTTAGAAGATGCTCATAGATCAATTTTCTCTATACACCCAGGTAGCACCAAGATGTATAGAGATATAATGGAATATTTTTTGTGGGATAATATGAAGCGATAAATTTATAACTACGTGTCAAGGTGTCTAGTTTGTCAACAAGTGACGGTAGAGAGACAATATCCCAAAGGGGTGATGAAACCTCTACCTATTCCTATGTGTAAGTGGGATAACATTACAATGGATTTTGTCACTGGACTATTGAGGACACCTAGAAGGAATGATGAAATATGGGTAATTGTTGATCGTCTCCCAAATCAGTACATTTCCTTCTAGTAAGAGAGTAATTTCCACTAGTGCACCTAGAAAGACTTTATATTAATGAAGTTGTGAGACTTCACGATGCACCGCATTCAATTGTCTCTGATCGAGATCCCTGATTTACGTCAAAATTATGGGAAAATCTCCATATGGCTTTGAATACTGAGCTTTATATGATTATCGCATATCACCACTAAACAGACCGACAATCTGAAAGGACTATTCAAACTTTAGAAGAATGTTGAGGTCATGTTATCTTGACTTCCAAGGTATGTGGGATTGATACTTGACTTTGGTGGAGTTTTCCTACAATAATAGTTTCCATTTTAGTATTCAAATGGCTCCATATGAAGCATTATATCGAAAGAGATTTCTAACTCCAAATTATTGGGACGAAGTTGGAGGGAGGAAACATATAGGCCCAAAACATATTAAAGAGACCATAATAAAGGTGAAGAAAATACAAGCCCATATTCAAGTAGCCCAAAGTAAAAATAATAATTATACTGACAGCCAGAAAAAGGAGTTGTAATTAAAAGTGGGAGATCATGTATTTATGAAAGTATATACATGGAAGGGTTTCCTGAGGTTCGGTAAGAAAGGGAAACTGAGCCCTAGGTACATCAGACCATTTGAAATTATATAAAAAAATTGGAGCTGTAGCTTACCATTTTGCAATGCCTCCAAATCTCTCTAGAGTTCATGATGTTTTCCACATATCATTGTTAAAGAAGTACATGCCAGATCCAATGCATGTACTCACATATGAGGAAATATAACTGGAACCTGATTTGTCATACTATGAAAAGCCTATCATGATTCCTTACATAAGGGTGGAGGTACTGAGAAATCAAAAAAATTGTTGAGTAAAGGTTCTTTGGAGAAACTAGAATATTGAAGAAGCAACATGGGAACCAGAGGATTTCATGAAGAAGAACCACACAAATATTCTTTGTGGGCTTTATACATAAAATTTCGAGGTCGAAATTTTCTGAGGGAATAATATAACACACCAAACATTATATAAAATGATTCTATTAAATAACTTATACTAATAGCCTCTATTTCAAGAAGCACTATTACTTTTTTGAATCAAAACATTGTAGGATAAAATTATATGCTATCTATTAAACATAAATTTCCACTTCTATGTTTTGAATTTCAAAAAATGGTCATCTAGATTTGTGACCAGTAAGTCATTTGGAGTCTCATAGAACCACGATGCTTTTTTGATGAATAGTAACATACCCTTAGGAATATTAAAATTGTAACAGCCCAAGATTTTATAAAAAAAATATATTCTTTTTAATTTTATTAATGTCTTGTGTTGTACGCTACACCAAAAGGAGCTTTCACAACACACATCCTTGACTTGTCTTGCATTACACGCAATCGCGACCTTCCTCGATAGCGTGCGTAATATGCAATACTGAGTTTCATTAAACAATGATATGCTATTAAAATATTATTAAAACTAGCCGTTATGAATAGTAATAACCACTTTTTAAAATTCTGTAAATCTTATATTTCAAAATGAACTTCATTTTTGGATTCGGAGTATCGAATTTAGCCTAAGGTAAAATTTTGGTACTTTTCGGATAACTTTCATATTCTGATGAATAGTGAAAAATACTAAATTATAATTAAAAACAACTTTTTTAATCGAAATAATTAACAGTGATAAATCATTAATTTTAGTGGTTTTAAAGTATATTTAGAATATATTTTTACAATTTAATACAATGTTGGTCATTGGATGTAATTTCACATTTAAACCAGACATAATCAAGTGTCAATCTTTTGATAGATATTTTTTCTTAAAAACACGCTATTTGTTTTAACAGCGGGATTTAATTATAAAATTAATTAATGAAACTTTTATGTTATGAATTTGGTAAAATAAACTTCATTTTTGAATTCGGAATATGAAATATAGCTTGGGATGAAATTTTGGCATTGTTCTGAAAAACATCAATTTTTGATGAATAGTGAAACTACTAAGTGGTAGGTTAAAAACTGAATTTTGCATAAAACTTAATTTTACCGCTTCTGTGAATGGAATTTCGAAAATCCGAGAGACACGGTTAATATCAAGGACTAAAATGTGATTCAATGAGATGAAAATAATTTTTTGGTGAATAGTAACTTTTTACTTTTTTTTACCACGGTAAATAGTAAATAGGGTAACTAAGGGTAAATATGATATTAATATTACCCTAACACATGTCCTAATTCTATTGGACAAGTTTAATTCGACCAAAAACAAACTTAGGAATAAAATATGACCATTTAGGCCCACTTGGATTAGATTAAGACATTTATTATTAATTTATTTAAAGAAGGGTTAAAATAGTTAAAATCAAAGTTTAATAAGTAAATCATTTTTAATATGGGGTTATACATAAGATAAATTCGACTATAAATATTCATTAGAAAGCTAAACATATTTCCTACATGATGGTATTTTATTTGTAATTTTTAGACATCAAATAATATAATTTATTTCTGACACAAAGATGATGCAGTAATTATCTTATTTATGAAATATTGACATAATTGATAATATAAATACCAAAATAAATGTAATTTAAGACTTTTTATGAATTACACTAATTTTCTAGGTTACTATGATATATTATTGTTGATTTAATCAACTTGGTTCGAACATATAATTCTGTTATGACTTTCACAAAAATCATGTATCAAATAGTGTCAAAATTGACACAAAATAGTTTTTAAATCAAATATTATATTATTAATTGTTATTTTATTCCTAAAAATCTAAGGTTCGGCCAAATGACTTAGATAAGGATATATGTATTAATAATAAACAATTTGGGGTTTTTTTGTCATGTTATAGTAAGTTTATTAACCATATAGTGAAAGAAAACAAAAAGACACGGTAAAAGTTAAATTATTTAACTTAGAGCTAAATCTAATTGATAAGGTTTAAAATAATATCCAAACATGTCTAAATTTAATTGGTTGATGAGATTACAACCCTATATCATCTAATCTTCGAATATGAGTCATTTTTGGAGTTTTTTTAAGTGGGGTTAGATTTATTATAAATTAATATTTTTAAGAATTCCTAAGGTGCCCCTCTCCTCCCCTATAAAAGGACACCTCCTCCCCCTCCTCCTCACACCAATTTGAGCACTCAAGCTCGGCCAACCCCTGACAAAATCTCTTCTCCACTTCCCTAGCAACATCCTAGAGGTTCTGGTCTTCCTCAAAGACCAATTCTAGTGCCCTAAGAGGAGGTCTCAAAGAGGCACTTCAAAGAAGAGGTAATTACCGTTACCAATTCTTTCATCTTTATTTCTTCTTCCACTTCTTCTTCTTAGGTTGTTTCATTATGAAGTAATAACATCAGTATCACTCATATACTGATATGTTATTATAAGTATGAAAGAACCCTATTTCACCATCTATCCATCCTACGGAAAAAGAAATCACCGCGCGTGCGTACGTACGGAATACCGTCTCCACGCCGTGGTGTAATCTATTTTCCACCACCACCTTACATGGATGGGTATAATGGTGTAAAGAATAACTATACATAGTTATTACAACATCATATTGATTCTGATATATTGTATAATACACTCCAATTCAATTCAATATTTATAGAAATGATATCATCGCTCGTGCGTACGTACGGAATACCGTCTCCACGACGCGATGAGATTCATTCTCCATGTTAACCATTTAAGAATGATTATAATGTATATATAAGAAATAATAATGAAATATATGACATTATAAAGCTACTGGATTTATGTATATATATACATATGTAAGTCATCTACTTACTTCCATTTCAAGACAATAAGGAAAGGAAAACAACGTTCATGCGTACGTACGGACTACCGTCTCCATGAACGGTGTTTTTCATTTTATTTATCTACCTATTATATATATATATATACTGAATATATATGATATATAAATCATATTTTATATTCTGGAAGTAAGTAAATCATGATATAAGTAATAATGATGTCAAGAACAACAAGTCAAAACACCTACGATAAATGAAACGATTTTACCCAAAACGCTTCTTTAACATGGAATTTACAAAAGAACGGGTAATATAATGTCATAAGTGAACCATATATGATATCATAACAATGAATATGATTCTGTAATAAGTCAATAACATGATTTAAATCATTATACAGGAGGTTCGGACACTTACAAAGCAAGTCGGACCTAAGGAAAGGGAAATATCACAATCTCATTTTTATCCGAGATTGTTTATTCGTAAGTATTTACTGGGGTGTATTTTATCATCCAAATCCATGTTTCATCAATATTTAATATTACTTCCATCCACCTAAAAATTTTTAAATCCATTTTTACCCTTCGGTGAGTTTTTAGTAAAGAATATGAAAGGAATATTTTGTCGTTTTTTCGTACGAGGTACTTTTTGACTTTTCTGACAAAAGTACGAAGAATGTTTTTTTTAACTTATACGGCATGAATGGATTTTTTAAAACATTATTTCAAAGAAGCTTACTTTACAAGTTCTCAAGTTTAATTTTAATCAACTTCTTTTAGTTTATAATTGTATGACATGTTAAGAAAAGAAAAGTGTTTTTGAAGAAGAAAGGATATTTCCCTCAAGAATTCAATTCAAGTGTTTTATCAAAATTATTTTCCATCTAAGATAATAAAGGGTTCTGTTTTTATCCCTTTAATTACATTTATTTTATTATGTTATGATGGAATTATTTTTATGAAGTCATTTACCTTATATGATTTGTTTTATGATGTCATGATGTTTCAAGAATCCCATTTTTATTACATGGGTTACGTTATGATGTATGGTTTATGATTATGTGGCACACATAAGAAAGAATTCATTATAAGATGGGTGGGACCTATATCTCCCTCCAATGCATTGGGTAAAGATTTAATATCTCATGAGATAGACATGGCTGGAATGGTAGGTTATACCGATTCAGTGAAATAGGACTGAAACGAGGATTACTCGATTCAGAAAGGGACTTTGTCCACTAAGATAGTCTTGGCAATGAGTCTTGACTAACAAGAAATGATTCTCTATGATTATGTGTGTATACCACAATGAGTAATGTTTTAAGTTATGGTTTCATTTCACTACTATGATTTATCCCATGTTATGAAATTATGCTCTCTTTTGCAGGTTAAGATTTCCAAAAATGTTATGTTCTTATGAAAATTATGTGATTGATATTTCCTTTGTTTACCCTTACTGAGCATTTGAGCTCACCCTTTTATGTTTTCTTTTCCCCAGGATATAAAGAAAGGTTTTAGGTATAAAAAGGAAGATCTTTATGGGAGATGTTGAAGATCTTCCACCACAATTAGAAGTTTACGTTCCGAGTTTCCAAAGACACTAAACTATTACGATCCTTGTGTGTGTGATTTTGTTATGTACTAAGTATTCCGAAAAAGTAATGTAATGTCTATGTACGTCAAGATACGGGTCTCTACAGTTGGTATCAGAGGCAAAGGAGGTAGGAATGTATCCGATCCTTGGGAACTCTCACATGTGAGCGTTGGACGAAGCATGGCTCTCCGCCCAAGGGCTTCATGTGGAAATGGCTGCCACTGGGGATGGTGGTGTGTCCCGCCCAGGGGGTGTAGCCGCCCATGGAGTGCCCTGATAGGTATCAACTATAGTCCACTGGAAGTAATTCCAGACCGCTACAGTTGGTATCAGAGGAAAGGTTTAGTCAACCTTTGGAAACTAGGATGCGAAAACGTTAGTGAGATCCCTAGAGATATTTCTAAGGTATGTCTAGGGATGTCCCTAGGGATAAGTATACGTATAGGTTATAGTAATAGAATTACGCTAACGATCATAGAATTAAACCTAAGATGTTGGATATTTAAGGTACTCCCCCTTTTATTGTGTTGTTTTCCCTAGCATGATTTTTGCCTCTCACACTATTCTTTTGGGGTTTTAGACGATGGCTGGAACCCGAAGGAACCGTGTTAATGCAGAATGTGATGGGCAATGCAATGATTGTCCCCCTGAGCAACCAAACGATATAGGAGCTGGAATGCAAAATCTGGTAGCCATGATCACACAACTTTCTCAAGCTATGAATCATGCAGGACTTCCAAACGAGCAAAGGAAGGAGCAACATTCTGTTGAATCCTTCATGATGCAGCGTCCACCTTCTTTCAGTGGTTCTACTGATCCATTAGTTGCTGAACAATGGATTAGTACTACTGAAAAGATATTTTCAGTTCTTCAATGTTCTGAACATGATAAAGTCATCCTAGCAGTGTATCGTTTGGAAGGTGAAGCTGATCAATGGTGGAATCTTATCAAGAATACGAGGCCAAGAGATGAAATTGAGTCCATGGAATGGGACGAGTTCAAGAACTTGTTTTTCAGTAAGTACTTCCCTCGTATTCTTCGAACGAAGATGGAAAAGGAGTTTCTTGAGCTGAAACAGAAGGATGATGAATCTTTTGGTATATACGAAGCGAATTTTACAAGACTTGCAAGGTATGCATCTGGCATTATCATCCAACCTGAAAGTAAAGTTGATCGATTTTTCAGTGGCTTAAAACCAAGTCTTCGAAGGGCATTAGCTATAAGAGACTTCAGTAGCTATGAAGAAATTGTGCGTTGTGCTATCAAGGTAGAAATTGAAGTTGGTGTTACATATCCATCTCATGGTTTTGACAAGAAACGAAAGATGGAGTTCAAGGAGAGATCTCAGAATAATGGTGAAAAGAAGATGAATGTTTCCTTATGCACAAAGTGTGGAAAGAAGCATGGTGGAGATTGTCTTAAAGGGACTAGAAAATGTTTTAAGTGTGGAAAAGAAGGTCATCGAGCAGCTGAGTGTCGAAGTAATGGAAAAAGGGTTTCTAATGATGTGAATAAAGCAAACACTGCAGAGAACGCACCGCCAACACTTCAATGCTTCAAGTGCAAGGAAATGGGGCATTATGCTAATAATTGCCCTAATCCAAGGGTTAGTGATGATCGACATGAGAAACCGCTTAAGGCAAAGGACAAAGGGAAGTCACATGCGATCACTATTGGCAATGTTGAATATGACAACGATGTGGTGGAATGATTAAGTTTTTATGTAATGGGATTCCAAAATAATGTTGTATCATGGAATATTGGAATACTTATGTATTGCTCTAATGTGGTATTCAAAGTGATTGAGATATTATTCAAGGAAAACGAGAAAATGAAATGTTTAACAGTATTCATGAGCTCATGATTGATATAAGGACTAAGTGATATCATGGTTTGAGTATAAATAATTTTGAGGATTTCGGTATGTGAAAAGTGTTAACTTTTAACTGCATTCAAGTTTTCACTAAGGTTCAATGGGTATTCAAGAGAGTACAATATTAAGGCCTTTGAATGTTTGGAATGTGACCAACAAGATATATCTTATGATATATGGGGATCAACGATGGTATTAAATCTCTGGTAATCATTTTCACTATGTTATGAGAATGGACTGCAGTATTATGGATAAGCCTAAAGATTGGAATAAATTATGTTGGACATAAGTTAGTATTGTTTAAGGATAGAAGTTTTTTCGATATTATTGATGGGATGTTATAGTAATATAGTTTTATAAAAAGGACAACCTGCAGGACGGGCGACAGCCCATCGCTTCGGACAAGGCTGTAGGAATCGAACCCACAACCGAAGTGCGACTGGCCTTTATCGCCTACCACTGGCCTACAGGAAGTCCCTGTTTAGTAGAAACTAGTTTTATTATATTAAGCAGTATGATATATGAAGTATAAGTCCATTTTAGAAACCATATGTGATTAATCTCACTATAGATCGACTTATGTATATAATTTTTACTAACCTTTTGTTTGAGACAGATGGAATGACTCGTCATTCTATCACATGATCTGCTAACACTTCACGAATAACAAATTCAACTTCATTTATTTAAGAGATGAAGTAGAAATTGTTCAAGGCACGAACAAAAGTGAGATTGTACCAAAATAAAGTAAGTATTTATTCTAAGAAAATTTTCAACTTTAGGGAAATGATCTTGAAAACCAAAAAAAATGTTGTCCTAGTGATCTTATACCTGATGAATCAGATGGTACCTTATATCATCACAAATCTATGGATTTGTGATTACTGGCTTTTCCATAGCCATGTTCTCTACCACTCTCCATCAGAACATGATGGTTAGATTTCTCTTCCATATCCATATTTTCACCTATGTGGAAACCCAGTGATTAGTTTATTTGGGTAATCGTTACATTTCATACTTTAGTTTTTAAAGCCAAGTTTTGGTATTCCCTTTTACGATGTGGGTTTATATTAAAGAAAATTTCAAATAGTAAACCATTTATAACCCCGACGAATTTCGAGGGCGAAATTCATTTTAAGGGGGGTAGAATGTAACAGCCCAAGATTTTATAAAAAAAATATATTCTTTTTAATTTTATTAATGTCTTGTGTTGTACGCTACACCAAAAGGAGCTTTCACAACACACATCCTTGACTTGCCTTGCATTACACGCAATCGCGACCTTCCTCGATAGCGTGTGTAATACGCAATACTGAGTTTCATTAAACAATGATATGCTATTAAAATATTATTAAAACTAGCCGTTATGAATAGTAATAACCACTTTTTAAAATTCTGTAAATCTTATATTTCAAAATGAACTTCATTTTTGGATTCGGAGTATCGAATTTAGCCTAAGGTGAAATTTTGGTACTTTTCGGATAACTTTCATATTCTGATGAATAGTGAAAATTACTAAATTATAATTAAAAACAACTTTTTTAATCGAAATAATTAATAGTGATAAATCATTAATTTGAGTGGTTTTAAAGTATATTTAGAATATATTTTTACAATTTAATACAATGTTGGTCATTGGATGTAATTTCACATTTAAACCAGACATAATCAAGTGTCAATCTTTTGATAGATATTGTTTCTTAAAAACACGCTATTTGTTTTAACAGCGGGATTTAATTATAAAATTAATTAATGCAACTTTTATGTTATGAATTTGGTAAAATAAACTTCATTTTTGAATTCGGAATATGAAATATAGCTTGGGATGAAATTTTGGCATTGTTCTGAAAAACATCAATTTTTGATGAATAGTGAAACTACTAAGTGGTAGGTTAAAAACTGAATTTTGCATAAAACTTAATTTTACCGCTTCTGTGAATGGAATTTTAAAAATCCGAGAGACACGGTTAATATCAAGGACTAAAATGTGATTCAATGAGATGAAAATAATTTTTTGGTGAATAGTAACTTTTTACTTTTTTTTTACCACGGTAAATAGTAAATAGGGTAACTAAGGGTAAATATGATATTAATATTACCCTAACACATGTCCTAATTCTATTGGACAAGTGTAATTCGACCAAAAACAAACTTAGGAATAAAATATGACCATTTAGGCCCACTTGGATTAGATTAAGACATTTATTATTAATTTATTTAAAGAAGGGTTAAAATAGTTAAATCAAAGTTTAATAAGTAAATCATTTTTAATATGGGGTTATACATAAGATAAATTCGACTATAAATATTCATTAGAAAGCTAAAAATATTTCCTACATGATGGTATTTTATTTGTAATTTTTAGACATCAAATAATATAAATTATTTATGACACAAAGATGATGCAGTAATTATCTTATTTATGAAATATTGACATAATTGATAATATAAATACCAAAATAAATGTAATTTAAGACTTTTTATGAATTCCACTAATTTTCTAGGTTACTATGATATATTATTGTTGATTTAATCAACTTGGTTCGAACATATAATTCTGTTATGACTTTCACAAAAATCATGTATCAAATAGTGTCAAAATTGACACAAAATAGTTTTTAAATAAAATATTATATTATTAATTGTTATTTTATTCCTAAAAATCTAAGGTTCGTCCAAATGACTTAGATAAGGATATATGTATTAATAATAAACAATTTGGGGTTTGTTTGGCATGTTATAGTAAGTTTATTAACCATATAGTGAAAGAAAACAAAAAGACACGGTAAAAGTTAAATTATTTAACTTAGAGCTAAATCTAATTGATAAGGTTTAAAATAATATCCAAACATGTCTAAATTTGATTTGTTGATGAGATTACAACCCTATATCATCTAATCTTCGAATATGAGTCATTTTTGGAGTTTTTTTAAGTGGGGTTAGATTTATTATAAATTAATATTTTTAAGAATTCCTAAGGTGCCCCTCTCCTCCCCTATAAAAGGACACCTCCTCCCCCTCCTCCTCACACCAATTTGAGCACTCAAGCTCGGCCAACCCCTGCCAAAATCTCTTCTCCACTTCCCTAGCAACATCCTAGAGGTTCTGGTCTTCCTCAAAGACCAATTCTAGTGCCCTAAGAGGAGGTCTCAAAGAGGCACTTCAAAGAAGAGGTAATTACCGTTACCAATTCTTTCATCTTTATTTCTTCTTCCACTTCTTCTTCTTAGGTTGTTTCATTATGAAGTAATAACATCAGTATCACTCATATACTGATATGTTATTATAAGTATGAAAGAACCCTATTTCACCATCTATCCATCCTATGGAAAAAGAAATCACCGCGCGTGCGTACGTACGGAATACCGTCTCCACGCCGTGGTGTAATCTATTTTCCACCACCACCTTAGATGGATGGGTATAATGGTGTAAAGAATAACTATACATAGTTATTACAACATCATATTGATTCTGATATATTTTATAATACACTCCAATTCAATTCAATATTTATAGAAATGATATCATCGCTCGTGCGTACGTACGGAATACCGTCTCCACGACGCGATGAGATTCATTCTCCATGTTAACCATTTAAGAATGATTATAATGTATATATAAGAAATAATAATGAAATATATGACATTATAAAGCTACTGGATTTATGTATATATATACATATGTAAGTCATCTACTTACTTCCATTTCAAGACAATAAGGAAAGGAAAACAGCGTTCATGCGTACGTACGGACTACCGTCTCCATGAACGGTGTTTTTCATTTTATTTATCTACCTATTATATATATATATATACTGAATATATATGATATATAAATCATATTTTATATTCTGGAAGTAAGTAAATCATGATATAAGTAATAATGATGTCAAGAACAACAAGTCAAAACACCTACGATAAATGAAACGATTTTACCCAAAACGCTTCTTTAACATGGAATTTACAAAAGAACGGGTAATATAATGTCATAAGTGAACCATATATGATATCATAACAATGAATATGATTCTGTAATAAGTCAATAACATGATTTAAATCATTATACAGGAGGTTCGGACACTTACAAAGCAAGTCGGACCTAAGGTAAGGGAAATATCACAATCTCATTTTTATCCGATATTGTTTATTCGTAAGTGTTTACTGGGGTGTATTTTATCATCCAAATCCATGTTTCATCAATATTTAATATTACTTCCATCCACCTAAAATTTTTTAAATCCATTTTTACCCTTCGGTGAGTTTTTAGTAAAGAATATGAAAGGAATATTTTGTCGTTTTTTCGTACGAGGTACTTTTTGACTTTTCCGACAAAAGTACGAAGAATGTTTTTTTTAACTTATACGGCATGAATGGATTTTTTAAAACATTATTTCAAAGAATCTTACTTTACAAGTTCTCAAGTTTAATTTTAATCAACTTCTTTTAGTTTATAATTGTATGACATGTTAAGAAAAGAAAAGTGTTTTTGAAGAAGAAAGGATATTTCCCTCAAGAATTCAATTCAAGTGTTTTATCAAAATTTTTTCCATCTAAGATAATAAAGGGTTCTGTTTTTATCCCTTTAATTACATTTATTTGATTATGTTATGATGGAATTATTTTTATGAAGTCATTTACCTTATATGATTTGTTTTATGATGTCATGATGTTTCAAGAATCCCATTTTTATTACATGGGTTACGTTATGATGTATGGTTTATGATTATGTGGCACACATAAGAAAGGATTCATTATAAGATGGGTGGGACCTATATCTCCCTCCAATGCATTGGGTAAAGATTTAATATCTCATGAGATAGACATGGCCGGAATGGTAGGTTATACCGATTCAGTGAAATAGGACTGAAACGAGGATTACGCGATTCAGAAAGGGACTTTGTCCACTAAGATAGTCTTGGCAATGAGTCTTGACTAACAAGAAATGATTCTCTATGATTATGTGTGTATGCCACAATGAGTAATGTTTTAAGTTATGGTTTCATTTCACTACTATGATTTATCCCATGTTATGAAATTATGCTCTCTTTTGCAGGTTAAGATTTCCAAAAATGTTATGTTCTTATGAAAATTATGTGATTGATATTTCCTTTGTTTACCCTTACTGAGCATTTGAGCTCACCCTTTTATGTTTTCTTTTCCCCAGGATATAAAGAAAGGTTTTAGGTATAAAAAGGAAGATCTTTATGGGAGATGTTGAAGATCTTCCACCACAATTAGAAGTTTACGTTCCGAGTTTCCAAAGACACTAAACTATTACGATCCTTGTGTGTGTGTTTTTGTTATGTACTAAGTATTCCGAATAAGTAATGTAATGTCTATGTACGTCAAGATACGGGTCTCTACAAAAATGAATAGTTATATGCCCTTTATAAATAGTAAATAATGATAATATTTTATTCCCTTAAGGTAATACGTAACGAGATCTTAATTTTTCAATGAGACATAGAAGTAATTATACCTTTAAATTTGTTATTTTTTGAATTAACTATGATTTTATTTAAAAATTAAATTAAAAACACATAGAAAATTATTTCTAGAAAATGGAGTACATTTTTTAATTCTAAACGTCAAAAAATGGTTAGGGTGAATTTTGGGGAATTTTCTAAAATACATGAATTTTTCAGGAATAGTAAAAATACAGTTTTGAGTTTTCGATAGTTTAATGACATCATAATGATGTAATAATTAAATATAAAAGTATGTTAGACATGTGTATAGTAAATTATGACAAGAGTATTCCCATGTGGCTAAAACCATGGTCAAATACCATGGACAAGCCCATGGTTTGGCAAAAACAACTAATGAGGTGTCCCTTTGAAATTATTAAAAATTTACATCTCTTTTTCTATAAATACCCACTCATGCATTCGTTTTTGTTCATCCAAAATCCCTCATCCTCGAAGATCATATTGTTTTACTTCTCTAGGAGTCCTTCCGAGGTGTCCCTAATCCCCCAAGGTCCCATCATTTAAGATCTATGAGTTACTCTACAAGGTAAGGGAATCCTTCATTCTCTTCATTAAGTCGACACTTCTTTTATGTTAGCTATTTCAAATTCCTTTTTCATATGTTGGGGTTTGGTTTTATTTATTCTTCTTAATGTACTTTTCATTAAAATATAATTATATTACCCTTTTTTCTCATCATTTTATTTTATGATGTTTTAAGAGACACCGTTAGACTGCCGAATTTTCATAAGGGATCCCTCAACTTTTCTTTTATTTTCAAGATAATATATTTTCTTTTTCTCGTCTCACCTCCTCTATCCAAATGACCATGATGAATTATATTATCATCTATATACATGAATTATATCATTTAAATTGAATAACCATTATCAATATTCTTACTCTCCCCTTTTTATTTTTATATGCGAAATCAACTTCCATGAGGTTCCAATTTATAACCTTTGTGGACGACAGAGTTTTGTTCTTCACTTTCTCCTTCATTACTAGTCAGGAAACCATTTTAATGGTTGATACAAATACTAATATATGTATTTAATCTCATTAATGTTCTGGAATCATTACACACTCATAATATGGAATAATAATACAAAACAAGTTCATTATATAAGCAATTGCCAAGCTAAATCTAAGCGTTTATCAAAAACATTTAACAAATGATTCATCCTAAAGTATTTAACCTATAATAATTATAAGATAATTTATATCTATTTAATGACACTAATAATATATATTAACAATTCTAGATATTTATCCACATTTCAAAATAACTTCTATTCATGAAAGTATGTAAACGAACCATGAAAACCAAGGATGAAAATGTTTCAAAACGATAAAATTGAACTTCTTAACCCCATTAAAAGGGCCATGAATGAACAAAGTATGGTTATACTAAATAAATTACATGTATAATAGGGTCTCTACTTATTAATTAATGAATATAAATTTTTTATTCAGGTCATTGAAACAAATGAAAAGCACACTTGAGCCAAATGTAAGGGTTTTCTCATCTGACTTTCATTTCTGTGAGATTTTCATTGATCACCACTTCTTTAATATATGTGGTATATGTGTACTTCAATTTGATATAAAATATAATTATTATTTTTTTATTCATGTTATTAAATTATTCATTTGATGTTCTTTATGTTCTGGTCATATGATTCGACTGATTGCGTTGTGGTAAGAGACGTTGTCTCGGCTTCTATTTGGTTGTGAATATCCTTGTATTGTGCACCTAATAATCCTTATGAGGTGAAACTACTTCCAATTTGAGATAAATATTCATTTGAATTTATATTTATATTAAATATCCATAATCTCATTTCATGGATATGATTGTTTTCTAAAATGTATTCCATTTTACATATTGTGTTTATTTGAAATGTTATTTAAATTATGAAAATATTGATGAATACATATACTCTACTATATAAATTTAATAAAAATGAATATTGATAAGGTATTGAATAAATGTATAAAGAATTATTTGGACATTCAGGGGCAGTTGGGGCCTGCTATTGCCCCTCGATGCATCAGTAGATCTCATGATACAAATCAGTTAGCGACCAACCCTTCGAGTTTGTTTCCAAAAATTAGACAGGTTTCTACCCACATAACTAAACCATTTCAATAGTATTATGGTTTCATGTTCCACATACATGACGTCTAATTAATAATCATTCTATTCATTCATGATCATATATTATTATTATCCATGAGGTTTTCACTATGAAAAAATCTATTGATACAGTTTAATTCTCGGTTTATTAATGGAATTAGTTTTTCGTTTATTCATTATGAAATATTGATTTTGTTGGATTGATTGTAATTCACATATTATTGTACTCTTTATTCCGATATTTTTAACCCTTATTGAGCATTTGAGCACACCCCTTTCATTGTTTTCCATCAATAGGTGATGAAGAGGTGATCTGTTATTGAGTTCTAGAGGATGCTGTTTTTAGTTTTGTTATGTATTGTATCTTGTAACCTTTTTAAATGTAATTATTGTTACATTTATGTATCTAGTTTCTTCAAGACTAATAAACATACCGTTCCTTCGGGATTTTCATTCCTTCTATCCATGACAATATCACAAGTAATAAACTGGATCTAGCCTAGAGGGTCCGGGGCGTTACATTAATATAATCATTTCAATAATAATATTTATTTTATCATATTAAATTTTTATATTTTAAAAACAATTATTATATTATTTTCTGAAAAAATAAGTAAAAATGAATTTTTTGATGAAAACATATCATTGAAATTTAAATGGAATTAATAAATATTGAGTGTTTTTTTCATAAAATTTATCAATATATGTTTATTTTTTATAATATATATATATATATATATAATTATTTAATCCCTTTCATAGTATCCAATATAACAGTAAGGTTACAATAGCCATATTTAAATAAAAATATTCTATTATTTGATTATGCATAGTGTTGAAAATATTTTATGCAATCAAACATAATTGTTCTTTTAAAATTATGAGTTATTATAATCTTCTACATTAATAAATTTAATCCTTATAATTTTGATCTTGATATTTAAAATCAAAGGTATTTATTTTAAAATACCTTTGATTAAATCCCACATTTTAGATAGGGTTAAAAAACATCATCTTGAAAAGAAAGGGAATTACGATGTTCAACTAGGACAACACATACGTGGTTTCCAAATAATAAAACAATAATAGTATATAAAAATTTGGATATTGAATAAAATAACTATTTCTAAATAAATATGAATGGAGTTAGAGATAATAGTTCAATAGAATGTGAATAATCATG
The DNA here is from genome assembly GCA_963277665.1 of Viscum album. NCBI lineage: Eukaryota > Viridiplantae > Streptophyta > Magnoliopsida > Santalales > Viscaceae > Viscum > Viscum album. Next base: position 810,989,292 of record OY728159.1, read on the forward strand.
AGAAGGTGAATGATCAAAAAATCATATTCTGAAGGGGTTTCGAAAATGAAAATAATTCATTTTAAGAGATATAATTATGATAATTTTTTTCAAATACATTTCTTAGAGTTGAGGAATTTAATGGAATGTAGACTTATAACATAAGAAAATATACTAATGTGATAATAAAATTTTCATCCATTAATGAATTTCCACCACAATATCATCTTTTTCTTTGAAATATTAGTATATAATATAAATTTTTTATGTCTGTTGCACTAATATCATCTTTTGTTAGGTCATTTTCTTATGATAATGGATAAAATTCTATACCTAATTTCATTAGAAATTAATCAATACAATAATTTTTAGAACACTATATGATAATTCACAAAACTAGATACTTTCGTATAAAAAAATATAAAATTTTTCTACAAAGAATAAAATAATATCATCCATTGTTCAACATACATCTATCATAAAAATTATTCAAAATATTCCCAACCAAGACTGAAACCACATAATTCATATGGTGATGATCATATATTCCTCGAATATAATTTTAGAATTTATCTTCAAATAATATCAATCACTCGTAAAGTCTCATAATAAAATGTATATTCCATAACAATATGATCTCCAATATAATATAATCTTTTCAATAAGTAACCTAAATCACCATAAAACCACATCATGATCTTATATGATTTAAAAATACCAATCCACCTTTTTTACTTGAATAAAATTAAATAATATTCTGATTAAATTAATCAAATAAGGTCAACTAAACAGACAGCTTATTTAAAAATAATATTGACCACTTAATCACCAAATAACACTTTTGTAATACAATTATATATATTATAACACTTATGTTACGAATGTAAATATAAAATTTATTTTCAAAATCATTTACGTAGAAATAAAATTCCATTCTATCTATGACTTCACATAATCCTGAGGTTGGCGTAGTTCTTTTATTTCCCTTCCATTAAGGGATCAAGCCTACAACATTTCTGACTGTGATGGATTATCACCCTTACTATGGATTATGATTTTTTATAAAGAAATAAAGATATGAAAAGATTCCAAAAAAATTAACTTAATCATTAAAGATAATATAAAACCTAAAGTTTTTAAATAAAATTTAATTTTATTTCCAAAAAATTATAAACATTTTTTCTCAAATAGTATTTCATGTTAAAAAAATGGGTTACATATACCTGAACCTAATAAAAAATATCTTAAAATATTATTTATCACTACATAATTCCCAAAATTAAAATATAAAAAGGGGTTTTTAATACATTCAACTTTTGTTCATCCCACAAATTATAAAAATGTGATAGTGTCCAAAACTCATTATACAACCTCACATGAAAAAATATTAATTTAAAATTTTATCTAAGCCATCCTAAGATAATAAATATTAATTTTTCAATCCATAACTCTCTGATCAAATTATAAAAACATAATCTCTACATTTATTGATTTGATACAAATAAATTTAAAGAGAAATCCACCATATATTTTCAATATGGGAAGAAAATATTGGAAAACTAATGTAACATATTGTAACTATTTTTAGGATTCAAAAACCCCCATTTTTAATCATGATTTGGTTTGTTTTTTGTGGGTTATTTTAGTTGTAATTATTAATGTTTTGAAAATTAATAGGCTTGTGCACGGTCGGTGAACAGTTTTTAAAAATTGTGTGATCTCTAAAGGAAAACCATGAAGACCCAAACAATGGGATTTTACATGGCATACACATGGTTTCAATAACTTTGAATATAATTAGGATAAACCATGCAACCCATTTAAAGTAGTTTAATGGTTATAGTGCATGGTTTTTTCTAACTGTGTGGCTCTACTTAAGAAACCATTCATATGTGATTTTTAATCCAAAATTTTATTTTTAAAAAACTTGAACCCCCACATAGGGTTCTTAATGAACCTATACCACCAATAATTGTTTTATACATCCTCTAGAGCTCCCAAGAGAATTTTCTTTCATGGAACCACTCCAAAATAGGATCGAATATCGGACAAAAGTGGTCAATACTCTCTCTGTTAGTTTCCACTTCTCATTATCAATATCCTATTATCCATATTTTCTCTATACAGTTCCATGGATCAATATATTAATTGGTTTATCTAATAAAATATTTTTTAGGATATTAATCATAGGTTTGATTCTCGGTTCCAATTATCTTCATTCATAATTGAAAAATACCAATTAGGATTTGGGTTATTGAGATCTAGCAATTCCGGTAGGTGGTTATGTTATGAGACCCAAATTTTAATAACCCTAAATTGTTGTTTTTATTTTAATTACTTTATTTTATTTAATTTTCATAATATTATTCTAATTTTTTTAATTGTTTTCTTAAAAAACCAATTCCATTGAATTGGAGTATTGATAATTTGTTTTTTGGAAATTAGTTTTGATATGAAATTGTGTAACCCCCACCCAATTCCATTGAATTAGGGATGTTTGTGAAATTTATAGACTTTGCTGGAATTTAAATTGTTGGATTTAAATATTTTGGAATAGATCATTTTTTTAATTAAATTTTTTGATTTAATTTTGAATGCGAATTGTGATATCGAATTTTGAATTGATTTTAAATTCATGTATGAGAAAAACATATTAAATAGTTTTGATTAAAACCCATTGGTTTTATTTGGAAAAAGAAATGTTTTTAGTCAAAACCCATTTTGTGTTTTAAATGTAAAATTAGAACTTTTGAAATTAGAGATTGGGTTGAAATTTGTTTTAAAGTATTTTTAAAATAAATTGTTTATCATTTATTTCTCCTAGAGAACATTCAAGCATATGATGTTAGTGAGTTATTTGGGACAAGAACGCTATAATGGGAATACCCAAGCACCAGATTTATTCTTTAAAACTCTAACATGAATGTTTTTTAGTTCATTTTCCTCCTCAGTAGGTATGATGATGATTCATCCTCTAATAGTGCTATGGGACATGTCTACATAATACAATTATTATCATATGAGTGTTTTGGGATCCCACAACATAGAACTACCATACCTCTTAGAAGATGACCATGATTCTTACATGTTTATATTTGATATATATATAAACTCATCTCAATGTTTGTAAACATTTTTGCATGCCATCTAAATTTCTATTAACAATTTTATATAAATTTTTATTTAATCCATTTTTTAGAAATATCCCATTAAAAAAATTGAATCATTTTTTAATGTATTTCAATCATTTAAAATGTAAATCCTGAATTTTTTAATTATGTTGTTGAGATTAAAAAACCTGTTTATTAAAAATTAAAACATGTCATTGATTTCATAAATTTTTCCATCAGTTGTGGAATACATTTGAGACCCTACATGTCTTTTATCTCAAACCCTACTTGCCCCTTCAAGTGTTTTTAGTATATCTACATTCATGTTTGAGTGGGGGTAAAGAACCACTTATAGGAATTTCATGTTATTGATTTATAGATGTGGTGGGTTTCATCTAGTTTGAATTGGAATGTTTTTTCTATATTACTGGTTCTTTTCTTCAGTACTATGGGTTTTTATACTTATTTAACATCTGGTACACTTCTCTCTATTGAGTTTATTTTGTATTAATTTTGACTTACATGTCTTCACATCTACAATGATCATTGAAAAAAACATTCTTACTTTTGTTTTGTATGATTCCATGTGATATCATCCAACCCATGGGTATCCATAACACCCTTAGGGTCATGTCATTGTTGGCTCATTTATTGGGTTACCAGGGTACTCATGATAGTTCATGAAAATGTGGTACCAGAGCTTTAGGTTAATATTTTTTCATGATGTTAGTATGCATTTTGTTATATTTTCTAGACATTAGAGGTATTTTTTATATAGTTTATTACCATATCTCACCACAATAAATATTAATTCATTAGTGGTGTTTTGTAAATGTGTCTTGAAAATTAGTTTTAGTAAATTCTTTATTTTTTATTAGAATAGATTGTAATCTAATAATTTTATTTCTACCTATTAGGATTAATATTTGATTTTTCTATCTTTGAGTGTTAATATGATTTAATTATTTTTGTTTGATGATGTCATATAGTTTCATTCCTCCGAAAAGTCATGAGAATATGATCCAGTAGAATGATTTTACTGAACCCCAATAATAAAATCCTCTTGTGAACTCAAATATGGTTGAAGTTATTTTGTGTACCGTCCAAAATATATGATATGATCCTTTAATAGTTCCCATTCAAGATCCTGATATAGAACCACAAAGTTATGTTATCTAAAAGAGTTATCTGTAATTACTTCTTCATAAGCATCACATGTTGAAAGGCTCCAATGATTCTCAATGGGATAAGGAATGGTTGTGTAGGATGAAACATTTGTTTGTGTTCATGGAGACACCTGATGAAATAAAGTCGAATTGTATCACCTTCATCTGTGAATGAAAAAGAAGAAGATGGTGGGACACAATGTTAATTATGAAGCAGCATGAAGGATTATATTTGAAATATTTAAATATTATCTTCACTTCCCAGTTCAATCCATAGTCGATGTTGTTGGCTAAAGCTATGAAGTTTTTCAAACATGAGTAGGATTACAGGAATTTGATAGAGTCTACAAAATGTTTTACTAAACTCGTGATGTTCTCACCTGAGATAGTATCAAATTAAAAGATTAATATTGAGCTATTCAAGTTGTGAAATCGAGATGATATTCATTATTATATTTTTTTTGATGTTTCCCACTAATGTTTATGTGCTTTATAGAGTTTTAATGGTCGAAATGGGACTAGCTGGAATGTTCGGGTAGTCATAAGTTTCTTTCTCTACTAGTGGCTGTGAGTGTTCCTTAAATGTAAATAGGAAGTGAGATTATTCTCATGGAGTTTCTAAATAGTAGGTTTTATCCTGACCTTTTCTAGTTTATCAAAGAGGCCCTTTGATTTGTTACAAGTGTGGAAATCCGATGAATTCAAAGAGGGTTTTCATTGAGGAACACAAATTATGTTATTATTATGGAGTCTTAACCCACATATATGATTTATTCAATATCTATTAAACCCCAAATAGTATCATGGGGTCATCAAACCTTGTAATGTTGTGGTTGAATCAGATTCTTCACATGGAAAAATGGTTCCAAACACATGTATCTGAAATAATTATTCTTCATGCAGTGGAAGATTCTCCAAAATAAGTGGATATGGGTCCAATGACTATTATTGGTACTATAATTACAGCTTCATCATTATTGGATACTATATCTGACACTGGTTAAGCCCATTCATTTATTTCAACTCATATTGTTAATATGATAAATAATTCTACAATGATTTTATCTTATGTGATAGATTTTACTACACCAATTGGAACAAAGAGGGAGAAAGATATATCTCTTCCTACTTTTTTTCTTTCTATTTGATGTTAATCATTCTTGGGTTTTTCTATTTCATGACATGAATCCTCTTGACATTATATTTGAGATAGATTGGCTCATTTCTCATAAAGCAAATATTGATTGTTATCTTCATCTAATCTCCTTCACATTGGTAGATGGGGTTTGTCACCTCATTCATGTAGAATGAAATCCAAGGTTGAGAAGAGTTGAATATTCTTATAAAAATTTAGGTAAAGTGATATATGTGTTTTCTTTTGACCAAGAGTGGGAATCATTGAGTGTTGATCTCCCTTCAGTTTTCGTCAAGTTTCTCGACATATTTCTTTCAGAAATCTATGGTCTCCCACCAATAAGTGAGATAGATTAATATATTGATTTTGTGTCTGGTAATCAACTAGTTTTTATTCCCTCTTACTGGATCGTACTAGAAAAAATGAACAATGTTAAGACTTACTTGGATGGCCATCCAGATAAAGTATTTATACACCCGACTGTGTAACCTTGGGCAGTGTTGGTTCACTTTTCTAAGAAATCTAGTGCTTTATTTTTCATGACTGTTGATTACAAAAACTCAATTGATTTACTGTGAGGAATAAGTATATACTTCCACATATTGATGATTTGTTTGATCAATTAAATGGCGAAAATTGTTTCTCAAATATCATATTCAATATGGCTACCATTAGTTGATCTTAAAAGAATATGAACTTTTTAAAACAACCTTTAAGAGAAATAATGACCATTATAAGTACATTTAATGCCCTTATATATAACCAAGGCTTCTATAGTTTTCATGGAATTAATTAACTATATTATTCAAGATTAACCTAACAAATTCATGTTGTGATTTTTGGGTGATATCTTTATTTATTCTACTTATGAAGAGAATCAGGTGTGTTATCTGATATCAGTTCTGAATTTGTTGATATATCACCATATTTATGCCAATCTATTGAAATGTGATTTCTATATTAGAGAAGGGATGTTCTTGGGAAAATTGGTGTCATGACATGGTATTTTATTTGATCATAAGAAGGTGATGGATATTTTGATATAGAAAAAATCAGTGAATACTTTTGAGATTTGTAGCTTCATAGGATTAGTTAGGTATTTCGTCAATTTGTTAAGGGAATCCAAAATTTGAATTGTCTTATGATTTAATGATTTGAAATGGAATAATGTTTTATTAGGATCAAATATTTTAATTTTTTTGATCTGAAACTTATTTTGACTACTACACCGATGTTGACTCTTCTAGAGGGAATGAATGGAAATGTGATATTTTTTATGCATCCATTTTAGTCTTGGGTTGTGTTCTTATTCAAGTTGATTATGTAATTTCTTATAGATCACTTTAGAATAGGACACATGATATTAATTACCCAATGAATTACCTAGAAGATGAAGTTGTTATTAATGAACATATGATTTGGAGGCATTACCTTAATGAAGAAAGGTTTAATATATATTTAGTCCACAAGAGTGTGAGTTATATCCTATCTCAAAAATATTTGAATCTCACCTAGTGTTGTTGTGTGGATTACCTATAATATTTTGACATTGAACTCATCTATACCCTATGGAATAGGAATGATTTCATAAATGATTTTAGGGGAAACATATGACCAAGAACGCGAAGTAATCATCAGAAGAGTGTAACATGATGGATCTTTTTGAACAGTTTCATTTTTGAGTTTGGGAATTAAGGGATCATTTTTACATAGCCTATTTTCAATTGATATCCAACCTTTTGGAATATATTATTTGGGAATAACGTCTTATTGATGAGTTATGTAGTATTAGAGACTCTTCTTATTGTCAAGAGATCGTTTCTGACTAGTTATTCTCCACCTAGTGCATTCATGGATATCAAAATAACATTGTTGTTTTAACAGTATTAAGGAGATCAATGTTATGGTATTGAAATAAATCCATGTGGTTTGTGAAACTATAAACCATTAAGATGTTCTATGACATGTGCAAGAAATTCTAGTTTGCAGTAATGAGATAGGGAAATGTTGATTTTTTTTCTCTCATTTTTATACGTTCCAAAAGGTTATTGATGATCGCCATAATAATTCACATTTTATTCATCTAAATATTGTCTATACATGGAAGTGGAATGAGATCTTTATGAACTTTTTGGTTGGGTTTCCACATACCCAAAGAAAGAATAATTTGATATGGGTTATTATCAATCAGCTAAAAAATCATCACACTTTTTAATTATTACTGGTACACCCAATATTGAGGAGTTGGGAAATATATATTTGAAAGAGATTACCTATCTGCATAAAGTTACATATCCTATAGTTTATAATATTGATCCTCAGTTCACATTTCATTTTTCGAGAGGCCTTTAGGAGGAACCAGGATCTCAGGTCTGTTTGAGCATAGCCTACCATCCACATTTAGATGGATAGATTGAGAGAGATATATAGATTATGAAGGATATGATTTTTTCCTAAGTTCATGACTTTTGTGGTTCTTAGGACAATCACATGGGGTTGGTTAATATTTTTTTATAAAAATACATACACGTCTGTGATCATAGGGGATCCTTATGAGGAATTATATGGTCATCCTTATAGATGTCTATTGTGTTGGTTATAGATTGGTGAATGTTCATTTATTAGACCAATATTATTACATATGACGATGAAAATGATTCAGTTGATTCATCATGGGGTGTTTATGGAACATAACTGATATAAGAATTAAGTTGATCGACATCGTAGTCCATTGGAATTCATAGGAGGTGACTACGTGTTCTTGAAAGTTTCACCCTATTTGGGTCATCCACAACTTGGGGTAAAGGGAAACATGATCATAATTTTTTGGGATTTTTTGATAATATTTATATGTGGGATGGGTATCTTGTCATGTATCACTTCCACTGATGTTTATTTTCATATGTAAGGTGTTCTATTTATCTCAAATATGAAAGTATCTATTTGAACCGTCTCATGTTTTGATCTGGAGTGATCTCGATGTCAACATTGGTCTATCTATGACTAGATGGATGATAAGGATAGGTGATACTGATACCAAGGTAAATCTGGGGAGGAATATACATTCTGTTATTTTTCTAGGGTAGCATGATACTAGTATTCATTAGATGTGGGAGAGGGAGTCACCAATGAAAAGGTAGTGGAGTCTTCATTTTTATGGAGAATCTTATGAGTAGTATTTATGGGGATATAAATTTTTATGGTGGGAAGTTTGTATAATATTGTTAATATTTTTAATTATTCCTAAACCCCATTTTTATGTATTATTTGGTTGGGTTTTTTGGGGTCGTTTTTTGGTGAAATTTGGATTGTTTTGATAATTTTTGGGATATTGCAATGCTGGTGAACAATTTTCCAAACCATGAAAAATCTTAGGGTAACCCATGAAAACCAATGCAATGTGTTTTCTCATGTATTTACCATAGTTTTACTAATTTTGTGTCTATTTAAGAGAACCCATGAAACCCATTTCAAATAGATGCACATCAAGAGTGCACGGTTTTGGTCTAAATATGCACCTCTTCCCTGGAAACTGTGTGTTTGATGTTTTTAATAGAAAAATTAATATTGAAAACACCTTACCCCCCCATAAGGTGGAAAATGGACCATTAAAACCCATAATCAGTCTATCCATCCTTGAGTGATCCAAAGCGCATCTTTCGGCCCCTTTGTACCCCTCCCGAATGGGATCAAAACATAAAGAATTATGGTTGATCATCTATCAGTTAGCTTCGTCTTTGTATTCACAATATCCCTCTAACTCTATTCTATTCCATAGGGTTCCATGGATCCTCATGTTTATTTTAGGATCTAATACAATCTATTTGGGGATCTTAAACATTCGTTTGATTCCCAGTTCTTTTTCTCTTTATTCACCATTAAAAACTCTGAATTATAGTCTCATGTTTTTATATATAGCGATTATGGTAGGTGGTTCCATTACAATGTCTAAATTTTATTAATCTAAAGTTGGTGTTTAATTTCAATTTTTTGATTTAAATTAATTTACATGCTATGAATGAAATTTATTTCAACCAGTTTATTAAAAACTCAATTACATTGAATTTGGTTTTTGAAAAAAAAATTGAATGAAATGGGGATAAAGCACCAATTCCATTGAATAGGGTTGTGTTTTTGAAATCCATAGAATTTTTTAGAATTTAAATTATTAGATTTAAATATTTTGAAATTTATGGAAATTTTTTGAATATAACTGTGAAAGTGAGTTGTGAATTGATTTCAAATTCTTGTATAAGAAAAATGGCATAAATTTTTTGGATTAAACCCCATTGGTGTTATTATAGAAAATTCATGTTTAAAAATCATATTTTGTTTTTGTAAATGAAAAATTAGTACATTGGAAAGGGTAGAATAGGATTAATTGTATTTTAAAATATTTTTTAACGAAATTTCCCATCATCTTTTTTCTAGAGAATATGTAAGCTTATGTAGTCAGTGAGATATTTGAGAAAATCACACTAGGATTGGAATTCCCATGAACAAGATTGATGCATTACAACTTTAGAATGATCATTACTTATGACATTATATTCCTTATTAGGGATGTCTATGTGTCCTCTCCTTCCACTGTCGAGGGACATGTGTACACATATTAGTCCTTATCACATGAGTGTGTGAGGATCCCATAACCTGGAACTATCATACCTATTGGCAGATAACCTTTATCCTTTCTTTCTTATATTTGATATATATTAATATATACCAATGATTGTAAATTTTTCTACAAGACTTCCTAATTCGTATAAACTGCTTTTTAAAAAATGATTGTTTAATCCATTGTTTTATAAGTATTCCATCAATTGAAATGTGAACAATGTTTTTGAAATTATTTCCATCATTTGAAATCTAAATAATACTTTGTTTTAATAATGATTCTAAAATAAAAAATACAGGTTATTTAAAATTTAATTATCTAGTTTTTTAATTTAAATATAGTCATCAATTATGGAATACTTGGTGAGACACTATTGGGATTTTAGATGACAAACTAGCTATACCTATAGGTGTTTGTAGATTATCTCCTACATGGTTATAGAAGGGGTATAACACCACTTGTAGGTAATTCTTGCTGTTGATCTGTGGACTTGGTGAGTTGTTTCTATTAGGATGTGGGCAGTTTTTGTTGTTTTCTTGGAACTTTGATGTAGTACATTATATTTTTAAACTTCTTTGACCTCTGTTACACCTATCGATATGTATTTTATTTTGTATTCATATAGAATTATTTATCATTACTTCAAAAAATATTTTTTTAAAAATTATTCCCACATTGGTTTTTTTATTTATGGAGTTAGTCATCAATCCATGGGGATCTAGAATTCTCGTTGGTCTATGTTTGTACCAGCTAAGTTATCGGGTTACTAGGGTACCCAATCTAGTCTGTGACAAATTATATTAACAGAAATAAATTTTTCCTTAATATTTTATAGAATTGGGGAAAATGTTTAAGAACATGGATTTATAAATAATTGGTTCATAAATACCGACTTCATCTCCCACTATACCCAGCTTTTCAGATTCCATATTAATTCTACTATATCACCCAAAATTTTCTTCACATATAAATCACTTATAGACTCAAATTATTTAACATCATTCATCATAACTTTTGAAAAAGGAAACATACCAAGTGTGATCTAAAATTGTTAGTAAAGGTAAACATGAGAACTGCTAATTGAATATCATCAGTGGGAATAATATGAACATAAGGGTATGATGACAAAATAAAAGTGCATCATCATAACAAAATGGGATTAAAACACATCATTTCATAGATCATCAATTATATAACATTGAATAATTTTTTCCTAAAGCTAAGAGTCATTGGATCAATCATCATGTTTTATGAGATGTTATCCTTGATTCCAATGAACCATTTAAAACCCATATATTTTCACCCATAATAAGTATCAAATATTTTTATTTAGTAATATGTTCATTATCTTACCTTGTGAAATCAAATTATTTTGATAAAATTCGATTGAAATAATATGTAAAACATGAAGGTAACTTGGGAAATAATTTCCATATCACTCTTACAATCTCCCTTAAAAACGGAATAACCATACATTGATATTCCTTAACCAATGACTTAGAGGGCTATCATGGACCTACTGATCCTTGGATATAATGTAACCACTCACCCTAACATTATAACAGATCTACCCATCCTAGATTTCTGTTGTAACCACCAATCATTCTAAATTATTCCTAATAACTCAGAACTTCGGTTTCAACACAAAACATATATAAAAAATCCATTTTTTCTTCTATAACTTGATTAAGTCATGGTAAATGAACAATATCCCTGAAAATATATTAGAAAAAATAATTATAAATCAATATAAATAATAAGGTTGGTATAGATAAAAAATATCTCGTGTATATTATCATTTTATTCAGGTGTTTTTGGCGTCGATGAATAGAGAAAGCAATAAATCATCCATAAAATCATTTAGGATTAAAATAAAATTATTACATTAAAATTAACTATTAAAATAAAATATTTGTTAAATTAAGTCAATATATTTTACTTGAAGGTAAAAATGTAAATTATAAATTAATATTCAAATAAAATAATGGGTTTGAAGGGGGAATACATTTATGTTATAAATGTCATAAATAATCATTTTTCTTATATTTTTTGTGAAAATTGAGCCAAAAGAAACACATATAGAAAATGTTAGGAAATGTACATTAAATTAATTTTAAAATAATTTGAACTCCCTTGTAAAATAAGATTATTAAATAACTTATTATTAGAAAATAAATTTTTTTTAACCATTTTAGAATGTATGGATATGGAAGAGAATGATTTATGATCAAAAGGAAGATACAATATCGTTATCACTTGCAAATGACTTTTTTTTAAAATAATATATTAATTAAGTGAAGAAATAGAATCTAAACATGAAAACATCATTAAAAACTAGATTATAATATAGGATATGTGTTTCATGAAAATAATGGCATATGATTTTAACAAAAATAATCTTGAACATAAATAATCTGGAAATGAATTTATTGTAACATAATTCCTTTGCTACATTGGAATGTATTAAATCATAATACCCATGAAAAAATAACCTCAAATGAAACTCTAAATATCATTAACATATTTAGATTAATTATATAAAGTGCCAAACCAAAATTAAATACACTTTATATCATAACATATGTGCTTATCATAAACATATGTCCCAAGGAAATTAATTTTGAGATGAATAGACGTTACAAAAAACATTACATTAGGTTGATAATTAATCAATGTATAGAATATTTATAAAAATGTAAATCTAAAAAGTATAAGTGAAAATATAGAGTAACTAAATTTATAGATAAATAAAGATAAACTCCTAGAATAAAAATTCAATGAAAAATATTTATAACCCTATGAAAGGAAATTTAGTTATGAAACTGTTTTCCACCTGGTTATATTCACGTCAAATCCATTTGGATGAAATAATTCAAAATTAAACATAAAATACAATTAATTATGAATAATTAAAAATATAATATGTAAAATGGGAAGTATAATATCTATATAAATTTAATTGTGTGCATAATAAAAAAAATATGACTCAGTGAAGGAAAATTGAGATGAAATCACTTACCATGACTCTGATTCATCACATCTGTTCCTTACCATCCAAAATAATAAAATTATGGTAATTATTTAATTTATTAAGTAAATTTTTCATGTTTTATATTCTTTAATTATACCATTTTCTTTATTTATTAAAATGGAATATTTAATTGTTTAGTCAATTAGTGGATATTAGTTATTTTTAGAATGTTCAGTCTATAATTTCAAAGCATCATTAGTGTGTTCAATGTGGTAAAGGGTAATTGTTCCATAATATAGGGAGTAACAATATTCAAAAAATATTATTTTTTATAAATAAATTAAACTTTTATAACTTATTACAAAACATGTTTTGGTAAATTCAACTATGTTATAATCCTAGAGACAGTAGGTTGTATGTATGCATGAGTAATAAATCTATATTTTAATAATCATCATAGAAAAAAAGTAATTCTTATTATTCATTAAATAAAAATATTTATATAATAAATTATTTTAAAAATTCTTTAAAAATACTTTTATTTTCATCTATATGATATAGTGATGAAAAACAAATCAAATCTCTTCACGGATGTGGTAGTCCACATATACACATGAATAACATTATCATTTTACTGTCAAGGAAAGGTAAGAAACTAAATGATATATTATGTTCTCAAAATGAATTATTTTAAAATAATATAATAAATATACATTGAATATATCATTAAAACTAATCATGAGTGGTTTTGATTGAAAGTTAATTACATCAGTTTGCAAGGCAGTAGTCTGCTATGAACACAAAAAATAAATCCCATCCTCATTTTATGGAAGATGATGATGTATATTGGTTATACAATTATCATAATAAAATACTAGTATATGTGATATTATTATAAAATTATATAAACATTTTTTTATCACAATATATAGGTGGAATAAGAAATAAAATATAAACACTTGGTTATAAACTATACCTCTTCTTTAGACAATCTCATTCTCTTTAAACATTAAATACTCTAAATGTGGAATTATTTCTAATATAACACCTCTATAACATAGGAATGGGTTTTGGGAAGATATTTTTTCACATCTTGATTGAAAAATAATTTTTTTACTTTGAATAAATGAGAATAAGTACTTCCATTTTGTAAGAGATGTGTAGGGCACATTTTATTATTTAAAAAAAATAAGAAAATAATATAAATTAATTATCTTGAAAAAATGGAACCACATTTATAATTTTTAAAAATATTATTAATATCAGTATCAATCATATAATATGATAAAATTTGGACAATTTTGGGTCACTTTGTTACCTGTATTTGTTTGTTAACCACCATGTTACCTCTTTTCACACTTACAGCGACAGCAAAGTTTTTTAATCATTGAAGTTAAAGATAGTTTATATAAATGGAAAAACATACCACAAAAAAATATTTTAAACCATATCATAATCATGTGGATTATGATATATTTTTATGAATTATTATCATTTAGACAATTATTATTGTTATAAAATTTCAATAATGTAAATTCATGAACTATTCATTTACTTTGATGTTTATTACATAGTTAAAAAATCTATATTTGAATATATATTTTTACTAAAAACATCATATAATATTTTTAACTATACAATGCATTGTTTCAAATAATTATTTCATATAATACAAATTTTATTATTTTTAATATATATTATTTTTACATAAAATGAATAATTAGTCTGTCAGTGTTGTATAAGAACTTGAGAAAGTTATTACTTCTATAAAAATTTTAAAAATTACCATAATTAAATACATTATTTATAAATAAAAATAATATTTATAAAATAAAAAATCCTTTTGTTTATACCTATGTTTAAAATATTGTATTTATTAAAAATTTAAGAAGATATTTTTTTTACTTTTCATTAAATAAAATATTATAATGGTTAGAGTAACATCCAAAAAGAATACAAAGACCATATAACCAAATATGGGATGATTATGGACCAAATGGACTCATATAATAAAATTATGTAATGTTTTATGATCATTATATAGTACTTATCATATTATTTTTAATCATTAAATACCTTATTTACCCTTACCAATATGTCAAATATTATTAATATTATTAAGTTAAAAAATATAAAAGGGTCCTATTTAAAAAAATGTAAACCTCTACATTAAAATTATATAATCCATTTTTAATGATTCAAAAAATACCATTTTCATAATTTAATTTAAAATTAAATCGATAAAACATGATGCAAAAAAGATTTTTTAGAAAAATACACTTTTAAAATTTAAATTTTTTTATTCTAAATTGAATTATTAAATTTATTTTAAAACCACCATTGGAAAATTTTAATTAAAATTGAACTTTTTGTAATATATAACTAATCCATAATATAATTTGGATTTTTAAATATTTTAAAAATATATATAGTTTTCAACAAAAATCAATATTTTTATTATTCATTGAAAAATAAAACATTTCACAAGAAAATAAAAAATTTACTATTGGATTATTTTGATATTCTGATTAAAAAATGGAATTTTTTTTATAAAATAAAATATTTAAATTTTATGGAAATAAATTATATTATTATCACAAAAAATGAAAAAAAACCATTCTTTGAAGGAAAAATAACTTAAAATGTGGATTTACTTAAAACTGAGTTATTGTTTCTTAATAATTATTCAATTAAATTTCTTTTTTTAGAATCATTAGGTATGTGTGTGTGTGTGTGTCTATATATATATATATTTATATATGTTTTACATATATATATAAGTAATTGACCCTATTCATACCAGCCAATGTCTTTGTTAGTTTATTACGGTAGTATTTAAATAATAATATTTTGTGGTTTGATTATGCCTGGTGTTTCTTATTTTGTATAGAATCAAAAATTATATTTCTTTTAAATTCATGGGATATTACAGTAGTAATTATATATTTCCATTTATTATTATTTGTTACATTATTTTATCCATCATTATAAAAATTAGAGGTATTGTATCCATTGAATGTCATGATTCATACGCCTTTTTAAACAGAGTCATATTTTATATACATCTATTGTACTAAATGATAATGTATTGATGTATATAATTGGTAAAATATATTATCCCATATATAGAGTTCTATATCACTACCTTCAATATGATTCACATTTTCACATGTTATCAAGAAGAATAGTATATATGATACAAAGGATGTAACGAATACATTATTTTATAATTTAATGATTCTATATACTAAAATATAGAATTTAAATATATAATATAACATCCTATTAATAAGTAAGAATCAATCATTTTTAAACTCTTTTTAATATTTAAACAATGTAATATGGGGCCACCAAATCAGGGTAACTAGACTTTTAAAATATTTATATTTGATATAAGATAACATTTATTTGTTTCATTAGGTATTAGATGTAAAAAACATGGGATTTATTGTCAATACATATTTCATTCTGGAAAAATCTATAAAATAAATACTTTCTGTTGGTAAAATACATTTGAAATTTATATTGTGGTTTATAATGATTATAATTTAATGATAGTTTTTGTTTTTTATTATTAATCTATTTTAATTAGTATATAATTATTTCTATTGGAAGAAATAGAAAACCTTTCACCACATATTAAGAATAAAAGGATTTTCTAAAAAAGAAAATGAATGAAGATTGAGCTGATTTTAAGAAATTCATACCTAATTTAGTGTAGTAAACTAAATCATTAAAATGTGATGTTATCCTCATAATGTAACTTGTTTTATTTATCAATGTTTAAAATATTACTTACATAACCCAGACTATAATACACTATCAACGTTAGAACCATTAATCATTTTGAGAGGTAGAATCCTCTATCCTTATGTGGGAAAAAAATAAACATTGTATCTAAATGTTCAATTATTTATTTTGAATTTAATTTCATTAAATAAAAAATCATTTTAATGGAAAATGGTGTAATAGAGTATATTTCCCAACATGTTATTCTGTAAACTATGGTATTTAATTATGATAATAACAAAAAAATTAGAGGTTGAATGTTAAAACCTAGGAAATCATAATGATAAATAAATAATTTTTATATTTATTCATTTTATTGAATTATATATTTAGAGTCCAACCTAATTAGCCATCTGAATAGTGCTTTTGGGAAGCGTTTCACTAGCCGTAGGTGTGTCTTCTCATTCACCAATGCCTTGCCACTTGAATCAACAGTGTAATGGGTTATATTGGGGAATATATACCCTCTTGGGAAGATATAATCTTGTTATATGTAATTATATTACACTTAGTGGAAAGGAATGAATGACAGACACTGCACCAGAAGCACACCCATGGTGGAGAGACAATCAAGATCACACAACTGTGGAAGAAGTAACTCAAAAATAATATCACAACAATGTCAACAACTAAAAGATACAACTTGTTGATACTAAAATAGAAAATGCATTTAACACAAGTCATACATATCGGAAATTAGGATGGTATCACATGTATGACCATTGTGTGTGTGTCTATATATATATATATGATAATATTCATAATAAGAAAAAATAGAAACTCCACCTGACGAAAAAAAATGGTATATTTCCTTTCAACCCATGCTGACTCAATATCTAGTTTCCATATCTAGATATCAAACCCATATTGAATTAAAAAACCATTAAATCAACACACATTTGGAAGGGCCCACATAGGGTTTGATAGTGAGTCTTAGTAGGCCATCACCAACTTGTGTATACCTTTAATTTTTTTATTATTAGTTGTTTATAAAAATAAATAAATAAAAAACAAGTAAACATAATAAACACAATATTCTATGGTTCTCAACACACACCGGGAAGCTATAAAATTCTTCAACCAATATCAGTATAGCTGAAGAAGAGAGGATTATTTACTCATAGACCAAGGCATCCCAGAATGTCAAACAAATAACTGAAACCTTGTGTCCTAATAATGTAACTGACATCTATAAGGCACACCCAATCAAAGAATCTTGTCACATAAACCCCTGCTCGAAAGAACCTATTAGCTTGAAGTCCAATTCATGTAGGTAAAACGGTGTATATCCTCAAAATAAATCATGTCCCATTGACCTCAAAAATGGAAAACCTTTGCCCCCAACTAACAGGATGAACCTCATCACTCGATGGATCCTCAAAATCCCTATGACTTTATAAGACATATACCCTTATCCATTTACCTATTATGCATCTACATGGGTCCTCTACCCCCATTAGTGTTCAATACCACCACATCATTTAATTCATCCAATGTGAACCTGACTCTAAATGGTGCATTGGCCAGTAGGGCTGAGCCGAAATAACCAACCCAAGACACACCATACTTTCACCTCATTCAACTATGACCATTTATCACAAGCCAATGGAAATTTTATCCTATAAATGTTTGGTCATACCCATGACCTGATTTACATTCCCCCTCAATTGATGGTTGAGTCTCCAAAATTGTGATCACCTTCACCTAGTAAATTTATATAACAGTTTATTCCCTTAATGATGATCACATAACCTCAAAGATTTATATCCATATCTATATAAATCCTCATGCCAAGCTCGTCACTTTCCTTTGGTACTCATCAATAAATCACAGGAAAATCAGATTTATATAACAATTAAATATTACTGAATTTAATAACTCAAATTCAATATGTAAATTTAATAAACACTCCTGGCCGAGTTGTCCATGGTATGACACACCTCACATGAATTGAACCATTAATATTATTGGGTGATCATTTCAATGGTAATCTAAAAACTTCTCAACTATTTAATTATAAAAAAACCAAAAAATTTAAAATTCCTCACTCATTCAATGAAACTTTTCCATTAAATTAACCCCCAACCCCCAAAAACTTGTGAAATCACATAGAAATATAATACACCACCTAGCTTGTAGTCGTTGATATAGGAACCTCTAATATCAACCTCTAACTTGAGATAATTTGGATGAAATTGACATTTTAGTTAATTCCCTAATAATATGGAAATACAACATGAAAAATTTTAACAATCTATGACATGACAGAAAAGTGAAATATAACAAAGAGAGGGGATACCCTTAATGAGATAGATCAAACACTATAAATGTCTTTAATAATAATGGTCATATAAGGGAGATGGATCAATCCATAGCAAAGAAGAAAAGGAGAAAACCCATGTTGTTGGGCGTGACCATGGGAGGAGGGAAGAAAGAGAGAGAAAGAAATATGAGAGAGGGTTAAAAAACGAAATTCACATATTTAATGCCCTACACAGTTGGACCACATGATTTTCCATACCATGAAATAACCGTGTAGCTCCTACTACTTATATCCAAGACATTTAGGGATATGTTTCATGGTTATTCCTAAATGTGAAAAAACCATGTGTTCTACAATGTGAGGGTACTTCACAAATAGAACAAATCGTGTGTCTTATGCAGAGTTCTTCCTAATGTGGGGAATGTCTTGTGAATGCACTCTTCTAAAAATATAAAAGGGATCACATGGTCTTAGGCCTCCATCCCACGTGGCTTACTAAACCATTCCCTATAAAAAAATTGGACTACATAGTTTTCTTGAAGAGGCCACAGAGTTAAATATAGTCATGCACCATAGCATTCACTTCTCTCTAATAGGGAATTCGGGGCTCTGATGCACCCAAAACCCATCCCAAATATAACGAATTGGCCTTAAACATTACATAATCCTGAATTATTTTAATAATTCACATTGAGAATATTTTCAGGTGTAGAGTTTTATTGAAATATTCCATCACTATTACATTAAATCTAAAAAATTACAATGTAGACACTTCTATTCAGTAACCATTTTATCATAAAATAAAAATTCTTAAAAGAAGAAATTAATTATTTTCTTTATATACATCTTCATTCGATGTTTATTTCTTTTACCCTGCCGTATACCCTATGAATTGTTTTAAAAAAACATACGATGAGCTTAAAAAGCTTAGTAATTATTATAAAATAATGAAAGAAAACATCATTAAATCAGTACATACAAAACAAAACCTCTTTAACATTCCTCATGAAATCAAAAAATTTATGAATGACACATAGAATTATAAAATTATAAATTTAACTTGTGGTATCCATATCAAACATACATTGTTGATTTTATAGCTACGTAGGGAGTTGCATTTACAATACCTTTCATGGTATATTCCCTAAATATCGTAGGAGAATCATTAACGTTTAATTCTGTCATGTTACCCAATGAATTGGAGAGCTATATCGGGCTCACTCATCCTAGGTTTATCACGGAACCACCCCTATATGTAAACAATCCCCAAAAACCATAACACATAAAATAAGAATAAAGGAGAGATAACATTTCCACATTGCAATCACAATATATCATTTCAAGATATTGAAATAATAAATGATTTCTCAAAACCATTTTCAATACCAAAATACGTAAAAAGTCTATATGGTATTTATTTTATTTTATGAAAAACAATTACGGGTTGTTAAGGAAGACAACGATCAAATAATACCCGCGATGACATAAAGGTCGTTGTCACCTCATACGTTAAAAATAAACATTCTTTTTTTCATTTATTAAAACTCTTTATAGAGAAATGATGACCTTAGAAAGAAATGAATAATTAAAGGGGATTATACACCTTATAAAAGAAAGTGGTGTAGAAATAATAAATTTATTTAATGAAAGGAAATTGAAACAAATCCCCTTACCAAGATCATATCCCTAGTTTAAGGAAAAATAAATGACCTAATTAGGTGTCAAAAATAAGAATACACCCTATATAAGAGGAAATTAAGTGTTTAAAAATAATAGTTCATTAACACATATAAATAACATAACATAATCAAGAAGTATAATTTTAAGCTAAAGAATTGAATTTGTGTTAAGAAGTTATCTTACCTAAATTTGACAGCCTAACGATATCGATTTAAAATCCAGAAAACGAGTTGATGAGATAGAAAAGGGTATCTCATCACATGGATATAAAATTTACCGATATAAGGATAGAACAACATATCCCAAAATAATACAAAGAAAATTAAAATTCATGGCATCAAATAAGTCTTTGAATAAATGTGTACCGTCAAAGGTCCCCATACCGATTAGGTAACTTACGAAACATACACCCTGTGAAGGAAGGATCATATAATGAATATGTAAATACCAATGAATTAAATTATATTACACAAAGAATAAAATCTTGGGCAGTACATACACCACACAAAAGAAAATAGTGGAAAATATAGCGTGAATCTCATGGGAATACAATGTGAGAAAAAAACTCTTTACCAAATTGTAATCAATCGAGTCGTGTGAACAAAACTCAATAACCACCATCTTAATAACGGATTAACATAAATATAAATAGAATGATGATAGTAGTTTTCAATGGGTAGTACACAATACACCATAGGAAATAAATAAGTGGTGAACAATGGAAATCACACGGAATTAAATGTGAGATAAGAAACCTCTTACCTCGTGTTCGACTTGACTCATACGTTCTTTGTTATTACTGAATAATAAACTTAAGTTAATTTATACTTATTTAAAATCATTTTTCATGTTTATTATTCATTTTTTATAACTTATTACCTTACTATAAAAATTAGTTTATTATTTGAGTTCATATCGTACATTTTGTCGATGTTCGGAACTTTTGAAAAAAATAACCTTGTTATAATTACAAATTGTTCATGTGGTCAAAATTCCATTATCTCCAAAATGATATTAATGATTTAGATATTATATATATCATATATATCCAGTTTATATTTATTTATATTATTCCATATCATTTTGAGTTAATAAATGAAACGCACCATTCATGGAGACGGTAAGACGTATGTACGCCTGAATGCTACTTTCAATTATATATTATATTTAAAGGAATGAAAACATAATAATACATAGGTATATTATAATTCCAGAATGATATATATGTCAATTAATTTAATTAACTCTAGTTTTTATATGTTCCACGTATGGAATGAATGAGTCATATCACTTTGAGGGGGACGTAGTTCGCACATATTCAAATGAGATTATCGTATTTACCAATTATGGAAACCATTAAGGAATGATATAAATGAAAAATACAGAAGTATATAGACAATATAAATATAATATATATCACATGTAAATATAGTTCCATCTTAGTGGCTACTATAAAAGGTTTTAGGAGAATATTGAACAATCATCGTTTCGTGAGGCAGTAGTTCTCTATCTACAGAAACAGTATGTTCCTCACCCATTAAATAGTGTTTTGTGTATGTGTAGTTAAAATACCTCTCATAAAAACAACCTAGTATATTTCAGATATTTATGTTGTTATAAAATAATGGAATAAAAATAATTTAGGGGTTGGAGATGTTAAATAAATGAAAATAATATAAGAGAAGTCGTTTCCTTTAGATCATGTAACTCCCTTTGGTTTGAACCAAAAATATTTCTTGAAGTGTCTTCCACCTAAGGTAAGGCTTCTAGATAGAAGATAGGGATATTGAGAGAATGTTTTGTCAGTGTTTGTACAAGAATATGGTCTTGATAGGTGTGATTAATTGGTTATAGGTGATGTATTTTTATAAGGGGGAGGTGGGGCTCTTTAAGAAAGATTGAAAATATTGTTTTATAATATAATGATTTTTGGTTTCTAAAGGACCAAAACTTATTAAAGTAGAATTTAAGATGACTTTTGTTTGAAATAAAATCATCCAATAAAATTGGACAGGTTTTATATATTTTTTAATTTTTATAATCTCTTTTATTTAAATCATTCATTAATGTGGTAAACAATGCATCATTATTGTGTCATACATAAAATTACTTATTTGATGTAAAAAAATTAAAAATAAAATAACATGATCTAGGAAATATTTTTATATTTCTAATGAATATTTACTATCAAATACATCAATTATATTACCCCACATTAAATGTTTTTATCCAAATAATACATATTTATGATATTTTTGTTTTTACATTAAATAAAAAGTTATTAGTGTCATTATCTTACACAAATGGCTTTAAATGGACAATAATATCACCCAAGGATTTTATTGGTCGGACATGACTCATAAAATAAGGTTAGGATATGTGTTATGTAAATTTTATATTATTATAATATTATTTTTACCTTGAATTACCCTATTTACCTTTAACTGCGGTAAATAAAAGTCAAAAGTAACTATTCACCAAATATTATTTTCTTCTTATTGAACCACATTTTACTTACTGTTTACAACCATGTATGTCATATTTTAGAAATTAAATTTAATTAAGTGGTAAAAAAAATTTTAATTAAAATGTCTATTTTTTATCTACATCTTAGTGGTTTCACTATTAATCAAAAATTGAAGGTTTGAATAAAAATACTAAAGATTATACCTAAGATATATTTGATATTACCAATTAAAATCTGATTATTATTTTACCAAATTAAAAGCATAAAAATTTAATTAATTAATTTAAAATTAATTCTTGTTGTCAAATCGATAAGCGTGTTTTTTAGAAATAGTAACCATCAAAAATTGACACTTGTTTATATCCAATGTCATAGTGAAATTGCATCAATTGACCTACATTGGATTAAATGGTAATAATATAATATAATTACACTTTAAATCCAACTAAAAAGATAATCTAACCATATGAATAAATTAGATAAAAATGCAGTTTTGAATTATAATACAGTATTTTCTACTATTCATTAAAAAATGAATTTTATCAGAAAAATACCAAAAATTTACCCAAAGTAAATTTTGATGTCTATATTCTAAATAAGAAATTTATTTTCTCAAATATAACATATAAAAGTGACCAAAACAAGATTTAAATAGGGTTCTCAATCAAAATGTTGTAAATAGGTCTTTTAAAGAATATAAGAGTATTTATGATTAAAATTATATTCATTCACATATTGAGCCTCTAACATTTTTTGGATAAATGTAAAAATATTTAAGAAATATGTTTGATCATAATATGGTATTTTTTTTCATTCCCCCCAATACAATAGATAGGCGTTAACTACCATTTAAAATAATATAGTATTATTATTTTTTAGTATGATCCAATGTTGTGTGCAATGTAAGATCTCAAAGAAACTCGTTGTTTTGTATCGGGTACGCCATCACACATAAAATTAACTTTCAACTAAAATAAATATTTAATTCAAAAATGTTAATAAACATGAAAATTTATTATTCTTTATTTACATGGTATGTTACATCCTTCCCCCCATTTACAAATTGTGTCCTAGCAATTTTAAAATTGGGCTTGAAACTTCATTAAAATTCCAATATCAGAAAAAGAGTAAATAAAACTATCACTTTAAAAATAATGAAAGAGAAGTACAAAGGTCACCCTTGATAACCTATACTAAGATTCCCTAAAAACATGGTTATGGAGGAGAAACTAAATGTCATGTTCTGATTTAGAGTAATAGAAAATATGATTAGTTGAAAGTTAACCACCAAAAAATCACAAACTTATGATAGGTTTAATGGACTTTGGTTTCCTAGTAGGAAAATAAAATAGAAAACATTTTTTAAGTTCCTTTTAAAAAAGTTGGAGAACTTATTTATGAGATTGACTAAGGAAATAAGGATATATTTACTTTTTAAGTAGAGTTTTATCCTTTAATAAGTTTCTACCAAAAACTCATTTGTTCTTCAAATGATGAGTATTCAAGATGACTTGTTCACATCTGAATTGGTATAATCAACTTCCAGATAATCACATAATCTAAAAAAGATGAACTATATATTTTCCCTCTCATTATACATTAACCAATACCAAAATGGTAATTAAAAGATCATATAATACCAAAAATAATAATCCTTTTAAAAAATAAATATTATTCTTAATCTCCAAAATTCGACAAACAATACCCAATGTTCAACAAAGGCGATTCAGTAAACAACTGTCCATAAAATTATTCAATGAAATCCAAACAATGAATGAATCCAGAAACTCCGAAGGATTTAATAATGTAGTCTTCCATAGTAAATCCTAACATTTATCTCCAAATAACATCAACTACTCTTATTGTATCATACTGAAGAGTAACTAACCGAATCACATATTCTCTATGATAGGTTAATCATTTCAATAAATAACCCAAATATCCATAAAACATAGATTCTTCTAAAATGAAATTTCAATCATTATACTATAAATCAAATCTCATAGTATTCTATTTTCCTTAGGCATATGGTGTTTCCCCAAAAGAGAGAACCTCTTATAAAATAACCTTTATCACTTAATCACTAAATCATTTTCCAATACTAAGGATATCAATTTGATAAAAAATAATTTCCCAAATACAACTTATTATTGATCCATAAAATCATTTAACTAATGTAATAACTCATACTATACAGGGACTTCATTTATGTAAGCGGTAGGTGATGCGCCCATGTAGCCCTTTGGTTGTGGGTTTGATTCCCATTGCCTTTCCAGACACGACGGGTTGTCACCCACCATACGAGTTGTCATTTTTATAAAACTAAAAAATAAACCTAACATATTTAAACCATAATGGTTGTCTTATACCGATAATTTTAATCCAATATCATTAAGACCTCAACATAGTAATGAATATTTATATATATTGTCATTTTTTATTTCACATCCATATGATATAGTAAAACTATTCCCAAAATAAATAATATCATACCATGATCATAGTGTCAACATGGTTTCATTTTCGTCTTGTTTGTGTAGGTAGAAGTTACATACATTACAAAAATGATTTAGATGTCCTTCAAAATCATTTTCTTCCATCATACAAATACACTTTATACATCATGGGTCATATGGTTATTCATAGAATACATGTTTTGGAAAATAGTCTTATATAACATATAATTTCTAAACATCCGATAAAACATTATTTTTATAAAATAGTCAGACTGAGTTTGTGTTTAAACATTCAATCAATGGCCCTCTTAAAATACCATAAGTATTTGCTGAAAAACAATAATTTAAAAGCAAATATAAATAGTTTGTGTAAGGGTCTCATTATTCTGAACCTTTTTTAATATCATAATATTCTTTGAAATCTTGTGATAAGGTATAATATTGGAAAATTCCTTGATAATATTTACCATTCTTGAAAATATGAGAATAATGTTATAATATTATTTGATTAAATACATCCCATGATAAATGATGATATCAAGGTATAGTGGAGGTGTTTGATATCTCAAACAACTTCTTACAAGTGATTTGTATGTTAGAAAAAGTCTTACAATCATCTGAACATGGCATTTCAGTAATTATTGCAAGCATGTCATTTTGAAGTGATAAGAATAAGGTTTGAGATCCTCCTCCATCCATTTGTAAATAAATTTCATAGAATTAAAAATGTTATAAAACAAGGATTTAACTTAAATAATAGACATAGAGACTAACCATGTGTCTAGTAAAAACTCTTAATTCTTAAAGTTTTCTAAACAAACCTCTGATACAAACTATAAGAACCCAGCCTTAAACATTACATAATCTTGAATGAAGTTAATAATTCACATTGAGGATATTTTCAGGTTTAGTGTTTTATTGAACAAGGACATAACTATTACATTACATCTCAAAAATTAAAAATTAGACAGTTCTGCTCAGTATCTATTTTTTATAAAATAAAAATTTTTAAATGAAAACAATAATTCTTTTCTTCATATAAATATTGTTGGGTTCTTCCTATCTCTTAACTCACCTTATACCATGTGGAAAACATTTCAAAAACTAGGGATGAGCATAAAAATATCATTAAGGGTTATAAAATAATGAAAGAAAACACTAGTTCATCAATACATACAAAACATAACCTCTTTAACATACCTTATTAAATAATGAGATCTATAAATAACACATAAAAATAATAAATCATTATGGTAACTTGTGGAATCTATATCAAACATACATTGTAGCTTTCACAGCTACGTAGAGAGTTACATTTGGAATACCCATCATAGTATATTCCCAAAATCTTTTAATAGTAACATTAATTTTTACTTCTTTAAAATTACCCAATGCATTGGAGAGATATCTTGGGCTCACCCATCCTAGGTTTATCACGGAATCACCCATATACGTAAAAAATTCCCAAGAACCATAACATATAAAAAAGAAGAAAGGAATGATAACATTTCCACATTGCAATAAAAAATATATCATTTGAAGATATTGAAATAATCAATGATTTCTATAAACCATTTTCAATACCAAAAAACATAAAAAAGGTATATAGTATTGATTTTCCTTTAAAAATTCTATGGCTTCTTAAGGAAGAAAATGATAAAATAATACTCGTGGCAGTGGAAAGGTCGTTGTCACCACGTACATTAAAAAGAAAACTAGTTTTTTGTCATTTAGTAAAACTCTTCTTAGAGAAAATATTCCCTCTTAATGAAATGAAATTTAAAAGGGTTTTATACACCATATAAAATAAATTCTTGTAGAAAAAAAATATGTATCAGTGAAAAGAGATCGATATGAAGTCCCTTACAATGATTATATCCTTAGATTATGGAAAATTTAATGAAATAATTATGCATGAAAAATATAAATAAACCTAATGTAAGTAGAAATTAAGTGTAAAGAAACCATAGGTCATTATCAAATATTCATAGCATAACATAATCTAGAAGTATAAGCTTAATCCAAACAATTGAAATTGGGTTAAGAAGTTCTCTTACACAAATTTAACAGCCTAACAGTGTCACATTAAAACATAGAAAATGAGTTGATGAAATGGAAAAGGGTCTCTCGTAACATGTAAATAAAATGTATATCAAAGAGTATATAGAAGAAAATATCCTAGAATAAGAAAAATTAAATTAAAAGACACGACATAAAATATGTCTTTGAAGAAAAGAGTACAGTGAATGGTTCCCTTACCAATTTGGTAACATACAAAAAATACATGCCATGATGGTAGAATCATATATTTAAGATGTAAATACCCATAAATTAATGTATATTGCACAAATAATACAATCATTGGAAGTACATACACCACAAAAAACGAAATAGTGTCAAATATATCATGAATCTCATGCGAATATAAAGTGAGAAAAAACCCTTTACCACTTTGTAATCAATCGAGTCGTATGACAAAAAGTTAATTACAACCAAATGAATAATATAATACCATGAATATAATTAGAATCATGATAATATAAATCAAGTGGAAGTAAAAAAATACACCACATGCAATAAATAAGTGGTGAATAATATAAATATCACATAATTAAAAGTGAGATAAGAAACCTCTTACCTCGTGTCCTTCTTGACTCGTATGTTTTCTGTTCTTCCCGAATAATAAAATTAATTTAATTTATACTTCATTAAGTATATTTTCCAAGTTTAATATTCCTTTTATAACACTTATTACCTTGCTATTACAATTAGTTAATTATTTGTGTTTATATCAGACATTTTTTCGATGTTCAGAACATTAGCAAAAAATGAACCTGTTATAATTACAAATTGTCAATGTGCTCAAAATTCCATTATCTCCAAAATAATATTTAATATTTAGATATCATATATATCATATATATCAAGTGTATATGTATTTATAATATTCCATATCATTTTAGTTAAGAAATGAAATGCACCGTTCATGGAGACGATAATCCGTATGTACGCCTGGATGCTACTTTAATTTATATGTTATATTTAAAAGAGTTAAAACATAATATTTAAAAGGTATATTATAATTACTGTATAATATATATGTTATTTAATTTAATTAAATCTATCCTTTTTTACATTCCTCATATGGCATGGACGAGTCATATCACTTTGATTGGGTGGTAGTCTGCACTTCCTCAAAAGAAATTACCATATTTACCAATAATGTAAACCATAAAGGTATGATATAAATGAGAAATACTGAAGTTTATAGTCAATATAAATATAATATATATCACATGTAAATATAGTTCCATCATAATTTCCACCATAAGAGGTGGTTGGAGAAGATTGAACAAACATTGTTTCATGAGGCAGTAGTTCGCCATCTACAGAAATAGTATGTTCTTTACCCATTAGATGGAGGTCTATATATGTGAAGTTATAATGAATCTAATAGAAACAAACTAGAATATTTAATATAATTGCGTTTTTATAAAATAATTGAATAGAAATAATCTTGGGGTTGTAGAAGTAAAATAATATAAAATAATTTAAGAGAAGACATTTTCTTTAAATCGAGTAACTCCCTTTGGTTTGAACCAAAAAGAATTTTTTGAAGTACCTTATGATGGAGGTAAGGCTTCTATGTGAAAGGGAAGGATCTTAAGAGTCAATTTGGGTAGTGTTTGGATGATCCAAGGGGCTTGAGAGGTGTGAGTAATGGGTATGAGGTGATGGACTTTTATAATAGGGAGGAGGGGCTCTTTATCATTGTTTGAAAATATTAGATTATTATATAATGATTTTAGGTTTCTAAATGTCAAAAACTTATTAATGTTTAATATAATATGACTCTTGTTTGAAATAAAATCATTCAATAATAAATGGACAGGTTTATAGGTTGATTTAATTTTTAAAGTCTTATTTAATTAAATCATTCATTAATGAGTTAACACTGCAGCATTATTGTGTCATTAATAATATTATTTATTTGATTTCTAAAAATTAAAAATAAAATAAAATTATGTAGGAAATATTTTTAGATTTCAAATTAATATTTATAGTAAAATATATCAATTATATAATCCCACATTTAAATTATTTTATCAAAATAATACATTTTTATGATATTTTTGTTTTTACATTAAATAAAACGTTATTAATGTCATTATCTTTCCCAAATGGCTTTTAATGGCCACAAATCTCACCCAAGGATTGTATTTGTCGCCCATAACATATCTAATAAGGTTAGGACAAGTTTAAATGTAATTTTATATTATTAAAATGTTATTTTCACCTTGAATTACCTTATTTACCTTTAACCCCGGTAAATAAAAGTCAAAGGTTACTATTCACCAAGAATTATTTAAATTTTATTGAATTATATTTTACTTACTGATGATAACCATGTATGTATATTTTTTTAAATTCAATTCACAAAAGTGGTAAAATTTCATATAAATGAAAATTTGGTTTTTTTAACTACTACTCTTTGTTTTCACTATTAATCAAAAATTAAAGGATTTCAGAAAAATAACAAATATTTCGCCTAAGCTATATTTGATATTGAGAATTAAAAAATTGTTTTTAGTTTAAAAAATTAAAAACATATAAGATGCATTAATTAATTTTTAATTAATTCATGTTGTCAAAACAGTAAGCCTGTTTTCAAGAAATAATAACAATCAAAAGATTGACACTTGTTTCTGTCCAATTTCATAGGAAAATTACTTACATTGACCAAAATTGGATTAAATGGTAAAAATATAATCTAATTAAACTTCAAAAATAATTAAAAATATAATAAAGTAGTATAAATAAATTATATTAAAAGGCAGTTTTGTATTAAAATACAGTATTTTTCACTTTTTCTTAAAAAAATGGATTTCATCAGAAAAGTACCAAAAATTTACCCGAATTAAATTTTGATTTCAAGATTTTAAATAAGAATTTAATTTTTTTTAATAAAATATATAAAAGTGACCAAATATAGATTTAAAAATGTTTCTCCATTAAAAGATATTAAATCATACTTTTAAAGAATATTAGAGTATTTATGCATAAAATTAGATTAATTCACATTTTAAGACTTTAGCTTTTATTGGATAAAAGTAGAAACATTTAAGAAACATTTTAATCATAATATGGTTAGATCTTTTCATTCCCACAAATACAATAGCTACACATTAAGTTCCATTTAAAATAATATTATATTATTTTTTTAAGTATGACCCAACGTTGTGTGCAACATAAGATTTCAAAGAAACTAGTTATAGTCTATTGGGTACACCATCATTCATAGCATCCCCTTTAAAGTAAAATTAATATTTAATTCACAAATATTAATAAATATAAAAAAGGGTCAATTTTTATTTACTTGGGATGTTACACCAACACCAAAGGAATTTTCCGAACATCTAATCCATCTAATAAAATGGTTTGGGTTAATATAAAACTCAGAATTAAGTTCCTATAATCAATAAATAAGTTGGTCTACCCACCAAACTCCTAAAATTTAAAATGGTCGGTGAATTTGACCTGTTCAAAAAAGCGTAGGATGTTACAATCTCCCCACATTAATATAGAACATCCCAATCTATAAAACACAAAATCGAGATGGTACCAAACATACTAATCACTTTAAAATTATCCCAGACTATCATTGTCAAAAAGGGCACAAGTAAACACTTTCAATGCACTCACCACCTTAGGAGTTACCTGTAACGACACAAATTTTCATTAATTTAAATCTCTCTTGATCTAATTAAATGTCTCGTTATGTAAAAGGTTTATATAAAATTGCAAATTCTTTGTATTTTTGTTAAGAATTGTGACTATTACTTCTATAGTCATTGAATAGTGATCAGATTATTGGTATAAATTTAGGGCTTTTACAAATCCATCTTACTCAGACAAAGGAAGCGATGGGCTCATCTAGTATAATTTCACTATACGAATCCCATTTTTCGGAGCTCGAAAAATAGGTGGCATCCTTGGGCTTCGCTCTTGACCAAGCCCAAGCTGAGCTTCATCATGTCAAGCTCAAACGGGACCATTTATAGGAAAAGTAAAAGTTGATAGAGATTACCACACAAGCAATGTTATCTGACCCATCCCAAGAGTCTTTCACCATTGCACACCTTACCCTTACGTCTTATACGGCTATTTTAAGGGGTTATGTAACAAATCACTAGTACTATGTTCATGTACATTATTTTTATACATAATAGTGAATATACTTTCCTGTCATTATTGATACATTATAAATAGATTTTAAAGTACAAGTAGTGTTTTTAGTTATTATTTAATTAAGAAATATATTTTATTAAATTAAGGTATTTTTGAATTAAATAATATTTTAATAAAATATTATTATTATTATTATTAAATAAATTTTATTATATATAAATGATCATATAATTTTATGAATGAAATTATAGTTTTTATTATGGTTTGAAAGCCATTTTTGTCAAAACCTGTGAATTTTTGGTAAATGTCGGTTTTTATTTTAAAAGTAAAAATTAACATATTTAGAAAATTATTTATATAAAAAAAAGTTTTCTTGAATCAGGATGTCGAAATTATCCAATGCTGAGTTTTTCATAATTTTCTGAGACAGTCAATTTTTTGGGTAAAAATTAAATACTGTTTAAATATATAATGTGTTTTATGACATCATAATGACCCAATAGTGATGTAATAAAAGAATATAAGCTTTATGATCGGACAATATATGTTTTAACATTAAAATATTTTTATTTTGGGTTTTTTGACTTACTTTTCAAAGAATTAATGGACCCTTCGAGACTTTTTAAACACCTTGTATTTTTAAATTATTTTCCATGGGAGTGTGACTCACCTCCACATAAGCAGCCCTATTATTTTAAGAAGTTCAGACTTTGGCCTTATAAAATATTTTTTTCCTCTTCCCTTTTCCAAAAACTATAGTTAAAACCATTGGATGGTCTTTGGTTTGGATTAATTTAATATAAGGGGTCTCAAACCTAAATAATAAAGAATCCCCTCATCTTTCCTATAAAAACCCACCCAAGATCCCACTTCCTCCTCACTCATACCATTGGAAGTTTGTCCAAAATCTTCCCTAATCTCTATATAATCCTCTCAAGGTGCCCGGATCTCCCAAGTAGCCTCTCTCAAGCGTCTCCCAAGCCTTTGGAAGCACACTTCCAAGTAAGGGTTTTTTCTTCCTTTCTCATTTTTATCCACTTTTTATTATATTGTTTTTCCCTTTTAATTTCAATTATGAATGTTGGGGTATGTGTTTTCACCTCCCTCACACTGCCCTTGTTATGTTTGAATGATGGTAGACCCCTTTCTCTCTCATTAAATTCCACATATGTACACCTATTACTGTGCCGAAATTCCGAAAGGAACTTCTCTCTCATCATTTACATTCAAGCAATACTTTTGTATCATGAATATAAATTCCATTAAAATTGTTGGGACTTTTATCTATATGACCTCCTTACCGTCCAATGCATGTAAATATGATGAGAACCCCTTTCTCTCTCATTAACCATTTTTATGAATTCTTATGTCACGTCGTTACGCTGCCGAAATCGTACTGATTTTCTAAGCCAATACCATAATGTAGTGAATACCATGCCCATTTCTCCATCAAGGATATTCACCCTTATACACATTTACTTATTGATTATAAAGTTTCATTTATGAATTAAAAATTCCTTTATAATGGAATAAATTATTATGTTTTATGAATCCATGTTTTATGATCCATGTGGCACACTTATGCGTGAAATGAAATGTTTAAGAAGGGTGTGCCCTTATAGCGCTCTGATGCATTGTGTAAAGTATATTATCATGATACGTCATGTTCAATGAGTGTTAACTCATGATAATTCAAGTGCAATGACGGTTTACATGTGCTTCATGTGCAATGAGAATTTACTCATGCTTCATGTGCAATGAGCCTTGGCTAATGCTAATTCCATGTTAAGTGTTTTTGCCACATTTCCATGTTATGATTATCTTGATTTATCATGCCTTTATGTTCATGTTTCTTTTGTTCTCTATTGATATGCATATTTTCTAACATGTATTTTACTCCTCTTGTATTCAATGTTTATTCCCTTACTAGGCTTTATATCTCACCCTTTTTTATGCATGTCCTCCGGTTATCCCATGCAATGCTAAGTACGAGGGAATGTAGTGGTCATGTAAAGGATGTTTTCAATAAAGATGTTGTATTTCATGTTTTATGCTTTTTTGTAACGATACTAAGTCCCAAAGACACTATAACTCTCGATCTTCCATGTTGTATCAAGTGGATTGTTAATGTAATAAATCTTGTTTAAGTTTGTGATAATAGCATGGTTGTCATATTACCTACCCTGGTTTCTTCTTGAACCAAAACACTATTAAATATCATAATAATTCAACCATCCTATGAATCAAGGTCCTCTCATGATGAATCATCACTTATTCACCAATCTATGTGCTCCCATGTCACGTCTAACACTCTTCAAAATACTAGACCGCATCAGTGCCCTACTCATTCACCTGACCAGAAATGGCACCTAAGAGTTCCTACATCGAAACATATACTCAAACAAATACTTGGTGCATCTCGCCTCAATATACTCTCACATCACACTAATATATGAATACTTACACCCTTAAAGTAACCACATATTATCTATTCTGTGATAGCATTTTTAGTTCCCCAAACTGATTATCCACTCGAACAGAGCTTTCAGGCTTAGTTCTACATGCCTTAGGTACGCCTCCCCATACGTCAAAGGTCCTTGACTAGAAGTTGGGATGTAAGGGGTTATAGTGGGAAGACTATACCCTCTAGGGATGATATAATCATGGTAAATGTAATTATATTACACATAGTGGAATGTAAGTAATGATAGAAACTAGACCAGTAACCCTTCCTCAGTGGAATAACAATCATGATCAAACAATAGTGGAAGTAATCACTTAACAAAAACCAAAAAAAATGAATGTGAATAATCCAGAAATTTCATTTTTAGATACTAAAATTAAACACGCATTCAGTACAGGTTATACATTTCAATAATTTGGTGGGCCTTTCGTGGCTGACCTCAATATATATGGGTGTGTGTGTGTACATAATCATGCTGATACACAAAAGTAAAGAAAAAAACATAGGCCTAGGTAAGACAAATGGTATCTTTCCTTCCATCCCATGATGATTCTATCTCTATGATCCAACACCTAAGGCCAAACCCTTAAATTAATGGAAAAAAAATACACATGTCTTGAATGACCCATTTATGGTGTGATAATGAGTATCAGTAGGCCTCCACAAATAGGTTTGTATCATATATTTGTGATTTAGTAGGTGTATACGGAAAATAAATAATTCAAAAACACATGAACATAATAAACCTAACCTTTCTTAGTTCCCAACATCCCCAATGAAGCTATCTCCAAGATCAGTCAATTCTATAATAACTGAATTGAAGAGGACCCTTTCATCATAGACTATGAAATCCATTGATGTCAAATATCACTAGGTGAACCCTCAGGTTCGACCTCTATATGTCACTAAAAAAATTGGTCCATTAACCATGTAACTGAAAAATCGTGTTCACATCATATAACAGATGTCTCAAATGCATTCCCAATCAAATAATCTAGTCCTTTAGGCCACTACTATAAAGAACTTTTTAGATCAAACATTAATGTTTGGAGGTACAATAAAATTTTTCTGTAAAATAAATAATAGCCCAGTAGACTCTAGCACATCAAGCCACATCCCACAACTAATAACCTCAATATCATCACAAGTTTGATCTTCACCATCCCTATGTAATTTTACAATAAGGACCCACAACTATTTACCAAAACAACAACAATAAGTGTCTCTACCAACATGATTTTTTAATACCACCTCAACATTCTGTTCAATCTTTGTTCACATGAATTGAAATAAAAAATTGGCCAATATGGGTGAGTAGAAATCAAAAATTAAGTACATAAGACTCACCATACCGGAACTTGATTCCCTTATGAAAATGTCACTCAACCAGATAGAAATTCCATCCCATAACTTTCTGGTCATTCTTGTAACTGGATGGGAATACCGCCTTAACCAATGACCAATTCACACAATATACAATAAACATCACACAAGAAACATATATAATGGGACATGTGTAGCTTAACCATCGCATCACCACAAAATAGACTATTATCATTATCTCAATCCATAGAAATATCCCATTACATTCTAATAGAAATAATTTGTAATTCATAAGAAAATGAAATTTATATAATAATTAAATATTATTGAATTGAATAACTCAGATTCAATAAAAACCCAAATTTAATTAAATAATACACCTAAACTGGCTTCCCAATGTATGACGCCCCTCACATGGATTGAACCATGTATATAATTTTGTGATCATTCCAATAAGAATCTTATATGATCTCAATTAATTAATTACACACAACCAACTATATTAAAATCCTTACTCAGTCAATGAAAAAAATTACTAAAATTCATATCCCCAAACACTCACTAAATCCAAAATAAATGAATACTCCACCAACCACATAGTCATAGATATTGTAATGTCTTATATGAGCCTCTAACTCGAGCTGAGTTGGAAGAAATTTTAATTTTAGATGATCACCATGAAAATAGGAAACAATGACCCACAAAGATTTAGCGGACCATGAGGTGAGTTAATATTGAAATTGAATGAAGATAGGGGAGAGCCATACCTATATAGATCCAATGCCACAAAAATCTTGAAGAATATAGGTTGGTTAAGGGATAAGGATCAATCCCTTTCCAGAAGATAAAATGAAGGAATCCTACAACATTTTTTATATCCAAGGGAGAATAAAATAATAAGAACTAAAGAGATTGAATAGAGGGTAAAATGTGAATTCACACCTATAATGATCCACACAAACAACTAAAATGGTTTTCCAAACTGTGCGACGCCTAATTTTTAGGATCTGAGCCCTGCATGATTTTCCCACATGGTTAGGGCTAATCGTGCATAAACCATATGTGCTTAAGTGGAATGGTATTGCCCAATTAGAACTAATCGTGTGTATTGTGCATAGTTTTACCTAACTATTCGCAAGATGTGACAATTAACTCTACTAAAAACTGGAGATATCTTGCATGACTATGGTCCCCTTTCACTCCCAAATTACCAAATTATTCTTTTTAAAAAATAGATCCACATGATTTTTGTTAAGAGGACACAAGGTTAAATATTACAACGTTCTATATATAGAACTTCTCCAAAATTGGGTCTTCGGGCCTATAATTCACCTATAACATATCCCAACATCATATATGTTTTCCAAACCTCTTAACCAATCTAAATAAAATGTTTTTGGATAATAGAAATCTCAAAATAATGTTCAAAATATCGAGAAAGAAGTTTTTCAAAATAAAAAATCTCTTAAAATTAAACACCATAAGATTATTTTACTCTATCCAACAAACCAAGTATGTTTCCGAATACATCATATATTTATACTATATCTTATAAATTTTTATGGTCAATGAAATAATTTTACATAAAAAAATTCTCTATTAATATCATTGTTTTAAATATAAGATAAATTAAATTATTTTAATAAATGAATTTTAAAAAAAATTAATTTTTTTTTGAATACACATATGAAATGTGACACATGATAAATTTTTTATATTATTCTGGATATATTATTTTTTCTGTGAATAGTGAAAAATGAAAATTTTTACAAAACTATCATTACTTTTCGTTAGATAAAGTAATATAAAAGTCTCAAAATATTTTGGATTTTGTTATAATGTGACATGAAATATTTTTTTTAAAAAAAGAATCTAATTAATTTGATATGAATAAACATTATATTTTATTTTATTATAAGTTGATTTTTAAAAAGATCGTTGTTTTCTGAAAACTAATTTTCATTGAATTTTTTTGCATTAGTATTAAAATTATCTAATGAAACATAAATAAATGAAAACCTGAAAAATGTATTCCATATTATAAAATAAGGTAATAAAATTTATTAATGAGTTTTATTTATTTATTTTCATTATTAATAGTATCCAATGTAAAACGATTCATGATAATAAAGGGTAATTTCAAGAAACTATGGAACAAACTAATTGATAAATAAAAAACATGTTATCATAATTATTATTGGATGATTTTATTTTAAACCTTATAAACTAGGATTTCAAATTATAATTTTTTTATTAATCTTCCTAGGATTATCACTTTCTACTATAATAATGTTTAGACATATTACAATTGTCCCACTCACCTCACATATATGAGGGATCCTCCTGTCCTCCGTTACTAGCACCTTTTGAGATCGATAGTTCTAAAAATACGATCCTAAACCTCTCTCTAACATACCAAACCATATATTAGATGTCAGAGTCTTCTTAACAGTCTAGTACTATAAGACTACTAGATTAATCTAAAAGTATATATCAACAAAAAGTTATAAGTCCTAACAGGTATATTTTGATTTTATTTTTTTCTTCTACCTCTTTCAAATAATCTTCAACTGGGATGAAATAAAAAAATTAGTAACATAAATTTATTTAAATTTATTTATTATTATTTTAAAAATCATTTTCATCTTCTTTTACATCTTATGAGTATTTAAAGCATCACTCATGTGTATATGTGAAATACCACCACCACAAAGCAATGTGTTTCATTTTATAACATCAGATTAAATGGATGGTTATAATTATTTAAAAAACGTATATATAAAATATTTATGAAATTATTATTATTATATAATTATAACAAATTAATTACCTTATTAAAATATCAATCTATTTAAAATTGATAGTGTCGCCTGTGGAAACATGTTGAATATCGCAGCAACAAAACAATGTCAACTTTGTTTTCATTTTCACATTATAAGGATGGTAATATGAATTAAAATTATTAAAAAATATGAAATGTATATATTAATCATGACTATTAAAAAGTGAAATATTAACTTCTTTATTTATTTTTTAAAAATTAGAAATGAAAAAAAGAAACAACATTCAAGCATACATACAGACTTCCATCTCTATCAAATAATATGATTAATTTTACATAACCACATTACATAAAAGGTTTTAAAATTGTATCTAATTTATAAATATAATTAATATAAAAATTTAAATATTATACAGATGATGTAAACATAAACCATTTGACCATGGTTAATGCCCCAATGTGGAGTTGAGGTTATGAACCAAATGACCCCATATTTTATAATGTGGATATAAAAATTTTATTAACGAAATAAAACATGGAAATAAATCAAATACAATTATAATAAATAAAAGAACATAAAAATGTTTATTATGTATGTATAAAAAATATAATTTTATCAATGAGGCATTAGAGAATGTATGAAGCTAGAAGGGACATAAGTTATGGGTACTTTCATGAAAACATTATTTTGATGTATTCATCTGAAATATTTCTCTCTCATGTACTTGTTCATTATATTTTTTCATGAATGATATTATTTATACATAAAATGATGTTTATTTTTATTTTATAAACTTTTTAGATTATTTTTAAAGGTTTAAAAATGAGTCATTTAAATATTTAAAAAACATTCCATTTTGAAATCTTTTAGTAAAGTGAAAAAATAATGGCTTTATAAGTGTATGGTTTGAAAAAAAATACATCATCATAGCCATTATATGTTATCAAAACTAAATTAATATTTTACATATTTATTTTCAAATTAAAAAAATATCCATCAATACTGTTGGTTTTATTTTTTAGAAAAATTTCTATGGAAACAAATACTTTTTATCATCTTTATGAGATGAAAAAAAAGTGTTATATATAATATTATTTAATTACTATAGAAATGTTTTTCTAAACTATTGGATATATGTTTTTTATTCTTCTTATGAATCTTGATGATTTTATATGAATGTTGGGAGAGGTGAAAATAGATCTGATGATCGGTGATCTCGATATAGATATCCATTGTATTGGTTAAAGTGATGGTGTTTAGAAATTATAGGTTACTACTAAGAGATATGTGAATTTAAAAGTTATTTGTTTAAATTTTATTTTTTATTTTAATGGTTTTTACAACACCATTATTTTAAAATAATAATATTCTGTTTGATAACATATATGACAACCAACACTAATCTTAAACGGACCAAAAAATATTATAATTTAAAATGACTCCTAAAAACTAGTTATTTAATACAAGAGTATGAATAGTATTAACATAATTACAAAATATAAATAAAGTATATACACAATAAATAAAAATTTAGTAATTCTAATGAAAAAAATTCTCAATTTTTTGTAAATTTATTTTATTCATTAGAAATATGTATTCACCAAAATTTATTACTATTATATCTTTATAATAAAATCTTATTATTAATTCCATGAAACTATATAAATTTTAATTTATATAAATAATATAATTTTATTTATCATAATAACAAAATTATCATATGGTTGATTTTTGTTTTTTGAACATTTTTATTATTCATTGAATATTAGAAAATTCTATTTTTCATAGAAATATGTATTTTTAGGAATATAAAATGATAAATTTTATTCTAAAAGTAATTAATTATAAATATAGTTCTATTATATTAATAATAATTAAATTACATTCATCAGAATCAATTTTATAAATAAAATTTATTTCAAATTATTTTAATACATATCAGGATTTTTTTAGAAAAACTAATTTTTTTGTTGAGTTTGTACCTTTCCATTTTGATTTTAAATTAAACTGTGTAACATATAATTATTTAATTTAAAAAGTTTTATTCCATATTTTTAATCAATTGGTTCAAATTTGGTAGATGGGCCTCCTTTATTTTGGGTCAATGTGGATAAAAGCTATAGTAAAATGTATCACCTCAATAAAGGGTAAATATAGTTAATCTAAGTTAAAACAAAGTGATAAAGACATAATTTTTCCTCCAAATAATTATTAGATGAAGTTAATTTTACACATATAACCTTAGGCCCTACATTGGTGGGTTTAATGGACACTTTTCCATGATAATGACGAATATAATATTTATATCAATGAATTTTTAAAATATCACTAACTTAGTTTTAAATATCCATTATGTGTCCATATGGGGAAAAATTATGTTATGAATGAACCTAAATATAAATTTCGTGATTTATGAAATTATATTATTGATGATAATTTATTTATAATTTATATTGATTATATAATTACCTTAAATACTTGAGTAACACTAATATTGTATTTATTCTATTAGTAGAAAAATTAAATAAATAAAATTAAAAATATTAAATGTGATATAATGTGAGTGATTTATAGTTTTACATAATTTTTTTATGTTAATATTAAATAATATTGAGTTTGAAGTTATTTTTATTATTAATTAATCTTCTTCTAAAGGTATTTTAATGTCAAATTAAATGAATAATGTCGAAATTAACAACAGTCATATTTTATAAAAACTATATTTTATTAAATTATTCAAAAATAAATAAAATATATAAATATGAAAATTTGGGTAAGATATGTTCTAAAATTTTATTACTTGGAAACTTTTGAGTCATTTTTTACCATATATATAAAATTATAGTCTTTTAAGAGAGAAAATTATGTTGTTGTGATTAAGGTTAAAATAAGTCCCTTGTGGGGTTGAAAAAAAATATAAAACTTAAAAACATCAAAAACTATATCAAAATTTATTGGATGATGACATTTAAACCATACACTACACTAGGATATAATCCCTATACAATTGGATACGTTTTTCATGAGGATTACGTTATTATAATTTAATATTTAAGAAATTCCAACAAGTGCATCTCACCTCAATTATAAAAAGTTATCCCCTCTATCACTTATTAAATTAACATTAAGACATATAGATTGAAGAACCCAGAAAACTACTTATAACCTTCTTTATCCACATTATATAGTTTCTTTTCATTCCAAAATACCATGTCTAGGACCCTTAAGCGATGATTTGAAGGAGTTCTTTCAAAGGATAGATAATCGCCTTAATAGACCGCTTTCATTTAACATCTTATTTACCTAATAAATATATAAGGTATTTATCATAAAATAATATATTTAGTAACCTAGATATGATAAAATTTTATTATGATTATGAAATAACCATTATCCACCATGTTTCCCATCAAATGGGAGGTGAAGTTACTGCTCATATGTTCGTACGACTTACCATCTCCACTAAGCGATACAATTCATTTTTCACTTCTATATTTCATGGATGGTTATTAATATGGTTTTAATGTTTTAATATGTTAATTATTAAATTATTATACCCATATAATCATAATATCATATCTACATTCTTATCTTTTAATCCATTGTAATTCAATAATGTCGGTCATGCGTACATGTGGACTACCACCTCCACGAATCGATGTGATTTGATTTTAATTTATATTTTAATTTT
The DNA here is from genome assembly GCA_963277665.1 of Viscum album. NCBI lineage: Eukaryota > Viridiplantae > Streptophyta > Magnoliopsida > Santalales > Viscaceae > Viscum > Viscum album. The sequence continues at coordinate 811,031,373 of OY728159.1, forward strand.
GTTGGTAATAAGGATTTAATTTATGAATATATACTATTAATATGATATAATAAATATTATGTACATTAAAAAAATTTACATTATTTCATTCCATTAATTGAAAAAGGAAAGCAGTATTCATATTTTTGTATGGCCTATCATCTCCATGAAAAGTGTAATTTAGTTTTCTGTATATAAATGTTATTGATGACCATTAATATGTATATAATTAATAATTATATTAATTATATCATAATAAATATTATTTAGATGATATAACCATTATCAATGAAATATTACTAAAACTAATAATCCAAAACATACATGAAAAATGATGCAATTATCACCTGCAATCCTGATTTCTATAAAGAATTATTAATAAATTTTTGATAAAGGTTATAAGTATTTAATTTATGGTAAAATATATATTAATATGGTTTTATAATATATTTATAATATATATATATATTATACTATTTTTTGACACATATGATGGAAATCATACATAAGGTAAGGGTTTCACGTTTCACATTTACTTCATTGAGATATATTCCATATCCACCACTAATTTAATTTTTTAGTTCTTATAATTTACTCTAGATTAGTTTTATCATTAATATATTTATAATAATAGTATTTAATGTATCATCTCAATTTATTTCTTCTTATAGGGATTATGGTTCAAATGTTACCATTTCTATAAGGGTTCATATCACAATCTCATCATTATTCGAGAATGTTCTATTTAAGTATCCCATGGGGGGAATTTTTTCTTATTTCTATCTTAAAATAAATAAATTTTTTTATTCTCTATTTTTAATGAACTTCTCAAGTAATGTATTCATTTTCCACTATTTTAGTTTTAAAATTAGTGATTAAAATGTTTTTTAAAAGTGACATTCATTTCTCTATTCGGTTGAATATCTTTTTTTTCATATACATGTTTTTTTAAATGTTTTCAATAATGTTTTCAAAAAAGGAAAAATATTTATTACTAAAATTTTTACCAATGTTTGATGTTTTAAAAATGTTTTTAAAATGAATATTCTTGACTTTTTTTAAATGAGGTAATTAATTCATTTTTCCAAAACTGTGAAACAAATTTTTATTTTAATGTATACAAAAATAAAAAAATTTCATACCATGATGATCCTTACATGATTCAAATATTTAACTAAATTTTTTTAATTATATTTAATGATAATTTTTTCCTAATATTCCATAAATTTATAGTTTTTAAAAGTTAATTTCAATGTGAATTGGGAATTTTTGTCTAGAATTTGTTTAATAATTTTTTTTGGGTATTTATTTTCCTCAATGGAAAAAAACTTTTCTGACTTATCATCCATTATATAAATGATATATTGATTAAATACTTATTATTTTTAGTTGTTTTTTATATATTTTTTTAATTTTGATGTATAATTTTTACATCATTCTCTATATTAATTTGGATTGTTTATGATTATAGGAAGTCATTAATATTAAATATACTAGTTTTTTAATATAAATAATTGTTTTGAATATGTTTAACCCCTATAATATTATGAAATAAATGTAGTTAATAAGTGATGGGAAGGGACTCTTATAGCCCCTCAATACATATATAGTTCTCATTCTCTATTTTAGTTTTTGTTTTGGTTGAGGCCTTACCTAGTTATATAGATATCATGGCACAAGTCCTTGAATGTATTTTTATATTTCTTGGTCAAGTCATCGATGGTATGTTTCATATGCCTAGAATTGTGTATTCCATCTTAAGGAAATCATTTATTGATTTTCATTTAATTATTTTATTGTTTATGATAATCATTAACAACTCTATTACTTCTGAGAATATTTATATTTCATTATTTAAGAATAATTTTTTCTTTCCATATTACTTACGCCTTATTTAGATTATATTGTACGCATACCCTTATCGAGAATCTAATCTCACTAGTTTATTTTGTTTCATTTCCTTATGATGCCTATAATTTCATTATAATTGATATGCATAGATATTATATAGGATATAATGGTTCTATCAAATAAAATAAAATATTTTATTTTATGTTTTCAAATATAATGTGTAATTATTGTACGTATCTAGTAATCAAATAATAAAAACGATTTAGTCCTTTGGGATGTGACTTCTTGTATCTATTCCAATATAATAATGTAAACATAGATTCTAAGTTGCTGATGTTAGGGATCCTATATTTAGTGTCAAATAAATATTAGTATATATTATTTGAAATAGATTTAGTAATGAAAATAGATTATTGAATGTAACCGTATGAATGACTTTTAGAATTGTCATAAAGAAACCTATTCTATGGTTTTTATTTTTGATATTCATATATTTTTTCAATTTTTTAACTACTTCACGAATATTGGGATTATAAATTATGTTTCCTAATGTTATGATCTAATCAAGGGTATTCCTCGGTTTATAAAAGGTGCCTAGAAGAAGGAATGAAAATTTATAAATGACCATAATCCATATAGGAATTTACCTACTGCAGAAGATAATGAATCTAGGGGTGGAAATGAATCAATGTCTAAATAAATTACAACTATATTGGATTAGATTTTTCTTACTATGACTAAAAAAATTACCAATATACAGAATCTTGCTGATGCACAACATGATGTGACAATGTTGGACCACATTATGAGTTAAAAATATCAATCATTAAATGAAACTACAAATTAGTTTACAGACGATAAATGTATAAGATATATAGAGTATAAATTTATCTATTTTGGATTTAATGAATGAGATAATTTTTTTCTTGGGAATTTATCATTTATCAAGTGATAAAGTTCAATATAAGTCTTTTAATCAAAATAATAAGGACGGGGATGAAAATTTTATCATGTAATTGAAGGATTTTAATAAAAATTATTGGAAAAATATTTTCCTTGTGAACAATGAGTAGATATAGAAACGAAATTCATGAGTCTAAGAAAAATAGAAAATGAATATATTGTTATGTTTGAAGGTAACACTGCATAGTTATAAGTTCATGTTGTATACAAAGTATATAATCTAAAGAGCATGATTAAACATTTTTCTGATGGGTCAAATCTAATACATCAAGGGGAACTAGTATCCCATATATTCACATCATATGAGGATATAGTATCATGTTATATAAATATAGAGAAGTAATTCTATATGTGTTATGGTTCTAAAGAAAATTAATATAATAAGGGGATGGAAGATAAAAAAGTATAATGGGATGAATATAAAGATAAAATTTCCATCATGTGGTAATTGTTGAATGAAAACCCGTTGTGATTTCTTAAAGGGAATGACTGTTTTATTTTAGTGTGGAGAAAATGGATAACAAGAATATAGTTGCAAGGGTTAGAAGGAAACATATAAAATTTTCTGTTACAAATATAAGGAGATGAGTCAAAATAAAAATGAATTCCCCTCTCCTCAACGAAATATAACTTAGAAAAAACTAAGGGATTAAGTTGAAAATTATGTTATTACATCTTAAAGAGAAGAATAATTAACATCATTATGTATTTTGATTCAAGATTTATGTTTTATAATTATTTTATCAATGATATTCTGGTTATAATAATAATGAAATTTTTTAAAATTATATTGATGTACTTTTTCATTAAGGATTTGAATGAATATTTATAATAGTACTGATAAAAAAGAAAAGATATTTAGTTGTAAGGTTATATTTTTAGATAATAATTGTATATAGTAAAGATGAACGTTAAAATGTATATCATGTTGTTTTCTAGTGTCTAGATGGTATAAAATAATGATTTACATTGTAAAAGAAAATGGGATTTTATTGGGGACCGTGAAAATGGATGGTGATTTTATAATAAAGTAATTCATGGTTATGTTTTCTATATTTTTTTATTTCTATTTTATAATATGACATTTTATTTAATGAATAAAGATATAGTTAATTATATAATACATTTTTGTTTTAAATATGTTTTTATTGTGATTAAATTTATTACCATGTGATCATGGTATTTACATGTGACATTACGAGTCACTTTATAGGGAATTAATAATAAACATATTTTGGTAATTTAATGACATTATTCATAAATTTTGTCATTTTATAATTTGAATAGATATATTTTGGAGTATCCTTAAGGTCATATACTTATAAAATGTATTAATTAGATGTTCGTATATTACATTTTTAAGTTTATGTATGATTTATCAAATTGGGTCACCTGTGTAAACCATTTTGGTTTCAATAAATTTTCATAAGAAAAAGTATTGACTTATGTATCATATTAAATGTTAAAATATCATTTGATCACTTTAGGCATAAAACAATTTATTTTGAATATCCATTTTTGGAAAAAAAAATATATGAATTACAAATTGATCGAAGCACAACTAATTGATGATATTGTGCTTATGACATGGAAATAAATAAAGTATGTTTATTTTCCTAATTGATTTTTTATAAATAGTAAAATAATACCAATTTTCTGAAAAGGGCCTTCAAATAATAACATTATCCATTTAATTTTCTTATTGAGAGATCAATATACTTTTGACCTATTAGTGATTTAAGGCCTTGTGGCAGTTAACTTTATCATGAACTAGTTCTCTATCACTCTATATCCATAAAAGGTAATTATCATTATCTTCCATATCTATATTTTATATTCTTAATAATTTTTTTTCTATTTGTAAATATAGTTATCTATTAATCCAAATAGACATTATATATCTATTTATCTCCTTTTAAATGAGGGTTTTATTAACACTTTTTATGATGTGGGTTTTCCAGAAAATAATATTTTAATTTATAACTATGCACATTAAATATTTTGATGAAAAAATTTATTTACCGGGTAGAATATAACACTATATAATTTTAGAATATGGAAATTAGTTCTTGATAATAATTATGACATGAAACAACAAGATGAAACTAACCATAAATTATTATTATTTTAGTTGGACTTTTATAACATAGTCATTGAATTGGAGGGTATGAACTGTATTAAAAAAAATTATGAAATATAAATGAATTAACTAATAATTATAAATAAAATTTTTAATTCTTATGAAATATTTACTCAATTATGAATAATGTTATTTTATTATTTGGAAATACATTTTCTTAAAAAAATTATATTAATTGGCATTAGTAAAAGAAATATATTAACTAATTTTTGGAGCAGTAGAAAAATTTATTTTATAAAAATATAATATATTTATTTAATTCATCATATCTAAATTATCTTCTGTAAATTTTTTATATTTGTTTCAACAGGTTAATTTTTAATGAATAGTGAAAAATATTGTTTTCTATTGAAACATGTATTTCAGTTTCAAGTGTTTACAATATTATATTTTATTTTAAATTGGTTTAGTGGTAAAATTTGTTCTATAATGTTATTAATTATTAAATTAATTTAATTAGATACATATTTATGACTTCATTCTATATAAAAACATATTTATATATAAAAAGAATTTTTCTAATAAAACTAATATCTTTGGGTTTTTCATTTTGAATTTAAATTAACTTATAAAATTTATAGGTATTGAGTATAATAAAATTGAAAAAAAATTATAATAACAAAGTCTAATTTTTTAAAAATATTTTACTTCTAGTTTTTTGTCAATATGAATAGTAATCGGGGTAAAATTGTTTACCTTAGTAAATGGTAAATCTAGTTAATCGGTGATAAAACTATGTGCTAATGTAATAAATTTTCATCCAAATTAATATTTTTTGAATTAAATTTATTAGATATCACCATATTCTAGATATTTATATGTTTATTGGAAAATCTTCCATGCATTTTTCTAATATAATATTTAAATCAATGAAATTTATAAAATTTCACTCCCTTATTCTTAATATCAAATACGTGTCCAAATAGGGAAAATGAAATTTAAAAAAATAAAATTTTCAATTTTGAGTATAATTTATTTATCTTCAATATGATAATATATTTACATTTTTTGTGATTATATAATAATCTTCAATTCTTGTACAATGCTAATTTATATTTAATCAATTAATAGAAAATTAAAAAATATAAATTAAAATTTTAAAAGTGTTATATTTTGAGTGATTTTTAGTCTTCCATGAATTATTTAAAATTATTTGACATATTTTTTACGTTTAAATTAATTATATACAAAATAAAAATTTTAATTGAAGTATTTGATGTCAATTTATGTGAATAGGGTAAAAATTTAGATTCAGGATAATTTATCAAAATAATTTTTTGTTCAGTTATTTTTAAATAAAAAAATATTTAAATACGATATTGTAGATAATATATTGTCGAAAATGATGAACCTTGTACATTTATGATCCATTTTCACCATATATGTTAAAATATATACTTTTAAGTGTTAAAAGGGCATTATAATGGTTAATGTTTAAAGAGGTTTCCTCAGGGGTTAAACAAAAACAATAGGCTAAACACCATATTAACAGGGAAATATTTTACCTTTTGATGAAATTTGAACCATATAATACCCTAGGATTTAATCCCTATCCATTTAAATTTATTTTACATTATAATTTAATTGTTATAATTTGAACTTTTATAAAATTGAAAAAGTGACCCACACCTCAATTATAAAAAGGCACCACCTCCCTAACTTATTTTCAACACATTATGCCTCCTAGATCAACCAAAACATTGAAATATCACTTATAAAATTCTTTATCCAAATTATAGGGGTTATTTTTATCCCAAGAGATCAACCATACTACCCATATGAGTTTATTTAAAGAGGTTCTTTCAAAAGAGAAAAATCACCTTAATCAATCACTTTATTTTTACTTATTCTTTATCTTATAAAATTATATTGTAATTACCATAAAAAATAATTCTTACTAATATGATCAATCATTATTTTTTTATAAAATAATCATTATACACCCTATTTTTACTCAAATGGTAGGTGAAGGTATTGATCACCCGTGCATAAAACTTATCGTCTCTACAAAGAGATACAATTAATTTTCCCCAAAAATATTATATATATGGTTATTTTGATGGGTTTAATATTTATATATTATAATTATTACCTAACTATTACCATGGAATGATAATATAAATTATTCCTTCTTACCTTATAATCCTTTATAATACAATAATGTCGCTTGTGTGTATGTCTGGACAACCACCTCCAAAAATCAATTTGACTTATTTTTATTTCTATTTTACATTATAATTAAAAGAGATGAATTAGATGAATGTATATATTATTTATAATATATAATAATGAATCTAAAAATTATAATTGGTATTTTTTTTTATTTATTCATTCTTTCATAAAAAGAAAATTGTGTTCATGTATGCATACGGCCTATCGTTTCCCTAAACGGTGTAATTCATTTTTCAATCTATTTATTTTATGGATCAAACTTAGTATATTTATAATTAATATAAATTATAATTGTATCATTATTTACATTATTAATATTATATAATTGTGATCAATGTATGATGACCAAGACTACCAAACCAAAGCATACTTCAAAAAATAGTTATCCCATGAAATTGTGATTTTAGTATAGAATTTTTAATAAATAAGTGATAAAAGGTTATATGTTAATAATATAGGGAATGATATATATGAATGTGTTTTTTAATAGATGAATAATGAATATTTTTTTTATTCATTATCATTGAACACATACCAAGGATATCGGGCCCCATGTAAGTGTTTCTCATCTAACTTTTACGCCATTGATACATATCTCATATTAAACACTTGTTTATTTTTTGAGATCATATAATTGCCATTTGAAATTTAATATCATTAATAAATTTATCATATATTATTTCATGTTTTATTTGAGGTTACACATTTCATGGTGTTATAATTCAAACATTACAAAAGTGGTAGGGGTTTATTTCAAAATCTAATCATTATTTGGGATTGTTTATGTTTATGCCACTCTTAAGGTAGTTATTTTATATTTATATCTAAAACCCAGTAAATTATATTATAACTTGGTTATTAATGAACATATGATTTATCTGTATCATTTAATCTACTTTTTTAATAAAATAATTGAGAAAATGAATTCTTAGAAAAGAAGAATTCATTTTTCTCTTCTGTCGAATATCCTTTTTCTTCCATATACATGTTTAAAAAAAATTATTAATATTTTCAAAACGATAAAAATTTGTTATTAAAAGCATATTTTCCCATGTCTTAATTTTTACAATTTTGTGAAATAATTTTTTTTGTTGTTTTTTGAATTAGATACTCTTATCGTTTTACTAAAATTGTGAAAAGAATTAATGTTATAATGTATACATCAAGAAAAAAACATCCCCCCATCCTGAATATTACTTATTTTGTTGTTTTCTATATGTTTTTTAATTATTTTGTTGAAGAAATATTTTTCATAATATTTCAGAAATGTATAGTTTTTTAATGTGATTTCCAATGAGAATATGAAATTTTCCTCAAGAATGTTTTAATGAAATTTTTATTGTATTTTTATTACTCAATGACAAAAAATCCTAATTTGATTTATTCTTCATTGGGGATATATTGTGTTGATACAATAATTTTTATTTTAATGGATGTTTTATGATTAGTTTGAAGGCAGATGTACTATTTGGATATAATTAACCATATTACTCTCTAAGGATTGTGATTATGGGAAAGTATTAATATTGTAAAATATTTTTTAGAATGGTTGGAGTTGAAGTAGTGTTTTTGTGCCTCACAAAAACATGATTTAAAATTAATTTCTAAAACACAAGATATTATTATATTTTAAAATATTTATACTATTTATAATTAATTGGATCAATATTATCAAAACAACCAGTTTAATCAATCTTAATAGGTAAACTACGTTGAATATAAAACTAGTGTCATTAATAAAAAACCAAAATTATAAAATTGGGGAAACATAGAAGTTAATGAACCAAATTATATTTTACCAATGTTTGAATTTTTAAAAAAATTTAAATTGAATATTCTTGACATTTTTCAATTGAGGTACTTAATTCTTTTTCCAAAAATATGAAACAAATTTTTATTTTAATGTATACAAAAAGATCAAAATTTCATACCATGATGATCCTTACATGATTCAAATACTTAACTAAAAAATTTTATAATTATATTTAATGATAATATTTTCCTAATATTCCATAAATTTATAGTTTTTAAAAGTTAATTTCACTTTGAATGGGGAATTTTTGTCTAGAATTATTTTAATAAAAAAAATTTGAATTTATTTTCCTCAATGGAAAAAAACATTTCTGATTTATCTTCTATTATATAAATGTTATATTGATTAAATACTTATTATTTTTTAGATGTTTTTTATATTTTTTTTAATTTTTATGTTTAATTTTTACATCATTCTCTATATTACTTTGTATTGTTTATGATTATTGGAAGTCATTAATATTAAATATACTAGTTTTTTAAAATAAATAATTGTTTTGAATATGTTTAACCCCTATAATATTATGAAATCAATGTAATTAATAAGTGATGGGAATGGCCTCTTATAGCCCATCAATACATCTGTAGTTATCATGCTTTAATTTAGTTTTGGTTTTGGTTGAGGCCTTACCTAGTTATATAGATATCATGGAACAAGTCCTTGAATGTATTTTTAAATTTCTTGGTCAAGGCATCGACAGTATGTTTCATATGCCTAGAATTGTGTATTCCATCATTAGGAAATCATTTATTTATTTTCATTTAATTATTGTATTGTTTATGATATTCATAAACAAGTATATTACTTCTGAGAATATTTATATTTCATTACTTAAGAATAATTTTTTCTTTCCATATTACTTACGCCTTATTTTGATTATATTATATGCATACCCTTATCGAGAATCTAAGATCACTAGTTTATTTTGTTTCATTTCCTTATGATGCCTATAATTTCATTATAATTGATACGAATATATATTCTATAGGATATAATGGTTCTATCAAATAAAATAATATATTATATTATATGTTTTCAAATATAATGTGTATTTCTTATATATATCTAGTAATCAAATAATAAAAACGATTAGTCTTTTGGGATGTGACTTCTTGTATCTATTCCAATATAATAATGTAAACACAAATTCTGGGCTACTGATGTTAGGTACCCAATAGTTGGTGTCAACGAAATTTGAGTATATATTATTTAAAATAGATTTAGTAATGAAAATACATTATTGAATGTAAGTGTATGAATGACTTTTAGAATTTTCATAAATAAAACTATTCTATGGTTTTTATTTTTGATATTCATATTTTTTCAATTTTTTAACTACTTAACTAATATTGGGATTATAAATTATGTTTCTTAATGTTATGATCTAAGAAAGGGTATTCCTTGGTTTATAAAAGGAGCATAGAAGAAGAAATGAAAATTTATCAATGCCCATAATCCATATAGGGATTTACCTACTAGGGAAGATAATGAATCTAGGGGTGGAAATGAATCAATGTCTAAATAAATTACAACTATATTAGAATAGATTTTTCTTATTATGACTAAAACAATTACCTTTATAGAGAATCATGCTGATGCAAAACACGATTTGACAATGTTGGACCACATTATGTGTTAAAAATATCAATCACTGAATGAAACTACAAATTAGTTTACAGACGATATTTTTATAAGATATGTAGAGTATAAATTTATCTCTTTTGGATTTAATGAATGAGATAATTGTTTTCAAGGGAATTTATCATTTCTCAAGGGATATAGTTAAATAAAAGCCTTTGATTCAAAATAATAAGGATGAAGATGAAAAATTGAGCATGTAATGCAATGATTTTAATAAAATTTATTGGAAAAATAATTTTCTTGTGAACAATGAGTAGATATAGAAAATAAATTCATTAGTATAAGAAAAATAAAAAAGGAATATATTGTTATGTTTGAAGGTAACAATGCACAGTTATATGTTCATGTTTTAGACTAAGTATATAATCTAAAGAGCATGGTTTAACATTTTTCTGATGGGTCAAATACAATCCATCAAGGGGAACTACTATCCCATATATTCACATCATATAAGGATATAGTATCATGTCCTATAAATATAGAGAAATAATTTTATATTTGTTATGGTTCTGAAGAAAATTAATATAAGAAGGGGATGGAAGATAAAAATGTATATTGGGATGAATATAAAGATGAAATTTCCATCATGTGATAATTGTTGAATGAAAACACCTTGTGATTTCTTAAAGGGAATGAGTGTTTTATTTTAGTGTGGAGAAAATAGAGAACAAGAATATGAATGAAATAGTTCTAAGGAAACATATAAAATTTTGTGTTTCAAATATAAAGAGATGAGTCAAAATGAAAATGAATTCCCCTCACCTCAAGGAAATATAACCTAGAAGAAACTAAGGGATTAAGTTGAAAATTATGTTATTACTTCTTAAAAAGTAGAATAATTAACAAAATTATGTATTTTTATTCATGAATTATGTTTTATAATTATTTTATCAATAATATTCTGGTTATAATAATAACGAAATTTGTCAGAATGATATTGATGTTCTTTTTCATTAAGGATCCGAATGAATATTTAGAATAGTACTGATAAAAAAAGAAAAGATATTTAGTTGTAAGGTAATATTTTTAGAGAATAAATGTATATGATAAAGATGAATGTTAAAATGTATATCATGTTATTTTTTAGTGTCTATATGGTATAAAATAATGATTTACATTGTAAATGAAAATGGGATTTTATTGGGGACAGTGAAAATGGATGGTGATTTTTTAACAAAGAAATTACTGGTTATGTTTTCTATATTTTTTTATTTCTATTTGATAATATGACATTTTATTTAATGAATAAAGATAGAGTTAATTATATAATACATTCTTGTTTTAAATATGTTTTTATTGTGATTAAATTTATTGCCATGTGATCATGGTATTTATATGTGACATTGCGAGTCTCTTTATAGGGAATTAATAATAAAATTATTTTGGTAATTTAATGACATTATTCATAAATTATTTTATTTTATAATTTGAATAGACATATTTTGGAGGAACCTTAAGGTCATATACTTATAAACTGTATTAATTTGAAGTTTGTATATTATTTTTTGAAGTTTATGTATGATTTATCAAATTGGGTGACTTGTGTAAACCATTTTGGTTTCAATAAATTTTCATAAGAAAAAGTGTTGACTTATTTATCATATTAAATGTTAAAATATTGTTTTAGAATTTTAGGAATAAAAAAATTTATTTTGAATATCCTTTTTTGGTAATAAAAAATAGATGAATTACAAATTGATCGAAGTACTACTAATTGATGATATTGTGCTTATGACATGGAAATAAATAAAATATGTTTATTTTCCTAATTGATTTATATAAATAGTAAAATAACACTAATTTTTTTGGAAAGGTCCATAAAATAAAAACATTATCCATTTACTTTTCTTATTGAGAGATCAATATACTTTTGACCTATTAGTGATTTAAGGCCTTTTGGCAGTTAACTTTCTCATATACTAGTTCTTTATCACTCTATACCAATAAAAGGGAATTATCATTATCTTCCATATCTATATTTTCTATTCTTAATAATTTTTTTCTATTTGTAAATATAGTTATCTATTAATCCAAATAGACATTATATATCTGTTTACCTCCTTTTAAATGAGGTTTCTATTAACCCTTTTTATGATGTGGGTTTTCCAAAAAATAATTTTTAATTTATAACTATGCACGTTAAATATTATTGAAGAAACAATTTATTTACAGGGTATAATATAACACTATATATTTTTAGAATATGGAAATTAGTTCTTGAAAATAATTATGACATGAAACAACAAGGTGAAACTAACCATATATTATTATTATTTTAGTAGTACTTTTCTAACATAGTCATTGAATTGGCGGGTATGAATTGTATTAAAAATTTTATGAAATATAAATGAATTAACTAATAATTATAAATAAAATTTTTAATTCTTATGAAATATGTACTCAATTTTCAATAATGTTATTTTATTCTTTGGAAATACTTTTTCTTAAAAATAATTATATTAATTGTTTTTAGTGAAAAAAATATATTAATTAATTTTTAGAGCATAGGAAAAATTTATTTTATAATAATATAATATAATTCTTTAATTCATAATATCTAAATTATCTTTTGTAAATTTTTTATATTTGTTTGAACAATTTCATTTTTTTAATGAATAGTGAAAAATATTATTTTCTATTGAAAAATGTATTTCGGTTTCAAGTGTTTATAATATTATATTTTATTTTAAATTGGTTTAATGGTAAAATTTGTTCTATCATGCTATTAATTATTAAATTAATTTAATTAGATACATAATTATGACTTTATTTTGTATAAAATCTTTTTTATATATAAAAGGAATTTTCTAAAAAAACTAATATCTTTGGGTTTTTCATTTTGAATTTAAATTATATTCTGAAATATATAGGTATTGAGTATAAAAAAATGGAAACAAAAATTAGAATAACAAAGTCTAATTTTTTTAAAATATTTTACTTCTATTTTTTGTCAATATGAATAGAAATCAGGGTAAAATTTATTACCTTAGTAAAGGGTAAATCTAGTTAATCAGTGATAAAACTATTTGCTAATGTAATATATTTTCGTCAAAATTAATATTTTTTGAATTAAATTTATTATATATCACCATATTCTAGATATTTATATGTTTATTGGACACTTTTATGTTCATTTTTCTAATATAATTTTTAAATCAATGATATTTATAAAATTTCACTACCTTGTTCTTAATATATAATACGTGTCCAAATAGGGAAAAAGAAATTAAAAAAAATATAATATTTTCAATTTTGAGTATAATGTATTTATCTTTGTTATTATAATATATTTATAATTTTTAGTGATTATATAATCATCTTAATTTCTTGTAAAATTATAATTTATATTTAATCAATTAATAGAAAATTAAAAAATATAAATTAAAAATTTACAAGTTTTATATTTTGAGTGATTTTTAATTTTCCATGAATTATTTAAAATTATTTGCCATATTAGTTTCATTTAAATTAATTATATACAAAATAAAATTTTTAATTGAAGTATTTGATGTCAAATTAAGTGAATATGGTAAAAATTTAGATTCATGATAATTTATCAAAATAATTTTTTGTTCAATTATTTTTTTAAAAAAATATATTTAATTATGAGATTGTAGATAATATATGGTCTAAAATTCTGTACCTTGTACATTTATGATCCATTTTCACCATATATGTTAAAATATATACTTTTAAGGGTTAAAAGGGCATTATAATTGTTAATGTTCAAAGAGGTTTACTAAGGGGTTAAAAAAACATTAGGCTAAACACCACATTAAGAGGTTAATATTTTAACTTTTTATGAAATTTAAACCTTATAATACCCTAGGATTTAATCCCTATCCATTTAAATTTATTTTATATTATAATTTCATTGTTATAATTTGATCTTTTATGAAATTGAAAAAGGACACACACCTCAATTATAAAAAGGCACCACCTCCCTCACTTATTCTCAACACATTATGCCTCCTCGATCAACCAAAACCTATAAATATCACTTATAAAATTCTTTATCCAAATTATAGGGGTTATTTTTATCCCAAGAGATCATCCATACTACCCATAAGAGTTTATTTAAAGAGGTTCTTTCAAAAGAGAAAAATTTCCTTAATCGATCACTTTATTTTTACTTATTCTTTATATTATCAAAATATATAGTAATTACCATAAAAAATAATTCTTACTAATATGATCAATCATTATTTTTTTTAAAATAATCATTATACACCCTATTTTTAGTCAAACGGTAGGTGAAGGTATTGATCACCCGTGCATAGAACTTTTCGTCTCTACAAAGAGATACAATTAATTTTCCCCAAAAATATTATATATATGGTTATTGTGATTGGTTTAATATTTATATATTATAATTATTACATAACTATTACCATGGAATGATAATATAAATTATTCGTTCTTACCTTATAATCCGTTATAATACAATAACGTCGCTTGTGTGTACATGTGGACAACCACCTCCAAAAATCAATTTGACTTATTTTCATTTAATTTTTAAATTATATTTAATAGGGATGAATTAGATGAATGTATATATTATTTATAATATATAATAATGAATCTAAAAATTATAATTTGTATTTTTCTTTATTTATTTATTCTTTCATAAAATGAAAATTGTGTTCATGTATGCATACCGCCTACCATTTCCCTGAACGGTGTAATTCATTTTTAAAAATATTTATTTTATGGATGAAACATAGTATATTTATAATTAATATAAATTATAATTGTATCATTATTTACATTATTAATATTATATAATTGTGATCGATGTATGATGACCAAGACTACCAAACCAAAGCATACTTCAAAAAATATTTATCATATGAAATTGTGATTTTAGTAAAGAATTATTAATAAATAAGTGATAAAAGGTTATAAGTTAATAATGGAGGGAATGATATATATGAATTTTGTTTTTAATAGATGAATAATGAATATATTTTTTTTATTAATTATCATTAAACACATACCAAGGATATCGGCCTCCATGTAAGTGTTTCTCATCCAACTTTTATGTCATTGATACATATTTAATATTAAACACTTATTTTTTTGTGATCAAATAATTACCATTTGAAATTTAATATCATTAATCAATTTATCATATATTATTTCATGTTTCATTTGAAGTTACACATTTCATGGTGTTATAATTCAAACATTGCGAAAGTGGTACGGGTTTATTTCACAATCTAATCATTATTTGGGATTGTTTATGTTTATGCCTCTCTTAAGGTAGATATTTTATATTTATATATAAAACCCAATAAATTTTATTATAACTTGGTTATTAATGAACATCTCATTTATCTATACCATTAAATCCACTTTTTTAGTAAAATAATTGAGAAAAATGTTTTATTAGAAAAGCAGAATTCATTTTTCTCTTCTGTCGAATATCCTTTTTCTTCCATATCCATGTTTAGAAAAATGAATATTTTCAAAACTATAAAAATGAGTTATTAAAGTCATATTTTTCCATTTCTCAATTTTTACAATTTTGTGAAATGATTATTCTTGTTGTTTTTTGAATTAGATAATCCTACCGTTTTACTGAAACTGTGAAAAGAATTAATGTTATAATGTATAAATCAAGAAAAAAACATCTTACCATTCTGAATATTACTTATTTTTTTGTTTTCTATATGATTTTTAATTATTTTTTTGAAGAAATATTTTTCATAATTTTTCAGAAATGTACAGTTTTTTAATGTGATTTCCAATGAGAATATGGAATTTTCCTCAAGAATGTTTTAATGAAATTTTTATTGTATTTTTATTACTCAATGACAAAAAAACCTAATTTGATTTATTCTTCATTGTGGATATATTGTGTTGATACTATAATTTTTATTTTAATGGATGTTTTATGATCTGTTTGAAGGCGGATGTACTATTTGGATATAATTAACCATATTAATCATTAAGGATTGTGATTATGGGAAAGTATTAATATTTTGTATTCTAGATTTTTAATAAAAAAATTATGTTGATTATGTTTTAATATATCCATATGTGGAATGTATTTTTATTTTTAATTAATGGGTGGGACATTATATATCCCTAGGATGAATTAACACATATCATTATACAAATTAGTTTGGAATTGCACTAAGGCCTTACCTATAAAAAAAACATTCGGGGCCTCATCTAATACATATGAAACTACCATCAAGGCCTTACCTATTTTTGTATATTTCATTGACTAGGCCTTGATGGAATTTTCATATGTACTAGATGAGGCCCCAAAATTATGTTTTAGGTGTCTGACATTATGAATTCTATAATTATGGAATTAGTTATTGATTTCCATGTGACTATGTTATTTTCTGTGATATCATGTATAAGTTTCTAGATTAAGATATTATTTATATGGAATTACTTAATCATAATTTATTAATCTCATATTATTTTCCCTTTATTTTTCTTTAAATGTATACATACCCTTATTGAGAATCTAAGCTCACCGATTTCACAAGTTTCCTTTACATTACAATATATATGTTTTTTAATGATTGATATATAGGGATATACTAATGGGGATAATTTGTTTCTCGAATAAAATACTATATTGTATTTTATTTTTTCAAATATGATATTTAATTCGAGTATGTATAATGTATTCCTAAAATACTAAACCATTCATCTATTTAGATGTTATTTCTTATATGTATGATAAAATAATAATTTAACAAATGATTCTTGGATACTATTGTTGATTTAATTATAGGTTGAATATAAGTAAAATTCTCCATTAACCTTTATGATATTATTTCATTGCTTATAAATGATTTTTTTTTATTTTAAATGATATGGAAATGGGATTATGTTTTTAAGGAATTTTTATAATCTATATTTAAAAAGTTGAATGAAATTTTTTCATTAAATGTTATTCATTAGTTTTCATGTTTTCCAAGAAACCCTTATAATTTTTATTTTGATTTTAATTTATAATTTTCATCAATTTTATTATGCAGTTATATTGGTTTCATGGAAGAATAAATAGATATTTGTGGTGAAAAGTTTATTGTGAAAATGTAAACATTACAATAAAATTTTGATGTTTATATATAGACCAATGAGTTTAATTTCTATTGTCTCTCATACTGAGCTATTTTTCTTATCCAATGTTTTAAAATTATTTTTTAGTGTATGTAAAGAGGTTTATAAAAGTTAATAAATGTAGAGTAACTGATATTGGAGTTACCTTAAATAATAAAATTTTATGATTATAATGAACATATTTGTGGTAAAATGGATAATTTATTAATGTTTCCACTTTTTATACATCTTTTTTTAAAAAAATATATAACTATAAACCAAAAAAGACCTTATAAATTTAATAATTATCATCCATTTTTATAAATCATGTAACTATGGGTAGATAAGGTAAGGGGTTTTTAGTTAGTATGAGAGGAAAAGTTAATATATGATTAATGGTTAGTATAATGTTAAAATATACTTTAAAGAAACACAAATTTATTCTCATATTATTCTGATATATATTTGGAATATTTTCATGTTTCTTTATCTTACACTTGTATGTTTAGAATGGTTTTCCATATTGAAAACATCGATTCTAATAATGAATGATATCATATTGATAATAATATTCCAAATTAGAAACCTGGAATGGTTATAAGAGATCAGTTTATGGAAGTGTGGAATAAGTTGTCATATCCTATTAATGGTGTTACCCATGAAAGATAATGATTCAATATTCAATAAAGGAACATATATATATAGTGGATCGTTTCATTAAACAGTGCACTCTATGATTTGGTTGATCGTCAAACCTAGTGAAATATAAATGATTGATTAATGAATTATAGAATATATTTTAAGGTATGATATGTTAATAACATCATAAGGTATACCATTTAATTTATCATATTGAATGATAAATCATTAATTGGTGGTATTTTATTAATAAGACTATTGAAGTCAAATAAATTTATTTAGTGGAATATAAGGTACTTAAATACCATCCTAGAAAACTAATTTCATAAATTTATTGAATTTTTATTTAAACAGAAATTCCCATCGTTAATGAAAAATGAGTAAGACTTGATTTCATCCTATAAATAATATTTTACTAGATTGGATAGGTTGGCATTGAATTTTTTCTGGGCCATGATAGTAAACTTTTTCAATTTAACTCAAGGTTGAGGATAAGATTATAAAGGGATCTAGTAACTCGTGAGTTTGAATATTATTATGAAATTATATAGTGTAAGGGGATGTTCTAGATGGATGGTGTGGAACTATATAAGAATAAGAATAAGAATAAGAATAAATCTATGTGGTAGGTGATTGTGGAATTATTCATCAAATAAAATAGAAATTAAGAAAATATGATTACAATATTATGATCAGTGTGGAAAGAATCATTTTGCTTAATGTCTGATGGGATCTAAGAAGTGTTACTGATATGGGAATCATGTAAACATGGATCATGATATAAAAGATAAAGTGAAATGATAAATAAAATACTTGTAATGAAATACAGATAATGAAATTATTTAATTACAATGATTTGGTACAATATGATAAGGAATGTCAAAAGATTGTTACTACTGCTGGGAATCATCATGATCAGAAATTGAATGTCATGGAATAGATTTTTATACTACTATGTATGTTCTGGGGCCCTCAAATTTAGTGGTGAAATTTATATTACTTTTTAATTAAAAATATTGCAATCTCTTTTTGTATTCAGGATCAATAAAATGTTTTTTGTTTAGTAAATTTTAATGTAAAAAAAAGAGATACATTCTCAATAAATAACGTCTTAACTCATGTAAAAAACTCATGGTGGGAGTATAAATGTAAAAAAATATAAAAATATCCATATTACTATATATGCAATGGTTTTACATAAAACCATCATTTTATTCCCTTTATTATGTTTTATGTTATCCAATATATGGATTGACATTCAGTTTTTCATTATTTGATAGATTCCTGAACTAAATAAGTTCTTGTTTAGATTGAGTTTCTATTCAAATATAAGAATATATTCATATCATTGATAACATATATTAAAGCATATAAAATGTTAAAATATGGATGTAAAATTTATCCTTCAAAAATTGTTGAGATAAAAGGAAATTTTCAAATTGGTGATGTGAAAGTTGTAAATAAATATCTTAAAGTGTTTCCTAATGATTATCATTTTGTTATTCTATATAAAGATATTGAATTTAATACATACTTAGTAACTAATATTAATATAATTTGAAAACCATTATATCAAACTATTTTGGTTGTATATTTAGAATTGAAAATGAAACTATATGAGTTTCTTGGTAAAGGATTCATCAACCCAAAAACATATCCTTGGGTGGTTCTATTCTATTTCTTAAAATGAATAATGGTTCCATGAGACATTTCATAGATTATTTACTACTAAATAACCTCAATTTTATAAATAAGTATTTGTTTCCACATATTGATGTATTTTATAATCATCTAAAGGGTGGAAATTGTTTTTAAATCATTTATCTTAGGGTTGAGTATCACCAGATCAAGGTGAAAGTGGAAAATATAATGAAGATGACATTTTTTACAAGTTATGGTTTTTAAATGATTTTGGATACTTCATTAAAGTAAATAAATACATCCTTGTTATTCATGTATCAAATCAATAGAGAGTTCCATGAGTATATGGATTTTTTTTTGGTTCTGTTTGTTGATGATATTCTTTTTTAATATAAATTTATGAAGATCATTGGAAATATGTAAGTTTTATTTTATAAAATTTAAAAGATAATATATTTTTGTAAATTTTAATAAATTTGAAGTTTGGATGTAATGTATATCTTTTCTTAGTAATATTGTTTAAAAATAGAGAATAAATGTTGATTATGCTAAAATGAATCTGTTGGAAGAGTGTCCATGAACTAAAAATATCGGTATGAATCAAAGTATTCTATAATGGACAGGTTAATAACAATGGTTTCTTCAGAAAATTTCTTAGCTATCTATCCCAGTGATAATATTAAATCAACGAGTCAAATTCATTTGTATAAATTTATATAATAATTTCATAATATAATTAAAACAAGGATTGGTTAATGATTCAATATTATCATTCCCAACAATGAAGTGTGAATTTTTTATTTATATTAATTCTAATGTGAATAAATTTTTTTGTTTCATGATGCATAATGATGGGTTTATTACCGATGAATAACATCAATTCAAATATCATGACCTAAATTATCCTAGACGTGACCTTTATTAAGTAGAACATTTTTTAATTTAAAAATATAGAGACATCATTTATATATAGAGAAATATGAAATTTGAATTGATGATAAACATTCAATCCATAAGAGATGAACATAAGGAATATCATATTGTTAAAATTTATTAAAAATTAAAATTACAAAAACCATTATCATCCAAGTAATGAAAACAATGTTTTTGATGCCTTGATTACATAATATAATGCTTCATCATCTATGTTATGACTAGAACATAATAATTTTGTTAATGATTTATTGAATGTTGTACTGGAAATTGGGTATTCATAAAATTAGTCTTTCATAGATTAGGTATCAGTGTAATTATCTCTTTTATAAATAAATATGGAGTCTAAGAATTAGGATCATAGTTTTCATGAATAAAATTATTCAGTTAAGAAGTGAATGTTTCCTATATTTAATGATGATGAGGTGTTATCAAATTCACAAAGTTGTCTTCCATGACAATTGATTCCCAGTTGATGAAACAATTGTTATGTTAATCTCATATATATCTATTGTTTCTCATCCTTGTAGTACTAATATGTAAAGATACCTTTGAGAATATTTTTTTTGGCGACCTATGGAGAACGATATAGATGATTTTATCATGAAATGCCTGACTTGAAAATAGGTTAAAACTATATAAAAACTAATGAATTTGATTATTTGGACATTCATAGTGCCTTAATATATGGGATAAAATATATCCATGTATTTTATTTCTTTTATTATAAAATAAATCATGGTCTAACAATCCAACTATGTGTTATTATTTTTTGTTTGACTATGTTTTTACATCTGATACCTATATAAGATAGTAAGTATTTACATCATATTTTATGAAATTATCTTACAAAAATGTTCTAGTTAAATGGAGATCCCATATCAATTATATATGATCATGATCTATGGATTGCATAAATTTTTTTCAATGGACTTCAACAATCGATGGGTACTAAATTAAATTTCAGTATAGTTTTTCCTATTAAATCTAATCTAATAAAATATCATAAAATTCATATATTAGAGGATATTATTTGATATTTATAATTATATTTTTAGGGATATAAGAATTATAATATATATTTAGTTGAATATTTTTAGAATAATATCCCACATTCATGTATACGGATAAGACCATTTGATAAATTATATAGAAAATAGTGGCAGACTCAAGTATATTGGGATAAATTCATCGGATTATGTTGATGGGACCAAAAATAATAGAAGAGATAATTTTTAATGTAATGATTATATATCATAACCATAGGAAATATTATACTTGGAGTAAGAGTTAGATAGATCACATGAGGAAAGATATCTTTTTTGAGGAATGAAATCATGTTTTTCTTAAAGTATCTCTCTAGAAAACTGGTATTCATTTTTAAATAAATAGAAGTTAAATTATATATTTTATTGGGGAATAATTATTTCTATAAAATTTAGGAATGGTTTCTTATAGTATATAATTTCCATTAAATTCATCTATGGAACATGATGTGTTTCATGATTCATTTTTATGAAAGTACAAGCCTGATGCAACTCATGTTTTGAACCCTAAAATTATAAAATTTGAGATTAATCACTTTTATAAAGAAAATCTGATTCATGTTTTTGATTTATAGGAGAAGTTACTATAAAATAATATTATTCCCCATGTTATTTTTTATGGAATAATCCCATGATTGAGGACAAAGATATGGGAACTATAAAATGATATGAGAGAAAAAAACTCTCATTTTTTATAAGTAATGAATAAAATTGTGAGGATGTAATTTCATGTGGGGGAAAATCTGAAACACATGGTATGTAAGAAATTTAATATATATTTTTATTTATAATTTTACATCTTCTGGATTTATATTCATCATATTTCTATTAATAAATTTATAAAATATCTCACTTTAAAACGGAATTGTTTTATTTATCTAAATTGATTTAATTAAATTGAAAGATTTTATTTAAAAGATATTTTTATAGAAATTGTAATTGGATTTTAATAATAAGAGGTTAATTTTTTAAAACAAAATATAAAATATAAGATAGATTTTATTTTTGAATATTTTTGAAGTGATTGATTTTTGAATGAATAGTAAAAAATGTCTATTTTGGGAAAACAATCATTTCATTTATATAAATTGATTAATTTTAAAAAGAAATAAAATTTTAAATTTTCTTATAAAGACCTATTATATAAATTTTATTAAATATAATAAAAACCATTAAATATTAATTAATATTTATTTTATTTTTTTATAACATCATTTTTATGATTTAAAACACAATTTTCTAAAGTCTTTTTTTCATTTCATTTTTCACACATATATTAAAATTAATTTGTTCAAAATTTTCAAGTTTAATATTTAAAAATAAAATATGAAATTTTTAATATGATTTTAAAATTTATTTATAAGATCAATTTAAATTTTTTCTATTATGAATAGGAACCATAATAAAAAGGTGTTACCTTTCTAAAGCGTAAGTCTAGTTGGTTAAAGAAAAAACTAAGTGATAAGGTATAAAAAATTTATCTTAATTCAATTTTATATTTTTATTTCAATTTATATCACCATATATTTAGAATTGGATATTTTTTGGTCCACTTTCCACAAATTATGTCTTTATAATATTAAAATGTTTAGAAATATTTCATGTGTTCCACTTCCCCCACTTATAAAAATGAACCCCATATCCTCCCTTAATCACCCCATTTGAGCACTCTAGTTCATCATATCCTTTCCCAAACCTCTCCCAAAAATCCCTTCCCACATTTTAGAGGTCTTGGGATTCTCAAAAGTCTAATTTTATAAGGTTTAATCTATAAGCCAAAGGTAGACATCTTAAGAGAAGGCATAAGTTTAAAGAGAAAAATATCAAGTTTATTTATTATTCAACAACCGTGAAATATTCATCAACCATGATGAAATAATAAAATATTTATAAAAAACATACATAAATAATATTATGATTATGGTACAACCCTTTTTTATATCCTTTTTCCACGTATTAGAAATGAAAACATCGTATGTGTGTGCATGTGGAATACTACCACCACTATAAGATGTGTTTCGTTATTGATCTCACAATCATATGGATGATATAAATGATTGAACATGATAATATATATTAAATTTAATATGCATTTATGATTACATAAATATATGATATTATATTCCTTTTAACTCAATCTATGCTTTGGAAATTGAGAGCAGGACTTATGCATATGTGCAAAGTACCACGTCCGCAAAGTGATGTGAATTATTTTACATTTTCACCTTTTTTTATAGTCATAAAGATAAAATTAAATAAAAAATTAAATTTTTTGAATATATTCATTTATATTCCACCAATTAGAAAACAAGAAAATGGTGTTCAAGTGTACGTATGGACTACTATCTATATGAAATTATGATATTGTCTTCCCATAACCACTATATATAGTTGGTAATAAAAGTGTGTCTTATTTATAATTATGATAAATATAATATTATTAATATTTAGGATATAATTTCACCATATCCCCTTATATAAAAATGATACACATTGATGTAGTTTTTTGGTAGAAAACCGAACTGTCCCGAAACATATAATATAGACTTTACAGTTTTATTAACTAAATAAAACATGTTAATGAGTGAAATAAAAGGGAATGTAATAATGAATTTTAAAATAAAAATGTTTTTAATCAGGTAGAAAACTAATATAATTTTATTATTAAAGAGTTATTGAATTTAAAATACTTGAAAGGAAATAAGGTAAGGAACATTTCTTTAAAACATTGTTTTAATTTATTCCTTTCAAATCATTTTCTTTCATGTTGATATTTTTGAAAATTATCTAAGAGGTAAATTATTTATAATTAATAGGATGTTAAAATTCATTTTAAACTAAATTTTTAACATTATTGGTAATTGTTTAAGAAGTATTATTTAAAATATTTTCCAAATTACTCATTTTGATATTTTTACCAAAGTGAAGAAATGATTTTTCTTAACTTGTACAACATGACCTTTTTTTCAACCACGATAATAATTATTTATTACAACGATTATTTTACAACATTAAATGGTTATTTTAAAGGAACTTTTATAGTTGATATTATAGGAATTATTTAAAATATAAAAAATTCCAATGAAACACAAACTTTTTTTCATCATTTTTTTATAACTAAATTTGTTTTTTCTTCTGAGATTCAATGATAATTAAACAGGGTTTTCTGGTTAAATATAAAGATATATGTATTTTATTTAGAATATGGTTCTTCGATATTTAATATAAATTATGTTTCACCCTGAAATTTCTCTCCAATGCATTGGGTAAAGTGATAACATTTTTCAGTGCTAGGTTACTCCAATGTGATATGTCAATTATACAGTATGGTGATTCCATTGTAAGGTTTTTTATGGAGATATATTAGGATAATGATTAATTGTATAAACATGATATTCTTGAAATTATTTATAATGTTAATTATACTATTTTAGCAAGGAAGGCGCAGGACTAGGCCGAGTGCCTAGTCCCCCAGAAATATATTAATAAAAAAGGAGATAACGTACAGAGTACATAAGAGAAAGATAAACAAAACAATATTCCTCACAATATCATATATCAGAACGCATCAAAGATGTCACCACCACCACCTTCTGAGAACTCATCCGGATCCGCCGACTCTCATTCAAAATGTGGAGCTTATTGACTTGACATTTGTATGTATTTCTCCCTCTGGCGTAACTGCACTGGGGACATGGGTTGAATGGTCCTGCTTCGTCCCCTCATTTGACCCATGTCTTCCTCTTTTCCATTATTTGTAGAAGACCTGGAGGATATGGTCCTCGGCATGATGAAGTAATCTTTTATGGGTTTCCACTTTGGTGGAGCGGTGGAAGTTCCATTGTTTTCATTCCTTTTCACCCCATTCCTGAGGATCTCACTATATGATTCCTTTATATGACCCTTTGGACATCATCCTTGATTTTCCTTCCCCTCATACACCATTTTAGAGCTCTCATGCACCAAGGTGGTCGTACCCCAGAATGGTTCCTTGTTACCATTAACAGGTGTCAAACAAAGAGAATAATCCCCATTGTTCTGATTCATTCTGCTTGCCTCTAGTCATTCATGCCTATCCAAGGATATCTTCTCGACATCATGCTGCTCCAAAGTAGCATTCTCATTCAGCACTTCCTCAGGAAATTATCCAGCTTCTGTTTCAGGAACCTCTTTCATCAGATTCATAAGTTAACGCTTTTGTATCCCACTACATCCCTCATTTGGTTCCTCATGGATCCGGACAGCTAGGTCCCCAGCTGCCTCCCCCATTCCCTTATTATCACCCTGATCAGACTTATCATATTCCACTGCGATCATATCCTAAGGTGAGTGTTGTGCTTCATGAGAATTGAAATCCAGATCAGACAAATCTGCAAAGCAATTACTTGGAGATATGATGATGTCTTCCATTAGGCCAACATCACCATTCCCCTTACTCGACAACCTATTTCCACATTCATAATTTGAAGGATCCTTCAAACTTCCTGACTCAGCAGCAGCACTATAATTGAGATCATGCTTTAATCTGTCAAAAACCTCTCTAACCGATGGATTGACGCCTCCATTGGACTCCTTCTTCGGAGTAGGAGCAGCATCACCCGGTGCCTCCATGATTGCCTCTCTAGTAGTTTCATCAATAACAGCATCTATAGATCCACATGCCTCTGATGTACTTTGAAACACAGGAGCAACAGGAGGATTCATTGCGTCATCCTCTTTGTGTCGAGGAATGCGGCAATAGAGGGTAACCGAGTGACCAAGGCGACAACAGTTCGTACAAAAGTGTGTCCATGACTCAAAGAATAAATAATAGAATATATATTATGTTATATTGTAACAACACATTCATTTATATCTCTAAAACTCATAAAATATATGAATTTAAAACCTCAAAGGCCAAAGATTGGATTATAAGTAAAAGTTATGAATTTATAATTTATTTCTTTTCAGATATTATAATAATTCACCATAATGAACCAAAATTGTCTGTTTCATTAAATTCATCAAATAATCAGTATCAAATATAATGGAAACAAGGTCCATTTAAAACATTATTCTGAGATTAATAATTGGAGGTTATTTGGGGTTTTAATGATTTAAAGAGGGGATTGTTAGGTTTATATTCCGATGGAAGATACAGTGATAAAATATTGATTTCGTTGAAAAACTAAATAGCTAAGGATATTTTTGAGAGAAATATATCAAAAATTGGATCTAAGTATACTTGATACTAGTTGAGATACCTAGTGGTGTCCCATTTTAGGGATGAATGAGTGGTTGGAGACCACACGGGAGGTTCCCAGTGGGACATTAGCTGGGTTTTGATGGTGCACAAGGTATCTTACACCACTCTGATCCATTTTCTATGTAGAAATGAAAAGATATTCAATGATTGAAAAATAATTATCTCAAGAAATATTCTTATTAGAATCTAGAAAATAGTATATATGGTCATCTCTAACTTCTACTAATTCCCATCTTACTTTCCCATTTTTTCAAAATGTTTTTTAATTTTTTATTCTTACTAATATTGGTTAAATTCCATCTCTTATCCATATATTACATCTTCTAATTTCATTAGGTTATAATTAAGGAATCCATCACTATTTATTTAATCATATTAGAATCACTTTAATATCATGGAGATTCAATGTGGGAAGGCTATAGGTTGTAAATGGTTTATGTAATAACATAATTATGCATTTTTCAATGAAAATATTTTATTTAATTGATTTAATCATGGATTTATTTCAATTTTATATAAAATTTGGTGGTTAATCGACAATGAGTATTAGGGTTTTTATTAGTATTTGAATTATAGGTGCATGGGAATATGACCATACCTTTTTATAATGATTTCATTGTCATTACACTAAATGATGTGTTATTCCCATATTTAAAAAATTCCATTTAAATATTAGAATTATGTTTAAATTGTTTTGATTAATTAAATAGGTGATTTTGCAGTGTTAGTTCATTGTCTATTATGGTTATTGTTGATTCATATTAGAAAATTTTGGTTGCCTTGTGTTGGATTCATGAAAAACGTAACGAATCTATCATTGAAGAAAGTGGTCCTTAGTTTTTTTCATATTATATTAGATAATTTTCTATAATATATATTATCTATTTTGGGTAGGTGTGTGTTCCTATAATAGAAAATAAATTTTTACCTTAAATATTTAGAGTCTTGTGAGGCATGTTAGGGTTGTCAGTGTTTTTTATGGTGTTATTCTTTGTATCAATGGTCATCATTGTCCTTAAAAAATTTAATGTGATATATAATTTAAAAATTAGAACCCAATAGGGTGTCTGTGATTATGAAATTTCTTAATGGGAACATATAAGCATCGTTTTATGACCCTTATTAATGACAATATCATGTAATTTAATGTTAAACATGGGGTTTTCCTCCTTATAATAATTTTGTATTATTGGTGGACTATTTTTCCTATTTCCCTCATGTTATGAGTGAGAGGGTACTAACTAATGTATAAAATGGGTTTAGATAATTGATATTGTTGATTTAGTTTTTCAAGGTAGTGGTTAGTGTTAGGAATAATCTAATATATGATTTTTCCTTTAATTAAATTTTATTCCAATATGAACATTGACTTGGGAAATTAACTTAGATGTTATTTTAATTCGTTCTCTAGATAAATTAGATTATGTAATTTTGAAATGGGAAACCAATCCTTATTTTATTGGATTATATAGTGTCATTCTAATATGAATTGTCAATCATTGTTTCTTATATGTTATATATTATTCATTGAGATGATATAAAAGTTCAAAAATTTTAATTGGACATGTGATTGGATTTGATACCAATCCTCTAATACATCAATGTTGGGTTGTATGCAATGTTGATCCATTCCTTAGCTTAGTAATGGGATTGTATTCAATTATATTTCATTAATTAATACTAGTTATGGGATTAGATGTTATGAAATTATTCTTGGAAATAGAAGTATGATTGACCATTAAGTTGATCTATTCATTATCCTTGTTTAGGGATGGGGAGATATTAAGATTCATTAAATAGATTTGGTTTTGGGTCAGATATTTTTCCTACCAAGTATATAAGAACAAACAGTTATTCTGGATTAAACTCAATGATAACAAAAATTTTATACATAAATCTTATATGATGATTAATTTTTATTATAAGTTGCTATTATATGGGACCTGGTTATCTAATTTTTATAGGATTCCATGTAAGCCTAATATATTATTGTGATATATTCAAACTCAATATTTGAACTAATCATAAAAGGTATATTCTATTCTTGATTGCATTTTTTAGAACCAAATATAGTAATATGTCATTATTATTAGCATTAATCATTTTAATATTACATTTTGTGTCTACTAATATATTTTTAATTTATCTAGAAAATATATTTGGTCATGAACTAATGAGTTTTTTTGCCACACCCTCCTTGCGAACCCTATTATACATGTTGATATTATGGTTTTCTTGATGTTCTACACAAGAAACCTAATATAGGTCATTGGATAGTAAGGATAAAAAAAATTTGTGGTGAGTCTAATGTGATGTTGATGACTCATTATTGGGTATTAATTTCATTTAATTTTAAATTATATCTGTTATTGTTGAGGATTATCCCATTATGGGATCATGCATATATAAAGGACTACCTATCCTAAATTGGTTACATTTTTTACACAATGGAGGATGTGATTATTTATATGGTTTTCCTAACTTTTTTAATTATACATGTTTATCTATAATTTTTATTTAGATATGATTTCTAATGAGATTTATTTTTTTATAGATATTTTATGTTATGATTTGGTGGGTACTGTCTCCCCAAATGGATTTACTAAACCTTCTCCACTAGTATGATTCCATTGGTATATGGGTAAGACAACTTGAGGAAAAGTGGAATCACCAACTTGTCTATGGGTAATGTGATATAAGGTGTTAAAAATGTGTATCAGAGCCTCGATTCATTTTTATTATAGTATTGGAAATTGTATATAGATCCTGGATTGGCTATAACATAGGAAGGAAGATGTATTTATGCTTGTATTTTATAAATATGGATAGAATCCCAAGTCTCCAAGTAGTGTGGATTTCCATTTATCCTATAGTTATTCAAATAAATATAATTGTTTTCAGGTGTGGTTTACTAGGATTTTTATTTAAAGTTTTACTTTTGGAATTATGAGGAAATAAAAAGGGTTACACACATCATTGTTTTAAAGTATGATTTATATGAAATTTTTATTCTTGTATTTGATAGATAAAATGTGTTTTAAAATTATTTATAGTTATTTAATGTGTCAAAAATAAGTTATAAAGAGTTTTCATATATAATTATATAGTGGAATTTTATTTATCTCAACTTATAATTATTTGTTCTTTATATTATTACTACTTGGTTATTGGAAATGTTTTTTTATTTGTATTATATATTATATCATACAGTTGACATAATTGTCATAGTGATTCCATTATTTAGGAAGAAAACCTTTATTGAAGTATTTTTTAAAGTACTTTATGGTTATATTGGATCTTTGTGGTGAATGGTCATGGTTGGGGATAGAGTAACATGTCACGTTTTTTACTAATATTATTTTCATTTTTGGAGATCTTGATGAGATGCATATACTGAAGGTGGAAATTTTAATTTAATAATGTATGTCATAACATTTATCTAGGATTTTATGGTTTAGTTATAAATATATATGATATAGATGGGAACCTAGGTATAGTTGTATTAGAATATAAAGTGTTTATATAGTCTAAGATATAAGAATCAAGGTTACTTCAAGATCTAGGACCTATAAGGGTTTGTGGTCCATGGAAAACATTAGAGAGCCAATATAAAATGAGTAAGGACTCAAAATATAGTTTATTTTAGTATGTTTATGGACTATCAAGGTGATTTTCCTATACTATTTCAAATGGTTAGCGAGGAAATATTGTATCATCTATGAGAGGGGTAAATATTTCTACTATATCTCTCCAGTATCGAAGAACATGGAAATTCCAAAACTAGGGGTTCCATAAGACCCTTAGTGAACATCTGTTTACTGGAGAGGATTCTAAATAGAATAAATGGCCCAACATATACAATAAGGATAAAATTCCCCTAAATTAGTGTTATAAAATAGGGTAAAAAATTACTAGCACATGAACAACTATAATCACAATACACATAATAACTATAACCACAATGATATATCTAAATCCCATGATTAATCATAAAATTATACATAAAATAAACTGTAACTAAAATTATCTAAAATAAAAAAATGCATTCTGGATCTAATTCCATCCATATGCCTCACATATCCTATCTCAACATAATTTAATGTTTTCCCTGCTCAATTCACTGCACATACTGAGCTCAACCTAAAAGAAGACAAAAGGTCTATATGTACACTGATATTCACATATATTGTGTTATAAATGCATCTCATTAGCGTCTTACAATGTTAATATATTATAAAACATTATATGAATGTATACATGATGACTAAAACAAACATGTCACACAATTTCCTTGGATCCCACATGTTAAACTGGCCACTATGACAGCCTGGGCATATGGTTACCATGTTCTAAACTACACTAGGACACTAAATCATACCATATTCGACACCATGTTGGAGTCAATCTCTTTATATTATCATCTATACCATTATATTAATTCTTATATCATACCTAGAGACCCAGGGTTGGGTGAAGTATAAACTATTGACTTAATAACTATGAACAATGGGAATGGTCATACAGATACAATTATCAAACCATAACTTCAAACTCAAGGGTTGTCTGTTGGTCTCAAATTGCACCATACCAGGACCCAGACACTAGGGTGGTCCTCAACCCCAGACTACCCAAGGAATTTTCCAACATGTACACTAACCCAAGTAACACATTCAAATTTCCTTGGCCTAATAATTAAATTAAAAGAGAAAGATCATCCTATAAACCCATCCTTGGAGTCTTTAGAGTGGTCCATCACATTGACCTACCCCAGTATACTCTAGGGGGGTTAAAAAGGACATGAAATCACACCCTAAATGTATCTCATCACTAAAATGTCTAGCTGAACTTTGGTATCTAGTCTCTTTAAAACTATCCCCTCAGGAAAGAATATCACAGCTCACCCATTTGAGAATATTCTATATTAATGCATTTTCTTATATTTATCCATCAATTTCATGTCCCATAATCACCCTCCAATGATGTCACTTCTTGAAGGATCCTATGACCTAGACCTCTTGGATCATTCTATCCCCTTTAAGTCCCAAAACAACCCTGGTCTAGGTACCTAAGGACTATACCAATCTTTCACACACTAAACCCATTGGCATCATAATGTCATGTCCTGATCAATCCCACAAACCACTCCAAGATCTGACATCATATATCAAACATGATATTTCTCTTCCATTCAAACTAAGGCAACTACTATTTATTTAACCCATGTAGTCATGAAAAACTCGACCCTCTCACGATGCTAAAAATGATCTCAGACAGCCCTCAAGAGGGGGTCACTGAAAATTTTAAAATGAATAGTAATCACACCAATCATTATTTGTAAAACCCCTTTCATGGATTACCTTCTATCACTATGGAAACTGACCATAGATACCCATATAACATATCATATCTTAAATCCTCTTAAAGACTCTCAGCATCCTAAACATCAATCACACAACTTTGTGAAATAGGATCTAGATGATTATAAATTCCCCAGGTTCTAAACATCACTCACACTAAACATTGGATGCTCAACACAACCACATCTATTTTATGTGGGATCTCTAAGACACTTGTCATCACTCTGGCCCCATGAATCATTGATGATAGAAAAAATTAATGGATAAGAAAAAAAAAATTTTGTATTAAAGGTTCTATATACCTCTATCATAGAGTAACTACCCAATTGAAGTTATGAAACCCCTTATCCAAGTTCATTAACACCTCATCCAAGCTTTTAATTCCACTCAAGATCCTTCTTCATGTCAAGAATCATAAACACTAAATTATAAGTAATATAATTATTAATTTATTTTATAATAATGAGTCATGACTAATATAAAACTCATTGAGAACCATATTCACAAAGGAACCATTACCATCAGCCCATATAAGGTCCACAAATTACCCTTGACGCCTTTATGACAAAAAAACACTATCATTAAGAACGCAACCAACGGCCAATTTGATATAGTTTTATGAAAAAATATATATATAATATGATAGTGATATACCTCTAATGAAATGGTTATCTAAGGGATACATTAAACCTATCAGGTTTTCCACTTTCCACTACACCTAACTTTCCTATGATTTCTCCTGATTCCATTGTACTTTGATAATATTCATGATATCACACCTGGAACACCATAAGAACAAGGTGAGGGATAATAGGAAGATCCTGGTGAAACAACCCCTCGAATTGTGAAGTATCATGGAACACCAATTACACTCCCGGTTCATAACTCCCAACTCATGAGAGCACTATTCATCTGATTTAAAGGCACCCCTTGATACAAATTAAAACATTAATAAGGAACTCAATAAACCCATATCTCTTGATATACCCCAGTGTATTTATATTTTTTTATTAGGATCAATGTACTTTTAAACCTAAAACTTCTCTCACTTAGGCTGATTCCAAGACATGGTTCTCCCCCCAAAAGAATTTACAACCAAAAATTCACTTCTAGTTGTCAATGACATGCTTAAAAATTTCAAATATTTATTTTTACACTGTTCTCATCCCACTAAATATAGAATCAAATCAAAACATTATTCATACCTCTACATGTAAAATTTTACAAAAACACATGGTCATATCTACTCGAATGTCTTCAATATAACACCTTCCTCTAAATCGGTGTTTTCATAAATGGACCACAATGCTTGGTGTCACTCATATATTAAGTCATCTTACCAATAATCACTTCTTTCCACGTGTTTTCATCCCAATAGAAACCATCTTTATGTTATATCACATGATTCACCCAAATTAACATGCGACGAATTAGAACCCCCCCCCCCAGAAGCACACAAAGAATCTCAATTTCACCCCTAAAAAATATGATAAAACTATTTCAACACCTGAACCACATAATTATTCAAGGGTAAAACCTCTAAACAAAGTGAAAAGGAATTATTTACTCAGATAATTATGTTAAAAATTAGGTTTAACCCCAAAAATCATCTTATATCACAGTGAGATCACCATGATCCCAATTCCTATGCGTCAACTCCAACCATCAATAATACAAATTTTAAAATATATATTTTCCCACATAACCTAATATCAATTGATATTACAATAAACAATAACCTCAGTGTCCCATCAAATGTTCGGTAATTTGTCCCACTACCTCCATGATTTTTATTTCATATGGTAAATTTATTATTAACCAATAAGATTCTACCATCCATACGAGTATTATTATCGACACCTCACAAGATAGCATAGACAGTCACTATTTAGGGCCCTTTCCTTGTACATTACTACATTTAATGGATATATGTTGAGTTATCTTTAATACCTAATATCTATCTCCAAACACTAACCATTAAATATTTATGGGTCATTGGGAATGATGTCTGTTAATAGAAAATGGTTTACTCCTCACCATACACCAACCATTAAACATATCCTCCATTTTTATCCTTAACAGTTCTAGTTACCCCACTCATTTTCCAATTATTGATCCATGGTTGTTTTTAAATAATATATGAGACAATAACTCCCTAAAAATCCTTATAAAGTCATCCATCCCGGTTGACCAAAAAAATTTACCCTAATCCTTTAGTTTTTTCACGTCCCAGTATAGGAAAATCCTCATTTTCCAACCACATATCTAGGTATACAGGTCTATGAGTGTATCCCCACCATACTTCTGTAGTTCCACCACTACGAATCATCCAAAAAGTGAAAAAATCTTATCAAACCCACAAATGGACCATTAAATCATTTTGCATCCCAACTATGTCAAAATACAGTCACACGCATATAACTTCTTAGAAAACCTCAATATCCTCAACCTCCCTCATTTAAGGTAGATTGATCCATCGATAACCCTCTCACAAGTTCGTACTCACCTTTATACTTGATCTCACCAAAATCCAACATATGCAAGCAGTCTGCATCCCGATAATACTCCAAAACTCATGATCACATGAGTCGCATCTCATTTGAACTATAATCACAAACATAACTCATTTATGATTCCACGGATGTATGTTTGTAACAACCCAAATTCCATGGCATCACATGTATGGAAAGGATAACCACATGAAAACCCACCACACATGCATCATTCCAAAACCACAAACATCTAACCACGATACCATAGTGTAATACTAATAAAAATCCAGGGAACCATCTATCCATATTGGAAACTAATCATACCATTAAAAACTATAATCAATATTATGATAACCTCTCATTATATATGACATAACCCAGGTATATCAATCATGAATTTCTCAATATCCCATAAGGTTTTCATATAATTACCTCGGTTGACTATAT
This sequence comes from Viscum album, assembly GCA_963277665.1. Lineage (NCBI taxonomy): Eukaryota > Viridiplantae > Streptophyta > Magnoliopsida > Santalales > Viscaceae > Viscum > Viscum album. Next base: position 811,066,800 of record OY728159.1, read on the forward strand.
ATAATTACACCAAAAAATATATGGTAAAAGATAATATAGTTTTTTTTACACTTTATTAACCAAATTGAAATCAATGACTAACAAGGTTCCACAACCATATGGAAACTTATTCTAATCCTCATATGATTCTTTCAGAAACATAGTCCTATATTGAACCCATCAAGGTTGGTTACCATGGCATCAAATTCCAACGCTGTTAAACTAAGCATACCCCCAAATCCATTGAGTAAGGTAATAAATTTCCAAATTCACCATATAAATCCTACACTATTATTCATATGACCTAAAACCAAAAAAATAAAGTGGTTCAAATGGGAAGAATTCTACCAACATAGTGTAACACCCTGAGATTATGTGAATTTTATTAAAATAATTTAATACTTTGGATATTTATTTATTTTCTTTTGTGAAACACTAAATATAGTTTGGCTTTGATTTTACATAGCAACATGTTAAGCTTCTGCTACACATAACTCTTAGATTTGCTTGTGGTATATTCAAGAGCAAGTTTTACTACCTTTTAATGGTGTCCCTATATTTAAAAATAAATTGGGAATACATTTTGAATCTTATTTTTTCAATAAACCTAATTTTTTAATTTATAATATTTAAATTAACTTTTGGTTAATTTTCTTGATATTTCTAAGAATCGTCATTTTTTATGACTAGTGAATAATACTGCATTTTAGTTAAAAACACCTCTTCAATTAAATAATTATTAATAATAATTTAAATTTTAAATTATCTTCTAATGTAACAATAGATCAATTATTAATATATTAATCCAATTTTTTTCAATGGAATTATAATTATATTGAAATTATAGATAAAAAGATTATTCAAATTTTGAACTATTATACTTTAATACCCTGCTTTCCTGCCATGTCTGTTTGAATTATTTTAAAATTATTTTCCCACTTCATTTATTAGAATTTTGAAAAATATAAATACCAGATTGTAATAAATATAATATTTTTGGTCTAATAATATCAACTCAATTTGTTACCAAAAATATTAGTGGTAGAGATTATAAATAATTGTGGTGATTAAGGTAAAATTAACCATACTGAGAGAATAAAACATAATATTAAAGACCAAAATGACCTGAAAACTTCCCCAAAAGAGATTAGATTCCAATAATTCAACCATATATCCTCTTGGTTTAATTTTTTTGTTCTTTTTTGAAATTATTAATGGGTAATTCCTTATATAGAAGGTTATGTAAGGCAAAAAAGAAAATAATGTGACTTTTCTAACATTTAACATTTATAAAACATTGAGATGTGTTCAATAAATCATATGATGGTTTATAAATATCCATTTGAAATATAAATGATTTATTGTTATTATAATAATTTTTCATTAATTTTTATAGATGATTTAGTTACATAAAATTCTTATGAAATAATAATGTAGTTATTATTTACATAATAATTAACTCATATAAATAATATTATAAATATTAAAAGTGATGTAAATTTATTTATTTTGTTTATATTTATTTTTTCATATCAATATATCATGATACATAAATTTTAACGTAAATTATTGGAATTACAAAATTGTTTAGATATTTTAAAATATAAATAAAATAAAATAATGGAAATATTGATACCAATTTTATTTTAAAATAAATGATATTTAATTGAAAGATTTAAAATTAATAAAATCATATATTATTTAAAAGTGATTTTTATGTGTTAATAAATATTTAATATGGTCTAATAATTGACCAATTTAACTTTTATAATTAAAATAATGACCCATATACGGTAAAATCTTTTTTAGCATGGCTGGAGTTGAAGTGGTGTTTTTTTGCCTTAGAAAATATTGATTTAAAATTAATTTCTAAAACACATGATAATATTATATTTTAAAATATTTATACTATTTATAATTAATTGGATCAATATTATCAAAAAAAACTAGTTTAATCAATCTTAATAGGTAAACTACGTAGGATAGAAAACTAGTGTCATTAATAAAAAACCAAAATTATAAAATTGGGGGAACATAGAAGTTAATGAACAAAATTATTTAAATGTACATATTTTTGTGTTGTGGAGGTTTTTATAGACCATTATTCCCATTTAATAAATTATTTTTCTCATTTTGGAGTCATATTTGGTAATGTATTCCCCCCATTTACGAATTCCTTTGGTATTTACAAGAATGGCTATCTTCTTCCACTATAAATAAGAAATCACTCTCTTGCTTCCTCACACCTCTAAAAAACATAGTGTTAGAAAAGATCATCCCAATGCACATAAAAAAACTCTATCATCCTCCTTGAAGCCTCCCTTTTATAATAAGGACATAAAATGAATCCCTTTAGTGAAAACCAAAAGGAGTTACCCAATTACAAGCTAACACCCTCCTACAAGCCCCTTTATTTTATTTCTATTCTCCACTCCTTGAACTCTTATTATTACATTATTATATAAAAACACCTATATTCTCAAAAAAACTAGAATTTTTTAATTTTAATGTTTCATTATAAACTTGAACACACATTAATCTAATGGGTAACGATGAGTACAATGAACTATTTCCTCATAAAATGATTATTGTTCATTTTTCCTTAATCAACTCCCATGGTCGAAATTATGATGTACAATATATATATATATATATATATATATATATTTGTGTGTGTGTGTGATATTTAATATATTTATAATGTATTTATTTTTCAATAATTTTTATTTAGAACATATCCTTATTCTTTCCATCTTTTGTAAATAAGATAATTTTATTTGAGGAAGTGTGGACTATCCCCCTTTAAAAACGATGTGACTCGATCACAGACAACATAAAATATATTAGAGGTTTAATTAGTGATACTATGCAATAAATATAACATAATAATTCTACTATAATGATATTATATACATATATAAATATGCATATATTTCATTTACTTTCTTTCTTTCAATACGTAAATAAAATGGAAGCAGTGTTAATGCGTACATATGACCTACCGTTATAATGAATGATTAAATCCATTTCATACATCTATATTCAATAAATTATCATAATAAATATATACAGAATATTATATTATTTATAACATTGTTAAAATTATTTAAATCATGATATAAGTATAAGGACCAATGATAAAACAAATTAGGACACAAGAGAAAATTAAAGAAAATATTACCTAAAGCATAACCTTAACAAGAAATTGTTAACAAGAAGGAAATATAAATTATTAATAAAAACATATATGTAATTATATATAATAATATTTACTTAAATAATATGTATAATAAACATACATTTATTATACATGATGTTTGAATTATTATGATGAGTCTCATGGCACAATGTAAGGGAATTTTATCTCACATTTTATTTCTATGAGATAAATGCTTATTTCACCACCCATAACCTTTGTGTGGCGTGTATACATAACATGGATGTATTATATGATTAATATACATAAAATACTTGGTTTTTACATATCCAGTCTATGATATTTCTTTCATGGGGTTTAGGCTCCAATAGTTAACAAATCGGTAATGTAATTTTGTCTTTATTTACCTTCTTTGTGATACATGTCCTTTTATGCACCTATATTTTTTGATAAGGGGTATATTTAACCTTTTATATTTTCTATTATTAAACATATTGTTCTAATTATATTTTATTCTTCATATAACTTCATTTTTATTATTTGGGGATTATGGTTAAATGTTACCATGTGTTTAGAATTTATTGAAACAATCTAATTACTTTTTGGTATTGATTATGTTTATTATTACTATTCTTAAATATTATGAGGAATATCTCAAGAAAATTCATGAATTTTCTTATACTCTATTTATTAATAATATATTCCTTTAATGTTACCATGTTTCCAATTTTTTTATATAGGATAATTAAGAATGTGTTTTTAAAAAATCTAGACATTGTCCTCTCTTCGATTGGAAATCTGTGTTCCTTCATAACCATGTTTTCTAAATAGGGTTTCCAAGAATATTCAACTATCCTCCTGTAATACTTAAAAGAAATTATTTTAATTTTTTTATATTACAAATTATTTCAAAGGATTATTATTTTCACATTCAAAAAAAACAATTTTTCTAACCTTTTACCATGAAAAAAAAGGAATATTCTTCTGAACTCATATGACAAGTAATGATTTACCCTCCTTCATAACAGAAATTACCTTGAATATTCCCTAAAAGGAAAAATATTTATTATTTTTAAAAATATTTTTTTTCCCTAATATTTTGGATACTAATTATTTTTAATGTGATATTCCATGAAAAGGTATTTTTTTTAAAAAAAATTCGGTTATCAATGCTTCAATTTAAAGTTTTCAAAAATATTTTTAATTAAAAATGTTTCCAAAAATGTTTTAGGTTTGAAAATATATTTCAAATGTTTTAAAGATTTATTTATAAGGATTAATTGAAAATAAATTTCAAAAGTTTTTCAATCTTCATCTATATATTTTAAAGAAAAAACATTTCAAAAACATTTCATTATTTTTTATAAGTTTTGAATTTATTTTCAATGAAATACTTTTCAAAACGTTTTCAAAATTCCTTTATAAAATTTCATGAATAATGGTTCTCAAAAGGTTTTATATTTTTTAAAAAATAATTATTAATGATGAAAAATAATTTCCCCAATAAAAATTTTCAATATATATTTCCCATTAATTTTCTATATAATATTCCATATGATGTTGTTACTCATATGCTTTTATGAATTATCTTTATATTTCATTCATATTTCTTTCTTGAATGGTTTATCATTTGATAGAATAAAACTTATAACACCATTTTCTCTTCCACAGGTTATATTCTTTTGAAACCCACTTTCTTCATGGGTTACACTTTTTATGAAATGATTATGAAGCACATATCTTTTTTTCATAGCATATTATTTGATTATATGTTTATTATTCCCATTTCATATATTGGGTTTTTATGTGACTTTTATTGATCTTCAAGTACATGTATATATAATCTGATTATGAGATAGGTGATATCAATATCTACATCCAATGCATTGGATAAATATTTATATCTCATGAGAGAGAGATGGATAGAATGATAAATGAACTTGGTTTAGTATTATAGGGTTGGAATGAAAAATTAATTCAGTTTAGTATTACCAGTTTGGAATTAGAAGTAAACTCAGTTTAGTAAAATAGGGCTCGAATATGGTGTGATCTCGGTTGTATAAAGTACCTTTCCACTAATATGGTCTTATTAGTGATGTCTTTACTACTATGGGAATAATTTTATTTTTTTTGTTTCCTTTACAATTCATTTTTTTATTCCTACATTATGCATTCATATATTACGTTCTGCATCTTATTATGATTCATGTTTTATGAACATTAAATATTTATACGATGATTTGTGTTTGTAGTAAGATGATTTTAAGGGAATGATAAAATAATGTTTTTTCATGTTATCATTCCCATATGCTGATTTTTATTCTTACATGTATCCATTTATTACGCATACTAATCATTAAAGATCATCCCTTTTTATGTTACCTTTCCCATGTTATGAAGATAAGTATTAAGTATTATTTTTATAAGATGTTTTCTAGTCATGAAAAATATTTTGGGAGATAATGTAGTTCACATATGTATGAGTGTTATTATTTACATGTTTCTAAAGGCACTAAACAACTATGCTCTTTCGGTGTCTGTTTGTCTTTTTTTATGTAATTTAAAAAAGAGATGTAATTTCAATGTATTTTAAGACACAGTAATTATAGTTGGTATTAAATTGAAGGTTTAGTTATATATTAGAAAATAATATGAGAAAACATGTGTGAGATCCCTAGGGATATTTCTAAGAATATATTTAGGGATTTTTTAAGGATAAGTTTAAGTATGAGCTAATATTTAGGAGAATGTATTGGAATTTTAGTAATGGATAGAGTGAGTGGTTAAATAGAAATACATCCATATCTCAATATTATAAGTTTATTTGGTTATGTAATAGATGTATCTAAGGATAATAAGTATGAAAATATATCTTGGGCATGACATGGGGTAATCTAGTACGTGACAAAGGCCTTACTGCACACTAGTTTTGACACTCCCTGGGGATATGTTTTTAGAATTCAGAAAAACATTATGAACCATCATGAGGATTTATATTGAAATTTACTATAAATATCCTAGGATAAACATTAGTATTTATATATCTTAGTGGTAGGATCCCTGATTTAGAAAACACTTCATGTTTTTTCCATAATTATGTGGTTTTCCATTTTATTAAATGTTTCTCCTACTAATAATTATGGTTTTAAACAATGTATATTGGTTAAAATTAAATTATTTAGATCTGGGAAGTATAGGAATTATAAAAATCAATTTCCAAAGTAGAAATATCATAATAATAACTATTAATGTTGTATAAATTTTGATTAACAATTGAAAGTAATGGGACTACAAATGAAATATGAAAGGTATGGGATATTCATCCATGGTTTTTACATTAAATGTTGAAAGCATGATTAGATTAAGGTTATGGAATATTTAGAAATTATTATTTTTTAATATAATAGAAAATATATATTATTTAATAAGTTAAAAAATTTAGAGTAATGGTTTCAAAAAAAAGTTGTATGAATGAATTTTTTATCATTCAAAATTCAAATATTATATTATCAAAATCATGAAATATATAAGTATTTTCCGTAAAAGTTTTCATTATGTAATGAATTGGACAGGATAAATAGTGATGGTGGTTTAAAAAAACGATATTTTATTAAGACAATGTAACCCTTAATGTTATTAAAATGATAATAATAATTAATTTAGCTTGGATAATGAGATGATTGATTTATATAAGTAAATAGTATATCCCAAATGAACCTAGATCTGATTATTTATTTGTTGAAAAGGTGGTATTTTTCATCAAATATGACATTTTTAACATTTTTTAATAAATCCAATATATTTTGGAATAAGGAAACATTAATTTTTTTGAAAAAGTATTTATGGTAATTTAGGTTATTACTGTGTTCAAGAGGATTTACAATAATGGAATTCACATGTTTAGAATGTGAACACCAAGATATAAATTATTATATATGGTGGATCAATGTTAATATCATTTCACGTCCTCATCGATATACATATTCAGTAAGAGTTATGGGGTAATCCATTTATGGAAGGGATAATGTTGAACATCAGCTGATCTTAGTGTCATTAATTTAATATGTCATTGTATGAGGATTTGTGCATGTTGGATAACCTGTGGTAACCATTTTATAATAATGATATATCATGGATCTCATGATATATTATCAATTCAGTAATCAATAAAATTAAAATTTATTTTTCTATAAAAAGGTGATGTGAAAATATGTCAAGACACAACCAAAGGATAATATTTTACTTATGAATGGGAATGAATTCAAGTATGTATAACTTCTCATTAAAATTCTTCGACTCTAAGGAAACAATATTGAAATTGAAAATGTTATCCAAGTACCATCATTTCTTATCAATCAAATGGTCTATTAGATAATAGAGTATTTATGGATTTTTGATTGTTGACATTATCTTGACCTTGTCCTCTTTCAATATTCTCCATAACTTGATAGTTAAATTTATCTTTCATTTCCATGTTTTCACTTTCCACTGATCTTATCCTATGTGGAAACTAAGCTATGTGTTACTCTATAAAACCATTATGTTTGAAACATTATTTTTTTGAATTATGTTTTAGTGTTGAATTTCACAATTTGGGATTCAATTAAAGAAACATAAAATTATTAAACCATTGATAACTCAGTTGAGTTTTGAGTGTGAAAGTCATTTTAGGCGGTAGAATGTAACACCTGGTGATTTTGTAAAACAAAAAATTTGAATTAATTTAATATTTTTGATATATTATTTAATTATTTTCATTAAATACTAAATTTTGTTTTTATTTCATTATATGTATCTCTATGTTAAGATTACGCTACATAAAACACTATCATTGGCTTGTGGTACAAGAAAGAATGAGATTTACTTCCTTTTAATTGCATGCCTATTTTTAAAACTAAAATTTGACACATTTATGAATTTTTTTTAAAAAGTAATCATTTTTTCTAATTAATAATTTCAAAATTATCTTATGATGAATTTTTAGTTTTTTCCCAGAAACATCAATTTTTTTATGAATAGTGAAAAATACTATATTTTAGTTAAAACCCCCCTCTTCGATTAAATATTTATTAAGGTTAAATTGTTTTTTAATCTCGTTTTGGTAGTTATAATAGATTAAAAATACATATATTAATCCCATTTTTTTCATTTGAATCATTTCAACATTGAAATTAGTTATAAATAGTTGTTGAACTTTTGAACATTTTTTCATTAAAAACCTGCTTTCTCACAAAAACTATAGGATTAGTGTAAATATTTACTTTCCCACTTATGTTATATTTATTTTGTAAAATTTAAACCCAAAGATATAGTTATTATTTTATTTATTTTATAATAATATCAACATAATTTTTTACCAAAAAAGATAAGTGACAATGATTTAAATTAATTACGGTGTTTAAGGTAAAAGTAATCTTAAAAAGAGTCTAAAACTTAATATTAATTAACAAAGTGGCATAGACCCATGTCCAGAATACTTTATTCCAAAAATTATCTTATATAAAATCTTATTTATAATTTTATGGGTTATTGGGGTATTATTGAATGAATTTTCCCTATATAAAAATTTAAGTAATGAAAAAGACAAAAACTAAACATTCCTTACAATTAGCATTTATAAAACCCTGAGATATGTAGAAAAAATAATATTATATGTTATATGTATCCTTTTGAATTATAAATGGGTTATATTTATCATTATAATTTATCACTAATTTTTAGAGATGATTTAGTTACTTAATATTCTTAAGAAACTCTAGTGCAATGATTACTTAGTTAATAAATAACCAAAATAAATGATACTATAAATATTTAAAGTGATGTAAATTTATTGAATTTTATCCCTCATTATTTTTTACATGAATATATTGGGTTATGTAAATTTTAATTTTATATAGTTTCATTCTAATATTTTTTTATAATAATAATTAAATGAATAATGTCCAACAAGAAGTTAGAGTTATTTTAAAATAAATGTTATTTTACAAAATGTTTTTAATCTAATAAAATATCTATATTTTTAAAAGTTATTATTAAGAGTTAATAAATGTTAAATATGGTCAATTAATGGGCCAATTCATCTTTTATAAATAAAATATTTTCCCATAGATTGTAAAATCATATTCAACACAATCGAGGTTTAAGAAGTGTTCTTGTGCATCACATGTGCTTATTTTAAAATAAATATCCAAAACATCATATTTTTTATTTTTTAAATTATTTATCATATTAAAAATTAATTATATATATTTTCAAAAAAATACCACTTTAATATATATTTAATGGTAAAACTAAATTGGTTATAAAACTAGTGTCTTTAATAAACACAAAAATGATAAGAATGGGGAAAATAAAACATAATGAACCAACATAATTAAATGCACATATTTTATTATGATAGAGGTTTTTATTGAAAATTATTCTCCTTTAATACATTTTTTTTATAATTTTAGGTCAAAATAGTTAAGGTATAACTCCCATTATTGAATACTTATTTATATTTACAACAGTGCAACACCCTTTCCACTGTAAAAGGAAACTATTATCCCACTTCCTCACACCATTCAAACAACTAGGGTTCTTCTAATATCTTCCCAATACACATAAAAATAACACTCCCTTAATATTTGTACCTAAATTTTTGAATAAATACTTTAAAATATCCCTTTGTTTAAAACAAAATGGTTTTACCTGATTAAGAGGTAACACCCTTCCTCAAGATTATTTATTTTATTTATATTATCCACTCCCTAAACTATTTTCATTTCATTATTATATAGTAAATAAGTATAATAAATATACTAGGATGATTTTATTAGATGTTTTATACCAACACTCACACATAATTCTATCTATTTGGTAACAAACATTCTATTTACGTGTACGGTGAACTACTGCCTCACGGAACAATGATTGTTCATTTTTCCTTTACCACTTATCATAATTGAAATTATGATAGACACTATATTTAAAAATGTTATAAATTATATATCTAATTTATTTAATATTCTCTAATTTTTATTTATAATACACCCTTATTCTTTCTATCTTCTGTAAATATGATAATTTCATTTTAGGAAGTATGGACAACCACCCTCTCAAAGCGATGTGATTTGTTCTCACACTACATAGAATGTATTAAAGATAGGATTAGTTAACCAATATAATATATATGGAATCATAATTCAACAATTATTATATTATATACATATTTACATATAAATATATGTCATTTTCTTTATTTCATTCAATACGTCAATAAATTAGAGGTAGCGCTCATGCGTTTGTACAACCTACAGTCTCAATGATTGGTGTATTCCATTTAATAACCATATATTATAAATATTTTTATTGTAAAAATATAATGAAAATAAAATGATATTTATATCATAGTTTACATTCTGGAAATCATGATATAATTATAAGGATTAAATATATAACAAATTAAGACATAGGTGAAAAACAATGTGAATATTACCTGAAGCATAACCCTAATATGAAATTATTAACAAGAGGGAAATATAAAGTCATAATTAAACAATATATTTAATTATATAAAAGAATATTGTTTTTTAAAATGTTTATAATAAACTTAATTTTATTAAACAAGATGTTTGAATGAGTACAACCAGATCCAAGACACAAGGTATCAGAATTTCATCTCAGTTTTTATTTTTATGAGATACATTCTTTATTCACCACCCATTACTTTTGTGTGGTTTTTATACTACCCGTGCATGTATAATATGATTATTATACAGGAAATTTGGGTATTTACATATCCATTATATATTATTATTTCATATGTTTTATGTTTCCATAGTTACCAAATCGTTAAAGTAATTTTCTCTCACTTTTTTTTCTCTAAGGCACATGTCTTGTTGTACACCTATATTTTTTAATGAGGTGTATATAAATTACATGTAATTTTATATCAATTATATCCTTTTTTATGATATTTTTTGCTATATTTAATTTCATTTTTCTTATATGTGTTGTATGGTTCAATGTTACCATGTAGTAAGAGTTTATTGAAACAATCTCATCAATTTTCAATATTGTTTATGTTTATGGTCCCTTTGATTAAATATTATGATCCATATATCAATAAAATAAATGAATTTTATTCTCCAATGGATATTCATTTTATATTTATGTATTGGTATCATTTTTATACTTTTGTCACACTTTGTAGTTAATAATGTGTTTTTATGAAATCCTGACTTTACGCCCTACGTAATCAGAAATCTATGTTCCTTAAAAACCATGTTTTATAAAATGGTTTTAAAAGAATATTATACTAATATTATATAATATTAAATAAATATCTTTCAAAACCCCGCTTGTTGGCTTTGAATCTCAACTACCCCAATTTAACATCCAATTTCTAATGTCTGGAGACTAGCGCAGAGTAGGAATATCACACACATGGGAGGAATTATACTAATTTTTATATAGACACAAACATATATATGTATATAAGCCCAAAAATAATGATATTTATGATAATTGATTCTAATATATACATACATAGAGAATCTCAACATCAATGTATGGTATTAAAGTACTAAAAATTATAAAGGTCCAAATAAAATAACAACTAGAAAATATAGAGAGTCCACCATAATCAAAAGGAGGTGAGTAAAATAAAATAAAGCCACATTGAAAAAAATTAGGTCTATCTAGGTCAGCCTTTTCATCACCATATCCATGTTTTCCTTGGAGAATATCAAATTGGCCATCATCTTCTTAAGACATGGCACATGCAGGAAGATACCATGCAAGGGTGAGTACAAAAATAACCATTAGAACACCTATAAAACAATAATCATGAAATATCAAGTATAGTAATATCATAAAAAATGTATAAAAATCATGGATAAAAATAAAACCTAAATTTACTCAAGAATGGAATCATGCCTCCACGTGGTTACACAAAAACTCCCAACCACATGATTCAACTTGAAACTTCATGGATAAGATCATTCAAGGAGAACCATCTCCACATTCCATACTATCTTTGGAGAAACTCATCCAAGTGGTGATCATCATTGAACCTCTAAAAATATAACCCACTAGTCCTTGAAGTCCCTAATACCAATCTAGGGGATCACACATAGGACCAATATGGGACCCCACAATACTTATATGGATCAACTCACTATTTAGGGGATCGTATATTAATGATTCCATGAAACCTACTTAAATGACCTACTATATGGAGGGTCATAGTTTACACCAATTCCACAAACCCCACCTAAGGTATGAAAGATAATTCTAGATGTTGATACATCGATCTCACAGAGAAATGCCACAAACTCTATAAAAGAAGCATCCTGTATAGCGGGTTAAAATAACTAGATGTGGATTCAATTTTTCATGGTACCCTTGAGGGGATTTACCAATGGGACACACTCATCCCCTACTTTTACAAAATTAAATAAACTAATGGATCCAAACACATTCACATGGGGTGCACATCTTGTACATGGAGTACATGGTGCATCCATTCATCCCCCAATCTACATGTATGGTGTTTCCCAACGTGGCCGAAAAACCTATTAATACACCACATGTGAGTTTATCTCATGGTGTGCAGAGATATTTTGGCACCCTTCCCATTCCATATATTCATGATCATGTACTACTTCTAATACTTAGGTACCAAACTGTGTACACCTAGTTTTTCGCTTGTACACCATGTTGTGTCCGATTACATGGTTATGTCCATGTACTCTAACTATGTCTATGTAATATGGCCGACTTATTCCATGATATCCTCCAAGATACATGTCAAGCTTCCACAATAGATCATATGTCCTAAGATAGGTTTCACATGGTGTGTGATATTTTTCTCCTTACACAAACCCTATCAGTAAATAAATTGTTACACATGGTGTGTAATTTTATATTACCCAATGTGTAACCAAGGACATTCAAGAACCAGTGGGGTTTTCTATCTGTTTTCCTCCAAAACTATACATCTATAAAATTAAATGGAATCAATGATATTAGTCTTTTAACTATTATCGTCTCCACTTTCTAGGATCTGGATTCAAATATGCTCATAAAACATCACTTTAGGTAAATATTTTGCAACCACACATCAAAACTAGGAATAATGAAATTAATTTACCCATATAATCTACCAAAAATTATTCTCTGTAATCATCACACCTCAATTATACACTTGATAATAAACATCACTGATTGAATTGACTCATTTCTCCAAGGAACGGTCATGAAATGATCATATACTATGTATTCATCTAACCAGGACACAAATATATTTCCCAAGATGATCATGTGAATAAATATAGGATAAATCAATAAACCATAAAATTTTTGGAATGAATCCATACATTGTTCATTTTTCCTCAATTATCTACTGAATAATTATACATATGAAGAGAAAAATAAATAGAAAACAAAACAATCCACAACAAACCAATCTATTATTGATGTGTGAATAAATTATTGATTTTTTAATTGATATTTTTTCAATCAATATAAACTTATATCATTTAAATATAAAACTAATACAACTTACCTAGAGTTTTGATAGACCACTGACAGAGAATTTTCATGTGTTTATAATTTTGGAAGGATCCATGAATTTTATTAGTGTACAATCCTCAATCTGATCTTCATCTGATATTATCTTCCAATGATCCTCTAATGGATCTTCCCAAACTATGGGTTATATGAATAACCATAGGGATAGAGAGATATCTGTTTAATTTTTGAGGATTTTAGGTCATGATAGATTAAAAAAATAAATTTATTTTATTTAATAAATATATTTAAATAATCTCCCCTGACTGATCCCAACCAAGGCGTCCAATGAACTCCCACATTATGTCATGCCTAAGGTAAAACCCTAACTCTAGGCTCAAATGTGGCCTTATATTTTGGATCTTATCCCTATTTTCAGTGTTATTCCTCTTTTTTAGAAAACCTGGATGTGCATGGAATTAATATAATTAATTTTTAAAAAAATATTATCCTTTGGGATCATCAGGCCACAGATTATCTTTTAATCATAGTGCCTCTCTCTAAAAATAATCCATATAAAAATCTAAAGTAATATATAATGTTTTGGGTTTTTGAATCAGATGTAAAACCTCTAACTTTTTATAAATTTTTTAATGTTTGGGGGGAAGTCCCCCTAAATTGATCATGATGAAATAAAAACACCTCTTTTATACTGGGAAAGTGGAAACCCATTACATTAAGGGTACATAGACTTAAGGAACATGACAAAAAATATTTTACAAGTCCAAAAGAATAATATTTCCAAGAAGATTATAGACAATCTCATTGCCTCCCACACCAAATAGTGCAGCAGTGAGATTAGTCAAGAAAATGTGCCCCCCCCCCCTCTGTGAAGAAGTTGCACCGTGCTGGTAGCCCAGTGTGTCAGAGCAACTCTCCAACCAAAAAATGTTGAGGATAGCCGACTAAAATGCATCAGTGCACTATTCTTAATTTCGAGCCTCCCACCCGATAAAGCATGAGGAGAATATCCATAGTGTCAACCTAATGAAACATGGTCAGAGACTAAAAATCACTGAGAAACTATCAGGGGGAAAAACCCATTCTACCATCAAGATATGACACATGGTTGTTGATTGGTGTCGACACCCCATCCCTATTTTTGGGTCTCCCACCCAATAGTACCTACCAATATTGCACCATCCAAATTCCATAAGAGATATAAGTACCCCCAAAAAAACTTATTTAGAAGAACACATCGGAAAAATGAGACCAACATAGAATAGATTTCAAATCCAGAGAATCACTCTAATGAAGTGTTACTAGAAAAACATCCAACATTAAAAAATAAAACAAGTAAAACCAAAGTGTTCTCTGCACAAACCACATAAAAATATCTAACTCCACACTAAACATCTAAAGAAAGATAAATATGCCAAACCAAATTCTCCCCCAATGTGGAAAAACAAGGAACCCCCAAACCTTAAGCTCAATATGTTTTCAAACTAGTTCATCCATGAATCCACCCTCTGAATTCTACAACACATCAACCCACAGAAGCAGTTCTAGGCTTGGAGGGTGTCGTGGTAGTTAGGATGGGATACAAATGTTTCAGAGTCCCAAAGCCCTAATTTTTTAGTGGTATGTCACGTTTCATGGTTTAGGTAAACCATGACACCTATTATAAATAATTATGCACCCAATATTTGTATTTCCACTTGGTTTGGAAAATACTGTGAGTTGCGGCGCATTATCATGAATGGAGATCTGCATTTTCTGAAAAGGGATTCTTTATGGTTTGTGAATGGTTTGGAAAAACCATGTGGAAAGCCATATGGGTAGTTCTAAATAAGAAGTACCCATTTACTGAATTGTGCATGGTTTGTTAATATTTCGGAAAACCATGTGATCTAACCGTGCAACCTCATGTAATGTGTGAAATTGTATTTCTACCCCTCCCTCTTATTCTTTTTTCTCCTCCTTTTTCCTCCTTCTCCTATGGACCGAGAAAAGCCAAATGTTTTCCTCCATATTTCATCATCCTCTTAATTTTGATCCTCCTTTTTCATTAGTTATTTATTATTAGATCCATAAGTTACATTGGAATCGTATCAGTAATTCTATTTTCACCCCTCCATCTCTTCTCATTATCCCTTTCCACCCAAAGCACTTAATCCATTTGAGTCATTTTTCCATTTTTTCAAGTCACTAAATGGAAACAATGAATTGTTACAAACCACCTAGATTTAAGGGATACTACTAGAAGTTCATGCATCTATAATTCCAATGTAATAGGTTTATAACTTTCTATTTATTTTCATGGATGTTTTCTGTGTAACTTTTAGAGCATCGTTGGGTAGTTGAGAGAGACCCTTTTGAATTTAAATTCATAATGTTAAAAAAATAATATAACCTCATGTGATGCCTCTGGGAATTACCAGCCAAATTTATGCATGCGAGGTAGGTTTAGAGGCCATTAACAACCTTCTGTAGTTAGCATGGGGTGCATTATTGATTTAATTTGAATTTTTTGTTCAATTGCAATTGTAAAATTAAATTATATATAATTTTTGTTTATTTGAATTAGTTTATAAATATATAATTATTTATTTACGTGTTATCTGGTCCTTTTTATCATGAAGGGCGTTGAACAATGGATTGAGGTGGAATTTCCATCAAGAATGAGGTGACATTGTCATCGGTTTGGGCTTGGCCTAGACTTCTTGAGTGATGTTGATCATAGTATTAGGTATCATGGATGTCGGTTGAGGTGGAAAGGCCATAATTTTTAGTTAATGGCCTATGTATTTTGGATTTCATATCCATATAACTTGATAAACACAGTAAAATGGGCACGAGTTACTAATTGGATTTGGCTTAGGTACTAAATTGGTGATTTCCACTTAACTGTGATGGCCAAAGCACTGAATGGAGTTGTGTGCACATAATTTGAGTCAGTGATGAGGTTATTTTCACTATTACTATTGGTATATTCCCCCATTAGTGCATAGTAGGTTATTTTTTTTTGGGGGGGGGGGTTTATTGGCGTATAAAGCCATGGATAAGTTGAAGAGCCTTTTAATGATAGTGATGAGGTTGTCGGTTGGGGAATGAGGTCCTTTATGTTTGTGATTCTTGGGCCATGGTTATTTTGGGAGAACGAAGATCATCATTTTTCAATAGGTTTTGATTTAATCTTATGGGGATTTTATTTGAAGATATATATTATTGTTCCTTTGTATATCGGTTATTGATATGATGAAAGATTTTGAGTAGGTGGCTAAGGGACCAAATACTTTTTTGGGAATGCCTTCAGGACATCAGTGGTTTGTTGAGACCCCAGTTTTCGGGTGGCTTGTGGTTTCGAGTTACTGTATCAGACGAGTAACCTGACAGCTCACGAAGATATTCTACATCATGGGATAACTTAGGCCTTGGGACAATGATCCTATCTTCTTTGATTCTTCTTCTATTTCTTAAAGTAGGTTATAACTTCATTGTAGAAATTGAGTACTAGAGAAGCATGTTTGTTTTATTTAAATTGCATGAGTTGTTTCCTTTATTTAATCATATATTTCACAACTTATTAAACACATATATTGGGTATCCACATGTGGGTGGTATCCTATTGAAAATCATTCTCTCACCCTATACAGGCCCTTTGGGACATGTGTAGACTTTATGCATTTTCATTCCGCTAAGGGGTTGGGCTCTAGGTATGGATCATATTTGATTTTAGCAAGGGATGTTGGAAAGGGAACTTGAGGTCTTTCCTCATATTTTTTTCCTTTTTTTATCATTCTATATCAGCATGTTTATATTTATGTATTATACAATGGTAATTCATTAGAGACCCTCCTATTTATTGATGTGTATGAATTGTATTGGATTCAAGTTCTATTTAGTAGCTGCAAGTGGCATGTTGTTGTGTTTACTTTATTCCATTGTTGTTCTATGTTATATTTCCTCTATTGTAATATATATTGTTTTCCCACCATTTTAAGGACTATTATGATTCTATTGAGTCTCTTTTCCACAACACATTATATTTATGTACTCACACCATTATTATATCATCCCCTGAGGGTATAATCTCCCCGCTATTACTCTTTTATGAACTCTCAACTAATTGTTATCCTATGGTGTTAGGGGGTGCATCTAAGGAAATTGAAACTCAACCAGATAACACCATTTAGGTGGATAATCTGGTCGATGATTCTACAAGTGGTTTCATAGTAGTTCTTGGTTGGGATTTAGTAGGAGTGCATGGATGGATACTAATGAGATTGATATTACTCTTCTCCTGTTCTGGTCATTAAATTTTCACTATGGTAGATTAGGGATTATTACATGTTGAAATTGGATTCATAGCTCATTCTTGGGATACTGAAGGCCCATGTTTGAATGAATAATCAAGTTACTAGGCGTGGGAATTTCGTTTCTATTTTTCTCATTTTACAGTTTTTTTATTTCCAACTATAATAGATTATTTAAAATGTGAATTTTTAAATATTTTGACTTGTGACCCTTAACCTGGTGAGCTAAGGGAGTAGATATTGAAACCTTGTCTTGGTAAGGAACGGTTTGTTATCTTTATGTGCTTATTCTCTTTTTGGAACATGATAGAATGACTAATATTATATATGATCATGTGCCTGGGAGTTTTTTTAATTTTTAATACATATTTGTAAATGATATGATATATATATATATATATATTAATATGTGTGAATTAGGAATGGATCCTATAATAGCAGGAAGGTACTATGAAATGGTGTAGTGTTGATCCCCAGGTGGGGATATGAGGTCATCTAATTCGGGTGATGTGGTCTGTTGGGATGAGTGTGGGATGGGGAATATTCAATATTTGTCTCTACTGAGGGAGGGTAATAAGGACATGAGATAGGGATGCAGAGTGTCATGGTTCTTATAGGAAATGGTAAGGTTAGTGAGGATGTTCTTACCATTATTTATTTCTATATCTACATTATATATATATATATATATATATATATATATTATTTGGGTTTTCTAATCATGTTGATGATATTTAGTGGGTTTCAACCTAGAGGCCTCAGATGGAGCATTAGGAAAGGCATGGTTTAGTGTTGAAAGAGAACATTGTAGAGACCCGTATCTTGACATACATGGACATTACATTACATTTGCGGAATACTTTGTACATAACAAAAACACACAATAAAGGATCGTAATATTTTAGTGTATTTGGAAACTCGGAACGTAATCTTCTAATCGTGGTGAAAGTTCTTCAATATCTCCCATAAAGGTCATCCCTTTTTCTACCTAAAACCTTTCTTTATATCCTAGGGAAAAGAAAAAATAAAAGGGTGAGATCAAATGCTCAGTAAGGGTAAACAAAAGAAAAATCAATCACATCATATACATAGCTTTTGGAAATCTTAACCTGCAAAAGAGCTCATAATATCATAACATGGGATATATCATAGAAGTGAAATGTAATCCCAATAATCATAACTTAAAACATGAAAATTTGTGGCATACACACATAATCATAGAAAATCATTTCTTGTTAGTCAAGACTCATTGCCAAGACTATCTTAGTGGACAAAGTCCCTTTCTGAATCGAGTAACCCTCGTTTCAGTCCTGTTTCACTGAACCGGTATAACCTACCATTTCAGCCATGTCTATCTCATGAGATATAAAATCTTTACCCAATGCATTGGAGGGAGATATAGGTCCCACCCATCTTATAATGAATCCTTTCTTATGTGTGCCACATAATCATATAACATACATCATCGCATAACACATGTAACAAAAATGGGATTCTTGAAACATCATGACATCATAAATCAATTCATATAAGATAAAGGAATTCATAAAAAATATTTCCATCACAACATAATCAAACCAATGTAATAATAGAGATAAAAACAGAATCCTTTTATTATCTTAGATGGAAAATAATTTTGATAAAATACTTGAACTTCATTCTTGAAAAAATATCCTTTCTGCTTCAAAAATACTTTTCCTTTCTTAACATGTTGTACAATTATAAACTAAAAGAAGTTGATTAAAAAAAACTTAAAAACTTGTAAAGGAAACTTCTTGGAAATAAATTTTTTAGAAATCCATTCATGCCGTATAAGTTTAAAAAAAACATTCTTCGTACTTTTGTCGGAAAAGTCAAAAGTACCTCGTACGAAAAACGACAAAAGATTCCTTTCATACATATTACTAAAACTCACCGAAGGGTAAAAATGGATTTAAAAAATTGTAGGTGGATGGAAATAATATTACATATTGATGAAACATGGATGTGGATGATAAAATACACCCCAGTAAATACTTACGAATAAACAATCTCGGATAAAAATGAGATTGTGATATTTCCCTTACCTTAGGTCCGACTTGCTTTGTAAGTGTCCGAAACTCCTGTATAATGCTTTAAATCATGTTATTGACTTATTACAGAATCATATTCATTGTTATGATATCATATATGGTTCACTTATGACATTATATTACCCGTTCTTTTGTAAATTCCATGTTAAAGAAGCGTTTTGGGTAAAATCGTTTCATTTATCGTAGGTGTTTTGACTTGTTGTTCTTGACATCATTATTACTTATATCATGATTTACTTACTTCCAGAATATAAAATATGATTTATATATCATATATATTCAGTATATATATATATAATAGGTAGATAAATAAAATGAAAAACACCGTTCATGGAGACGGTAGTCCGTACGTACGCATGAACGTTGTTTTCCTTTCCTTATTGTCTTGAAATGGAAGTAAGTAGATGACATACATATGTATATATATATACATAAATCCAGTAGCTTTATAATGTCATATATTTCATTATTATATCTTATATATACATTATAATCATTCTTAAATTGTTAACATGGAGAATGAATCTCATCGCGTCGTGGAGACGGTAGTCCGTACGTACGCACGAGCGATGATATCATTTCTATAAATATTGAATTGAATTGGAGTGGATTATACAATATATCAGAATCAATATGATGTTGTAATAACTATGTATAGTTATTCTTTACACCATTATACCCATCCATGTAAGGTGGTGGTGGAAAATAGATTACACCACGACGTGGAGACGGTATTCCGTACGTACGCACGCGCGGTGATTTCTTTTTCCGTAGGATGGATAGATGGTGAAATAGGGTTGTTTCATACTTATAATAACATATCAGTATATGAGTGATACTGATGTTATTACTTCATAATGAAACAACCTAAGAAGAAGAAGTGGAAGAAGAAATAAAGATGAAAGAATTGGTAACGGTAATTACCTCTTCTTTGAAGTGCCTCTTTGAGACCTCCTCTTAGGGCACTAGAAGTGGTCTTTGAGGAAGACCAGGACCTCTAGGATGTTGCTAGGGAAGTGGAGAAGGGAATTGGGCAGGGGTTGGCCGAGCTTGAGTGCTCTAATTGGTGTGAGGAGGAGGGGGAGGAGGTGTCCTTTTATAAGGGAGGAGAGGGGCACCTTAGGAATATCTCAAAATATTATTTTATATTAAAGTCAAAATCGGTTTATAATGGTTCCAAAGGGTCTTATTTCGAAGATAAGGTGGGGAGGGGTCGAAATCCTATCAACCAATAGAATTTAGACAAGTTTAGGATATTATTTTAACCTTATCAATTAGATTTAACTCTAAGATAAATAATTTAACTTTTACCGTGTCTTTTTGTTTTCTTTCACTATATGGTTAATACACTTACTATAACATGCCAAACGAACCCAAAATTGTATATTATTAATAAATATATCCTTATCTAAGTCATTTGTCCGAACCGTAGATTTTTAGGAATACAATAACAATTAATAATATAATATTTGATTTAAAAACTATTTTGTGTCAATTTTGACACTATTTGATATATGATTTTTGTGAAAGTCATAACAGAATTAAATGTTCGAACCAGGTTGATTAAATCAACATTAATATATCATAGTAACCTATAAAATTAGTGTAATTCATAAAAATTTTCAAATTACATTTATTTTTGTGTTTATAACATCAATTATGTCAATATTTCATTAATAAGATAATTACTGCATCATTGTTGTGTCATAAATAAATTAAATTATATTATGTCTAAAAATTACAAATAAAATACCATCATGTAGGAAATCGTTTTAGCTTTCTAATGAATATTTACAGTCGAATTTATCTTATGTATAACCCCATATTAAAAATGATTTACTTATTAAACTTTGATTTTAACTATTTTAACCTTTTTTTAAATAAATTAATAATAAATGTCCTAATCTAATCCAAGTGGGCCTAAATGGTCATATTTTATTCCTAAGTTTGTTTTTGGTCGAATTACACTTGTCCAATAGAATTAGGACATGTGTTAGGGTAATAGTAATATCATATTTACCCTTAGTTACCCTATTTACTATTAACCGCGGTAAAAAAGTAAAAAGTTACTATTCACCAAAAAATTATTTTCATCTTATTGAACCACATTTTAGTCCTTGATATTAACCGTGTCTCTCGGATTTTCAAAATTCCATTCACAGAAGCGGCAAAATTAAGTTTTATGAAAAATTCAGTTTTTTTTAACTACCACTTAGTAGTTTCACTATTCATCAAAAATTGATGTTTTTCAGAACAATGCCAAAATTTCATCCTAACCTATATTTCATATTCCGAATTCAAAAATGAAGTCTATTTTACCAAATTCATATCATAGAATTTGCATTAATTAATTTTATAATTAAATCCCGCTGTTAAAACAAATAGCGTGTTTTTAAGAAACAATATCTATCAAAAGATTGACACTTGATTATGTCTGGTTTAAATGTGAAATTACATCCAATGACCAACATTGTATTAAATTGTAAAAATATATTCTAAATATACTTTAAAACCACTCAAATTAATAATTTATCACTATTAATTATTTCGATTAAAAAAGTTGTTTTTAATTATAATTTAGCAATTTTCACTATTCATCAGAATATGAAAGTTATCCGAAAAGTACCAAAATTTCACCTTAGGCTAAATTCGATACTCCGGATCCAAAAATGAAATTCATTTTGAAAAATAAGATTTACAGAGTTTTAAAAAGTGGTTATTACTATTCATACCGGCTAGTTTTAATAATATTTTAATAGCATATCGTTGTTTAGTGAAACTCGGTATTGCGTATTACACACGCTATCGAGGAAGGTCGCGATTGCGTGTAATGCAAGGCAAGACAAGGATGCGTGTTGTGCAAGCTCCTTTTGGTGTAGCGTACAACACAAGACATTAATAAAATTAAAAAGAATATTTCTTTATAAAATCTTGGGCTGTTACATTCTACCCCCCTTAAAATGAATTTCGCCCTCGAAATTCGTCAGGGTTATAAATGGTTTACTATTCGAAAGTTTCTTTAATAGAAACCCACATCGTAAAAAGGAATATCAAAACCAATCTTTAAAAACAAAAGTATGAAACCTAACGGTTACCCAAATAAACTAATCATTGGGTTTCCACATAGGTGAAAATATGGATATGGAAGAGAAATCTAACCATCATGTTCTGATGGAGAGTGGTAGAGAACATGGCTATGGAAAAGCCAGTAATCACAAATCCATAGATTTGTGATGATATAAGGTACCATCTGATTCATCAGGTATAAGATCACTAGGACAACATTTTTGGTTTTCAAGATCATTTCCCCTAAAGTTGAAGAATTTGAATTAGAATAAATACTTACTTTATTTTGGTACAATCTCACTATTGTTCGTGCCTTGAACAATTTCCACTTCATCTCTTATATAAATGAAGTTGAATTTGTTATTCGTGAAGTGTTAGCAGATCATGTGATAGAATGACGGGTCATTCCATCTGTCTCGAACAAAAGGTTAGCAAAAATTATATACATAAGTCGATCTATAGTGAGATTAATCATATATGGTTCCTAAAATGGACTTATACTTCATATATCATACTGCTTAATATAATAAAACTAGTTTCTTCTAAACAGGGACTTCCTGTAGGTCAGTGGTAGGCGATAAAGGCCAGTCGCACTTCGGTTGTGGGTTCGATTCCCACAGCCTTGTCCGAAGCGATGGACTGTCGCCCGTCCTGCAGGTTGTCCTTTTTCCAAAACTATATAACATCCCATCAAACAATACTAACTTATGTCCAACATAATCCATTCCAATCTTTTAGGCTTATCCATAATACTGCAGTCGACTCTCATAATATAGTGAAAATGATTACCAGAGATTTGATCCCCATATATCATAAGATATGTTTTGTTGGTCACATTCCAAACATTCAAAGTCCTTAATCGTGTATTCTCTTGAATACCTTAGTGAAAACATGAATGCAGTTAAAAGTTAACACCTTCCACATACTAAAATCCTCAAAATTCTATATACTCAAACCATGATATCACTTAGTCCTTATATCAATCATGAGCTCATGAATACAATCAAACATCTCATTATCGTCTTATCCCTTCATTATGCACATATCATCTACATTCCAAAAATATCTGAATAACCTTTCATGGATACTTGTACCATTAATCATACACTTTCAAAACTCAAGGAAAGACAACAGTGTAACAATCCTGAGATGTCTTTTTATTCCATAGTACCATGGGATTACTTATACAACATTACACGTGATAAACATGTAATCATTCCACTAAATTCTTAAACCATTGACCGAGCTTCAACAATTCTTTCATCTCACATATCATTTGTAGTCTCATCATCATCATCCACATAAATACTACCCATATGACCATACTGATTCTCTTCATGAGTCTTTCCCTTAGGGAATTTGTTTGCATAATGCCCATACATTCCACATTTAAAACACTTAACCATTTTTGATGTCGTAGCAATACCATTATCCTCATCCATGGTGTTAACCGAACCTTTTCCTTTGCACTTACTTGCTTTGTGTCCTTCTTTTCCACACCCAAAGCATCTTCCAGTTCCCTTGAAACATTCTCCTTGATGCCTCTTCCCACATGATTTACATGAGGGAAATTGAACTTTCTTTCCTCTATGGTCATCATGAAACTCCATCTTTGTCTTATTAGCTGAGTCAGGAAACTTACCAAATTTTACTTTATTGATCATATTATGAGATTGCTGATTCGGCATAATAATGATTTTTGGACTTCCAAATCCCATTTCATTTGGTTGCTCATGAAGAATATCATTCCATTGTCCATCATATCCTCCATTATCGTGAATCATCTTGTTTCCAGCCATTTTCTAAAACCCAAAAAGAATAGTGTGAGAGGCAAAATAATGCTAGGGAAAACAACATAGTAAAGGGGGAGTACCCTTAATATCTAACATCTTAGGTTTAATTCTATGATCGTTAGCGTATTTCTAGTACTATAACTTATATGTCTACTTAACCTTAGGGACATCCCTAGACATACTGTAGAAATATCTCTAGGGATCTCACTAACGTTTTCGCATCCTAGATTCCAAAGGTTGACTAAACCTTTCCTCTGATACCAACTGTAGAGACCCGTATCTTGACATACATGGACATTACATTACATTTGTGGAATACTTTGTACATAACAAAAACACACACTAAATGATCGTAATAGTTTAGTGTCTTTGGAAACTCGGAACGTAATCTTCTAATCGTGGTGAAAGTTCTTCAATATCTCCCATAAAGGTCATCCCATTTTTCTACCTAAAACCTTTCTTTATATCCTGGGGAAAAGAAAACATAAAAGGGTGAGCTCAAATGCTCAGTAAGGGTAAACAAAAGAAAAATCAATCACATCATATACATAGCTTTTGGAAATCTTAACCTGCAAAAGAGCTCATAATATCATAACATGGGATATATCATAGAAGTGAAATGTAATCCCAATAATCATAACTTAAAACATGAAAATTTGTGGCATACACACATAATCATAGAAAATCATTTCTTGTTAGTCAAGACTCATTGCCAAGACTATCTTAGTGGACAAAGTCCCTTTCTGAATCGAGTAACCCTCGTTTCAGTCCTGTTTCACTGAACCGGTATAACCTACCATTTCAGCCATGTCTATCTCATGAGATATAAAATCTTTACCCAATGCATTGGAGGGAGATATAGGTCCCACCCATCTTATAATGAATCCTTTCTTATGTGTGCCACATAATCATATAACATACATCATCGCATAACACATGTAACAAAAATGGGATTCTTGAAACATCATGACATCATAAATCAATTCATATAAGATAAAGGAATTCATAAAAAATATTTCCATCACAACATAATCAAACCAATGTAATAATAGAGATAAAAACAGAATCCTTTTATTATCTTAGATGGAAAATAATTTTGATAAAATACTTGAACTTCATTCTTGAGAAAAATATCCTTTCTGCTTCAAAAATACTTTTCCTTTCTTAACATGTTGTACAATTATAAACTAAAAGAAGTTGATTAAAAAAAACTTAAAAACTTGTAAAGGAAACTTCTTGGAAATAAATTTTTTAGAAATCCATTCATGCCGTATAAGTTTAAAAAAAACATTCTTCGTACTTTTGTCGGAAAAGTCAAAAGTACCTCGTACGAAAAACGACAAAAGATTCCTTTCATACATATTACTAAAACTCACCGAAGGGTAAAAATGGATTTAAAAAATTGTAGGTGGATGGAAATAATATTACATATTGATGAAACATGGATGTGGATGATAAAATACACCCCAGTAAATACTTACAAATAAATAATCTCGGATAAAAATGAGATTGTGATATTTCCCTTACCTTAGGTCCGACTTGCTTTGTAAGTGTCCGAAACTCCTGTATAATGATTTAAATCATGTTATTGACTTATTACAGAATCATATTCATTGTTATGATATCATATATGGTTCACTTATGACATTATATTACCCGTTCTTTTGTAAATTCCATGTTAAAGAAGCGTTTTGGGTAAAATCGTTTCATTTATCGTAGGTGTTTTGACTTGTTGTTCTTGACATCATTATTACTTATATAATGATTTACTTACTTCCAGAATATAAAATATGATTTATATATCATATATATTCAGTATATATATATATAATAGGTAGATAAATAAAATGAAAAACACCGTTCATGGAGACGGTAGTCCGTACGTACGCATGAACGCTGTTTTCCTTTCCTTATTGTCTTGAAATGGAAGTAAGTAGATGACATACATATGTATATATATATACATAAATCCAGTAGCTTTATAATGTCATATATTTCATTATTATTTCTTATATATACATTATAATCATTCTTAAATTGTTAACATGGAGAATGAATCTCATCGCGTCGTGGAGACGGTAGTCCGTACGTACGCACGAGCGATGATATCATTTCTATAAATATTGAATTGAATTGGAGTGGATTATACAATATATCAGAATCAATATGATGTTGTAATAACTATGTATAGTTATTCTTTACACCATTATACCCATCCATGTAAGGTGGTGGTGGAAAATAGATTACACCACGACGTGGAGACGGTATTCCGTACGTACGCACGCGCGGTGATTTCTTTTTCCGTAGGATGGATAGATGGTGAAATAGGGTTGTTTCATACTTATAATAACATATCAGTATATGAGTGATACTGATGTTATTACTTCATAATGAAACAACCTAAGAAGAAGAAGTGGAAGAAGAAATAAAGATGAAAGAATTGGTAACGGTAATTACCTCTTCTTTGAAGTGCCTCTTTGAGACCTCCTCTTAGGGCACTAGAAGTGGTCTTTGAGGAAGACCAGGACCTCTAGGATGTTGCTAGGGAAGTGGAGAAGGGAATTGGGCAGGGGTTGGCCGAGCTTGAGTGCTCAAAGTGGTGTGAGGAGGAGGGGGAGGAGGTGTCCTTTTATAAGGGAGGAGAGGGGCACCTTAGGAATATCTCAAAATATTATTTTATATTAAAGTCAAAATCGGTTTATAATGGTTCCAAAGGGTCTTATTTCGAAGATAAGGTGGGGAGGGGTCGAAATCCTATCAACCAATAGAATTTAGACAAGTTTAGGATATTATTTTAACCTTATCAATTAGATTTAACTCTAAGATAAATAATTTAACTTTTACCGTGTCTTTTTGTTTTCTTTCACTATATGGTTAATACACTTACTATAACATGCCAAACGAACCCAAAATTGTATATTATTAATAAATATATCCTTATCTAAGTCATTTTTCCGAACCTTAGATTTTTAGGAATACAATAACAATTAATAATATAATATTTGATTTAAAAACTATTTTGTGTCAATTTTGACACTATTTGATATATGATTTTTGTGAAAGTCATAACAGAATTAAATGTTCGAACCAGGTTGATTAAATCAACATTAATATATCATAGTAACCTAGAAAATTAGTGGAATTCATAAAAATTCTCAAATTACATTTATTTTTGTGTTTATAACATCAATTATGTCAATATTTCATTAATAAGATAATTACTGCATCATCGTTGTGTCATAAATAAATTAAATTATTTTATGTCTAAAAATTACAAATAAAATACCATCATGTAGGAAATCTTTTTAGCTTTCTAATGAATATTTACAGTCGAATTTATCTTATGTATAACCCCATATTAAAAATGATTTACTTATTAAACTTTGATTTTAACTATTTTAACCTTTTTTTAAATAAATTAATAATAAATGTCCTAATCTAATCCAAGTGGGCCTAAATGGTCATATTTTATTCCTAAGTTTGTTTTTGGTCGAATTACACTTGTCCAATAGAATTAGGACATGTGTTAGGGTAATAGTAATATCATATTTACCCTTAGTTACCCTATTTACTATTAACCGCGGTAAAAAAGTAAAAAGTTACTATTCACCAAAAAATTATTTTCATCTTATTGAACCACATTTTAGTCCTTGATATTAACTGTGTCTCTCGGATTTTCAAAATTCCATTCACAGAAGCGGCAAAATTATGTTTTATGAAAAATTCTGTTTTTTTAACTACCACTTAGTAGTTTCACTATCCATCAAAAATTGATGTTTTTCAGAACAATGCCAAAATTTCATCCTAAGCTATATTTCATATTCCGAATTCAAAAATGAAGTCTATTTTACCAAATTCATATCATCGAATTTGCATTAATTAATTTTATAATTAAATCCCGCTGTTAAAACAAATAGCGTGTTTTTAAGAAACAATATCTATCAAAAGATTGACACTTGATTATGTCTGGTTTAAATGTGAAATTACATCCAATGACCAACATTGTATTAAATTGTAAAAATATATTCTAAATATACTTTAAAACCACTCAAATTAATAATTTATCACTATTAATTATTTCGATTAAAAAAGTTGTTTTTAATTATAATTTAGCAATTTTCACTATTCATCAGAATATGAAAGTTATCCGAAAAGTACCAAAATTTCACCTTAGGCTAAATTCGATACTCCGGATCCAAAAATGAAATTTATTTTGAAAAATAAGATTTACAGAGTTTTAAAAAGTGGTTATTACTATTCATACCGGCTAGTTTTAATAATATTTTAATAGCATATCGTTGTTTAGTGAAACTCGGTATTGCGTATTACACACGCTATCAAGGAAGGTCGCGATTGCGTGTAATGCAAGGCAAGACAAGGATGCGTGTTGTGCAAGCTCCTTTTGGTGTAGCGTACAACACAAGACATTAATAAAATTAAAAAGAATATTTCTTTATAAAATCTTGGGCTGTTACAAACATGAATGTTGAGACCTTTGATGGTCAGGCATATCAATTACTGGTTTAGGATTATGCATAGGTTTCATCGTAGGTAGGTCAGATTTAAGATATTACTGCTTTTGGGATGTGGCTTGATGAGAAGCTTAGAGTAAACCTAGTACATGTGATCTATGTTATCAATATGGGTAATAGGGAAACATATCAATCTATGGTTTATATCACATGAGATTTACATTCATAGCACCCACCACATTTTCAAGCTGATGGGGGTCAAAAGGCTGCTAAGAATAGGATAAAGTCAACACAGATCATTTTTTAGCATCTAGAGACACCCCCAAGGAGGAGTTTAAAACTGGGATCCTATATGCACATAGGACCAACTAGGAACTAGTGGGACATTCATGTGTAGGAAAGAAGAAATAAGGGAATGGACTTTAAGGACATTTAGGCCATGTTCATTGAGCACTTCTCATGGAACCAGGGATAGAGGAGAGTGATTGAGAGTTCCTGAGCCTTTAGTAGGGTAATATTTGCGTCATTGAAAATGTTGTGATGTTCACCAAATTGTCTTACTTTGCTCTCGGTATGGTGAGCTATGACACCTCAAGGGTGACCCACTCTGAGGATGGTTTACAGCTAGCCATTATGGTGTAGGTAAACCACATTAGGTCTCCCTCATTATCAAAGGTGGTTAACCAAGAACTCATAGCTAATGGATAATTGATGGTTATGTCTTGCTAGAACTGGGTGAAGTTGTTAGGAGATGACAGTGGCAATGCTTTATATGGTAATAAGCAATGTCAAGATGATTTCTATTATGTTATTAAAGACAAGGATTATAAAAGAGCACTGCAAAGTTGTTATTTAATGGTTTTCCTTCATTGTTTGCAATCATTACTTTTCCATAAATTGTGTCAGTGGCCTCCAAAGGAGTTCCAGGAATGTGGAAAGACAAATAATCTTAAGAGGTTATGTAGGATACCATCATGGGAATTCATCATTCAGGGACAATCATATATTCGAGGATTTGTTTTCAGACCGGGAGTGGTACCAGGTGATGATAGTCGAGCATCATCTTTACATGGGGGTCATGGAATGGACATCATGTAAGAACTCGGACATTCTTTTTAGGTTTGTTTTCCTTTTTCTGGAGTTTTTGAGAAAAGTTGATTTTCTGGAAATTTTTGAACTACATGTCGTGTACTTTATGAGTACCTTTTGTGTACTTAGTTGCCGTTGGAGGACTTTTTTTGGCCATGTCATGTCCACTCTCATGGTCCTGTGGGTGACGTAGAGGCCGCATAAGGTGGATTATGGAAAAGGGGAGTACATTCCATGTACTCCAGAAGTACATGTCGTGTACTTTCTTTTTTCATTAAACGCACTGGGGTCGTGTCTGACAGATAGAAACCACTCCATCTAGGTTTTGTTCGTCCGATAGAATATAGCATCTACGGATCTTCGATGAGCCCTCAATCATCCGCCCATCCTCTGATTCGAACACCGATGATTGCGTTGGAATTTCATCGGTGAGTTCTCTCTTCTGCATGAGCCTTGTTTTCCAATTCCTCTTCTTTTCCATGTTATTGTGGGTTGATCGTTTGGGACTTTTATTTTGATCTACAATGCTCCAAGGAGATTCAATATTCTTGGTTCATTTATATTGATATCTTAACCCCGAGGTAGGTGTTTTATGCCTTTCTGTTTAAATTCTTTGAGTTTTATGTTCAATTTACACCAATACCCTTGAACAAGGTATTGTGTGTTACCGTTTTGACTCAGTTAATTTCATGCCATGCTTGTATGCCAGTGTAGAATTAATTTGGATATGAATTGGGATGATTGTTATTATTTGGATGTGTTTTTCCCAGCCATTGTTCTGTTACGATAGTTTGGTCCTTTTTATCCTTGGATGCTTTTCCTGTTTTCCATGCTTGTTGTTGTAGGATGGAGAGTTGTATTTTCTGAAATGCTTGTTTTGTTGTAGACTTTTTATCCATTTAGTGATATAGGATTAAATTGGCTATATTACACTGTTATGCCTGTTGACCTACACAGGGCCGTGAGAACCTGGTGTAGTAGGTTATAAGGGGGGATTGGCCGAGTGAGCATCCTCAGAGAGCCTAGAACTACCTGGGGCTATAATGGGAATTGACCGAGTGATCTTCCTTAGAGAGTTGTTTATTACTTTAGACTATAGTGGGGATTGACTGTGTGATATTCCTCAGAGAGTCTTTGTCTGAATTTAATAGCCTGGGATATAAAATAAATTGACAAAGTGATCTTCCGTAGAGAGTCCTAGATCTTGGGGCTATAAGTGGAATTGACATGTGAGCTTCCATAGAGAGTCCCTGACTACCTTAGACTATGCAGGGAATGGACTGTGTGAGATTCCTTAGAAGGTCTTTCTTTTAATTTGACTATAACGGGATAGACTACGAGCACTTCCTCAGAGATTCCAACTAAATTCATATCCAGAACTAGTGGGGTTAGACCAAGTGTGCCGCCCAGAGGGTTGCTGGTACTCTTTAGGTAGGACCAGAGGGGGTGGCTGTGAGAACTTCCCAGAGGGTTACCTACTTATGGTTAGTTGTTTTCCTTATTGTTGCTTGATTGAACTATGGATTGTTTAATATTGAGTGTTGTCCAATCTTATGTTTACTGTTTACTGTTTACTGTAATTTTAATGTCCATACACTCATTGACTATTAGGCACAGATCTTCAGGTGGTTACATACTGGGATTTAGTCTCACACCCTATTTGGTTCATCCTTTTGGGCCCAAATAGATTATATTTTTGTAGGTATAGATAAGGGCAAGTGCCCTTCTACTTCTGGTACATGACTTGTTGTGGAGATGGAGAGCATGGAACCAAACTATGGTTTGTGATGATGAAGAGTTTATCTGTTTGTCTTTATTTTTTTGTACTTTGGTCAAGCACAGTTGTATTCCAGCATTATGTCTTTCTTGGCTGCATTCATAGATATATGTATCATGCATCATTTCATATATATATGTGCTCCAAATTTTTACTATTCTAGTCATCCACTATTTACTGTTGTTGGATATTTACTGAATCCTCTATTGTATGTGTTGGTCACTTCCACTATGTACTCTCCCAATGAGGGTGTAGTTTCCCAACTATCACACCCAAGGCCCTCACTGCTAGGTGGTAGCCTCTGGCGTTCAGGGAAATGCACTAGAGGTCATGTGACCAACCGAGTACGGGGCGCCTCTGGCTTTCGGAACTGGGACGTTACAGAGTGGTATCAGAGGAAGTATTTTCTCTTGACATTTAGTTTTGATCTTATATCCAGGGATAGAATGGAATAGGATCTTGGTAATAAGTTGTACCGAGGAGTAGGTAACTCATGAACAGGTAAAATCCAATCTACCTCGTTTATTGCATTTTTTCTAATTTTTCAATTTTACATTTGATTTGATTTTCACCATGGGGTGACTCACATGTATTGTAATATTACTGTTGATGATATTGAGGTTCTATTTCTATTACAACCCGATGAGATGAGGGTATTCCATATCATGCATCATATAGTCACTTGCTAGAAATCACTCATCATGCATTCTTTCCATGTCGTCTAGGATGCATTAGTGATTGCATGTTGTTGTGTTAGATGTTGTGTAGAATATGCATGTTGTTTTGATAGATTCCTTGATAAAATACATGTTGATTGATATGGTATTCATTGTGTAAGGATTTTTTCAGATGAATGCCAAACTATTGTTCTTGAGGTGTTATTGGCCCTCATGGACCGCAATTTTGTGGATCAATTCCTAGTTGTCTTGTTATAACATGTGTGAGATGCCAAGATTTTATTAATGGGGAGTATGGGCCCTCACATATTAGAATTTGGAACTTTTAATGCTCATTTCATTATATTTCTGGGCTCCGGGGTAGTTTATGAGGCTTACTATCCAGAAAAACCTAGAATACATGCCGTTTAGTTTTGAATACACACCATGTGTTCCTCAATTCAGGAAGAAATTCTTTTTCTTAAGTACACATTGTGTAACATATGTACAGGCTATGTAATCTCAAACAGTGTCTTAACTCATGTGGCAAAGACATGGGGTTGGGAATTCCCTGTAGAAACACACTGTGTTAGAATTTTACATGCCGTGTAGTTTGACACAGGTACCAGTCCGTGTCATGAACAACACGGGTCGAAGTTATCTTTCACATACACACTGTGTTAGAATTTTACATGTCGTTTAGTTTGACCCAGGTACCCAGTCATGTCATGAACAACACGGGTTGGAGTTATCTTTTCACATACATGCCATTTTAGGATTTTACATGTCGTGTAGTCTAACCTAGGTACCCGACCGGGTCGTGAACAACACAGGTCAGTGTTATCCTTTCACATACATGTCAGGTCCATATGGACCACTTTGTGTGGTGTCATACATGTGTCAAGCTGTATCACTAACAACACAGTCTAGGTGAACTTGTTTAGTACATGTCATGTCTGCCTTGCACATGTTGTGTAGTATTGTCTTCGGAGAGGAAAGTGTCTTAACAGTGTATAAGGACCTGGGTAGGGAAATGGGATTCATGTACACACGGTGTTCTAGGACAATACTCCATGTGTTTTGGAGTGTTGCATGACTAGTTTTGGCGGGAGTACACGCCCATGTGAATGACATGATGGAACACATCATGTAGGGGAAATACACATTGTGTAGTCATGTTTTTTTTAACATGAATTTTTTCTTTCCCCGACTTTATTCTTTTCCTTCAGTATTCATTCTTTGATAATCCGGAATCTATGTGTGAATTTAAACTTGCAAACTCATGCCAACTAGATGTACCCCAGTCGACCGCCAGTTATAGGGTAGTCATCAGATGCCTGATATGGCTGATCAGGGACTTTTTGTAGATCCTCCTGTTGTGCCAGCCTTGACATCAGCAGTTATACCACTTGCAAGCACTGATGCGCAGTTCAGGGAGAGTTTTCTGAGGATGATGCATACCTTCCAGGGAGAACCACCTCCTACCTTGTTGATGGAAGATTTGATGTGGGTTTTCCAGTAACAGCATCCTCCCACCTTCTCAGGGGAAGGAGGACCACATGCTACAGATTCGTGGCTTGATACCATGTTTACAATCTATGATCATCTCGAGGTACCAGCAGAGATGAGGGTGAATCTCATGACCTACATGCTACAGGAATCTGCCAAGAGGTGGTGGGATGTCATCTCTCAGGTGGGATGCCACTAGAATATGCCCTGGGAGGAGTTCCATAATATCTTTTATGATTACTTCTATCTAGAGACCTTGAGGGCTGATTGAGCCTGAGATTTCATGAATCTAGAGCACGACAATCTTACTGTTATGGATTATTCCTCTCGCTTCATAGAGCCTCATCATTTCACACCTATCCCATTAGGTGATGAGTTGTTCCTGGCTAGGAATTTTGGGGACAGTCTCAGGCAGGAGATCTATTCTCTGGTGAACATCATCAGGATGACTTTGATATCCTTTATAGTCAACCAGGTGCTGATCACTAAGCGCAATCTAAGGGATTCTGGAGTTGTGATCCCAGGTGGTTTGGCATCCAGAGTTAGTGTTCCTCCAACTTATAGTAGGAAACGCCATAGGGAGATAGCATGTGGAGATCACAGTAGGCAGGATGCACCTTCAGGTATCCATGTGGTGTGCTACCAGTGCGGGAGGAGCGGGCATACGAGCCCATGTTTACCGAGAGACCCATTGGAGTGCCGACCTTCTGGCAAGATGGGTCATCTCCAGCGTTTTTGTCAGTTTGTTTCTCTAGAAACTGGAGACGGGGGTTCTTCAATGACCCCATGTTCGGGAGCATCACAACCAGCTTCTCACCAGTTGGGGAACTAGATTTCATCCAATTATTCAGGCCAAGGTGGAGGTCGTGGTCGTGGAATCCAGTCACCTGGTTTTCAGCGACATCAGGGTGGATCAGCTCAGAGTGGCTAGGCAGGGTCACAGGGCCGCAGTGTAGGCTAGGATTTTGTAGTGGAGATTAGAGGTATGATCATAGTAGCCTTATTCTTAACATCTACACTTTTTGATATAGGGTCTTCCCGCAGCTTTATATTTTTTTCTATCGTGGAGATATTTGGGCTCTACATCTTTTCTTATGCTGATATATTGAGGCTAGATACTCTGTTAGGGGCTCGAATGGCTACTGTACGTTAGTGCAGAGGGTTCCCTCTACATGTCGGTGGATGTTACTTTTTATGGGACCTCTGTGTCCTAGAGATGAAAATCTACAAGGTCATTCTCGGTATGGACTAGTTAGTTCCATTACAGGAAGTCTTCGACTGTTATCACCACAGGGTGAGTTTCATATCACCAGAGGGTGGATCATTTCTTCATAGGGGTGATTGGGATGTCCAGGAAAGCCGAGCAGGCCCAGAGCATCATGTGTTGGGAGGAGTTATGGCCCAGACTGATAGTCTATATTTGGATGATCAAGAAACCTCACAATTGGACTTTCCTCCAGTGGTGGATCATTTTAGAGTGTATTTCCAAATTACTTTTCAAGTTTTTCTCCAGAGTGTCAGGTAGAATTATAGATTGAGCATGTTCTAGGAGCAGCACCAGTTTCCATTATTACTTATATTATGGCTACACCTCAGTTGCAGGAGCTCAAGAATCATTTGGAGGAGATGCATGCAAAGGGTTTCATCTAACCCAGTACTTCTTCTTGGGTTTTTCCTGTCCTATTTGTGAAGAAGGCAAACAGTACCCTTAGGTTTTGTGTCGACTATCGGAAGCTGAACTAGATGAAGTTCATGAGTCGATATCCCTTTTCAAGGATAGATGGTCACATTGATCAGCTTCGAGGAGCCCGTGTGTTTTTGAAGATTGAATTGAGGTTTGTTTATCATTAGTTGTGCATTAGACAATCTGATATACCTCTCACACCCATCTAGAGTTGGTATCGTCTCTAAAAGTATGTGTTTATGCCATTCGGTCTCACAAACATGCCTATAGTTTTCATGGAACATATGAACTAAGTGTTCCATCCATACTTGGATTCCTTCATGGTTATTTTCGTGGATGATATCTTTGTGTACTCTCACACTTGACACCACCATGATACCCATCTTGAGATCGTTTTGAGTACACTGGGGGAGCATCAGTTATATGTTATGCTCTCAAAGTGCCACTTTTGGATAGATCAGATTCACTTCATGGGTCATGTGATCTCAGAGATAGGAGTATCAGTAGACCCAGAGAAAGTGAGATTTATAGATTCATAGGAGCATCCGAATAATTTCTTAGAGTTGCGGAGTTTTCTAGGGCTGGATGGATACTATAGAAGTTTCATACACGGCTTTTCATACTTATCAGCACCTCTGACAGGTCAAACTAAGAATAGGGAAAAGTTCTTATGGTCAGATTCTTGTGAGTCAACATTTCAGGAGCTGAAGGGGCGGTTGATCTCAGCACCAATACTAGACTTTCCAGAATTAAAAAAGAGCTATAATATTTACTATGATGCATCAGGTATCGGGCTGGGATCCATTCTTATGTAGGGATATAGAGTCGTTGCATATGGGTCTCAGCAGTTGATGCCTCATTATAGGAATTACCCAACGCATGATATATAGTTAGAATTTGGTGTTCTTGCCTTACGTTGTTGGAGACATTATCTCTTGGGTGAGCATTTTGTGGTTTTCATGGACCAAAAAAGTCACAAGTATGTTTTCACTCAACGTGATCTGAATTTGAGACAGTGAAGGTCAGTCGAGTACTAAAAATAATTTGATTTTGAGCTTTCCTATATGCCTGGTAAAGGCAATGTAGTGGCTGATGCATTGAGCAGGAGGACTTAGATACGGGCAGTAGGCGAGCTGTGAGTGGCAGTTTATAGCTATATTTTCTGAGATGCATTTGGAGGTGCATGACAGTCAGGGGAAGATGTTTCTTTCCTCTGCAGATGTTACCTCTTATATTTTAGAACGAGTTTGAATGAGGCAACTATCAGATCTTGATGGCCTATTCCTATGGGAAATCATGTCTAGAGAGGACCCTATTCCTGGGTAGACCATAGGTGAGGATGAGATCTTGTGTTTCCAGGGATGTGTATGGGTGCGAGTAGATATACTTGAGGAGATGATGCGGGATTTTCATTCCTCTATTTGGCCAGTTCATCATGGCATCACCTAGATGTATTGTGATCTAAACCATCAGTATTGGTGGCTAGGTATGAAGAGGGACATTTCTGGTTTTGTCATGAGGTGTTCCATATCTCATCAGGTGAAGGAGGAGCATCAGCGACCAGTAGGGATTTTACACCAGTTACCCATTCCAGAATGGAAGTGGAATTATGTCGTGATGGACTCTGTGACTGGTTTTCCAAGGTATCCTCATGGTAATGACATAGTTTGGATTGTCATTGAAAGACTGACGAAGGATGAACACGACTTTTCGGTCAAGAAGACCTTCAGTGTTGATGTGACGGGATGGTTGTACATCTGTGAGATTTTACGGCTATGATGAGTTTCACACTCCATCATTTTAGACAGGGATGCGCCTTTTACTTCTCGGTTCTGGTAGGGGCTTCAGAAGTCATTGGGTAGATAGGTACTTTTAAGTACAGCTTCCCAGCCCCAGACAGATGGCCAGTCCGAGCGTACGATTCTGGTGCTTGAGGACATGCTCCAAGCATGAATTCTGGATTTTGGAAGTTCTTGGGAGAAGAATATACCTCTTATAGAGTTTTTCCTACTACAATAGTTTTCAAGTAACTATTTAGATGAAAAATTTTGAGGCTTTGTACGGTAGGCCATGCCGATCACCTTTATGTTGGCTGGAGGCGGGAGAGGCATCTTTTTGGGGACCTTGTCTGGTTCAGGAGACCATAGAGAAGATAGAGTTGATTCGGAAGAGGATGGATACTGCGCAGTCTAGATAGAAGTCTTATGTTAATCAGCGGAGATGACCACTGGAGTTAGAGGTCGGAGATCAGGTTTTTCTACATGTCACACTGAGGTTGGGACACAAGAAGTTTAGGAGACAGAGTAAGCTTTCACGGAGGTATGTCGGATTTTTTGAGGTTTTGGAGAGAGTTGTTCTAGTTGCCTATCGGTTTCAGTTACCTCAGAGGTACCGTACTATGCATGATGTCTTCCACATTTCTCATATCTGATGTTACTTTTCAGACCCATCTCATGATTTCCAACCCGAGG
Organism: Viscum album; assembly: GCA_963277665.1. NCBI lineage: Eukaryota > Viridiplantae > Streptophyta > Magnoliopsida > Santalales > Viscaceae > Viscum > Viscum album. Next base: position 811,105,335 of record OY728159.1, read on the forward strand.
AAGTCGAGTTGCAGATGGATGCATCTTTCAAAGATCATCCTATCCAGATTGTCGATCGCAGTATGAAGGTTCATTATGGCCGGTCTGTTCCTCTGGTATCGGTGATATAGAATCATGGGCGAGTACAGGATAAGACATTTGAGAATGAGGTCGATGTACGATCGCAGTGGCTATAACTGTTCGAGGTTTCTTCTTCTACGTCGCGCTAGTGAAATTTGGGGACAAATTTCTTTAAGGGGTGAATTTTTTAATTCCCCGGACATTTTTTTGGGTTTGTTTTCCTTTTTCTGCATTTTTTCTAAAAGATATGTTTTCATGAAATTTTTGAAGTACAGGTCATGTACTTTATGAGTACACATCATGTACTTCATTGCCGCAGGAGGCCATGTGTTGGTTGCATCATGGCCACACACACGGTCGTGTGGGGTGACGTGGAGGCTTCCAAAAGTAGAGTATGGAAAAGGTGATTACATGCTATGTACTCCAAAATTACACGATGTGTACTTTATCTTTCTTTCGTTAATTGCACTGGGGACGCGTCTGACGGACAAAAACTACTCCTTCTTGGTTTCATTCGTCAGAGAGCGCCGAGAATCTATGGATCTTCGATGAGCCACCGATCCTCCATCCTTCCTCCGATTCCAACACCATTGATTGCATTGGAATCACATCGGTGAGTTCTCTCTTTTGTTTGATCCTTATTTTCCAACTCGTTTTCTTTTCCATGTTTTCATGGGTTGAAAGTTTTGGATTTTTTCTTATATCTAAAACGATCCAAGGAGATTCAAGCTTCATGGTTCAAGTATATTGGTCTCCTAACCCCGATGTAGGTGGTTTCTGCCTTTCTGTTAAAATTATTTGAGTTTTATGTAAAAATTCCACCAATACCCTTGAATGGGGTATTGAGTGTTACCATTTTACCCCTATTAATTTCCTTCCATGATTGTATGCCAGTCTAGAAGTAATTTGGATATGAATTGGGTTGATTGATATGTTGTGGATGTGTTTTTCCCATGCATTTTTATGCAATTACTATTTGTTCATGTTTAGCCTAAGTTGCGTTGCATGTTTTCCATGTTTGTTGTTGTAGGATATAGAGTTGTATTTTCTAACATGCTTGTTATGTTGTAGACTGTTTAGCTAAGTAGTTCTATAGGATTACTTTGGCTATATAACAAAGATTTTCTCGTTGACCTACACAGGACTGTGATAACCTGGTGTAGTAGGCTATAAGCGGGTATTGACAGAGTCAACACCCTCAGAGAGCCTAGACACACCCAAACCTATAAGGGGAATTGACCAAGTGAGCATCCTTAGAGAGTCCTTGATTACTTTAGACTATAGGGGGGATTGACTAAATGAGCTTCCTCAGAGAGTCTTTGTTGTAATTGAATGACCTGGGCTATAAGGGGAATTGACCGAGTGAGCTTCCACAGAGAGTCCTAGAACATGGGGATATAAGGGGGATTGATATGTGAGCTTCCTCAAAGAGTCCCTGACTACCTTAGACTATGCGGGGAATGGAATGTGTGAGCTTCCTCAGAGAGTCTTTCTTTTCCTTTGACTATAAGGGGATAGATTGTGAGGAATTCCTCTGAGAGTCCTATTAAATTCCTATCAATGACCAGAGAGGTTAGACCAAGTGTGCTACCCAGAGGGTTACAGTTAATATTTAGGTAGGACTAGAGGGGATGGCTGTGAGAACTTCCCAGAGGGTTACCTGCTTAAGGTTAGTTGTTTGCCTCACTGTTTCATGATTGAACTATGGATTGTTTACTATAGACTACTTTTCTATCTTCTGTTTACTGTTTACTATTTACTGTAATTTTACCTACCATATACTCAGTGACTTTTGGCATAGATCTTCGAGTGGTTTCCTACTGGAATTTAGTCTCACAACCTGTTTGGGTCATGGTTTTGGGCCCAAAAAGATTATATTATTACAGGTATAGATAAGGGCAAGCGCCCTTCTACATATGGCGCTTGACCTATTGTAGAGTTGGAGAGCATGGGACCAAGCTATGTCTTGCGATGTAGAGGATTTTATCTGTTTATCTTTTTTTGCACTTTGGTCTAACACAGTTGTATTCCAGCATTGTGACTTGTTTGGATGCATTTTTTGACATATGTATCATGCATCACTTCATATATATATATATATATATATATATGTTATCCATCTATTTACTATTCTAGTCTTCCACTATTTATTGTTGTTAGATATTTACTGCTTCTGCTATTGTACGTGTTGTTCACTTCTGTTGTGTCCTCATCCAATGAGGGTATAGTTTCCCCACTATCACACCCAAGGCCCTCACTGCTAGTTGGCAGCCTCTGGTGTTCGAGAAAATGTGCTTGAGGCCATGTGACCAACTGGGTACGGGGCACCTCTTAGTGGCTTCCGAAACCGGGACGTTACGCATCCGGACCCAGTATTGGGGTTAGTGGATAGTGGCTAGTTCAACACCATAGGATGGTAATGTTTTAAGAATTCATGCTTCACGTGAGTTGCATGACATAGATATATTATGTTTAGAGCGAGCTAGAGCTTCAATGACAGTCAGATGTGTTATATTGGTGTAGTCTTGATTTTTGATTTTATTTCACATGGCCTTTTAAGGCATGTCTACTTTAGGTGCATGATGTTAAAAGCATATATTTATTGAAAAAATATATGTTGGTTTGTAGGTTTTAATCATATCAAATGTTTCATATATATGTATGAGGTGAAAGGCACTTGGTTCTATATGAGCATCATTGGATGCATGATTAATGGGGTGTTTTAGCATCAGGGAATTGAGGAGATGCTAGTTACTTGAAGTTTGTGGGAATCTATGAATCACAGTTATATGGACCATTATTGATATGCAAGGCATCATGTTTTATTTTTAGAATACGATGATATGGGTTACTTAATTTGTTCCAGGAGTGATATTGGCATAAGGCGTGTACCAATGCGGGAACCAATGTGGTGTGAGATTTTGATGAGTGCTGGTTATTCCATGGAATCACCTACTGAGGAGTAAGAGTAGATATATATCACTGAATGACATTGACTATAGAATATGGTCAATGGACCAGCTGTTTTCTTTGAGTTTTTTTCTGGATGAGATCGGGATAGGTCACCACTAAGGTGGGGATCCCCCCTGTGGTAGTTGACCAATTCCCTTGAGACTAGGTTAGTTTGGGATTTAGGAAGGATTTGTATGTTATATACCATCTCTTCATTACGATTTATATCTTGGGTATGAGCAATGTTATGGTGGGCAGATTTTACCAGCCTGATTTTTGAATCGGGTAAAAAACCTCTCCATTTTTAAATTTTTTATTTAGTGGTTATGACAAAGTATTTTTTGATCATCAAAACAAATTCCTAACTCTTATATCAATCCAATATCTTGTTTTTGTATGGTTTTAGAGTCTTAGAGAGAATCTCATGTGTTCGTAGGGGTTTCGGTTTGTTTAAGGCTTGAAGGCATGTTTTTGGAGTTGTAGGTCAAGGCACACAGTTTGGGTATACTGTTCCGACTTGTCCAAAAAAGTGTAGAATCCATTTTTTTACTAATGAATAGTTTGGAAAATCTTATTGGTATGGGAGCACAATCATGAGTGGATATTTTTTTAAGGGATTCCGTATGATTTATTCATGGTTATGGAAAACCGTGCAAGAATCTTCATGGGTAGTGCCACATAGAAAATACCCAAGCACTGTAGCATGAACGATTTTTGACTAGTTTGGAAAACTATGTTTTCTAAGAATGAGGCCTAATTTAAGGGGTGAATTACATTACTATCCATCCATATTTTTCATTTTTCTCCATATTTTTCTTGCTCATTCTCCCATCGTCCTTGTACTATAGGAGGGTTTCATCCATTTTTCCTCATCCTATTCATTTTGATCCACCTCGTTCATTGGTTCTCCATTCATAGATCCACTTGGTGAATAGTAATTTTATCTCTAATTCTCTCCTCTTCCATTCCTCTTTCTTCCTTATCTCTTGCCTCATGGAGTGAAAAATCTATTTGAGTTGTTTTTCCTATTTATAGGGATCTTAGTGTAAAATAAAATTTCATCCAAACCACATAAAGTTAATTCATGGTACTAGACATGCCTACATCTATGAGTACAAGGTAGGAGGTTGATGAATTTATTTGTGTTTTCACAGATGTTTAGGGGTGCATATTTATGTGCATTATTGGGGAGTTGAGTGAGATCCTTTTTAATTTGAATGATTAATGTTAAATTGATTGTATGACCTCCTATGTTGACTTTAAGAATCCCTTATCATAATTTATGTGAGTGAGGTTGGGGTAGAGGTTGTGACCTCCTTGGGTAGTTAGGATAGGTTGCATTGTTAATTTAACATGAAATTTTTGGGTCAATTGGAATTGTACAATTAAATTTTAATTGATTTTTTATTTGATTTGGTTTATAAATATTAAATTATGGAGTCACATGTGATGTGATAATTAGGATTGTGATGGTCATGGACCAGGGGAGTGAGGTGGCATGGCCATCATGATTGAGGTGATGTGTCATCGGTTTGGGCTTGGCCTAGACTTTTTGAGTGATGTTGATCATAGGATTAGGCATGATGTATATCGGTTGAGGTGAGAGTTCATTAGGTGGAGGTAATTTATAATGTTATTGGATTGAATGGACTTCAGACGTCAGAAACATAGTCATAGGGGCCTGAGGTACTAGTTGGATATAGATTAGGTACAAAATTAGTCATTTTCGCTCTCCTATGATGACCAAAGCACTTATTATAGTCATTTGAACAAAGGATTTCATAATTATTAGGTTTGGTTGACCCCTCATGTCGGTAGAGGCCCCTATTAGTGTGTCATAGGTAATTGGTTTGTGGATTATTTTGGTAAAAATCAATGGGCTACATGAGGATCCTTAAGATTATGGAAATGTGTCTTTCGATTGGTGGCTGAGGCCAGCCGTGTTTGAGACAATTGGTCAATGGTAATTTTGGGAGAAAAAATATTTTCATTTATTAGGACATTTTTATTTGATCCAATGGTGATTGTTTTATGATATTTATCATTGTGCCTTTAGATTTTAGTATTTGATCTAGTGAGTGCTTTTGAGCATGGGTTGAGGTGACATATTAATTTTTATTGGGTGCACATTCAGGATGTCTGTGGTTTTCTAAGACACGAGGTATCAGGAGGAATGTCATGTTGGGTTACTTTATCAAAGTAAGAACATGAGGGTTAAAATGGAAATTATACATCAAGGGATATGTTCTGTCATGGTCCAAGTATCCTCTCCTCTTTTGTGATTCTAGCATTGGTTGAAGCTGTTGACCACATCTTGGTAGCTACTGAGTACTGGGGAAGCGTGTTTGTTTTATTTAAATTGCATGAGATGTTACCTTTATTTAATATTATATTATTCACATTATTAAATAGTACAATCATGTGGGTGGTATTCTACTAATACTCATTCTCACATCCTACAGAGGTCATTCGGGACACTTTTATACTATATTCTTTTACGTTCAGGTCTGGGTTTAGGCTATAGAGCTAGATCCTAGTTGAGTTTTTCATGGGATGCTGCCTAGGGAACTTGAGGTCATTCATCATATAGAGTTTTTATTTTGTTCATATTTTTATATCATGTTGTTTATATGTATGTATTTTACAAATATTTTCCATTGTAGAACCTCCTTTGTGTTGACATATATGACTTGTATTGGATTCATGTTATGTTTAATAGCTGCAAGTGGTGTGTTGGCTAGTTTAATTTATCTTGCTATTTTTATTTATTCTAATTCCTCTGTTGCTATATATGGTTTGTGCTTCATCCATTTATGGGTATGGTTTCATTATGTTGAGTCTCTTTTCCATAGAATTTTATATATATGTACTCAGAGTATTATTTCTTCATCCCATGAGGGTATAGTCTCTCCCCTATAACTATTTTATTCCCTCACAACTAGACAATAGTCATTGGAGTTTGGAATGGTTCACCTAACGCCACTACCACCTGGTTGGATAGGACTATTCTGGTGAATAATCAAGAAGAAGATGCTATATAATACATGGAAACATAAGCATTGTTACATCAGCATTACCTATATCAGTATCAAACTAAAGGGGGTAGTTCAATGCTTTTCCAATGGCCTCATGATTTTCCTTTAACAGGATATGTTCATTGATAATTTAGGGAGTCATGGGTATACTAAAATGTTTATTCATCACATCATATTTGTGGGGGAGAGGCATATTTTTTCGTACAAAGGTCTCTCATTACATGTGATCATAGAAGACACAATTGACTAGGTTTTTACGGTCTACCTAGTGATAGTGATACTTTATTAACATTTATCTAAACTACCAAGAACAAATCCTTGATGAGAACCATATGGATGAGGTTGGTACCCAGCTATATATGGATGATCACAGTGTTGTCACATATGAGTCATAAAATAAGAACATATAGACGGTTATGAAGGTGTTCATGTTAGAGCATCATGGGAGGTTTCAACATTATAATCCCAATGTGGGGTATGTTACCTTGTTTTTGAATCATGAATAGCCTGGTCAGAAGTGATATCCTAAACATTCATTCTTCTGGTATTTCATGTACCTCTCATTTGACGGTATCATCCTAAAGTGACTCAAGGGTTCACACTGTATTCCTCATAAAATTTAATTTTGAATCAATCAATCCATTAAATATCATTCATAGATATGTATTATTGTTCTTCATTATTAAAAAATTCCATAATTGGACTTACCCTGGGAATATCCCCTGATTTAGGATTCGTCAACTCATGAAGGGTGTGGACTAGTTTCTGCACCGGTGAGGGAGTTTGATTTCTCTTATGCTACTCATGTATAATCATTTGAGACTTGGAATTATATGGCCCAAATGTAGTTGTGAGTGATATAGGAGTCATAGATAACAAATGACGTTCAGGTTTTTTCAAAATATACAAGATAATTCGCTTGGCCTAAAAGCCTATCTATCAATCCAACTAGTTGTTGTACTTCTATGTTTTATGGCCAGGATCCTATTAACACTCACTAGAGTTTTTTTTATAATTATCGGGGTCAGTTGGGACATATGAAACTTGTTATGGTAAGTCACCCAAATTTACTAAGCAATGATCAACTTGGTCTTACAACTAATCATTAATTTCAAATAATTTTTTGATGGTGTTTCCAAGACCTTGTCATATGGGTAGTTTTTGGTGTGATGGGTTTGTTCTGCCTCCTGGGGTCCCTTGTATTCTAGTAATATTAAGATCACAATTTCTAGGTTGTAGACAAAATATCATGGGACCTATTCATCCTTTAAAGAGTAGGTTATGTTATATATTTCTTAAAAATAATCTTCAATTTACTAACCCTGATGGGATTCTTGGGTAATGTTTCAAAAATATGGTTTTGGATAATGATTTTGCAATAAGGGAGTATGAACCTGGTGGGGATTCCCCTCATTGGGTTCATCCAGTAAAGGGGTTAGTAGGTGAACTAGATCTGGAGACTCTGCACAAAAAATATTGTATCTTATTTCAGAGGCCTTCTCAAAGAGCTCAAAGAGGTAATTGGAATGATTGTTTATGGGTTCTCTACTAGGATTTCTCAAAACCCAAATATGTTTTATAAAATTTTAAAATCTATCTACATGGATTAGATAAATTAGAGTAAGGGCTAGCTTATCTCTGATATTTTATATCAACATTACATATTATTCTTCCTCGGATAGTGGAATATCAAGAAAGAATGTGAGTCCATTCTAGAGGCAAATAATGTTAGTAATTCATTTATCATCCCTCTGTTTTTAATTGTATAGGTCATCAAAAAATTTATTTACTAAGGTGGATTATAATTGGTAGAGGAAATATTTTCACATATCCTTATAGTTCACGTTGGAACCCGGTACCATCTGGTTGTACAACACAAAAATGATTTCATGCATGGTATTGAAAAAAAATCAGGTATTTTAAGCATCATGCTATTTCAGAGTCCCAAAATTGGGCATCCCTTTGAGGCGGTTGTGGGATAAGTGTTTTTGTGGATCACCTATACCATTAAATGTGTTCAGATATAGATTGGAAATATTTGGTGGAGATAGCATTTGGTCTACCCTTACTAGATATGACTTTCCCTAAGACAAAAGTGAAACAAACCTAATTTTGAGATCCCCTAGGTGATCTATGAGAGTAGATATCATGTCATCATGGTAATTATTAGTGTTCACCAGTGCTTAGATTACATATATGAGATATAATGCCAATTTAGACATTTCCATGGACTAAGAACTAATCAAACATAATCTTTATACTAAGCCTCTTTTATCCCTATAGCTCCTAAAGAAAAGTGGATATCATAACATCTAACTCCATATTTATCATAATCTCATATGGTCCAGTAATCTCATTGGGATCCTTATGATTTTTATATATCATTGGTCAGAGAAAATTTCTTATTAATTTAAATACAATGGTTTAGATTTGTTATCTACTAATGATTATGTACACCTATCAGGGGATCATCTCGGTAATGTGTAATCCCTTGGAAAATATTCTCCCTATCATTCCATATTCAATGGACTGGTTTATTTGACCATCTAGAGTGTTAAAAGTGATGAAATTTACCATGACTATCACCTGAGTAGAATTTATACCATCGATTGTTGTGTTAGACTGATGGTCCTATTATTTTCATAGAATTGGGAAAAAATGGTGGGTGTCTTACTACACCCAACATCTGAGATAAAAACTTTGGGACACCTCTTCTATGACTCAATGAAGCACAATAAGAAACATTAGTTAGGTTTTATAGAAATTATAGCTTCATTTATACACTTTAGGGTTTCAATATATCAATAGTCTATGATTTCAACACCATTACACTATTTGGGGGGTATGAGATTTTCCTAACTATGAAAATATTTCAACAGATGGTACTCATGATAGGAATGAATCTATCAAGTATTTTGAAATAATCATGACACCTTGTCCAAAGTGAGGGACCTTGAATTAAAAAAAAAATTAGGTTAGAGTGTAGCCATAATTAGAATTATATATAGTCAGAAAAAAGGATTTTATACAAGTACTTTTACACATTAACTAGAGGATGACCATGTTCTGTATTGTCTGAAACTCTGACTGGTATTTTCAAGAAATTGGTGGGGTTATAGGTGCAGATCTTCTTTGTAGCTGATATATTGAAATTGGGGTTTGTAGTAGTCCATGTTTCCACAAGATATTGGAATTTATCTTCGATATGGGGCCAAAATTAAGTTCATTTCCATGTAGTTTGGGGTCTTGAAAACCACCCCATGTTAGAGAGTGGGGGAATTTCATTGGGGTTCACCAGAGTTCTCACCATCATCTAAGGACATCAAACCACCCCATGAAATCTATCCAACATCCATTGTGTAGGTAGAGAGGATGGTAATTGGTGATGATGGAGATAGTTTCAATGCTATTCCTTGGGTGGAGCCCATATAATCCTCCATCTATAGGTACCTGTATAGGGATTTGGGGGATATTTTGGACCATATCTTCAGGGATCATAATCCTATATTGATTGGATTCTACCCACGACTCTATAAATGAGGGTGAAGAATCCTTCATCAATTCATATGTTTTCATTTATTTTAATAGTTCAATGGTTAAATTATGCTTCATATGCTCCTACCTTTATGGATGTAGGTTTCCCAAAATTCAAGTTCTTGAGAGTCTCTTAATTTCCCTCCATGCATGTTATGACATATTCCCTGGAAAATTCAACCACAGTCATTTTTTACCTCCTTCCTCAATATGGATATTCAATGTAGGTCACACCATTGGCATGGGTAGGAGTATAGCATTGGTTTTTGGTAGTATAGGGAAGAAATTTTCAGTGAAATTCTTCATCACGGGACTGTTTGTGGAGTTTTTAAATGGATCCCACGATTAGGATATTCAACCCAATATTCTTAAAAAATGGATAGGATCTCAATATAATATTTGAAAACACTGATCTTTAAGAAGTTTTCTCCAGGGAAAATTTATAGGATAAACTGATGGTGGAAAGGGCTTAATCTACAGAACATGCCTTTAACTATGAATTATTATGACAATTTCCTTAGTGTTGGAACCTATTATTAAGAATTAGGGATAGTGGAACAAGGATGGTTTCAACCCACTCATTAGATTATGGGACCCATTAGTGTTGGAGATAACTCAACTTTGTGGGATCCTTCTTAGGTAAATCTGGGGTAGTTACTTCTGAAGGTACAATACGAACATCCCATGCATCCTTGAAAAATGGGAGTTAGTTGATAGAATTATATGGGGAATGAAATCCAAATTATTATTTTTATTGAAACAAGTAGTTGTTTTCCTCTAAAAATTACTAAGGATAGTTTTCTTGTATGGTTTCAATGCTTTTTGATCCCAATGGTACATATCCCTTATGGTAATTACAACGTTTTGTTCATATCAGTGAACAAGGGTGCGGATTACATTACCACGCATAATATTAAAGGGTAAAATGGGATATGGACACATATTTATTAATGATTAATTATTTTTCTTGGTAGTCACATTGTGAGGTAGGATTACGACACCAAAATTCCCCCTACCATTTCAACTTTTGGTGTAAATTCATCAATCTCTTATAGCAATAGTCTAATAGGGAACATAGAACTATCCAATAATAAAGATCGTATGTAAGAAAATATCAATACCACATGGTCATACATTGATTTTTAAGTAGATAATGGATCCATGTTGGGTATTTTATTTACTGAGGATTACCAATGTTATCTACCCTAATTCATAGATGAGTTTAATGCTAGGTCCACCACTCATTTTGTAGGACCTATTGTTGATTATATAGATCTGGTGACATAAATATCTGATGGTTTCCCAACATTACTAGTCCTTATAGTTTTACAATAATCAATTCACTTGGGGTTTTCCATTTTTCAACACTTTATTTCAGGTCCACGTGTCACATGTGCTTTGGCCCCACACTCCTACTTTCCAAAGGTGTGCCGATTTCATAAGTATAAACAATGAAATTTTCTCCATGATTAGAATGTAATTATGGGATCTTATTTTATCCTTCCATGAATTCATCCATAGATATTTTTCCTAGTTCAGGTCTCCCTCAAATATTTAATTGTTGTTCATGAATCTCATCCCCAATGCCACCTCAATGTGGTTTATGGTTAATAACGCTAATTCTATCATAATGGGGAAGTAGTATTCAGATAGAGTACATATTACCAATTGGAATGTCTAGGAATCATTGGAATTTGGGTATATTAAAAACCTATTAATCTTCCTCTTTATAATTCATGGTAATATCATGTCTGAGGAGTATTAGGAGCAGAACCCATGGCATCTCATGTCGACTATGAGGGCGTTGACACTAGGGGAATTAGTAATCTTGATATTTTTTTGCTCTATGAATCCTATGTTTATTGAATTTGGTAAATATTTCAGGTTGTTCATTGGTTTTATGTATTATGAGGATAAGTTGGTGGTTTAGTGTGTCAACTAGTTGAAAGATTATCACACTTTTGGGGGTTCTATTATGTGTTTACCAAGTGTGAAATATGATCACACTTGAAGGTTTAATTCATTGTGTCCCCATAAGGGGATGATTTTCACACATGAGGTTTTGGTTATGTGTTTCCATAGGGGTGAAGATGATCACACTAGAGGGTTTGGTTAACTATGTCCCTAAGGAAAATATGGTCACCATTGACGGTTTGGTTAAGTCTGTTACTAGGGGGAATATGTTCACACTTCAGTATTTGTATAAGTGTTACCTTAGGGGGGAAGATGATCACACATGATGGTTTAGTTATGTATGTTCCCATGGTGGGGAGGAAATGATCACACCTATAGATATGATGGTGAAGGGAGAAAGTGTTCCCCCATAGGGGAGATGATCAGAGATGTGGAGTTTATAGTGATGTAGATATATTCGGAATGACCTTCATAAAGGTATCCTATATACCCTGTCAATAAATAGGGCTCAAAAACTATGCAGTTTTATTCCCTATTCTAATGTTGTGTGATGGGACCGGTCCTTATATTTCAATGTCATGTGGTAAGGATTATCAGGTCGTGGAAGGTGGGTTAATAGAGTATGGTGTTGGGAATACATGTGAAACCTTTCTGAGTGACACTATGAACTGTGATAATGTGTTTGAATAATACGTGTGGAAGAGTTGTAGGTTTTACAGTTTCATCCCATGATTAGAATTTCATCCTAGGTTTTGGGATGATAGTGTAGGCCTTAGAAATGGATGTTGTCCATTTTAGGGGTTTTATACCATGGTGGGGAATGATTTGGAATGCCATGATGATTATATAAGGGTAACTGTGTGTTCATCACACCAGGTAATAGGTGTGGTTTCGCCCATTCCATTCATAAATGGGGAATCCAGTTATCAATGTATTGGGTAAGGGTATAGTTTTACATCATTTTATGAGGATATTATTATGTAGTTTATCCTCATATGAATATGGAATTATCTTAGTAAGATTTACATCATACAACTGGGATGTTTTCAGGAACTACATCTAGGGAAGTTATATCCAAGGATAGGAATGTCCTTAAGTAGTCCTCTATGCAATGAATGGTAAGATGTTTCCCTTGGGTATTCTACCTTATAGGAATATGAGTCTTATGAAAATGAACATGTGGTTGGGGAATTTTTTAAAAACTTTTATGGAGGAGTGGAAATATGAGGTTACAAAATTTTGGTTACTATTCGTCGGAACAAGAGGTATTAGGGTGCATATTATAATAAAAAAACGATGAGGTAATGGTTGAGACCAATCTTGAATAAAGGGGGCAGACATTGATGATACCATCTTCATGGTAATTTAGGGTTTGGATGAACCATTTCTAGATGGGTATATGGCACCTAGGATCTCTACATTCATGAATGCATGTAGGATATATGGAGTCACTATAGAGGGTTCTGGTGGATTGGTTTCACAAAGATTATGGAATTATAAAAATTTAGGATGTTTATGAATGATAGGTCTACTCAAAGTTATGGATTTTAAAAAACATGTCTTCCTTCGTTCTTGGATAAGGCTTGATCCCAAAGGGTTAGGATTCACAAAGGATAGTTATCTCAAAAACACCAAGATCAACATAGGTATTTCTTATTTTGCATTGGATAAAGGGATTCATGAATGGAATCTATTCTACATTATAAAATACATAGAAACCCATGAGAGGATGGATCACAAAATTTGGTTTTCTCGGAAAATCAATCTTTTCTTTTTCTCATAAATTATATTTTTTTTATGAAATTGAGCTTCAGTTTTTATTCCAATGTTTTCATCCCCAAAAAATTCAGATTGGGAAGGGTAATTATAGGCTCAGTAAAGGCGATGGAATTAGTTTCATAAAATATGGATTCCATCATGGTTGATTAAAGTCATTTTTAATAGATTTGGTATTATAAGAACAAACATATGATACACAGAGGGTACCACTAGAACCTCCACATGGAATAAAGACCTCCAAAAATCGAAGATCTATTTCCTCATGTTGACCACCTCAATCTCTGTGTGGAATAGTGAACTCTGGAATTATAGATACATTTTAAGGATATTAACACCTCCAGCTCCACATTGTCTATAGACCTTTGTGAGGTGACCCTCATTCGTGAAGGTTTTGAACATTACAAAAATAGCTGTTGAATAATTTTTTGGAGTTATTTTGGCCTAAATTAGATTCAAATAATCCATACCTTCCTCAACCACTCCCATAAAACATGTATTTCTGTGAGAATATATATTCAAATTCCAAAAATTGTATTTTTATTATAAGATAAAATTTATAGATGTTATAGAAATTATTTATAATTTTTTCTCACAAAAAAATAAAAAACATTTTTAAAGATAAATTATTTATAAAGAATAATATAATTTCTTTTAAAAAAATTAGTGTACTTATTTACAAATAATTAATCAATGCATTTGTACTGAGTAGTTTCAAAATATATTTCAAAACTTAGTAAAAACTCTTCATACTATCCATTTCAACAACTATGTTATAATAATCATATTTAAATAGTAGTATTTTTTTGTCATTTAATATTGGTGTTATGTGTTATGTTCATTATCAATCCTAATTTTCTTATTTTAAAATATAAAGGTGTTACATAGGCTATCACGACCGGCCTTCACCAAAAGGAGGGAAGGGTCAGCAGATTGCCAGGCCCTTCCTTCTTTAAGTTGAAGGAGAGATAATGAGCCCCAAAACCTGCCTTCAATAGGTCCTAGAGTGCCGACTAGCACCAAGGGTATAGAATCACACACTAAATGGAAGGCATTACCCTTTTTATTTTAATAGGATCGGGAGATAAGATAGTGAATCCCACAACAACACCAAAACTCAAAGAAAAGTAAAGCCAAAAGTAAACCATTCCCACATGCATGTTTAAAAGTAAATGATACATGTTACAAGAACTCCAAATCAAAAGTACCAAAATAGAGAAAAACGACAACAACAACTGCCCCAAAGGTTCACGCTAGTATGGTCTTGCACGATCCCCGAAGTCCTCCTGGAAACCTGAAAGCAGTTTTATATACGTTGGGTGAGCATACAAGTATACTCAGTAGGGAAAAACCAAAGACTCCCGTGCACAAGTGGGGGAACATTCTAAAGTCTCGTGAGAAGTATACAACCAACAATATCAATGAGTTTATCCATCCCACTCACCGACCACACTCACCAAATAACATAACCAAGGTAATATATAGTAAAATAACATCGATGTTTGGGTACCCCGCGCCACATTCCCACTGGTTATTGAAGACATACTAGGCATCAGACCAATCCTGCCATTCTCACCGCAGTCCCACTACCACACCCCACCCACACACACCTAGGCCATATCCTCACATAGTCCCACTGCCAAATCCCACCCGCACACACCTAGGCCACAACTATCACACGTAACTATGCCTACAAACACCTAGGCCAGAACAACCACCACCACGCCCGAAGACACCTGGGCTAGAAGATCCACTTCCACGCCCATAGACACCTGGGCCTCACCCCGAAGATACTTGGGAAACTACCTACCCGCACACACCTGGGCCATAACAGCCACACCACCCCGCCCGAGGGTTCTTGGGATAATAATGGACCTCAGGCCATCACAGCCTGCCCGATGATACTTGGGATATCTGGGAAAGGGAGAATAAATTGAGCTAATAACTAGCCACTAATAATAGTGTTGGAAAAAACACACTCCCCCGTGAATTGGGCGTGTTCGGCACTAAGTTCTCAACTTGGGTGGGGCACAAATAAGAAACAAAAAACTGCAATTATATGTATAGGTAACAAGCACTCACCCAAAGATTAGGTTTTTCTTCAGCCAGCTTAAGGAACACAAATAGTACCCCTATCCATGTCACAACTCACACCAAACAAACCCCATTTGTCTCGTCCTTGTTTTCATGTTCAGTAATGATGTTTAAATACGTTTTTTCACCTACTTTGGAAAATAGCAAGCATAAGCACAAGCCAAGGAAAGAGTAAATTCAACATCAACTTAAACATCCACACCTGGTTCTCTCGTATAGTCACGACCACAAAAAGGAACCAAGGAAAACCCCAAGACATAGCCCCATGTTCATTATCCAAGAGCCAAAAGGTTTCTCAATAATAGAGGATCCCACCCCAATTTGTGATATAACAAGGTAACCACCCAGTCTTAAAATTCACAACCACTAAAAACATAACACAGGGGATCCCATCCCCAATTTCACAACCACCGAATGTATAAAAACAAGGGATCCCATCCCCCCCCCCCCCACACATCTCCCAACAACTGAACCATGAAAGAATAACAATCAAACCACCACCCCCAAGCAAAGCCAGCCCATGCTGGTATTTTCAGATTTATATGATTTAACGCACTCCATGATTTCAATTTCTGTGCCATAACCGGGGTTATCACAGAAGGGATTGATCCTGGTACTTTCAATTTACTTAGCTGGATATACTTGATTAATCAAAATTCCTTTACATAGTAAGGGTTATCCACCACAAACATGATCTATTTAAACATCACCGGAGGTAAGGGTTCATTAATGCATAGATAAAAGACCACCAACGACCATGATTTTCAGTAGGCGTAAGCCTTCACAATTCAGAAAAGAATATCATAAAACAAGACAGCATCATCAAACACACCCCCCCCCCCTCATTCTTTGAGTTCGTTCATTATCTTCATTAATGTTCGGGTTCATCGAATTCTACAGAATCAAAATCATACCCACTCTACATGATACACAAAAGTGAGAGACGAGGATAAATTCCTGTTGGAACCACTTTGTGTATAAGGTTGTATTTGTTGTCAATAGTTGTCAATGCAGATCCAAATGAAGGAGATCATGAAGTACTCCGATGAAGTAGAGGAGTGGTGATTCAGACGATTGTTGTACTGATCGGATGTTCAAAGAACATGTGTCAAAGGTGATACATTGTTTACAACAATGCAGAATGTGAGGTATAAGCCATCCAAGGATGATCAAAGAAGAATGAGGTTTTTGGATGAAGTTCATGCAATTACTCATGATTGCATGAGAACCATGCAAGAGACTTCCTGAAGAATTGAATCGGTTTGCATGAAGTACATCATACCGGTTGATGAAGAAGACAATGTGCAATGATTGGACTTCTGAGATAGTCATGAACATCACATTGTCATAGAAGATGATGATGCTAAAGCGGTTCCTTCAAAGACTACATATCACAATAGTGGAGGTTGTGATAAAAGCAGAAGAGTTGTTGAAGTATACAGATCACCAAGATGAAGCGCTGTTGAGGTGATCGTCCTTGTCGACAAAGCAAACAAACGACATACAAATTTTTTGGCAATAGAGTTTCTATGGAGGCAGGTCGAGTTCGAGGACTGTGGAATAATGATCCATGTTTTTATTCAAGGAACGTCGACAAAGGAATGGATGATCTGGAGGCGGACTAAAAGAGCAGATACAAGGTGGCGCCGTTTTCCAGTGTTTGCCAAATTTTTGGGCCTCAAAATCGGAAAATGAAGACATGGATTGTCTGCAAAAGGAGGTTCGCACAAAAAGGAAGTGGTGCGCGAAATATAAGAGGCTTGCGCGAAATACTTAAGTTAGGCGCGAAAAACAGCAGGATGCGCGAAATAGTTTTTCGCGCAAACAGTGTTTCGAAATCAGAGAGGTGAAAAATGGCAAAGGAATGGGCTGCGCGGAAAATCAGGGATGTGCGCGAAATACTTAAGTTGGGCGCGGAAAACAGCGGGATGCGCGAAATAGTTTTTCGCGCAAATGATGTTTCAGAATCAGAACGTTGAAAACTGGTAAAGGCATGGGCTGCGCGAAAAACCAGAGTTGTGCACGGAAAAATAGGAATGTGCGCGAAAAATGTTGTGCGCAGAATAGCTGGGTGAATTTTTCGCGCAATCAGCGTATCGAATCGGAAATACAGAAAATCGGAAAAGGAAAGAGGCGCGCGAAAAATCAGAGATGTTCGCACCATGTGCGCGAAAAAAACGAACTGTTGCGCGTAAAGTTGGTTGTGTGCGAAATGTGGGTTTGAATTTTTACGCGCACGAGAGGATTCATGTTCTAAATGATGATAAATAGAGAAGTAATAAGATGCGCGAAAAACCCAGGTGTTGCGCGAGATTAAAAGGAAGATGCGCGTAATTCACAGAACTGGGAGACAGTTTTACGCGCAAGAAGGGGGTTTTATGCGCAGGATCAAAAATGTCTATAAATATGAGGTGAACCCCTCTCATTCCGAGAGGATCGACACTTAGACAAATCCTGATCTCCGGCACGCGGAAAAATTAAGGTACAGAGGGTTGCGCGAAAAAGAAGGTGTTGCGCGAAAAAGGGAAGTTTTGCGCGAAAAAGAAGAGTAGCGCGAAAAGACTTTTACGCGACAAAAGTTATTTTTACGCGCAAGGTTTTAATTTTACGCGCAAGCCCCCGGGAAGGGTGCGCGGAAAATTTGGGGGTCCCGCAGGCCTTTTGACAGGTGCTTAGCACTCTCAAATCTGCTTTGCGAAGAGAAGAATAACGATCGTGCAACCAAAATCTGATCTGCACAGAGAGAGAAATATATCGATACACTCAGGTGTCAGAACTGGGAGTTGAAGGAAGAGAAGGAGATTTAGTGCATTCAGGTATTGCACTGAAGTAGAATATTGATTTCAAAAGAGCATCAACTCAGGACTTTGATGCAAGCAATGTCTCATGCTGAACAGGAGACAAAGACTTCAATGCATATCTATTGAAGAGACCTTCACGTCTATAAACTGAGTGAGACTTCACCAACGGCAGTGAGCCAGGGGGAGTCAACGGGAGTGACCCGAGGGACGCAGTGAGCTATCCCTGAACAATTGTAAAGGCAGTGAGCCTGGGACAGAGTGTCTGTACCCGAACATTTGTATCCGCAACTAGTGAAGCATAGTGGATTTAGGTACGACCGGCAACCTGTCGGCGTATACTCCTTGGACGTAGCCCTTAGTGGTGAACCAAGTAAAAATAGCTGTGTCATCTGTCTCTGCATGTGAATGTTTAATTGCTGAACATATCCATCATACAGGTTTAAGTAGTTCCTACCAACGTGGGAACAAGATCCACAACTTTAAGAAGAAAAAGTTGCCACCCTGATTCACCCCTCCCCTCTCAGGGTGTCCCGGGGTCCTACAATTCCCTACTTTTTTATCAATGATCAACGCTGAGCCTAGCTATAGAACATCGCAGATAGCGATGCAGCTCACCTAAATGAAAATCGGTTCGTCTAAACGAGGGGTACTACTAGCAGAGGGTAGAAAAGAAGAAACCACGGCTAACCCTTAGTTTATAAGGGTCAGGGATGGTTGAGATAAGAACGTGAAAACACGTAAGGAGCGGGGTCGTGGGTTGACCATGTGGCCCCACACGTTATTAAAGGGTTCTAAATCGACACACACCAGGTTAATTCATTAAATATTTAATTAAAAAATTTATAGGCATTACCTGGATTTAAAACAAGCGTAAACGGGTAAAAATAGGGTTTAAAACCCAATTCGCACAAAAAGGAGCTACTGGAAAGACCCCATGAGGGTAGGCGGGAGCCACCGGTAGATGAGGGATACCGGTGGCTGACAGCGGCCGGTAGTTGAGCTACCGGTAAGTTGTAGGGTCCGGTAGACCGAGATACCGGTAGACAGAGCTACCGGTAGCTGCATCTATCGATAGACCATGCTACCGGTAGGCAGAGATACCTATAGGATGCGGCTACCGGTAGATCGAGCTACTGGTTGGCCTGCTACAGGTAGGCTAAGGCTACAGGTAAGCCTACTGTTAGGCCAAACTTCACTGAGATTCTTAGACCAGAAAACCCAACACGAGATTTTCACAAAGTAATGGACCCCAAAAACCCAGGTCATTACATCAGATACCTCTTAAACGATTCTCGTCCTTGAGAATCAAAACAACCGAGAAGGAAAGAGAGGGTCCGAAAAACCACCTTGAAAGATACCTCTTATGAGTGAACCTCATTGTTAATTGAGAACACTTTCCTGTCAAGAACCAAGAGAAATAACATGTCAGACTGCCCAGCCATGTGGGTTGGGGAGTCTCCTCCCCCATGTTAAGATACTATCTACTTTGGGCGGCACTGACTCACCCGCACGGGTTTAATCACATCTACCTTAATGCATCTTTATTAGGGGTCAGTTCCTCCCCTCCCCACAGCCAGGGCTTTTCACACACAATTCCGAGGAAATAAAACTAGTATTTCATAGCCAATAAGGTAAAACGTTCTACCACAATAGGTATAATAAACAGAACATCAAAAACTCAAAACAACTCTGGGTACTGGGCATGCATATGTTTTTCCCACTCCCACGTACTCTCCTCAATACCACCATGTCTCCACAACACACGAACCAAGGAAATGGTTCTCCCACGAAGCACATTCTCCTTGCGATCCACGATCATCACTGGTATCTCCACAAAAGTCACGTTGTCCTCGATGTCCATGTCTCCCTAGCC
Source organism: Viscum album (assembly GCA_963277665.1). Taxonomy (NCBI): domain Eukaryota; kingdom Viridiplantae; phylum Streptophyta; class Magnoliopsida; order Santalales; family Viscaceae; genus Viscum; species Viscum album. Next base: position 811,125,374 of record OY728159.1, read on the forward strand.
GAGGACGTGTGAATCATCGTGCACATACCGACGGATCTGGGACACAATGAAGACATCATGTATCCTTAGTAGTGGCGGTGGTAACTCTAGCTGATAAGTCACTTCGCCGACTCGCCGCAACACTTCGAAGGGCCTGATGAACCTGGGAGAATGCTTACTTCCCTTGCCGAACCTCCGTTGTCCACACCGAGGGGAGACCTTCAAGAACACGTGGTCTCCAACCTCAAACTCTAAGGGTCTCCTCCTGGTATCATCATACGACTTGTGTCGGTCCGGGGAAACTTTCATCCTTCCCTGTATGAGCTGAACCTTCTATGTCATGCCCTACACCACCTCCAGGCCAAGGATGCCCACCTCTCAGACTTCGGTCCAACACACATGTGAGCGGCATGGCCACCTGTACGAGGCTTTAAACGGGGCCATGATCCTTGTGAGTCCAGAACACATGCCCGCAGTATCTCCTCCAAGGTCTGGATGGTGCACTATGTCTGTCCATCTATCTGGGGAAGGAACGCAGTGCTAAGATGCAGCTGGGTGCCAAAAGAATGATGCAATCCTCTCCAGACTCACGAGGTAAACCGTCCATCCCTATCTGAGACTATAGACATCGGAACTCCATGCAATCGCACCACCTCATCCATGTACCCTCGTTCCAAATCATCCATTACACTCGACTCCCTGATCACTAGAAAGTGAGCCAATTTCGTCAACCGATCCACTACCACCCAGATGGCGTCGTATCCCCTTTGGACCTTGCAAAGTCTCATGATGAAATCATTCGAGATGTCATCCCACTTCCACTTGGGGACATCTAGAGACTTCATTAGGCCACCTAGAACTCGGTGTTCATCCTTCACTTGCTGACACACTAAGCACTTGGCCACAAACTCTGCCACTGCTCGCATTACTCCCGCCCACCAAAACTGTTTCTTCAGTCCCTGGTACATCTTGGAAACTCCTATGTGTACCACCAGAGGTGAGTTGTGGAACTCACTGAGAACATTGCCACGCATCACTTCTGGAACAAACAACCTTCCCTAAAAAAGCATCTGGTTCTAACCATCCTCTGTCCATCCTTCCGAAGCATTTCCCTAGTTAACTCGGTCGCGCATCGCTTCGCACTCTGGGTCTCCCCACTAAGACTCCTCAACTTGCTGTAACAGAGAAGACTACACTATCATCTAATACTGGAAGCCTCTATCACTATCCATCCTCGCATCCGAGTGTAAGGCAACCAACTCCTCCATTGCCTTCCAGGTGTCTGCAGACTCTTGGACCGCATCCTTCTGTGATCTCCTGCTCAAGGCATCAGCCACTACATTCCCCTTCCCTATAGTTTAGGAGATCTCAAAGTCGTAATCCTGGGGGAACTCCATCAGCCTTTGTTGCCGCAAGTTTAGGTCCCTCTAGGAGAAGATATACCTCAAGCTTTTGTGATCTGTGAAGACCACAAAGCGTTCTCTGATGAGGTAGTTCCACTATAACTTCAGCACAAAAATGGCCGCTGCAAGCTCTAGGTCCCGGGTGGTATAATTACACTCATTAGGTCGTAGCTTCCTAGACCCATAAGAGATCACCCCTTGTCGCTACATCAACACACATCCCATGCCTTGACCTGATGCATCACAGAACACTTCATATGCCACCCCTTCTTCTGGTAGTCTCAGCACTGGGGCACTAACCAACTTCTCCTTCAGATAGTTGAAGGTTGCCTCGCACTGCTCACTACACACGAAAACCTGATCCTTCTTTGTCAAGGCCATCAGAGGGGTTGAAACTCATGACAAGTTGGGTATGAACCTCCAATAGTAACCTGCCAGCCCAAGGAAACTACGGACCTTTACCACACTCTTGGGTGCTGCCCAAGAAACAATTGCCTCAACCATTCATGGGTCCACCACTACCCCCTACTCAGACACCATGTGCCCGAGGAAGTGCACTTCTCGTGTCTAGAATTTGCATTTAGACAACTTCCCATAGAGATGGTGCTGTCGGAGGCCCTCCAAAACCGTCATTAGGTGCTCTACATGGTCCTCCTCTGCTCTCTAATAGATCAGGATGTCATCGGTGAACACAACTACGAACCGATCTGGGTACTCTCAGAAGATGGAGTTCATCAGCCCCATGAACATAGTTGGGGAATTTGTAACACCGAAGGGAATGACTATGAACTCGAAGTTTCCATATTTGCACCTGAAGGTTGTCTTCAGGATGTCACTCTATTTTACACTCAACTGGTGGTACCCAGACCGCAGGTCGATCTTTGAGAACTGTCCTACCCCTTTCAGCTAGTCGAGAAGATCATCTATCCTCGGAAGAGGATAGTGATTCTTGATCGTCACCTGATTCACCCTCCTTTAGTCTATGCACAACCAGAGACCACCATATTCCTTCTATGATAAAAAGACTGGATCAACCAATGGTGATGCACTTGGACGAACATAACACCTCTTCGTTAGATCTTCAATCTGAATCTGCAACTCCCATATCTCTGAAGGTTCCATCTGATAAGGAGCCATCGAAATCGGACGAGTGTCAGGCTGCAGGTCTACCCCGAACTCGATATCATGGCGAGGGGGTAGAGTCTTCACCTCCTCAAGGAAGATATCCATAAACTCGCGGATTATCTCTGTAACTTCCACCATCTTAGAATCTACTAACTCTACTGACAGCTCGGCTAAGAAGGAGAGGAGGGGTTCCTCTCGCCTGCTGCCCTTCTGACTGCTCCGCTCGCCGATGAAGGTAACACGTAGGCCGCCCATGTCCAAGGACACAACCCTTCTTCGGGAGTAGTCGATGACAGAACACACAGAGAATAGCCAGTCGATTCCTAGGATGACATCGTAGGGTTGTGTCTGTAGCAGAAGAGGATCCCTAACTGACTGGTTTGGCCCTATCATCAGTCTTCATCCTCAAAAAACAAATAACAAGTCAGTCTGACCTCCAACTGGTGTGCTCAGCACTAGGGGCACTGGATGTCTCTCAGCATCTATACCCAAGGCACGAGCTAGACTGGGTGCAAAAAAGGAGTGTGAAGCTCCAGTATCGAACAAGGCAAAAGCAATGGTACTGAACAAACTGATCGTACCTCGAACAACCTCCGGCCCTGCTGGAACTACTGCCTCCATGGCGTGTAGCTGTCCACGTCCAGCTCCTCTTCCCCTCGGCTATCGGCCACCTCCCTGAACACACCCTGGTTGAGGTCCCTATGGAGCACCCTGAGATTGTCCTCCTCCTCCAATGTCTACCCTTAGAGGAGCAGGAGCTCGATGTCCCTACTGCTGCTGCCGGAAAGGCCTGGTTGGAAGCTGCTGCTGGGGCGGGTGCTGGGGTTCTCCACCACCACCGTACTGTACCTAGTCCGGGCACTGACTCCGGAGTTCTCCATGGTCCCTACATACGAAGCACCACATTCTCGGGCCCGAAGGAAAAGGGAGAGGACCAGGGGATCGAAACTGAAGCAGATGCGGCCTACTCCCTGCTGGTCGGAACCTAGAGGGTCTTGACGCTGGAGGCCTGGTACTGACGGCCTTCCCCTTCAATGGTCCCAACTGGATCCCCTCTCGTGACACACCTCATAGAGTGTGTATTCTCTACACCACTTCGGCCTTATTCTGGACCTCCAAGTACGTCAGCAGGTTAAAGGGGGTAACAGCATACTGGAGGGAGGGTCGGAGCGCCTCCTCCAAACGTCTTGATCGAGACTCCTCATCGGGAAAGAGGTCCGGGGAAAAACGTAGAAGGTCCTTGAACTTGATTCCCAGCTCCCTCACTGACATACTCCCCTACTGGAGGGAGAGTAGCTCCTGTCTCTTTTCCGCCTTCATCATCGAAGAGAAGAATTCCGCCCGAAACTCCCTCTCAAAATCATGCCATGCCACCTCAGCCTCTCTCCTCTCCCCTAGGTAAAGCGTCCACCACTGACACACCACTCCCCGCATCTAGATAATGGCCAGAGGAACCCAGTACTCCATCGGAGCCCGGATCAAGCCAAAGGCTATCAACATCTCCTCTAGCCAGCCCTCCGTCTTCATATCAGTGGTTTTTCCCTCATACTTCTCGAGGGACTGTCGCTGGAAGGCATGAAGTGTCTTCTGCCACTGGCCATCCTCCTCCTCCCAATCAACTCTCTACCGATCGGCCAAGGTATTCTCTGGGGCCTTGATCGCCCGCACTAAACGTGTTCACCTTCCAGGTGCCATAGCTTCAAGGGAAACAAGGAATGCCTAAGCCCAGGTAGTGCATAATATTGTTCTTAAAACTTCTTAAACTTTTTATTTATTCTTAATTCCCAAGACACCTCATAAACATGAGAACACAAGTCATTATGATGCATGTGCCTTTCCTAGGGTCTCTACCCATTAATCAGCATGGCCCCACTTGTTCGTTCAGTAGGTTCAGAGTCTTTGCATCGGATCATGGGGGGCCCTAAAATCCCATGTCCTAGCTGGTTTTTTCTGTCCTAATTCACCCACCATGGTCACCAAAAATTGTTTCACTACCATCCCATGCAATTTTCAATGTGTCTAACTCTAGACCCCATCCTATCTCTCAACCACCTTCATTGATACCATTCTGTCATGATCTGAATTCACCAAAAGGAGGGAAGGGTCAGCAGATTGCCAGGCCCTTCCTTCTTTAAGTTGAAGGAGAGATAATGACCCCCGAAACCCACCTTCAATAGATCCTGGAATGGCGACTAGCACCAAGGGTATATAATCACACACTAAATTCAAGGTATTACCCTTTTTATTTTAATAGGATCATGAGATAAGATTGTGAATCCCACAAAAATACTAAAACAGAAAGAAAAGTAAACCCAAAAGTAAACCTTTCCCAAATGCATGTTTAAAAGTAAATGATTCATGTTACAAGAACTCCAAAGATAAAGTACAAAAAGAGAGAAAAACGACAACAAAAACTTCCCCAAAGGTCCATGCTAGTATGGTCCTGTACGATCCTTGAAGTCCTCCTGGAAACCTGAAAGCATTTTTATATAAGTAGGGTGAGCATACAAGTATACTCAGTAGGGAAAAACCAAAGACTCTTGTGTACAAGTGGGGGAACGTACTAAAGTCCTGTGAGAAGCAGAAAACCAACAATATCAAGGAGTTCATCCCTCCCACTCACCGGCCACACTCACCAAATAACGCAAGCAGTGTAATATATAGTAAAACCATATCGATGTTTGGGTACCACGCGCCACTTTACCACTGGTTATTGAAGACATCCTATGCATCGGACCAATCCCGACATTCTCCCCGTAGTCCCGCTGCCACACCCCGCCCGCACACACCTGGTCCATATCCTCAAGCAGTCCCGCTTCCAAATCCCACCCGCACACACCTGGGCCACAACTGTCATACGTAACCATGCCTGCAAACACCTAGGCCATAACAACCACCACCACGCCTGAAGACACCTGGGCTAGAAGATCCACTGCCATGCCCGTAGACACCTGGGCCTCATCCCGAAGATACTTGGGAAACTACCTGCCCGCACAAACCTAGGCCATAACCACCACACTACCCCGCCCGAAGTTTCTTGGGCTAATAATGGACCTCAGGCCATTACAGCCTGCCTGAAGATACTTGGGCTATCCGGGAAAGGGAGCAGAAAACGAGCTAATAAACAGCCACTAATACTAGTGTTGGGAAAAACACGCCCCCATGAATTGGGGGTGTTCTTCACTAAGTGATCAACTTGGGTGGGCGTGAATAAGAAACACAAAACTACAAGTACATGTATAGGTCACAATAACTCACCCAAAGTTTAGGTTTTTCATCAGCCATCTTAAGGAACACAAATAGTACCCATATCCACATCACAACTCACACCAAACAAAATCTATTTGTCCCGTCCTTGTTTTCATGTTCAGTAATGATGTTTAATGATGTTTTTTCACCTACTTGGTCAACTAGCAAGCATAATCACAAGACAACGAAAGAGTTACGTCACAATCAAAATAAACATCCACACCCGGTTCTATTGTAAAGTCACAACCACAAAAAGGAACCAAGGAAAACCCCAATACACAGCCCCATGTTCAATATCCATGAGCCAAAAGGTTTCCCAACAAAATAGGATCGCACCCCAATTCGTGATATAACAAGGCAACCACCTGGTCTTAAAATTCACAACCACTGAAATCATTATATAGGGGATCTCATCCCCAATTTCAGAACCACCGAGAGTATAAAAACAGGGGATCCCATCCCCTCCCACATCTCCCCACAACCGGACTATTAAAGAAGAACAATCAAACCACCACCCCCAAGCAACGAAGGCCTATGTCTGTATTTTCATATTTATAATATTTAACACACTCTATGATTTCAATTTCCGTGCCTTAACAGGGGTTATCATAGAAGGGATTGATCCTAGTGCTTTCAATTTATTTAGCTGGATATACATGATTAATAAAAATTCATTTACATAGTAAGGGTTATCCACCCCAAACACGATTAATTTAAACATCATCGGAGGAAGGGTTCATTAGTGCACAGAGAAAAGACCACCAACGACCATGATTTTCAGTACGCATAAGCCCGCACAATTCAGAAAAGAATATCATAAAACAAGTCAACATCATCAAACACATCCCCCCCCCCTTGTTCATTGAGTCCATTCATTATTTTCATTAAGGTTAGGGTTCATCCAATTCTACAGAATCAAAAAAATTTCCAACCGATATGATACACAAAAGTGAGAGACGAGGAGAAATTCCTTACTTTTGGATCAATGATCGACGCAGATCCTGGCCGCAGAACTTCACGGATAGCGATGCGGCTCGCCTGAACAAAAATATGTTCTTCTGAATGAGGGGTACTACAAGAAGAGGGTAGAAAAGAACAAACAAAATCTAACCCTTAGTTTATAAGGGTCGGGGATGGTTGAGATAAGAATGTGAAACCGCGTAAGGAGCGGAGTCGTGGGTTGACTATACGGCCCCAGACATTATTAAAGGGTTCTAAACCAACGCACACACCACGTTAATTCATTAAATATTTAATTAAAACATTTATGGGCATTACCTGGATTTAAAACAAGCTTAAAGAGGTCAAAATAGGGTTTAAAGCCCAATTCGTGGAAAAAGGAGCTACTGGAAAGACCCCGTGTGGGTAGGCGAGAGTCACCTGTGGCTGAGGGCTACTGGTAGGCTACAGCCACTGGTAGACCGAACTACCTATAAGCTGCAGCAACCGGTAGACCGAGATACCGGTATGCTGCAGCTATCGGTAGATAGAGCTACTAGTAGACAGAGCTACCGGTAGCTGCAGCTACCGGTAGACAAAGTTACAGGTAGGTTGGGGCTACCGGTAGACCAAGCTACTGGTAGGCCTGCTACCGATAGGCTAAGGCTACTTGTAGGCCTACCATTAGGCCAAACATCACTGAGATTCCCAGACCAGAAAACCCAACATGAGAATTTCACAATGTAATGGACCCCAAAAACCCGGGTCATTACATAGGCCCCCACATCAATAAATAATTTCCTTATAAATTGGATGTGTTCTCTGTTTTACATTTGAAAATTCATTTATTGAAAACTAACACCATATAAATGATTAATATATATTTCTCTTGAAAAATAAAAAAATATAAATACTAATGTCATGTATAATAACACATTCCTAGGTTTCAAAATAGGATAACATTATTGTTAAATGAAAATATGGACATGTAAGAGAAGGGTAACACCCAAGGACAAACAGAGTATGATAAAGAATATTTTTATTAGAATGGTAAACATAAAATTACTATAAATCTATGATGGGATTGAAACACCATTGATTCATAAAAATTTACTCTAAGAATATAACATTTATATTTCATGTACCCTTTTCTAATATTGGTGGATTATTTTAAAATCCAAGAAAACACTGGAGAAAATAAAAATAATTGATTTTTTTTCATTTCATAAGCACTATATCATCCTTTTATTATTCTTTAACAGATTACTACTTCATCTCACATACTATGAAATTAATATTTGAGATCCATTCTTTTTTACCTGAAGTACTAAAATACAGTTAATGAATAATATGATCCCTAAGTCATTATTTCAACCTCTAAAAATTTATGAAAACCAAAATGGTTAGAATATGTTATCTAATATGAAAATTATACTTTAACCTCAAATAATAATACCCAAAGGTCAACTTAATCTATTCCATAAGTAGTTAACCCTAATTACCCTCTAAAATATGTCTGTCCAAATTCAAAAATCCCATAAATTATAAATAATATTACTAAATTTTCAAAATAATCCTAACATTAATCCCTCATAAAGCCTAACTTAATGTTACATGTAAATACCTTGGTCAAATTGTAATAATGTGAATCACCATAAACCATTAATGAATGAATACATTCTTCTAAGAATTAATGTTCACATTATTCATCAATTGAAATCACAAATGACCAAATATAAATCCCAAAATTTAGTAAACATTAACATGAATTACATTATTATCAAATCACAAACTAGTGTAAAGGTTAACAATAACATCCCATTAATATTCTCAAATTCAGTATTCTATTATTCCCAATTAAATTTTATTAACTCAATATCATGATCACATTAAGGGTTATTGTTCATTTATTCAAGTATTCTCTAAAAATATCACAATACCACTAAAACACTTCTCTTTTTTATCAGTACCATTCAAGATATACTTTAAAATACTTAAATAAAACTACTGTTTCCCAATACTCATTTGTTTCATGATTATTATATCTAAAATATCATTGATAATTCACTTTTACAACATTATTTTAGAGTCCCAATGAACATTCACTTTTTTCATTCTACATTGGCAGCAATTGAAACGTAATAATGACCTTGATCCCTTTATTTCAAGGTATATTTCCTTCATTCATAGGGAATTAATTGTTTTTAATTCCATATCTCCTTGTATTTGATACCCTAAAAGTTATAGTTTTCTTTTGTACACTTTCATTCACATTACTATTTGTATTTTTATCCACATATAAAGAAAAATTCCATGCCATTTATGAAAGTACAATGGTGTTTCTTTCCACAATTATCATATGTGGGAAAATCCTTCTTTATATTCTTCCAATTATTTATTTTTCTTATTCCATCCCCTACTTATATTTCCTTCCTTATAAACCATAAGACTTGTAGTGTTATTTTCTTACCAGGATTTCACATGATACTATATGTTATTGTGATGGGAATGTTTTTAATTTTAGTTCCCTTCATATGATTGTATTTTTCCCATAAATGAAATAGTCAATCCTAATCATTAAATTACATAGGTAGTCTACAACATACCATTCTATTAATTTAAATTTAAATTCATAAATAAAAATATCTTCATCATTCTTTTGTCTTATAAATAAGAATTATCTTTCCATATGTTTTCATTATTCCAGAGAAAAATATTTTTCAAATCATTCCTCTCTAAAATCCTTCCATTCCATGCACGATGTTTCATCCTCATCCAAATTTTTCTGAAACAATCACCACCATTGTATTTCATATCTGGATAGATAATAAAAATACATGACAACCTTCTCTCATTCATTAGATTCCAAGGAAATAAATATCTTTTCTATGGAACAAATAAATTTTTTAGGTACAAATTGATTATTAATCCCATTGAATGATGAAGGTTGATGAAAAAAATTAGTTAAACATTGTGACACCACATTGTCGTTTAGTTGGATACTGAATATGGGTAATCATATTATTCATAACCCGATTCGTCTTCCCTAATGTAGTTGTAATTTTTTAAGCACAAGATGCAACTTCAATTATAACATCATTCTCTTTTCTAAGATATAAATCCCTATAATAATTACATGTATTGATACAATTTTCATTCCTTCCACTATAATAAATTTCTAAGTAGTGTAATATTATAGATTTTATCATTATAATATTAATCACAGTTTATAATTCCAAGAGAGGTTAAACACATATCATCAATAGGTAATTTATATACAACTATTCTCAAAATCATAAGCTGGATTTCTTTGTGAATATTCTCATTGTCCATCACAGGATTACGTTCCCTAATATATATTTTCCTAAATCTATTTTCTAATGTTTTTTTAAAATTTATATGATTCCAAATATAAATATCATGACTCCAATAGAATAAAATAATCAGTTACATTTAATTATTGGCATAGATACAAGAGATCTCAAGCTTAAGGACCAAATAGTTTAGTATTATTAGAAAACTAGATACATACTTGAATTACACATTACATTTTAAATTTTAAAATTGAAAATAATAATTTATTTTAGAATAGAATTATTCCCTTAATAATATATCATAATATCAATAATAAAAAAATGTATAGCCTCCTTGGAAAAAAGATAATAATTCTTTCATCTTTGTTGCTGAGTAAGGGAATTCATATAACAGAAGCTTAATAAGAAAAAAATAATATGGAATGAATAATTGATGGTAAAATAATTCCCTACTAATAATATCATGAGATATAAATTTATATTTGGGTATCATGAAAATCAAATAAGCACATGGAAATAATTAATTCATTTCATAATGATGCAATACATAATTTTGAAAATCTGAAACATGCCATTGAGGCCTTGGCGAAGACATCAAAAAATATCCTCAAGGCCTTATGCCCTAACATCTATATAAATAGGTAAAGACTCATCCAAAACACAAACCATTTTGTCTCATGATATCCATATATTCATTGAGGGGATATTTTGGTACCAACTCATCACTTACTAAGTTTCACAAATTCATCATATGATTAAATAACACATCCGGATGTGGATGACTTAAAAATCCCCAACTGTCAGTATTGGAAGAACTATAAGACATAAATTCAATAGTTTGTTCTATAAATATGAACATAAAACATATGCAGAAATGTGGTGGATGTAATTGGAATAGTAAAACCTCATTAGAGAATAATATCAAATAAAGCATATTTACATAGATGAAAATACCATCAAAATCTCAATGAAAACTTTCATGATGAAAATCAAAATATTTACTTTGAAAACACTTCATAAATATATCTAAAATAATATGAAACAAAAGTTATTTGAAAATCATCTTTTAAACCAACAAGTTATTCTTCAGTAAAAAAAGTGGCCATGATGGTGGGAAATTTCATTCATATTGTATAAGTAAAAAAGTTATTCCTTCCACCCTTCCAAAATCATTTCAAGAAGTACCTTTTTTAAAAAGAACAAGAAGATTAATTTAAACCCCTTTTAAGAAATAAAATCATGCGTAAAAATAAATTTAATAATTAATTTTTAGAATGTTTAAAATAAATTGATGATATATTTATAAATCATTGATATGAAATAATATTTATTTTTGATCGAAGAGGGAAATGAACTCAAAATTTTCCTAAAACACTACTAGAAATATGGGCTTTTGAGCCCCTTTACCTATAACGACCGCCACTGGCGGTCCCTATAGGTATCCAATAGAGACCTCCAATGGCGGTCGCTACGTTTCACTAAAAAAAGGAGTTCGTGCCCCCCGAACCCTCCCTCCTCTCACAAAGCTCCCCCTGATCCTTTCCCCCCTCCCTGTCGCTCGCGCCCACCCGGTCGCCCCCCCCCCCCCCCCCATCACCACGCCCTCCCTGTCGCCCTGCCCTCCCCGGCCACCCTCCGCCAGCCCCGCCCTCCGCCGGTCCCGCCCCCCGCGGGCCCCACCCTCCTCAGGCCGCCCTCTAGTCACCTTCCATCCTCCGTCTCCGGCCGCCCTCCTCCCAGCGGCCTCCCTCTGCCCTCGAGCCTCCCGCCACCCGCCTCCGGCAGCCCTCCAGCCGCCCTATGGCCTTCGGCCTCCAGCCCCTCTAGCCTCTGACCTCCGCCCTCGGCCCTCCTCCCCCTAGTCCCTCCACCCCTGTACCTCGAACACCCCCCCCCCCCCCCGCACCCTGCCAACCCCCATCCCCTTCGTCTTCGTCCCCTCCCTCACCGCACCACCTCCACTCATCCCCTCCTTCAACGTCCCCTCCCTCGTCGCACCAGCTCCGGCTCCGGCTCCCCACCACTACCTCTCCTCTCCCTTGTAGCACCGCCTTTGGCTCCCCTCCCTTCCAGGTTGGTAGCGTAATCAGGTATGACATGGGCTTTCACTTACATTATTATTTTATAAATGGTTCACAAACAATTAATTAGTATTTATTTTAAATATATTTGATATGAAAAATGAAAATGTAATAAGTCTTGTGTAAATGTCTATTATAGGGATCTTATTATGGATAAGTGTTGGATTGATCTTTCAAATCGAACTTCTAGAGAGTATTTCAATGGAATTAGGCAGTTTATTGACTTCACCAGAGGATTTGAAAGTGACTATATTAGTTGTCCATGTAGAAAATGTGCTAACAGATATCAATTCACCCGAGATACTATGAGGGAGCACCTATTATATAATGGATTTCTGAGAAATTATAAGAGTTAGACTCATCATAGAGAAGAATATGTTCATTGTGAAAATACAGATACAGTTCAGATGGATGTTGATGCAAGGATGAATGATCCAATTCATGAAATGCGTACTAAAATTGTACGTGGGTTGGATCCTGAAGGCATTGACATCCAGAATCTTGAGACCGATGATATAAATCTTCGGTCTGGTGCAGATCGTGATTCGAGGAGGTTTTATGAAGCAATTGATGATGCAAAAATAGAATTACATTATGGATGTACTTCTTTCATTAAATTGTCGTTTATCGTGGATTTGTTGTATTTTAAGACTTTGAATCATTGGTCAGACACATCATTCGACATGCTGCTGGTGTTGTTGAAAAAGGTTCTTCCTGTTGACGGTATGATTCCCGAGTCGTATTACCATGCTCGTAAGCTGATAGAGAACTTAAGTTTTACATATGAGACCATAGATGCATGTACAAACAACTGTATGTTGTTTAGAAAGGAAACTGCCCATTTGCATATTTGTACAGTTTGTGGTGCTTCTAGGTGGAAAGAAAATAGGGGAAATCAGACTCATCAAAGTCAGATTTTGATATAGGGGAAACTGATTCCTGTAAAGAAAATTCGTTACTTTCCCCTTAAACCAAGGTTGAAAAGATTTTTTATGTCATCTAAAGTTTCTAATTTAATGAGATTGGATGCAGAAAGAGTTCATGAAAGTGATATATTAACCCACCCGACAGACTCTCATGCATGGAAGGATTTTGATAAGAGACATCACAACTATTCCAATGATGTTCCTAAGGTCTGATTGGGATTGGCAGCAGATGGTTTCAATCCATTCAAGTCTATGGTTGGTGAAACTCATAGCACATGGCCCATGGTGTTGGTTCCGTATAATCTTCCTCCATGGCTATGTATGGAGAAACAATGTATATTGCTTTCCACTCTTATTGATGGACCTAAAAGTCCGGGGGATAAGATTAATGTTTACCTTCATCCATTGATTGATGAGTTGAATGTATTTTGGGGCGATGGTGTGATGACTTATGATTGTGAAACGAATGAAATGTTCAAACAGCAGGTTCCTTTATTGTGGACAATCAATGACTTCCCAGCTTATGCAAATTTATCAGGCTGGAGTATGAAAGGATAATTTTATTGCCCTTGTTGCAACAAAACTAAGAAATCTTTATGGCTTAAGAATTCCAAAAAATGGGCATACATGGGTCAGAGACGTTTTTCCCCCCTCAGCACAGGTTCAGAAAGGACAGAGTGGCATTTGATGGTTCTAGAGAGTTCATCCCAGCACCAAAGATCATGACATGAGTCGAAATGATATCACAGATTGAGGAAGAAAACATCCACACGGTATATGAAATTCGGGATTTGGTGGCTCCTCCAGTACGTAATATTCGAGCTGCAGGTAGGCAGCGCAGTCACAGTTGGAAAAAGAAAAGTTTTTTTATGGTCTTCCGTATTGGAAAACTAACTTGCTGAGGCATAATTTGGATGTCATGCACATTGAAAAAAATGTTTGGGATAACATATTGTGGACCATTTTAGTTGTCAGTGGGAAATAAAAGGACCATGTTAATGCACATCGTGATTTGGAAGAAATGGGTTTAAGAAAATAGTTGCATTTACAGTTAGCTGAGGGAAACAAGGCATATATGCCTATTGCACAGTATATGATCACTACAATGGAGAAAGAGACATTTCATTCCATTTTTAAGATGCTCAAAGTGCCTGATGGTCACTCTTCTAATATTTCAAAGTGTGTAAATCTGACGAGCAAGACATTGCAAGGGTTGAAAAGTCATGACAATCACATACTACTTCAGTTGATTCCAATCGCAATTTGTGATTGTTTATCCCCCAATGTTATTCAGCCATTGATTGAGATGAGTAATTTTTTTAGACGGCTTTGTTTAAGAAATCAATGAATGGGTGATTTAAAAAGTTTACAGGACCGAATTGTACTTATGCTTTTTCACTTTGAGAAACTATTTCCCCCCTCATTTTTCGATGTTATGGTCCACTTGATAGTGCACCTAACTGATGAAGTAATGGCTGCTAGTCCATTTCAATTCAGGCGGATGTATCCTACTGAGCGGTATTTGAGTACATTGAAATGATTTGTACGCAACATAGCTCGTCCGGAGGCATCAATAGCCAATGGTTATTTGATGGATGAGTGTATTACTTTTTTTTCAGAATATCTTTTAGATGTTGAAAAAAAATTAGATAAGCCGTCTCAGATTCAGGATGGTCTAGTTGGAGATGTAACCACATATGATATGGACAACATCAAGTGGATACAAGCGCATCGATATATCTTGTTCAATACTCCATCAGTTGCACCATTAATGCAGTATGTATCTTATCACTTTTATTATTTAGCTTTTACATGTTTTGTTTGCATAAGTTGGTCATTTAATCATTGCATTATCATTTCTAGAAAACACATTAATGAGATAAAAAAGAGATGTATCGTGCGACTAAGTTGAATATCCAACAGTCTCATTATGCGTCATTTCAAGATTGGTTCAAGGATTATGTACGTATAAATTGATTTTCATTATGAGTGAAGTATTATACTAATTTCATTCTTCATATATCATTATTGAATTCTATGAATTATGTAGGTTCATAAGCTGAGGGAGTTAGGTGATCCTACGCTAACTGAAAAATTTATCCAACTGTCTGAGGGTCCATCTATAACGGCTCATCGTTATAAATCTATAGATGCTAATGCTTTTCGATTTCACATTAAACATGTTGATGAAAAACGAGCAACACAAAACAGTGCCATCGGTTGTCCATTTGTCGATTCTAGTTATTACTATGGTCAATTGATAGACATCATTGAAGTTGTATACACACACGGGTTGAAGTACATATTGTTAAAGTGTAATTGGGTTGATCCAGTGCGTGGATGTAAAGTCGATCAATATCAGTTTTCATTGGTGAATTTTAACTATATGTTATACAGAAATAAACGAGTTGATAATGAACCTTTCATTTTTACATCACAAGCGGAACAATATTTCTTCGTTACTTTGCCATCGAATCCAAGTTGGCAAGTTGTTGTCAAAATTTCTTGGCGAGGAGTGTTTGTATTTGAACAAGATGAACCTGAGACTATTCCTTTTGTTTCCCAACAACTTGATCAACATACCATAGTTCAACGTGAAGAAGCTATTTATTGGGTCAGAGAGGCTATTGAAGGAGAAACGGATGATTTTCATGCTTAATGAAAGGTATAATTGGTTTCCCGCGATTCATCCTATGATATCCTAAATTATCTAAACATTTTATAAATCCTTGTAAGTTTTACTCCTCACTTTTGGACGTTTATTCAGTTATAAATATTTAGTGTGATTTAACTCATGTTATATTGATGTTATTTTCGGTGTATCTTCCCATTGACGTATTCTTCATTTGGTTCATGTGCTGCTTGAATTTTTATTAATTCAATTTGAAATTTTGCAATGCATTGATTGGTTTTGTACATAATTTGTATATCTGTTTTGTGAACTTTATGATTTTTTAAAATTCATTCACAACTAATTATTCAATACCTTTTTGTTTGATTAACAACTGTACAATTTTGATTTTTTTAAAAACAATCCAATTTATCATTTGGAAACATTGGATAGTCCCCTTACTAATGTTTTCCATGACTGCAGGCATGTCAGGGGAAGAGGCAGAAGATCCACATCATCCATCTGAGGCATCTATGTCTCAGGTTTGAGGTATGTTGGAATGTCATTGTCTCTATTTTTTATGTAATTAATAAACATATATATATATTTATAACATCTTTCAATTTGTATATAAATTTTTTTTCAACAGGATCATACTCGACTACTTCTTCCTCTCACAGGAGAGGCCCCGGTCGTGGAATATTATCATGGAATTTTGACACGACTTTTGGTGTTTCATTTGATGAGGTATTTCATCATGTGGGATAGAATACACCTACATTTATTCGTCAGTTGGGTCATATCATACGTGATCCACATCGATTTCCATTGACCATGCGTGACTGGGCTTCTATCCCTCAGGACACATTAGGTCGTCTTTGGAGGGAGGTTCAGGTAAGAAGACCATTTTACTTTATTCACTATGTATAAACAACAATAACATATGTGATATTTTTCTTTAATAGCAAAATTTGAAAGTATGTCCTGATGAGTTTGGCCTAGTGTGTAAGAGAAAATGCCATAAAATGTGGAAAGACTATAAGGGAAAAGTCAAGAGGGACCACCGGGTACCAAATGTGGGTGCCCCAGACATTCTGGAAAAAGTCCCGAGAGGTGTCCTCCCGACTCAGTGGTGTGATTTAGTTGCATATTTTTCTACTGAGGGTGTTTCGGTTTGTATATTTATTTTTGTATATATATTTTCATGAATGTGTGATTTGTTTGATATTTGAATGAATTGAATGTAGGAGGTGTCTACACGCCATTCTGAGAATCGAGCGTTGCAGGGACCACCTCACAAGCTCAAGACTCGTCACATGTCTCAGATTTGACATGAGGTATTTATTATTCATTTTTTAATTTTTTTAATTAATATGGATTTGTGTTTATATTCTATTCATATATAGTTGCGGGAGCAAGGTTCACCAACTGATAAAATGCCGGTGTGGATGAGGACTCGTGATCGCAATGATCTAGAGGTTGCAGCATTGATAGTAAGTGCTTGTACTAATTACCAATACTTACATAAAATCTGTATATTAATATATGTATATATATTTCAATATTTCATAGTCTCAATTTGAAGCTGAATTAGAACATCTGCCAGAGGACCAGCGACAGCTTCCCATGCGAAGAGATGAGATCTTTCATCGCATCATTGGTCGAGACGGGCATGGATATAGTTTGACATATGGAATAGGGATTCCTCATTCTATAGTGTCACATGTTGCGGTTGTCCCTCCCCGCACCCCGGACAACCCTCCCGCACCCCGGACAGCCTTTCTCGCACTCCAGACAGCCCTCCCCGCACCCCAGACAACCCTCCCGCACCCCGGATAGCCCCCCCCCCCCCCCCCCCCCCCCGCACAGCCCTCCCCGCACTCCGGACAGCCCTCCCCACACCCCGGACATGACCCCCACCCCGGACAGCCCCCCTGCACCCCGGAAAGCCCTCCTCTCACTCCAAACAGCCCTCCCCGCACCCGGGACAGCCCTCCCGCACCCTTGACCGCCTTCCCCGCACCCCGGACAGCCCTCCCCGCACCCCGGACAGCCCTCCCGCACCCCGGACAGCCTTCCACGCACTCCAGACAGCCCTCCCCGCACCCCGGACAGCCCTCCTGCACCTCGGCCATGCCCTCCCCCACCCCGGACAGCCCTCCCGCACCCCGGACAGCCTTCCCCGCACTCCGGACATCCCTCCCCGCTCCCCGGACAGCCCTGCCGCACCCCGTACAGCCTTCCCCGCACGCCGGGCAGCACTCCCCGCACCTCGGACAGCCGTCCCGCACCCCGGACACCCTTCCATGCACCCCAGAATGCCCTCCCCGCACCTTGGACGGCCCTCCCGCACCCCGGACAGCCTTCCCCGCACTTTGGAAAGCCCTCCCCACACCCCGGACAGCCCTCCCGCACCCCGGACAGGCCCCCCGCACTCTGTACAGCCCCCCCACCACCCCGGACAGCCCCCCCCCCCCCCCCCCCCCGCATCCCGGACATCCCTCCACGCACTCCAGATAGCCCTCCCCTCACCCCGGACAACCCGCCCGCACCCCGGACAGCCCTCGCGCTCCCCGGACAGGCCCCCCTGCACCCCGGACAGGCCCCCCGCACCCCGGACAGGCCCCGCGCACCCCGAATAGCCTCCCCTCACACCAGACATGCCCCCACACACCCCAGACAGCCCCCCCCCCCCCCCCCCCCCGCACCCTAGACAACCCTCCCTGCATCCCGGACAGCCCTCCCGCACCCCGGACAGCCCTCCCCGTACCCCGTACAGCCCCCACGCACCCCGGACATCCTCTTCGCACCCCGAACAGCCCTCCCGCACCCCGGACAGGCCCCCCGCACCCCGAACAGCTCACCCCACACCCCAGAAAGCCCTCTCCGCACCCCGAAAATGCGTTTCCGATTGTGTCGTTTTCAGCAGCTCGGCGCACGCTAAAACGGCGCGTTGGGGGGTCAAAACCACCCGAACGACCTCGGAATGCCATGAAACCATACGACATCAGCCGTTGTGTGATTTGTAGAGTGGTCGGGTAGACAACACGTCAATCGGAGGTGTCTTTTGACCGCGGTGACCAGAAACGTGTTTCCAGTGTCATAAAACAACAAAAACGGCGTGAGACGGTCGAACTCAGAGAAAACATGATCCGAATGACCTTAAACCCCACGAAAATATTAGGAATATTATTCGTGACTTGTAGTAGGAGACGGCATGCTCATCGGACGTGCGGTGCACGCGGTACGACCGATTGTGTCGTTTTTAGCAGCTTGGCACGTGCTAAAACGGTGCGTTGGGGGGTCAGAACGACCCAAATGACCTCGGAATGCCATGAAACCGTACGACATAAGCCGTTGTGTGATTTCTGAAATGGTCGGGTAGACGGAACATCAATCGAAGGTGTCGTTTGACCGCGGTGACCAGAAACTCATTTCCAGTATCATAAAACACCAAAAATGGCATGAGATGGTCGAATTTAAAGAAAACATGGTCTAAATGACCTGAAACCACACGAAAACATTAGGAATATTATTCATGACATTTCAGTGGAGACGGCGCGCCCATCGGACGTGCGGTGTGCGAGTTACGTCCGATTGTGTTGTTTTTAGTAGCTCAGTACGCGCTAAAATGGCGCGTTGGGGTGTCAAACCCACCCGAACGACCTCAGAATTCCATGAAATCATATGAAATCAGCTGTTGTGTGATTTTTGAAATGGTCTGGTAGACTGCACATCAATCGGAGGTGTCGTTTGACCGCTGTGACTGGAAATGCATTTTTGGTGTCATAAAACAACAAAAACGGCGTGAGACGGTCGAATTTGAAGCAAACTTTCTCTGAATGACCTGAAACCACACGAAAACATTAATAATATTATTCGTGACATGTAGGAGGAGACGACGCGCCCATCGGACGTGCGGTGCATGCGGTACGACCGATTGTGTCATTTTCAGCAGCTCGGCGCGCTAAAACGGCGCATTGGGGGGGGGGGGGGGGTCAAAACCACCCTAACGACCTCATAATTCCATGAAACCGAACGAAATCAGCCGTTGTGTGATTTTCGAAATGGTCGGGCAGACGACACGTCAATCAGAAGTGTCGTTTGACCGCGGTGACCGGAAACGCGTTTCTGGTGTCATAAAACACCAAAAACGGCATGAGACGGTCGAATTCAGAAAAAACGTGCTCTAAATGACCTAAAAACACACAAAAATATTAGGAATATTATTCGTGACATGTAGGAGGAGACGGTGCGCCCATCGGAAATGTGGTGCGCGCGGTACGGACGATTGTGTCATTTTCAGCAGCTCGGCGCGCGCTAAAATGGCGCGTTGGGGGGTCAAAACCACCAGAACAACCTTGGAATGCCATGAAACCTTACGAAATCAGCCGTTATGTGATTTTTGAAATGGTCGGGTAGACGGCACATCAATCGGAGGTGTCGTTTGACCGCGGTAACTGGAAACGCATTTCTGGTGTCATAAAACACCAAAAACGGCGGGAGACGGTCGAATTCAGAGAAAACGTGCTCCGAATGACCTAAAACCACACGAAAACATTATTAATATTATTCGTGATGTGTAGGAGGAGACGGAGCTCCCATCGGACATGCGTTGCGTGCGTTATGGCCGATTAAGTTGTTTTCAGCAGCTCGGGGCGCGCTAAAACGGCCCGTTGGGGGGTCAAAACCACCCGAACAACCTCGGAATGCCATGAAACCGTACAACATCAGCTGTTATGTGATTTTTGAATTTGTCGGGTATAAAACACATCAATCGGAGGTGTCGTTTGACCGCAGTGACCAGAAACGTGTTTCGGGTGTCACAAAACACCAAAAACTGCGTGAGACGGTCGAATTAGGAACAAACGTGCTCCGAATGACCTGAAACCATACGAAAACATTAGGAATATTATTAGTGATGTTTAGGAGGAGACGACGCGCCCATCAGACGTGCGGTGCGCGCGGTACGGTCGATTGTGCCATTTTCAGCAGCTCAGCGCGCGCTAAAACGGTGTGTTGGGGGGTCAAAACCACCTGAACGGCCTCGGAATGCCATGAAACCATACGAAATCAGCCGTTTTGTGATTTTTGAAATGGTCGGGTAGGCGGCATGTCAATCGGAGGTTTAGTTTGACCGCGGTTCCTGGAAACGCGTTTCCGGTGTCATAAAACACCAAAAACGGCGTGAGACGGTCGACTTCAGAGTAAACATGTTCCGAATGACCTGAAACCACACAAAAACATTAGGAATTTTTTCGTAACATGTAGGAGGAGACGACGCGCCCATCGGACGTGCGGTGCGTACGGTACGGCCGATTGTGTCGTTTTCAGCAGCTCGGCGCGCGCTAAAACGGCACTTTGGGGGTTCAAAACCACTCGAATGACCTCAGAATGCTGGGAAACCATGCGACATCAGCCATTATGTAATTTTTGAAATTTTCGGGCAAACTGCACATCAATCGGAGGTGTCTTTTGACCGTGGTGACCGGAAACGCGTTTCTGGTGTCATAAAACACCACAAACGATGTGAGATGGTTGAATTCAGAGAAAACGTGATCCGAATGACCTAAAACCACACGAAAACATTAGGAATATTATTTTTGATGTGCGGGAGGAGACGGTGTGCCCATCGGACGTGCGGTGCATGTGGTACAGTCGATTGTGTCGTTTTTAGCAGCTCGGCGCGCGCTAAAACGATGCGTTGGGGAGTCAAAACCACCCGAACGACCTCGGAATGTACGACATCATCCGCTGTGTGATTTGTGAAATGGTCGGGTAGATGACACGTCAATCAGAGGTGTTGTTTGACTTCGGTGACCGAAAACACGTTTCCGTTGTCACAAAACACCAAAAAAGGCGTGAGACGGTCGAATTTGGAGCAAACATGCTCAGAATGACCTAAAACCACACTAAAACATTAGGAATATTATTTGTCATGTTTAGGGGAGATGGCGTACCCATCGGACGTGCGGTGTGCGTGGTACGGCTGATTGTGTCGTTTTCAGCAGCTCGGAGCGCGCTAAAACGGCCCATTGGTGGGTCAAAACCACCCGAACGACCTCAAAATACCATGAAACAGTACTATATCAGCCATTGTGTGATTTTTGAAATAGTCGGGCAGAAAGCACGTCAATCGGAGGTGTCGTTTGACCGCGGTGACCGGAAACGCGTTTCCGATGTCATAAAACACCAAAAACGGCGTGAGACGGTCAAATTTTGAACAAACGTGCTCCGAATGACCTGAAACCACACGAAATCATTAGGAATATTATTCGTGATGTGTAGAAGGAGACAATGGGCCCATCGAACGTGTGTTGCGTGTGGTACGACCGATTGTATCATTTTCAGAAGCTCGGCGCGCGCTAAAACGACGCGTTGGGAGGTCAAAACCCACCGAAGGACCTCAGAATTCCATGAAACCATTTGACATCAGCTATTTTGTGATTTGTGAAATGTTCAGGCAGACAGCATGTCAATAGGAGGTGTCGTTTGAACGCGGTGACTGGAAACGCGTTTTCGGTGTCATAAAACACCAAAAAAGGCGTGAGACGGTCGAATTAGTAGAAAACGTGCTCCGAATGACCTGAAACCACACGAAAACATTAGGAATATTATTTGTGACGTGTAGGAGGAGACGGATTGCCCATCATACATGTAGTGTGCGTGATATGACCGATTGTGTCGTTTTTAGCAGCTCAATGCGCACTACAACGGCGCGTTGGGGGGGTTAAAACCACCCGAATGACCTCAGAATACCATGAAACCCTACGACGTCAGCTGTTGTGTAATTCTTGAAATTTTCGGGCAGAAGGCACGTCAATCGGAGGTGTCGTTTGACCGCAGTGACCGGAAAAGCATTTCCGGTGTCATAAAACACCAAAAACGGTGTGAGACGGTCGAATTCGGAGGAAACATGTTACGAATGACCTGAAACCACACAAAAACATTAGGAATATTATTCATGATGTGTATAAGGAGACGCTGCACCCATCAGATGTGTGGTGGGCACGGTACGGCCGATTGTGTCGTTTTCAGCAGCTCGGCGCGCGCTAAAACAGCGTGTTGGGGAGTCAAAACCACCCGAATGACCTGGGAATTCCATGAAACTGTACTACATCAGCCTTTGTGTGATTTTTGAAATGGTCGGGAAGACGGCACATCAATCAGAGGTGTCGTTTGACCGCAGTGACCAGAAATGCGTTTCCGGTGTCACAAAAAACCAAAAACGGCGTGAGACGGTCGAATTTGGAGAAAATGTGTTCCAAATGACTTGAAACCACAAGAAAACATTAGAAATATTACTCGTGACGTGTAGGAGGAGACAACGTTCCCATCGGACGTGCGGGGCGCACTGTACGACCGATTGTGTCGTTTTCAAAAGCTCAGCGCGGGCTAAAACGGCGCGTTGGGGGGTCAAAACCAACCGAATGACCTCAGAATTCCATGAAACCATACAACATCAGCCATTGTGTGATTTTTGAAATGGTTGGGTAGAATTCACATCAATCGGAGTTGTCTTTTGACCGCGGTGACCGAAAATGTGTTTCCGGTGTTATAAAACACCAAAAACGGCGTGAGACGGTCGAATTCGGAGCAAACGTGCTCCGAATGACCTGAAATGATATCATTTCTTAAATTGGGGGTTTTAAATTATTATAACAGCATGATTTGATGTCATATTTAATTTTATTATATGTATATAGTAACTAAATAATTATGTTCAATTTACGTTTGTTTTGTTTTGTTCTTTTTTTGTCTTATTGTTGGTTTATTGAAGCAGAAGATTGAAATAGATGGACCTGCTCGGATCGTTGAAGCACATTTATCATTTATGATGATCTTGATGTTTATGCTGTTGGAAATTTTTTTCCATTTTTTATGATTGTTACCTTGTTTTATCCCTGATTTTGCACAGTGAAGAAAAAAACACACAATTCGTACATTTCATTAAAAAAATGAAAAATATTTTATTTAATATTATATATATATATTTCTTTAATATATATATATATATATATTAAAATATTTAAATCATATTATATATATATATATATTTCAAATATTTTATTTAATAAATATGTATATATATATATATATATTTCATTTAGAATGAATTTTTTTTTAAAAAAATTTCCCAGTGTAGCGACCGCCAAAGGCGGTCGCTAATGGTGCCGGCCAGGCATCCAATAGGACCTTCAGGCGGTTTCTTAAGGCCAGCATTTCGGCAACTTATTGCGACCACCATTGGCAGTCACTATTGGCCTACAGTGACAAAGATGAAGCGACTGCCAATGGCGGTCATTGGGCGGTCTCTATAGGCCTATAGCGACTGCCAATGGCGGTCGCTAATGGTCGATTTTTTAGTAGTGAAAACATGTTCACAATAATTTCAAGTAATAAAGAGTGGAAAATGGTATTATTACAAGAAATGATAATAGATAACCATATGATAATATAATGGATATGTTTTAATTTATAAATGTCAAAAATTCCCCCATGGGAGAATTAAACATACACAATCCCAAATAATGATGAAATTGTTAAATAAAACCTTCCCACTTTGATAACTTTTGGATCATAACCCACATGAAATAAATAACATAAAATTAAACATTAAATAAAAATAATATAAATATATTCTTGATATCATGTATATATTTTTTATTAAGTGGACCACAAAAAATAAATAAGCGATGAATATGACATGTGTCTCACAAAAGTAAAAGTGAGATGTGAAACCCTTACCGCATTGGTAACTTCTAAATCACAACCCCCATGAAAGAAATAAAATAAAATGAATATTTAAATACCATGAATATAAATTTAATGATGACATATCATATAAAATTTTTAATAGACACACCTCATAAATGAACATAGGTGTATAAAATATCAAATTTTCTATAGACGATAATTTGAGATAAATAACACGTACCTCAGGTCCGAATTATTTAGTACATGTTTGAAACTACTATATAATAAATAGATTATTATTATAAATATATTATATAAATTTAATCACATATATAATACCATATATTAATTACTTACAATCTTTATTCAACTATTTTTTAATAATTATCTGTTAAAATCATTGTTTCAAGTAATACCTTGTTTGTTTTTCATGTTAGTTTTTGTTTGGTAGTTTCAGTACATTCATTTTTATCATGGTTACATAATATCAATTATTTTATCTATGATATAAATTATATATATATATATATATATATATTAATTATATATATCATTATATCCATCCATGGAAAGCAAAAATTAAAAAATTATCACTACACTTCCTAGAGGGGTAGTCCACACGTACAACATGAATGCCGTTATCACTTTCCAACAAATTGGAAGGTAATAAGGTATAGATGATCTAATAATTCATGAAATAAATGTATGTCATAAATATCATATATATTCATTTGATTCATATTTATAACCATCCAAGTGAAATGGTGATGAAAAACTAAATACATCGATATGTGGAGATGGTAAGCCATACATACGCACGAATGGTGTATACACTTTTCATAGGATAATAAAGATATGGAATATGGTTATACATAATCATAATATAATATTAGTATATTTATGATATTTTATTTATTATCATAGGTATTGTACAACATTTTAAGAGTAGGTATAAGAAAGAATAAACTTGATGGACTTAGTAAAGATGATTACCTCTTCTTCGTTGGAAGTGATTTAGATATATTGTTAATGGACCTAGGGTTGGTGTTTTAGGGATAACATAACCTAAATAACTAGGATAATTATGTTCATATGAGTATTATTTTGGGTTTTTTCTATCAATATGGAAAAATGATGGGTAAATAATTGAGATAAAGGGTGTACTTTTATAAGAGAGGGGTGGGGAGGTTTTTAATTTCATAAAATATTTGATTATAATAATATAATTATTTGGAAAATTGAACTCAAATAGATAGGTATTAAATAATAGGGTAGTATAAGGTTTAAATATCAAAAAAAAAAAAAATTATACAGGTTTTTGTGGTGTTTTTAACCTTATCTTTTGTTTTAACCCCATAGTTAACCAATTTTATCTTTAACCACAGTAAAATATTTTTCACTCTCAAATGGGTATAATTTTTCATTTTAGGCAAATATTGACTCTTAAATGGAAAATAAGATGAATTTTAGACTTTATATTACTAATTTTTTCACATTAAAAATTTAAATGATTTTCAAATAATTTAATAAAATATTATTGTGATAAATTATCAATAATGTCATTTTTGACACTATTAATTTAATTTAACTTCAAATGTATTAATATCAATTTGGATTTAAAATATAATTAATTTAAATATCACTAATATATAATATTCATATATAAAATTCATTTAAAATAATAAATAAAACAAATTATACAACTTTTAATGTGTTTAAAATAATATATTTTATTACCTTATTAATTGAATAAATATTGTTTTAGCATTGAACATGAATTTAAAGTAATTAGATAATCACTAAAAATAGAAATAAATTCACATCATTAACATAATTTTATACACAAAAAAATTACATTAATATTCATTAATTGAATTTTTTAACCAGTTTGGAAACATAATAGTCTTTTATAACTAGTAGACTTAAATTTTATTAAATTCGTTGATTTAAATATTATATTAGTGATTTCCCTTTATAAGTGTCCACTAATCTTATAATCATTATGGATAATGTTATATGTGTAGAATTAACATCAGGAAATAATAATTAAGTTGAAATATTATGAACTTATAACTTATTTTTACGTTTTATTAATTTTATTCGCCCATTATTGAGGGGGAATGTTTTTCTATAGCTGAAATTCATTTTGGAAAAAACAAATTGGGATAATTCAACAAATTTTAAACATATGATTCAAAATAATTAATTTTTTATTTCTTATGTAGTGATATTTAATAGAATTGGAGTGCGAATTTAATTTTTATGACCATTAAAAATACCATGAAATATATATGGAAGTTTCACTATGATGACAGTTATTATATTGAAGAGTTTCTGATCACACTCATTGATGTCAGTTTGTGGTGTCTAAGAAAAATAGTGTTCTAGTGAAATTGGAATCATGGATACTGAATTGTGAATGTCGTAGGTTGTATAGATCCTCTGAGTTCCAAGTACAAGTGTTATAGATACTTGACTGATATAAAAGGATTTTATTTTTGTTTGGGGCATTTATGTTATAAGTAACCATGCGCTAGGTACCATGTCGGAAATTGAATGGTTGTTATATGTGAAACATATAAAAGGAACAAATAAAATGTGTTTTTAGGATGGTTGAAATAGTTATTGGTTTTTTAAAAATTATTAACCCACTTAAGGATCCCCATTTAGTGGCTAGATAATATAAGGGCATCTAACTCATTCCCCCTCATTTTCTCTACTCATTTTTTACTTTAACCAATAATGTTTGTGTATTTTTCTATGTGGAATTTTTTTGGATTCACTCATATTTTATTCATATCTTATTTCAAAATTATTTCATTTAATTTTAGTAGGTTAGAATTATTAATTTCATCTATATTTTATTATTGAATTAAGGAATTATTTTGACAGAATAAGGATCATATATATAGTGTAAGAGGATAAGTATTGATTAAAACAAATGTCTTTGTGTTATTTTGATGAAGATAATAAACTACCTTTATTTATTTATGGATTTTAAAAATTTGGGATGATAATTAAAAAACAATTTTCATATGTTACTATACATTTTTTTAGATGTAGATCCAACGACGTGTTTGGTGAGGACCTTCCAAAATGATTGAGGTTTTGGTACTATTTTCCTGCTCAATGGGATATTCACTTATTATTCCAAATTTTTTAATTCGTTTTATTACAAATATATTTTTATGATTTATTTTTTATTTTTTGGAAATATATTTTCAAGTATAATGATAATGATTGATGTGGAATTAATGGGCATAATTATATTGATTGGTGTTTTTGATGAAGGGGATGACTCAGAAATTAAGGAATGTTATCCCTTTGTTTTCCCATAGGATAATACATGTTCATGGGTTAATTTTTATTTAGTTTATGGAAGGTTTATTTATATTTTTGTAATTATATGTCAAATTGTATTCATTATATGTTGAGATTAATGTGACTAGTAATGTCATGGGAGGTCCCATGGGTAATATTATTTAAATCTATGGTCACCAATTACCATGTTTAAAATTAGATGTGCTTAATAATTATAAAATCATTGCCCTTTAATATTTTCCTACTTATTTAATAATATATGTGACCTTGATATATTTCCATGAGTTTCCCTCGGGAATAATAATCCCCTAAATATATATTTTTAACATTATGTGAGCCTCAATTTAAGACATCAAAATTGTTAATGGTTCACATCGATTATTTTCTTTATTATATGGGTGAGAGACTATTCACCCATGAATTGAAAGGTTTCAGGGAATTATTACATTAGATTTGGGAATATGAGAGATATATTTCTTTAATTATTATTTAAGTATCTTATATGGTATGTAGTTGGGAGTTTTTCCAATTCACACATAGGAATGGGAAATGAAATATGATTTTTTGATAATTCTTTTTTTATAGGTTGTATATTTTTATTTTGATAAGATATATCAATACATGTCTTTATGTTTAATTTAGTGTACTTATGATATGATATAACAATTCATGTTTCATATATTATATATGGTATTATATTGTATAAAATAAAAATAATCATTGTAATATTGGAAATATGACTTAATGCAATACCAATCACCTTAAATATGTAAGTGGGTTTGATTATTTTTCAATCCGTTAAATTTACTATGTATGGTATATGATTATATATATATATATCCATTTATTCATATTTTTTTTATGATTAGAGTCTATGCCAATCAATATGGACATAGAAGCTGGATGAGATGCATCGATGATCCATTCTATATACTTGTTATTTTATGGGATGCTTTTCAAATTCCCTTAGTGGATTGGGTATTAGTTTGGATAAAATTCCATTCAAGATTTTGGGATCCTATGGTAATTTTGAATTTAATTCAATAGAAAATAAATTTATATTCCCGATGGATATTGGAGGGAATGATTCAATGCTAAATTTTATATTATTTTTTCTTGAAAACTGATTTGTGTAAAAAAACTGATAACAGATTGTACTATTATGGTTTATTAAAACTTAATACCAATGATAGAAGAAGAAGGAATCATCACTTTTCATGTGGATTGTCTCGCACTGAATGTAGAAAAATGTATTCATTACCATTATTTATTCTTGTCATATCACAGTGTTCTTGAATTGGATTATTTTATATTTATATAGGAAAATTATTTGGGGTTTTGTATTATTATTTTTACTTACACCCAAATTATTCACCCTGTTTGACGTGGATATTTGATAGTTATCTTATAGATCATGTAATAGACCCTACTATATGTGAGTGGGCTGGTTGGGATCATAAAGAATACAGATACAAGTCTAAGAGTATGTTGAGGACTATAAATTGAGTCTCTTTATCATTTTATTTTTAGTAATGTATTATTTTATAAATGATAGTTCTATTAGGTTATATTACATGGATATATGACTATATGGTCTGAATGGGTTCCATTTGTTATTTCATGTTGAATTTTATTTTTCTATGGGTTTTCATCCTCTAGGATTCCATATATTACACTTATGTTTATCTAGTTGACGTTATCCATGTGAATTATTATTATTTCATTGCAATTTTATAACAACCCATACTTTACAAACATTTTTATTGCTTTAGAATTGAAGAATACTTATTAAAACATATAACAAAACCATGAAAGGATCGTATAGGTATAGTGTCTTTAGAACTAGGAAACATAATCAACTGGTTCATAAATCATCTAAATTTTCTCGAATTTATTTCATCATATCTAGAGTCCCTTTTGAAATATTCTACTTAATACCCTTCTTCCAGACCTGGGGAAAAGAAAACATTAAAAAGGGTGAGCTCAAATGCTCAATATGGGTAAAAAAAATATCAATCATATCATATTCTAAAGAACATAACATTTTGAAAATCTTATCCTGCAAAGGAGATCATAATTTCATAACATGGGATAAATCATAGTAGTGAAATGTAATCCCAAAAATAATAAATTAAAACATGAAACTTTGTGGAATACACACATAATAATAGAGAATCATTTCTTAGTAGTCAAGACTCATTTCCAAGACTATCATAGCGGACAAAGTGCATTTCTGAACCGAGTTCACTCCTCGTTTCAGTCCTATATCACTGAACCGGATTAACCAGTCATTCCAGCCATGTCTATCTCATGAGATATAAATATTTACCCAATGAATAAGAGAGAGATATAAGTCTCACCCATCTCACAATGATACCATTCTTATATGTTACACAAGATCATAAATCAAACATCATAGCATAAAACATGTAATAAAAATGGGATTATTAAACATCATGCCATCATAACATAATCCATAAGACAAAATGAAATCATAAAAAATAATCTATCATAACATAATAAAATCAATTTAAAAATAGGGATTGGAACAGAACCCTATATTATCTTAGATGGAAAATAATTTTGATAAAATGCTTCAACTCCATTCTTGAGGAAAATATCCTTTCTACTTCAAAAACCATTTTCCTTTATTAACATGCCATAAAATTTTAAACTAAAAGAAGTTAATTAAAAATAAACTTGAAAACTTTTAAAGTATACTTCATTGAAATAATGTTATAAAAATCCATTCATTCCGTATAAGTTAAAAAACATTCTTCTGGTACTTTGGCTGGAAAAGTCAAAAAGTACCTCATATGAAAAATGACAAAATATTCCTTTCATAACTATTAATAAAACTCACCAATGAGTAATATTGGATTTAAAAAATTGTTGTAGGATAGAAATAATAATACATATTGAGGAAAAATGGAGGTTAATGATAAATAATTCCCAGTAAATTATGAAGTATAAACAATCTCAGATAAAAATGAGATTGCGGGAGTTCCCGTTACCTTAGGTCTGATTTTCTTTGTACGTGTCTAAACCAAATGTATAATGGATTAAATAATGATATTGACTTATTCCAGATTCGTACTCATTGTTATGATATCATATATGGTCATATTCATAGCTTCTTATTAGTAATATTTCATTGCTACTTGTTATTCACGTGTTTATTGCTTTTTGTTCTAATGCGTGTTTTTTCAAATAAATTCTTATTCTTCTTTTTAGGTTATAGATACCTCATTTCTAGAATGGTATTAGTGTAATATATATCATATTTATTCATTCAATTCATTTATATAATCATTAAGAATTTAAGATCATGTAGAACGAGTCGCATCATATAGTGGAAACGGTAGGTCGTACATACGCATGAGCGATGATATCGTTCCCATGATCGTGGAATTTCATTGAAATGTATGTATAATATTTCAGAATAAATATCACTTTAAAATAATCATATATAGTTATTATTTACACCATTATAACTATTCAAGTAAGGTGGTGGTGGAAACCATATTACACCGCGGCTTGGAGACGGTATTCCGTACGTACGCACATGCAGTGATTTCGTTTTCCATAGGATGGATAGAAGGTGAAATAGATTTGTTTCATATTTATAATAACAAATCAGTATATGAGTGATACTGATGTTATTACTTCATAATAAAATAACTAAAGAAGAAGAAGAAGTAGAAGAAGAAATAAAGTTGAAAGATTCAGTAAGTTATATTACCTCTTCTTTGAAGCGCCTCTTCTTAACCACCTCTTAGGGCACTAAAGATGGTCTTTGAAGAAGACCAGGGCCTCTAGGATTTTTCTAGGGAAGTGGAGAAGAGAAATTTGCAGGGGTTGGCTGATCTTGAAAGCTCAAAGTGGTGTGAGGAAGAGAGGGAGGAGGTGCCCTTTTATTTATTTCTGAGCTAAGGTGGGGATGGGTCTAAATCCCCTCAACCAATATATTTTAGACAAGTTTAGGTAAATATTTTAACCATATCATTTAGATTTAACTTTAAGTTAAATAATTTAACTTTTACCATGTCTTCTTGTTTTCTTACACTATATGATTAATAAACATACTATAACAAGCCAAAAGAACCCCAAGTGGTTCATTATTAATATATATAACCTTATCTATGTCATTTGTCCACACCATAGATTTTTTAGGAATAAAATAACAATTAATAATATAATATTTGTTTTAAAAACAATTTTATGTCGATTTTGACACTATTTGGTACTTGATTTTTGTATAAATCATAACAGTATGATTAGTTCTAAAAAAGTTAATTAAATCAATACTAATATGTCATATTAAACTACAAAATTTGTTTAATTCATAAAAAGTCTCAAATTACATTTATTAGGGTATTTATAACATCTATTATGTTAATATTTTATTAATAAGTTAATTATTGCATCATAATTATGTCTAAAAATAATAAATAAAATACCATTAGGTAGGAATTATTTTTAGCTTTCTAATGAATATTTATAGTATAATTTATCTTATGTATTACCCTACATTAAAAAAATTTAGTTATTAAACTTTGATTTTAACTATTTTAACACTTCTTTAAGTAAAATAATAATAAATATCCTAATCTAATCCAACTGGACCTAAATGGGTATATTTTATTCCTGGGGTTGTTTTTGGTCGAATTAAACATATCCAATAGAATTATTACCTGTGTTAGGGTGATAATAACACCATTTTTACACTTAATTACCCTATTTACTTTTAACTGGGGTAAAAAAAGTAAAAAGATACTATTCACCAAAAATTATTTTTATCTTATTGAACCACATTTTACTCCTTGATATTAACTGTGTCTCTCAGATTTTCGAAATTCCACTCATAGAAGCGGTAAGATTAACTGTTATGTAAATTTTCAAACTCTCCTAAGAGATGGGTAAGAGATGCTAAAAGTACAATAAAATTTTCATATATCTAAAATTATTATAAAATGACTCTAATGAATTACATTGAAACTATATAGGTATTATGTATCAATTTTTACCTAAAATAAATTAAAATAAAATAAAAAATTATTTAAATAAAAGTTGGTTTTTAAATAGTAACCCAATGTTTTCACTATTCATCAAAAATTGAAAGTTTTCAGGAAAATACCAAAAATTCACCCTAGGATAATTTCGATATTCCGAATCCAAAAATTAAGTCCATTTTGGAAGATAAAATTTATAAAATTTCAAAAACTGGGTATTACTATTCATAACGACTAGTTTTAATAATATTTTAATAGCATATCGTTGTTTAGTGAAACTCGGTATTGCTTATAACGGAAGCTATCGAGGAAGGTCGTGATTGCATGTAAAGCAAGCCAAGCTAGTGTTGTTTGTAGTGAAATATTCCTTTGATGATGTATATAACATAAAAACAAAACATTTCTCATAAAAATCTCGGGTGTTAGAAATTTTATGGGATTATATTGAGAATAGAGTCTTCGCCTATGGTTTCAATAAACACTTTCTACTAGTTGGTATCCTTTGGCTTATGGGGATTCATACTTGAGGTTATGTGGTATCATCATTACTAAAAATTATTAGGTAAGATAGAAAATGTAATTACATGGCATATAACTATTTTTGTGAAATTATTAACTACAAATTTAGTGGTTAAATGCTAGATGTAATTTTATATTATTTTGATCATGGACTAACTATCCTTTTATATGGAAAATATTCATTTTCAAGATATAATTGTTAAAATTAACTTCCTTAAGATAATATTATTAGAATATAAATATAACTAGTATTATCCCTTATTCAATTGCACAGGATTTAAATTTTTAATACTATCTAAAATTATAGCATGATAATAAGTACATTAATTAGCTTATAAAAAATATATATGAATAAAAATATATTAAAGGGTTGATGGTTAGAAGAAAATAGATTTAATTATCAAATGGAATACCTTTTTACCCAATATCCTTCATTTTCATCAATTGATTATAGCCATCTAAAACACTCCATAGATTCCATTAGTTATGCTTCTAATGTCACAATGGAAGACCTCAAAATCATCCATGAATTGGGAGAAATATGAATTTAAAAGAATGTGTATAACATTAAGAATCAATTAAAATGAATTTCATTAAGTGGTAAAATATAATATGTTATAGAGTTAAAAATAAGATAAGTGAAGTTGGATTTTCCCAAAATCAATTGTCTCAAAAGAGAAAAATAATAGATACACTATCCATCTAGACCTTGTGCTTCCTCGAAGCTTGAAAATCAAACAGCTGCACTTATCTTCATTATCATAATGTATCAAGAGGAACCACAAGCCTGGGATTTATTCTGTATTAGGTCAAGTCAATGTCATATACAACATAGGATTGAACTCAATTAAATAGTGAATTTAAATCATGAACTCAACCAAACTTTAAAATCTAGATATTTTAATTTACTCAATAAATCTTGATTTTATACGTAATATTAGAATATAAAACAATATAACAACATATGAACACATAGATATATATATATATATATATAATGAACTGTTTAATAATTTTAAATTCATAGTTATCATTTGAGACTTAATATAAAGATATAAACCATTTTCCCACTAAATGTTCTAAACTAAATGAGTTCCTTAGTTAGAATGGGAGGGGAAAGCTTGTGAAATTTTAAAATTATAGCAATACATAGAGAATTAAATACATATTCTTATAGTAATAAACAATTTGATAGATTTAAATGTGTAGCTCTCATTTTAGAATTAAAATGAAGATATAATCCATAGAATCATTAAAGGTTCTAAATAAAATGAATACATTATCTGGACTGGAATTGGATTGTTCAATGAATTGTAAAATTATATATTTTTTTCATTGTATAATTGTAATAATTTAGAAAAGAATTCTAAGAATTACCGAATAGCTTGTTGCACCAGCAGAGTTTCATGGAAGAGGAAGACCACTAGAGTTAAATGATTGAATAAATATCATTAAATAATTTAAATGAAATAGAATAATTAAATAAAAATTTCCTAAACATAATAGCATTGTATATTATTAATTAAATAACCGGTTAAAAATAATGATGGTATAATTATATACCAAAATTGAAATTATGAAAACATACATCGAATGGAATAAGATAACACCAAAACTAGAAATGTGGACCGACAACAATTTATAGACAAAATAAACATATACAAACCGGATCAAGGACATATAATACAATAATTGCACAATGTGTGAGA
The DNA here is from genome assembly GCA_963277665.1 of Viscum album. Taxonomy (NCBI): domain Eukaryota; kingdom Viridiplantae; phylum Streptophyta; class Magnoliopsida; order Santalales; family Viscaceae; genus Viscum; species Viscum album. Next base: position 811,160,259 of record OY728159.1, read on the forward strand.
AAAAAACTGTGATCTCTAGGCTTTCTCACATTAGAGGAATATATCTCGTGGATCAATTAATATAGGTAGCAGCATCCTGGAATTGATTTGTATTATACAATAAATAATATATTCCATGAAATGAAGTAAAGTCATTCAACAACATAAGGTACATTTTTTAAAATAGGGAATACATGTTTATAGTTTTTTCACCAATGGAGAAATACCACAATCATAGTGACTAAATAAATAATCAGAACCATTGAATTTGGTTAAATTTTTTATTCAACATTTTCTTCTGATTTGTATTATATTATTTTTAATGAATTTCAAATAAAAAATAAAAAAACACTAGGAAATTAATGGTGGAATTTTTTCATTATATTATCTAAATTGAATATGGTGAATCACATATATAAATCAATGTTTACCTAAGAATTAAAGTTCACTAATAAATAGACCTTGTGAATAAAACTGTAAGAAAAAACTTTTAAAAAATCAAGGACATGTAAGATACATAATTAGATAAAAGAAAGAACATGTTGATTGAATTCTCTTACATATAAATTAGTGTAGGGTTTACATGTACCTACTTAAAATGAGCCGACACTTTCCCCCTACAAAAATTTTCTCTAAAATGTGAACCCATCTATTAATATCAATAGAATCTACACATCAGAACCCATAAAAAAAGAAGAAAAAAAACCTTGTAATTTGACATCAGAGAAATAATGAATCCAAAAAGCCAGTAATAATTTATATAACAAAAAAACCAGAAATATGGAAAATGTTTAGAAAAACAAAAAAATGAAATGATGGAAACATACATAAAATTGATTAACATAACACCAAAACTAGAAATGTGGATCAACATCAATGTTGTAATAAATAATCATATTCCAACCTGATCAACAACATATATTTCAATCAGTGCACTATGTGAGAGAACAAACTGGGATGTATGGGATTTCTCTCAATAGAGGATTTTATATCATGGATCGTTTAATATAGGCAACAACCATTCTGCATCGACATATATTCTACAATAAATCATAGATTATATGACATGATGTAAAATCATTCAACAATATAAAATATGTTTTTTTAAAATATGAAATACGTGTTTCAAATATGTTGACCAATAGAGAAATACCATACTCATTGTGACTGAATAAATAATTATAACATTGACTTCAATTAGATATGTCTATCTACATTTTCTTATAATTTATTTTATATTATTTTTACTAAATTTCAAAACCCAAATCTACATTACTTTAGAAAATTAAGGGATGAATTTTTTTCATCATATTAACTAAATTGAATATTGTGAATCACATAATTAAATCATGGTTTACTTAAAATTCTATTTTAAAAATAGATAAACCATATGAACAAAACTGTAAGATAAAAACTTTCCAAAAATCAATTATACATAAGATACATTATTAGATAACTAAAATAACATTAAAATGAGCTACAAATATTTTTTTCATTTAATAAAGATTCCATGTTATTAATTTAATAACAAAAAAGAGACATGATTAGTTATAAAATTACCTCAATGGCCGAAAATTCCATGTGAGACCAAGGAATGATCCATTTTAGAGGCAAACACAACATCAAGATAATATTTTATAACATAGTACTCATCAAATTTAATAATCAACATTAAAAATAATTGCTAAAAATACAGGGTTGATGGTCATCAAAGGAGCTTGTAGTCGGACTTTAGCCATGAAGTATAGAAAGAATAATAGATATTTAAATTAAATGAATGAACTAAAAGCCTAGGTGAAAATAGTAGGGGTTTAAGTCTAGATAACTGAACTCATTGGTTCTATAACTCAGTCGGGTAGATTCAATGTGCTTATATAGAAAGAAGTGTAGGGATTCCATGTACCAACATCAACTTAACTAAAACCATATCATGAACAAATTCCAGTTTATGTGGAACAGTCAAATTTCCAAAAAATACAATATGAATTTACACATAAAACTAAGAACAAAAATAAAATTGGTTTCTATGAGAAAAAATCTCAGACAAAAAATTAGTCTAGGAAATTGAAGGAGAATAAATATAAAATATTGATAGGCCCCGTGGAAAAAAAACCATCAGTGAATTATAAAATCAAAATAATCCACACATTCTAAGACATAAAATGGTAAAATCCAACTATGTTTCCATCAGTGAATGAACAAATCAAAAAACCCAAAGGCATTGAGACAAACTTCTAGGCAGAAAGTGATGATAGGTTTATACTATTAAAATTTTAAAGATTCATCTTGATAACCTCGACTTCATAGATAAAGTGTTCTTCATCCACATTTCATTGAAAAAAATGAAGAATTCTTGGAGAAGGGCTAGGAACCCTAGATGTAATGCCGAAGACAGAGATGTCGGAGAAGGTAGAAGAGCTGGGGGACCCGAAGGATTCGGATATAGAGGAGCTGGATGTGGAGTCAGATGTAGATACTAGTAAGGCTATGGGACAACTTAGGGTTTCAAAGGTAGCATAATTTTGGTAGAGGAGGCTGTAGAATCATGGGAGGAGATTCAAACCACTGAATTGTGGGATATAAGGTACAGATTCGATGGAGGATCATACGAGAGTCGTGGTTGCATATTGGAACCGATGGAATACATAGAGTTTTGAGGTCATGGTAGCATGGGAGAATAATGGAATCATGGGTGTCATTATCTTTGAGGGATATTGAGAATGCGGAATTTGATACACGGAATGGTTCCACACATATTAGTATAGTTAATAGATTTTAACCATTATAATCCTATATTGACACTTATAATGGAATAAAAATATTATTTTCAAATTGTTTGTATCGATTACGCGGTTAAATAAAGGATCTAAAATAAGGAATGGATATAGTGGATGTTCCCATTGTGAAGGGGTTTGTGCATAATTTTATAAAGTATTTTTTTGGATATCTTATTCATCAATAATACCCTTTGTTATGATGAATAGAACTCCAATAATTTTTTGTTTTAATGGATAACGTATTTAATTAATACCTTTAGAAGTTTGTGCTTATTTTTATACTCAATATTTTTATCCATTATAAAATTTATGTATAGAATAATGACCATATTAGGGTTGGTTTGAAAAACTATAAGAATAAATTATTTGCATTCAAAATTAATGACTTTTTATTTATAGCTTGGGATACCTCCCCCATGAGTGTGAAAATCTGGTATGTGATCGTGATTTTGTCTGTCTTATTTTATATGTCCCTAACCCTATTACCTATGGGGTTCCATTAATAAAATACCTTATTTTTTATGTATTTCTATATTATATGGATTTTTATTGATCCATCAATGAATATTATAGTTAATTAATGATATATACTAGTTAAAGAGGTATAGATTCGTAATGAATTTGTATTTTTTTCGTATGACTGATGCATTATGAAACTATTTTTTATTCAAAACTCCTATAGCTGATCTAACGTAAAAATGGATTAAATTTAAATAGATAAATAATTGAGAGAATAATTTTCAAAAAATTAATAATATGGTAATTATTTAACATATAATTAAAATATCATTAGGATTATAATGTTTTCTAACCTATGGTGACTCTTTATAGTGGGGTCATGTTGTGTCTAGATGACTAATGATAAAGTGATATCTTATGCGTTACTCTAGTTAATGATTCATGAGATGAATTTTAAAACTCATTACTTAGATCTTTAAGTGGTTCTGATTTCCTAGATGATATGGTTTCATTATCTCTAAGGAGAAATGTGAGATATAAAAAATTAACATAATATTTTAAAATATATATTCGCATATAAGGATTTTAACGTGAAGAAAATTATATAGCTAGAATAACCAATGGGTTATGATTACACCATCCATTACCACCCAATAATGTTGAACTTTGTGGAATTTTTATTATCTAAAAATTCAAATATATATTATTTTCAATTGGGATAGATCCTAATCAATTGGTTAGTTATTTGACAATGTTTTACATGGGAATCAAAAAAGTGAAAATGATAATTATAAATTTCCCATATGGATTCCCAACAATCATTACATAATATTTTTAATGGGAAACACTAAGATTATGATGGACTGTTGTTGGGGAAAAATTTTGGGAAGAACATGACCAAGCATAAAGCTATAAGGGCTGCCTCGTGAAGCTTGTTTGCGGAGCCCTCACATCCCCACGACCAGCGCAAAGCTTCCCCTTCGTGAAGGCGTTGTAGAGAAAGGATGCGGGAGGCTCCGCCAGCCCCTTTGACGTTATCAAATCAACCGCAGAGCAAGGAGGTGGGAGGCCCCGTGATCCCCTTTGATGTTTTCTAACCCTCTAAGAATTTTGGTGAAATGAGGCTCTATGATACCCTATGATGTTTGAATACCCGCCGTAGATCAAGGAGGTGGGAGGGTCCGTGATCCACATTAAAATTTGTGAACCCACCGCGGAGCAAGGAGATTGGAGGCTCCATGAGCCTCTTTCACATTTCTAAACCCATAGCGAAGCATGGAGGCGAGAGGCTTCACAATTATGAAACAATTACACATGTCATTGCGCCCAACGATCTCTGCTTCATGACGCATCTTTCCAATAAATACCACGCTCCCCTCGAGACCAAAGGATAGATCCTCTGACCTTTCACCTTCTTAGCTCTCAAATCACGAAGAAACTTATGCTCTGTGAAACATTAGCTCCTCAAGGTACTTTAGATTCATGAAGGGCCCCACCATTGGTTTGAATTCATCCCCTCTTCAAAGAGGGATGCCCTTCGCGGAGCCCATGGGCATCCTTAAAGGAAGGGGATCCCCATGGGGACTCGGTTAATCATGGATTACTTATTCTTCATGAAGTACCCTCCATGCACATGTGAACCATGTGTTAAGGTTGGGTCATTGTGCTTCTTCAAGCACATTGTTTCGCAATGTTACACTTTGCAGGGCACACTTGCTCCTTGAAGCACTATTTTCTGAATGCCTTTCCACTTCGCGAAGCACCTTTCATGTGCACCTATGCCCTATGCCTATTCTAGGTCACATCACTTCATGAAGAATACCCCTTCGTGAAGCCCCTCCACTACATGGATCACCAGATCTTCATGATCCTTCTACCTATGAACCCTTTTGCTCTGCAACTCCTTTTCACATGCAACCCTCCATGTTTGCACGAAGTAATTTCAAGATCCCTTGGGTGGTGATTCCTGTTGTGTTTATTCACCTCATGCTTCTTCACATAGGCATGCTAACAGTTATTTCTTCTTCTTATAGCCACACTAACATGGACCCCTAAAAAGATCACTCCATAACACCCCATCACCACCGCATTGTTGATTCCTTCCCTTCCTCAAGGGTGGGCAGGTATTAGTTATGTAAGTGCTTGGGGTGCGGAATGAACCCACCTCGTATGAGCTGCAAGATTTTAAGATGTCAAGCACCATCATCCGTAGCACATGACATTATACTGTGACCTCACCCTGTTCATCTTACATGGGGTTCCCCACCTTGGACATTCTGTATGCCAAATATTTTCCACATGAGTGAGATCATTCCTCACAATGATTGGGATCCTCTTTATTAGAGCAGTGTCTCTCTGTGGGGAAAGGGAAACAACATTGGTGTACGACCCTATACTTTCTTGTAGGAGGCCACATCTTTGATCCTTCTTTCTTCTTCCTAGATGAAGACCAGAGAGGGGGGATGGGCTCCAGATCCCTCCTTTCTTCGGATCCAAATCCATCTCCATTTGGACTTTGTCGCCACTCGGGTCTCCACCCTGGAGTAAGTCCCAATCTCTATCTCCCTGGGTTTCTAACCACGCGTAATCCCATGTTTCCTCTTTAGGTTGCAGACCACGTGTATGCCCCTATTTATTTATGAGGTCGGTAACTACGTGAAATCCCCACTCCATTTCCCAAGGGTGCACCTTTCACAATGTGATTGTCAGGTATTTGCTGCCTCTGGTTTCTCACACTGATCATGACTCACATGCTCTTAGAGCAAGCACCGACCATGACATCCTCTCTGGGCCTCCTTAAAGTGTAAGCCCCAAACACCCTTCCAAATTACGTAGACTTTGATCCTTTCCAAGTAATGTTATATAGGAAGCCTCCTTGATGATCAAGGCCAAAACCCATTGGTCTGGACCATCTTCACGTTGGTTACCACTCCTTCCGAACTATGTGGACTTTGATCGTTTCCAATGTAAGGTACATAGGGAGTCTCCTTCAGGTTCTAGCCCAAAACCCATTGGCCCCAACCATCTTCACATCGGTTCCCACTCCTTCCAAACTATGTGGAATTTCATCCTTCACAAGGCAAGGTACATTGGAATCCATCCTGTGGTTGAATCCCAACACCCATTGGTCCGGACCATCTTCACATTAGTTCCAACCAACCTAAACTACATGGTCTTTGATGCTTCCCAAGTGAAGTTACATAGGAATCCTCCCTGAGGTTCAATCCCACCATCCATTGGTTCTACACCCCCCCCCCCCCCCACCCCTCACGTTGTTCTACCTTCGTCCCACATGACATTAACCTTATTTCCCCCTTTTCATCCTGAATGACATTAAACAGCATCCAACATCCCGAACAATGTGGTCTTTGATCCTTGTCTCCTAGACAGGGTACGTAGGAAGCCTCCATGAGGTTCAACCCCATACAGTGGTAATCCATTGTGCCTCTATCCAATGGTAAGCTATTGCAAAAACTATACAGTGTTAAGAAATTGCAAACCCCATCTAGCGTTAATCTATTATGCCTATATCCATCGATAGGACAATGTGATCCCTTACCCGATGGTAAGCTATTGTGAACCTCACGCAGCAGAAAGCCATTGTGCTCTACATTCGGCGGTAAGTCGTTGTCAACCCAAACCTGGTGGTATGATTTTGTCATCCCTTTCGTTGGGACCCATATCGCTGGTCCATCCCAAGGATGAAAGACCAATCATGGGCTGCTAACAACGCATAATCCCCAGTATATCATTGGGTCGTTTTCCTCTATGCACAACCCGATTCTATAACCCCATCATAAACATCGTAGACTTTGATTCCTTGCCACAAGGATACATAGGAGGTCTCTTCGAGGCTCAAGCCCAAAATCACTGTTTCCCATGAGTAAAATTCATATCACTCTCCATCCACTTCACTTGACCATACATCATTCATCTTGATTCTTACCTGGGCCACCACATTTCAGCAAGATCATGCCATTTCGCATTTTTACTGCTCCTAGCGTTAATCGGGTAACTAACCACACGTTAGCCAAGACATCAGTGTTCCCTCCAACAGTTTCTCCCATTTAATCCACTATAGAAAGTGTTCTGATCAGTCTGATCTATCTCCTCCAGACATTAAACCTACTGTATACCATGTTTTAAACATGAGAAGCTGAGGAAAACCTTAGAGACATGCCTATGGAATATAATTTCCCGCATTCGATGCGGGGTGCCTCGGGCTTCCGCACCCTCGAGAATCCTTATTATAAGAGGAATAAACCAAGATTCTCTAGTGTTCTAGTGTCCAGACATGCCAGTGGTGTCTAACGTGACTACTCCCCTGACCGAAGGTTGCTGCCCTGATAGGACCCATTGGAATGTCCCGATGGAAGCAGCTTAATTATTCACCGTCCCGGACGATATGGCACTAGGAAGAGTTTCGAGAATATCATATTAATCTATAAGGTAGACCCAGACTTGGTGAAAAGTTTCGAAAATGAATCCACGGAAGATGGAACTGTCATCCCATCATCACGTTTCGATAAAAGAGCTTACGTCCCTAAATAAGCGACGGATGCCGCCTGACATGGGATAGAGGGAATGCAGGGCAACAGTTACATGTCCTCCACAGATGGATGCGCTTTCCCCAGTGAAAGAGTAGAAAATAGAAATGGTGAACCTGACATGTAGGTCCTCTCCTCAATGTAATGATTATTAGCATTCGAGACATCAGTGGACTACCATGTCACCAGATCTAGTTTTCTAACGCCAGGTCCCGCCAAGAAAATAGTTCACCTAGCATGAAACTTACTAGAAGTTGGGGTAGTTAAACATTGGACTTCCCCGTCTAAGATGTTGTCAACGTCGATCCTTCTTACCAGCCATGGGAGGAGGAATGGCACTGGGAAACATGACAATGATTTCTTTGTTTCATCACTAATGGTTTTCTCTCGATTCTTTCAAGAACCTGGCTCATGCATCTAGAATCTAATCGCCACCCACCCACCGATGTAGTGGAAATGGAAACACCAACTCCAAAATCCAACGTGGCTCCAATAATTCGTCAATAGATCCCACAACCATAGTTGTTGGGTTCCCACTCCCCATCTCCCCTTCTGAATTCGTACAAAGATGGGTGATAAATGACCTCGTACGTCAATACAAGGAGGAGGAAATTAACCCGACTTGGGACATGGCCTGCCAGTATTCAGAGGAGTCTGGAAATCATCACCACCGCTACCCCCAAGGTCTGTGGAAGGAGCCACTACTCCCCACCCAAACGTACAATCATTTTGGGAGCCTCTCCCCAGAACGTCTTGATGACTCCCTCCCCAATGCTGACGAGGTAGGGGATGTCTAGGCCAGCCCGTCCGGGATCCCATTACAGGGTACCCCAAGGAGGGCCTCAACTAGGTGGTGCTGGTGCCACCACTCGGTCCCTTTGGATGAAGAGCAGGTAAGCTATGTACCAGCACCACCAGCCCCGGTCCGGTTGAACCGACTCTAGCATCCGGTGCAGGCCGAGGAGGATGCCCGCCAAAGGGCATCCACATCAGAAACTACTCTGGCTCGGGCCACCACCGATATGTATCATCATCCCCCTATGTACACTATGTAGGGGTACATATATATCCAGCCCGGAGCGAGGCTCGAAGTTCCCCATGAGCATGTTGGGTCGACTCTCTTGGCCGCCGACACATGGATCACCTGCCATGGACCGACCAATGATAGTGACACCCAGTAAGGAGGTCCCCCCCATACTGCCACCATAGAGAACGCGGGTCCTCCCCACTTCAAAGTTTAGCATGGAGGTCTTCCACATTATACGTATGATCTGAATGAGGGTCTTCTACATGGTAGTGAGACTTAGTACTGAAACCTCTCCTGTGCTCATTATGTCAGGTATGGGCTCATTCCTCCTACCAGGGACCGCTGATATGGATATGTTACGCATACGGTCAATCTCTAGTTTGGGGGCCCTCCCCATGTCCTTACAGCATCCGACGAAGGTCCTCCTCACCTTAGCAATTACAGGGGTGAAGTTAAACTTCGCTTTATTAAAACCCATCATGGAGGTCCTAACCGTGTTAGGCTTGACCAGTACGAGGACCCTCCTCACGTAGATGCTTCTAGGGGAACCAAGCATGGAGGTCCCACCCATACACCTATCAGCTCCTTCGGAGGTCCAACCCACTCTATAATTTCAAGTGGAGGCCCCCTCCACACATCAGCTGGTGAACACAGAGGTTCTCTCCGTGTTCCCTTTGATATTTTTCCAGGTGCTCCTCACACCCCATCTCACTCAGGAAGAAGTCCTCCCTACCATATCACTAGTACGACCAAATGACCTCCTCATGCCAGAAATCAACCCTATCTCGAAGAACCATCTTGGGGTAGAAGGGCAGTTTTTCACCACTATAATTTAATGTTGAGAAGATTCAGATAGAGCTCAAACCAGTTTGTTTCTTATATTCTGAGGTGGAATATGGATGAGCGATGGAACCCTCGCCAAGACCATCTATGTCAAGGGTTGGGGTAGGAACAAAGCACATCAGCCTCATACTTCTAGAATGTGAGGTCCATTGAATTCCCTTCTCCCTCCGCAGGTACATCTAGGAGGAGGAAAATTTTTGAAACCTCATAGGTTCCGACCATGAAATCATCGCCATAATCACCAGAATTACTCTTTACCTTGACTAGAGATCACCGAGAGCTATTCTGGGGACCCATGGTGGAAGAAATGCAGTGTGGCCCATCACCGGTATCCATAGTCCCAAGGCCAAAAAAATCGGGTCACCAACCTGTCTTACCGCAATGTGGTGGCTAAGTCACTACACTCTTTGGAGGATATCTCAAGATGTGCCAGCTTTTCAAGTCACTAGCTGTATTCTATACTAGCCATCCTGCCATCTCAACAGTATGCATCAGTACCACTACTGGTTCCCCATCCACCTCTAGTTGATGAGTGGGGCAATGAAGGGCCGAACTCGGAAGATAGACCAAGGATATTATTGGATATTCTCGCTGCTGAACACTTCCCCAGGATGTTCCATCCATTTGGAGTGCCAAAGTTTTGGGCACCAGAAGCACTCACCTAGGTGTAGTTTGTATTCTTTCTCCATACCATTTGGGTGAACCTTTTCCGTATTCAACATCAATGAGTGTCGTACCCCAAGAGTTAGACACATTTAGAAGATATTGGCCAACAATGTCGTTTGGTCGATTTGGATTCACTCCCTGTGGCCCAACGGCCTGAGTCACTGGGTCTCCATAAGACCCTCCAAAAACAATGCATTTAGAGATTTAAAGTGCTCCATAGGATAATCAAGGAGGCTTCTCCCCATGTGCAAATATGTGGATGGGGGTAGTACACAACCCACCATTTCAGTTCCATCTGGTGCCATCCCTATTTTCAAAGTGACATAAAGGATATGCATCCATGTATGGTCACAGATAACATGATTGACCTATAAAATGGAGAGAAAGATCTGGATCTCCTTGATGGAGACTTAAAATCAAGGGAGTGCCATAACTATTGGATCCATTGGGAAGGGTCACTCACCAGCAGATAAATATACTGGATTTTCTCATGACCAATGAGGCACTAGTCCTTAGCCGAAATCCCAACCAGGGCAAGGAACACCTCAGAGCCGTCAAACCCTCTGACCCATCTAGCTCAGTGAAGAAGGAGGAAGATGATCTTGAAAAATATGTGTTGCACCATCAACTCCCCGAACAAAAAAATATGGTTGGAAACTTTCTTGTTGAACACGATGTGGAGTGATGACCAGACTACGGTGATCATAAACTGGGGCAGCAGGGGTGTAGAGACCCACACGTGACATACATGTACATTACATTACATTTTTGGAATATTTAATACATAAAAAAAATGACACCCAAGCACTGTAATAGTTTAGTGTCTTTGGAAACATGGAACATAATCTTCTAATCGTGGTGAAAGATCTTCAACAACTCCCCTAAAGATCTTCCACTTTTGTTTTCTTACCTAAAACCATTATTTATATCATAGGGAAAAAAACATATAAAGGGTGCGCGCAAATTCTCATTAAGGGTAAGCATGGAGAAAATAAAAAACCATATACATTTGAACATAAAATCATGAACATAATGTTTAATCATCAAGATCTTGAGTTGTGAAATAAATCTTGGAAGTACATAAGGAATAGATCATAAAAGAACATTAATCGTGATAAAACAACACGGGAATAAAACATGTAATTATGGAAACCATTAAACACATGTTATGATTTCCATATTAGCCAAGGCATTGCATCCAAGACCATTATAATGGACAAAGTCCATTACTGGACTGGGTTTACTTGTCGTTCCAGCCTAGTATTAGTGAACTGTATTCACTTGTCGTTCCAGCCATGTGTATCTCATGAGATATAAATCTTTACCCAATGCATTGGAGGGAGATATAGGTCCCACCCATCTCATAATGAAATCATTCTTACGTGTGCCACAAAAAAACATAATTCATTCCTCATAACCCAAAGAATAAAATGGATTTAATTAACATCATCCCGTTAAAACATAATCCATATAAAACAAATGGATATAATTTCATCATAAGAAGAATCAAACCATGTAAATAATAGAGAAATTATACTTGAAACATAATCATACTAAATAATTTCATCTTATATGGAAAATAGTTTTGACAAAACACTTGAAAATAATTCTGGAGGAAAACATCCTTTCTTATTCAAAATCATTTTCTATTCACAAAATGCCATGAAATATTAAACGAAAAATATTTCTGTGGAAAATAATCATGAAATTTTGTAGAGGAAGCTTCATTGAAATAAGACTTCATGAAACCATATAAATCCATTCACGCCAAATGAGTTAAAATAACATTCTTATCTTACTTTGGCCAGAAAAGTCAAAAGGTACATCGTATGGTAAAAAAAAGAAACATTTCTTCCATAGTACATAGTAAAAGTCAAAAAGGGGTAAACATGAAATTAAAAATACATGGAAGAATATTAAATAATTTATGAAAACATTTCTATAAAACGTGGAAATGGATGAAAAATTTAACCCCAGTAAATACTTATATATAAACAATCTCAGATAAAAATGAGATTGCAAAATTATCCATTACCTTAGGTCCGATTTCTACCATAAGTGTCTGAAATTTCTGTATAGTGGGTTTAAACATATTATTTACTTGTAACAGAACCATAATAATATTTATGATATCATATATGATTCCCATATGACGTTATATTACCTATTCTTTTATCAATTCTGTGTTAAAACCGCGTTTTGGGTAAAATCGTTTCATTTATCGTACATGTTTTGACTTACTGTTCTTGATATTTTTACTTATATCCTAATTTACTTAATTATATAATGTAAAACATGATTTATATATAAAATATATTCCGTATATAAATATAAATTATAGATCGATAAATGGAAGTAAATACACCGTTCATGGAGACGGTAGGCAGTTCGTACGCGTGAACGCTGTTTTAATTTCCTTATTGAATTAAATGCAATTAAGTAAATGAAGAATATATGTACATAAATCCAGTATCATTATTATGTAATATATTTCATGATTATTTCTTATATATACTTTATAATCATACCTGAATGGTTAATCATGGAAAATGAATCTCATCGCGTTCGTGGAGATGGTAGTCTGTACGTACGTATGAACACTATTTTCATTTCCATATTGAATTGAATGTAATTGAGTAAATGAAACATGTATGTACATAAATCTAGTATCATTATTATGTAATATCATTCGTTATTATTTATTATATACAATTTATAATAATACTTGAATGGTTAATCCTGGAATATGAATCCCATCGCGTTCGTGGGGACGGTAGTCCGTATGTACGCAGGAGCGACAATATCATTCTTTTGATATTAAAATCGTATATAATTGGATGGTATATCATATATACATAATAATAATAATTTTATACTTATTATTTATAGCATTTATACTCATTATTATACCCATCCAAATGATGAAACGTTTGAATAACAAACTACACCATGACGTGGAGATGGTAAGACGTACGTACGCACGTGTGGTGACTTTTTCATTCATAGGATAGATAAAATAACTAATATGGTTATAATATTTTTATAATAAAATCAAAGTATATATAATATATTGGAGTTATTATTTTATAATTAAAACAACAAAGAAGGAGGAAGTGGAAGAAGAAAGGAACTTGAAATAGGTGGTGAGATATTTACCTCTCCTTCGAGTTCTTCCTTTTGATTTTATCAAAAGGGAACCAAAGGTTGGATTTATGACTAAATAAATGCCTCTAGGATAAAGGGAGGATAGTTTAGAGTTTATTTGGGAAGGTTTTAGACTAGCCAAATGGATTTGGAGGTGTGAATTAGAGAGAAGGGTGAGTGATCGTTAATAAGAGTGGTGAGGGGCACCTTAGGAAAAACATAACCAATTATTTTATAATAAATTCATATTCAGTTTATAATGGCTCGAAAGTGACTTCTTTAAAGGCTATGGAGGGGATGGGTCGAAATCCTCTCAACCAATAGGTTTTATGTATGTTTAGGTAACCATTTTAACCTTGTAATTTATATTTAACTCTAAGTTAAATATGTTACCTTTTACTGTGTATTCTTGTATTCTTACACTATATGGTTAATAAAATTACTATAAACAGGCAATCGAACCCCAATTGGTTCATTAATGTCATATATATAATTATATAAGTCTTTTGGCCAATCCTTAGATTTTTAGGACCATTATATCAATTAATAATATAATATATGTTTAAATAACTCTTTTAGGTCAATTTTGACACTATTTGGTATTTTGTTTTATCTAAATTAATAACAGCATTATTACTTCGAAAAAATTCATCTAACCAACCCAGATATGTTATATAAACCTAGTAAATTAGTTGAATATAATGTCTTAATTTCATTTATTTGTATATTTATAATATCAATTATGTTAATATTTCATTAATAAGGTAATTACTGCATCATCATTGTGTCATTAATAAATTAAATTATTTAATGTCTAAAAATCATAAATAAAATACCATTATTCCGGAAATCATTTTTTATTTCTAATGAATACTTATAGTCGAATTTATATTTTTTTAAATGAATATTAAAAGTGTTTTAGTTATTAAACTTTGATTGTAACTCTTTTAACTTTTATTTGAATTAAATAATAATAAATGTCCTAATATAATCCAAGTGGTACTAAAAGGTAATATTTTATTCCTAAGGTTGTTTTTGGTCAAATTACACTTCTCCAATATAATTAGGACATGTTTTAGGGTAATAATAATATCATTTTTACCCTTAATTACCATATTTACTTTTAACCATGGAAAATAAAAGTTAAAAGGTACAATTCACCAAAAATTATTTTCATCACATTGAACCATATTTTACATAATGATATGAACCATGTCTCTTGGATTTTTTAAATTCAACTCACAGAAGAGGTGAAATTATGTATTATGTAAGTTTTCAAATGCTCCTAGGAGGTGGGTAAAATACGGTAAAAAGTTCAATAAAATTTTTATATATCTAAAATTATTATAAAATGACTCCAATGAATTACATTGAACTTATATAGGTATTATGAATCTATTTTGACATAAAATAAATTTAAATAAAATAAATGATTATATAAATGAAAAGTCAGTTTTGACCAATACCTTAGTGTTTTCACTATTCATCAAAAATTGAAAGTTTTTTGAAAAATACTAAAATCCCCCTAGGATAATTTCGATATTCTGAATCCAAAAATGAAGTCCATTTTTAATGATAAAATTTATAAAATTTTAAAAAGTGGGTATTACTATTTATACCAGCTAGTTTATATAATATTTTAATAACATATCGTTGTTTAGTGAATCTTGATATTGCGTACAATGCAAGATATCGAGGAAGGTTGATCTTGCGTGTAACGCAATCCAATAATAGTGTTTTGTATACTACAAGCTAATATGGCGTTGCGTATAGTGCAATATAATCTTGGTGTAGTATACAATACAAGACATCAAAGTAATTAAAAATAATATGTCTCATAAAATCTCAGGGTGTTATAAGGGGCCGACACAACTTCCCCTTGGATAACTGCCCCCATGTGACCCTGATCATCAAGTCCACATAGACAGTGTTGAGGCTGGAACTTATGGAAAGAGGGCATGGAATGTGTTTCCAAATCCCCCAGACCAGCTTGATAATCTTTGGGACCCAGCTCAGGTTCCCCCTGCTACTCCACAAGTCGTCCCACCAACCGGTCCCTGAGCTGCTGGGCCTGCTTATCATTTTGAATGAACCGGCCAATGAACTGGGACATGGATCCACGTAAAGAAAAGAATACTCACTCATATGATCTAATGGTGACACTCATAGCCTACCTCGAATCTTTGGAAACTCAATACGTGTAAATCTCTCCCGATTGAAATCCATATCTGGCGTGGATGGATGTTATGCTAGCACCATCGGGTTTTAGAGAGGCTGGATTTCATCTGGTACAACCAGCTCTCCATCGGATTAGTAGCTGGCTAGGAAGACCTCCTTATGCATTTTCTCTACCAGTTCATTTCCACCACTCAGTATATGAGTATTGCAGACCTCTTCAAGTGCAAGAAGAGGACATATGAGCATGTTGCATAATTGTTTGCCCAGTGGAAAGCGCTCACATACTCCTTTGACATGCCACTGACTAAGGAGCTAATTCTGATGATGTGAGTAGGGAACATCAAGATAGAACAGGTACCCTATTTGATCACCCATTACTACCCTGAGAGATTCTGGGGATTCTTTAATAAGACCCAGAACCTAGAGGAAGCATTACATCAGGCTAGGTTGGAAATTCCATTGCCTCCTACAATCCCTGCGAGAAGGCCCACCAAGGTCGAGCATGACACAAGAGCTAAAATAGAGGCCCCCATGAAACTAGAGTTGTTACCAGTGGAGCTGTCTTCAGAGCCTCGCAGAGGCCCATCCACCTCGGGCACAGCCGCTGACCCAACAGTGCCCACCTCAAAATCTGGAGATGCCCCCATGCAATGCGAACCCACCACCTGGGCGAGATAACCAGGATCCACCTCCTCAACAGTCCCCTCCATCCCTGCATTAGGGTCACGATTTAAGGGACCCATCCCCGAACAGGAGCAACCAAATCTGATCGTTCAATGAGGCACGAGATTGTGGTTACTTCTGCAGTGCCTTGGAGTAGGGGATTGTATGTCTGCCTAGGTGTAGAAGGCTAGAAGAGGTGACCCTCACTGATCACACTAATTACTGCCTCTACCACCAGATCCATGGACACACCCTCAAACAGTCATATTTGTTTAAAGACTGGATTCATGAACAGGTGGACAACAACATAGTCTGGTTAGGCCTAGCTCCGACACAGGTGACATGCATCTTCGTGAGGCCAGACAGCAGCGGCGGTAGTGAAGGTGGGTGGCATCAGGTTTCTAACTCTGGGTCCGAAAAGTATGAAAATTGGATGGATCGTAAAGTATTCACCCATTCCCATGGTGTTATCCATGCATGCCTGAATCACCCAGAGCCTTCAAAATCCTCATCTACTACTTCTGCATCGTCTTCTCAGTAGTCCCTTTATTAGAAGATCAGGCACCGACAGCGCAAGGGAAAATAATGTCCCCCACCAATGTGGTCGTCATCTCATACTCTTGGTGGCTTCATTCCTCCAGAGATGATGATTATCCTATAATATGTCCAGTAGTGGATGAATCATCAAACTATATTCAAGGGTATGGCTCGGTTAATACCATAGAGCTGGTAAACCCTTACATAATTCCTGATCATGAGGAGCACCCGGTGGATCCTCCCAACATCCCAAATTGTCACCAGTGTCAATGGCGCCACAACAATATGGTTCATTAAAGTTACTTGGTCAGTAATTCTAGCCAGGATGAGAATGTGACCAAAACCAGGTAGCAGGGCCAGCATAGAACTCAGTATACACAACTTTCTCATCTGGTGACATCTGGTCCGCCTCTGCCACCCGTTGTGTTGTTGGATCAGGTAGATCCACCTCGACTGCACCATGAATAGACGCACTTTGCTATATGATGGTCTCAATCATCTGGACCTCATCCGATAATCACTCCCTAGGCTTCAACTAGTGAGCAGCGGGGTATTCCTAGCACTAGTCAGCTGCTGGTCCAGTCAGTAGGGCCCACCAAACCTCATGTCATGGAGTGACCTCCAGTAAGAAGAAGTTCACGCCTAGCATGGAAGTATGATGTCTCAAGAATATTTCCAGCATTCTAGAAAATCTCTACATCCTTGAGTCCATTTTCCTGTCATCTTATATGTGTGAGGCTATCTTTGAGTCTTTATGAAGCCCCCTCCAATTTGAGATGGAGGTACCAGCCTCAGAATCCTTTCATGATGAGGTGGTCGATAATGTTGAAGGCTAAGCCATAATCTCATTCTATGGAGAAGATGAAACCAATCCCATACAGGGGCATATTCACCCACTGTACATCACCAACCAATTCAATGGTGTGGAGGATTGTCGATATCTTGTCGACATAGGCTCTAGAATCAACCTAATCCCAACTTTCACGCTTAAAAAACAAGGATTGTCCAATGATGATCTGATTCCCTCTGATCTAGGAATCCATGGTTATTATAGGACAGAGCAGAAGCCGTTCGGCAAGATCTTTTTGAAGACACAGTTTGGTGATCTATTTTCTAGCATCGAGTTTTTGGTTTTCTCCCAGGACACCGCTTACAATGCGTTGATGGGCAAGTCATGGCTCTACCTATAAGCGGTGCTTCCCTCATCGTATCACCAGTTCTTTAAAGTACTCCCACAATGGTCAAATGGGCATTCTCCAAGTTTAAAAGTCTCCATTTTCCTCTTGTGAAGCCCTCTATCTGGATTCCAACTATTACAAGAGAAAGGACAAGAAGATACAGGCTAACGATGTTGAACATTCCACGATCGCGAAAGACCCATTGATATATCTAGATGACGCATATATGTTTCCAATCCATCGATTGGAGGCCACAACTCCAGACATGGTACAATGCTTAATTCTTTCTGGAATGAGGGGGAACATATTCCCATGTTTAATCGATGTCGAAAGATCACCTCATACTCTTACACAAACCAGGATCAGGTGATCCCAGAGCCTCCTACTCCAATAAGGTATCTGGATTTCCGCCCCATGGCCATGAAAATATGTCATACTTTCTAGTTTCACTGGGCCATAATTATCCAGCTCAAGCCAACATGCCACTATTTCTTCGATATCATCAAGAATGGTCCCTTGTGCCGAAGCCAGATGGTATCAGATCAACATCCTTTATCTCTATGGATTCGGCATCACATGAGCTCCCTGATGAAGTGCCCACTACCGCTCAGGCTTGTAACAACCTCCCATCAGGATCTTTCAACTCAGAAGAAAATCCTCCATCCGAGGATCCCTCTTCCAGAAATAAAGAAGATTATTTAGAGGATGCTACCCCTACCTTTAAAAAGATTATATCTACCACAGATGATGAATTGGAATAGGTGAACCTTGGTTGCGAGGTAGACCTGATGCCCACACTAATTAGTGTCGATATTCCCCTTGATGAGGTACAAAAATACATAGAATTCCTTAAACAACACTATGATGAATTTTCCTGGAGTAATGATGTGATTACAAGACTAGACCCTCAGGTAACCGTCCACTGCCTTAGTCTTCCAGAAAATCATCGTGAGTTCAAGCAGCCTCCAAGAAAGATCCACCCTTCTCATAGGGCCATTGTTGATGAAAAATTTGATAAGCTCATCAGAGGAAATTTCATTAAATAGGTTCAATGCCCCAAGTGGCTGGCCAACATTGTGCCAGCATGGAAGAATAATGGACAGATCATACTCTGCATCGACTTCTCAGATCTCAATTGTCACTTTCTAAAGTATGATTTCACCATTCTTGTGACCTAATTGTTGATTGACGGGGTTTCTGGGTTCTAAGCCCTCTCCTTCTTGGATGTGTACATTGGTTATAACCAAATCCAAATGGCCCCCAAAGATGAGGAGTCTACAACATTCCGGGCACCACAAGGTACTTTCTATTACAAATTCATGCCCTTTAGTTTAAAGAATGCAGGTGCCACCTATCTGCAGTCTATACATCACATATTTTATCTGATCCTCAGAATGTCGGTGGAATGTTACGTCATTAATTTGGTTGTCAAATCTCTCTAGTGTCAGGACCATCTTGAAGAGCTTGAGAATGTGTTCAACTTCCTTCATTCCCATCACCTAAAGATAAACCCATTGACGTGTTCTTTCATTGGTCACCATTGGAACGTTTCTTGACTTTATTCCCAGATACAGGGGAATTGATATCAACCTATAGAATATTAAGGCCATTAGCCAGATGTCTCCTCCGAGCAACATTTAGGAGATTTGGGATTTCCAAGGCTACTTAACCAACATATGCAGAGTCATCATGGATTTTTTAGGTAAGTGTAAGCCCTTTTCTTGGCTCTTGAAGAATGTCATCGTCTATTAGTGGGTTGAAGAGTGTCAGAATTCTTTTGAGGAAATCAAGCAGTATCTACTCCATCGTATGGACTTAATGCGAACCATCTCTGGAAAGCCGCTGGTCCTTTATTTTACCACCCTAGAGATATCCCTCGGTGCCCTTCTCACCCAAAAGAACAAAAAGGGAATGGATAATATTTTCTACTACATCAACTGCATGATCCTCGATATGGAGACCAGATACTCCCATATAGAGAAAATATACCTTGAACTAGTATTTATTGTACATAAATTTTGAGAATACTTTCAACACCATGAAATACAACAGCTATCCATAGTAGATCTGCTAAAGTACATCATGAACATCCCCATGTAGACATTCCATCTAGCTCGGTGGGCAGCGATTCTCTAGTAGTTCAACATTAGGTTTGTCCCCCAAAAGGCTATTAAAGGGAAAGCTCTGGAAGACTTCTTTGCTGCTCATCCAACCTCCATCGACCAGTCTCTCGACCTTGATTTCCCTGATGAGGTAGTCTTCTTAGTAGATCAAGACATACCGTGTTGGAAAATTCATTTTGATGGTGATTCTCAGAGCCCCCTGGGAGAAGGATCAATGACCCCAAACTCAACAGAGTAGGATAGGGTATTGTCTTTATTACCCCGACACAAGTCATTCTACCATATTCATTCCTTTTTTCATATGGATACACCAACAATGGGGAGAGTGTCACGCCCTCATGACTGGACTCGATATGGCCCTCGAGATTTATGTGCCCCATTTGTATGTGAAAAGGGACTCTAAACTAGTTATCAAGTATATCAATGGTGACTATGTCATCATAAATCCAGAGCTCATACAATTTTTGGAATATAATCTCTAGATAATGGCCTGGTTCTCTTTTCGGGCAGAAGACACTCATGGCCCTCGATCTCAGAATGGTCGAGCTGATGCCCTGGCCAGCCTAGCTGCATCACTTGTAGAGCCCGAACATGATGATCTGATTATCCATGGGGCACACTAGAGGGTCATTGCACCCATCCCTCTAGATGAAAAGGACAGCCTGTAGGTAATCCACCTTACCCAGGAGCCTCCACTTCAGGACCCGCAGGTCTCCCAAATGTTGTGATTGATGTGACTTTTGACTGGGGAACCTCCTTTCTCGAGTACCTCTAAAATGGTAATCTCCCAGTAGATCGTGTCATGTGTGAGATAATATGATTCTGTGCATTATATTTTACCCTCTAGGATATCCCTGGTCATATGCATAAACTCTACAAGAACGAGTATGATGGGGTCCTCCTCTATTTCATTCAAGGAGTCGAGATTTCCCAAGTCATGCAGGAGGTTCATGTCGGTTCCCATAGAGCTCATCAGACCGGGATGAAACTATCTCACCAAATCCAGAGACTGGGGTAATTTTGGACCTCTATGATCCATGACTACCTTGATTTCACCAAAAGGTGACATGCATGCCATATTCATGCTAACTTCATGAATCGGCCACTAGAGCCTCTCCACTCGACAAAGTACTCTCGGATGTTTGTGGTATAAGGAATCAATGTTGTGGGACCATACCCACCAATAACAGCTCGCCTATGAAGATTCATCCTGACTACTATAGATTTCTTCTCTATGAGGGCAGAGGCAATTCCACTCAAAGAGTTCAAGGTTCTTTCCATCTTTGACTTTGTGAGCTCCAACATCTTCTACCGATTTGGAGTCCCTTGCATTGTCCTCACCGATAACGGTACAAACTTCCGAGCAGATCAGTTGAAGAAATTGTATGCTAATTACACCATCCATTCGAACCATACCTCCTGATATCATGCGCATTAAAATGGATAGATTTAGGTGTTCAACAAAACCCTCTCTAACATTCTATAGAAATTGGTTGGTCAGAATATGAATATTTGGCCTGATAGGCTCCCCAATGCCCTCTCGTCTTATTAGACGATGGCTCGTAATCCCACCCAGGTGACCCCATATTCCCTAGTGTGTGATGATGATTCCATCCGGCCCATCAAGATTTAGTTTCTCTCACTGCGCACAACTATATATGATCAGCAAGAACTAGATAAAGTAGCTTAAATCCACCTGGCTGAGTTGGAAGTGCTTGACAGGAACAAGATTAATGCCGTGCACAATCTGGAAATGGGTTAGAACAAGATAGCTAGAGCATTATACAAGAATCTTCACCTCTAATCCTACTTAAAAGGTGACTTGGTGTTTGCCCTGAGAACACCAATGATACTTGGCGGGAAACCACCCAGGTTGGAGCCCGAATTGGAAGGACCTTACGTTGTTCACAAACTATTCTAAAATGGATCATACTCATGAGTTACCATGGTTGGTGAGCATATAACTCCTCTCACCAATGCCAAGTTCCTCAAGAAATACTTTTCATGAGATTCTATGGTCCCGCAGGACCCTAAAATTCAATAGGGTCCTACATGACCTTAAACTCTCTGGTCCAGCATGTCCATAAATAGTGAAATTTCCCACATGACATTAAACTGGGTGTCGTCCTGCAAGATGTTAAACTGCATCTCAAGAACTATGTATGGATTAATTTCCATCCTCATGGGATATGTAGGAACAGTCATACACCTCATCCTAAGCCCAGCCCTACGCTTTTCTCTTTTGGCTACACCTTATGGTCGTAGTTCCCTTGGAGGATCTCATGTGAAGTAGCCTAAGCTTATTTTCCCCACTCATGGTATTATTATGAAGTTCGTTCCATGTTCCCATCCTCATTCTTCTAATCCTCCCATGTCCTTACCACTTGATGTTAAAACTGCATGGAACATTTAGAACTACGTATGGCTTGATTCCCAACCTCATGGTATACGTAGGAATGCCCGGACGTTTTGTCCATAGGCCCAGCCCCAAACTCTATGATCTCCCCTTGTGTCTCATCTCGAACAGGTTACATGATGTGCATGTTGTGTTTAGAATATGGTCAAAATCTATCCTTTATCATAGTCACCACCCCCATATTTCCAAAATATTGACTGTAGTGGTTTATTATTCACATTTTTCTATTCATGCTTCAGTTTACCTCGAGTAAGAGTGTGATTCCATCTATCAAACCCTTATATGATGGGGAGAGCCTAGTCCCACTCCTTGTTTACCACATAGAGCATTCCTCCCGTGGGCTTAAGAGTTGAGATAAGGTGATACCCGCATGAGGGATCATGTGGCTACAGTTGGCCGGGATGCCCAGCCTCAGGTCCCTTGACACTTTCAGCCCCCTGGCTCTGATTTATCATTTGGGAGTGTGCGGTGTGGTATGGACTCATGTCCTTATTCACGTTGGTATATTTTTCCATGCCACACATATCCCCTTTGAGGCATACCTCCATTTATCTTCCCTTCCATGAGAACCGACCCGGCCATGTTTCGCGAGCCCTGTCATTTGGGTTTCCATCATCTTCTATAGCCAAAAGGATCCCCAATTGGCATGGATGTTCGGCCCAAGGCCTCTCCTACAATGACAGGAAAATATCCGGGATGATTTTGAGCGACAAAATGATATAAGTCCCGTGTTTCAAATGTGGTCAATGGTCTATGATCAATTACATGCCCCCAAACTCCGGTCACACTAGGACATATAATAATTTGCGAACCCGGTCAATAGTTGTCCTCTATCATCATTGCCGCTTTTTTGTCTTCTATAGGCCCAATGATTTTCCCTCTACACACATCAGTCCCATGAAAATGACATTAAACTAGACATCTACAGTCTAAGCTCTCTGAATTTATACTAAGATCACAATCATCCTCACTACAAGATGTTAAACTGCGAACTGGCTGTGACATTCTATCAGTGGCCCAGTATCAGGTCCCTCGGCCTTCCTGGGACCCTAGCTCATGTTATCTTTTAGTATTCTATGGTGTGTAATGGTATTATATCCTCATTCATGTCTGGTTACTCATCATGTCATACCCATCCCTCATTGGGGTATCTTTCCCTTATTTTTGTCCTTGTTGCATGACGATAAACTACACGTCATCCTCCTCAAAAACAATGGGTGGCTTGATTCCCATCCTTATGGGATACGTAAGACTACCTGAACGTCTTGTATTCGGGTCCAGCGCCATCTCTTAGTGGCCTCCCTAGCATCTTGGACCCTTAGCCTGCATTCTTCTAAGACAAGACTATACGGTGTGGTATGGACTCACATCCTTATCCACGTCGGGTTTATAAAAACCACACCACATATGTCACAGCCCATCCTTGGGGCCCATTCTGTGACTACCCCAAGCTCGTCTTCCATAGGCTAGGGGATGGTGACTAGCACCAAGGCATAATTCCCGATAAAAAGGGAAGGCATTGCCTTTGTGAAGTAAACAAACACCACAGAGCAAGCAAGCAAGCAGAAGAAACACTAAGTAAATCTGGGTACAATAGTAATTGCGGAAAATTAAGTGGGCCAGAATACAATCCCAAACTTAATTAAATTACAAATGAAAAAGGAAGTACAGAAACTGAAATGTAAAGCAACAACGTCGAGTTGTCCACTAGTAGTCCCACATTAAGGGTGGGTACAGATAGCCTCCACAGCTCCTCGGGTCCAGCCATCTGCTCAGAGTATGCCCCGCCCAGTGGTCCACCTCTGGGTACCGACCTGCTCCTCATGCCTCAACCACGATCAGTGATGTCCGTCGTTTGCAACCAACACAATGAAGTGCGGGCATCACCCGTGCAGGGGTGAGTATAAGCTACTCAGTAGGGACCCCGAGACCCCCCGAAAGTCTCCTAGAATCCACAAAGATAATCCAAAAAGGAAATATACAATCATGAAGTAACATCCAACAATACTTAGGTATATGCCCATACATATACCTAGGTCATCAATTCCAGTTCATCTCCAACATCCGAGCCCAAGTTTGATCATGTCCACATAGGATATCACAACACAATCCACACAGGAAAGAAAGCCCATCATATCAAAGATAATGATTGAACGTCAAGATTCATCTCACATAGGTATACTTCTTTGTAAGATGATAGAGATGATCAGATGTAGCCACTAATTCATCTAATCCATTGGACCCACACAGGATTGATAGGTACTAACCCCAGCAATGTGCCATAAAGGATCGATAGGTAATAACCCCTACAATGACCCACACAGGATCAGACCCACACATGATCTGTAGGCACTGGCCCATACAGGACCGCTGAGCGCTGACCCACACAGGATCTGACCCACACAGGATCGGTAGCACTGATCCACGTAGGATCGATGAGTGCTGTAGTCGTCGCCATCGAATCCACAGAGGATTTTTGTACAGTCGTCGTCGTCGCAGTCGCAGCTAGCTCTAGGGTTCCCGCACACAGCAAGCTCGTTCGGGAGTGTCCACTCCACAAGCCGAGGGTCTCATACATCAACTGAAACATAGTCCAGAGTTGATGTCTCCAAAATTTCCATATCGACAATGGGAACTCAACGACACAGACGACGCATCAATCGGACGCCCGGTCTGAGAGTTATTGGCCTTTTAGTCCCAGGGGCCTGGTTGGTTTTTAAGTAAAAACCAACCCGCCTGTACTCCAACTATGTCCAAACCTAAGTGGAGTAAGCCAAAAGGTCTGTCTCACTAAGAGGAATCCATCAAAATCAACGGCATTTCGATCAGACGTCCGGAGCTCAAGTTATAAGTGTTTCCGCTCCGAAGGCCCGGTTGGATTCGTGTACGAAACAACCCGGCCGAACCCAAGTTCTCCAAAACCTTGAGTGTAATATATCAAAACGACCACCTTAATTCAAGGATTGAATCGAAGATGATGATGCTTCGATCAGACATCCATAGCCCAGGTTACTGGCAACAGACTGAAACAGTCCGAAAATGGGGGGTCTGGGCCTGGTCCCGACCCGGCCCAACCCCCACTGGGTCGGCCCGAACCGGGTCGACCCGACCCAACTCCATGTCCGACCCGGCGGGGCGCAGACTGGCCCGGCCGGCTCAGCCCAGCCTGGGGCGGCTCGGTGCTGGCCGAGTGGGTCGGCTCGGCACTGGCCGAGCGGCCACGAAAAAGGGGGTGCTGCCCCCTTGAATGAAACCGCAGCCCCCACGTGGGGGCTGCTCCTTGCCAATGGACACGGCCTAGCGCCGCGTACCCGCCTACTCGGTCTCGCGCGGCCGCGAGACCAGCAACTTGCCGCCTCAGTGGCCCTTCCCGTCGGCGCGCCGAGCACCGGCGCGGTTTTCCGCGGACCACTGGACGCTCTCCGGTGGTCCATTTTTCCTGTCGTCATCTCCAGCGGTCCTCTCGAGACCTTATCTTCACTGCGAAGACCTCAAAATTCCCTTGCGGCCTTCTTCATCGTCACTCGCCGATCCGCACACCAAGAACGAAGAAACGGTGGGTTCGGACTTGTTCATTGGTCCGCAACCACTGTGTTAGCGGTTTAAATGGATTCGGACAAATTTTAAACACATGCCGAGGATATAAATCACATAGATTTAATTAAACCAAAGCCCCTACATCAAGCATCGTCGAGCGAGGGTTCGTCGCGGAATTGCAAGTCGCGGAAGAAGGCGTTGCAGAAGGGGGATCGTTGCGTCGCGGAGAAAGGATTCGTCGGCGTCGCGTCATCGATCTTCGAGGATCCGATGTTCTTGTCGAGCTTCATCGGAGGTCGGCTATCTTCGCATTCTTCGCGTTGTTCACATTCTTATCATTCTTCGCGTTCTTCGCGTTCTTCATCATGGAAGGAGTGCTTCACGACTTGAGTGATTTCTCCCAAACCCTCTCGCACAACCAACCTCTAATAAAATAAGACTTGTCTAATTTTATTAACACACAAGCCAACGTTTTGAAATTCAAAATTAAAACAATCTATTAATTAAATTAAAAGAAACGTTTAAACCGCCAAATTAAAAGAGGCGTTTCATATTATGTTAAACGAAAGAGTTGACTTCCACTTAATGGTGGGTGCGTGTGTGTTACCTTATTAAAGGAGGGGGTTTAGGAAGAAAAGAAACGGTGGGGCTTTTGTGGGCCCCACCTCACAAATATCTTACCTAGTGGGTAAGATATTATGGGTCCCAATCCAAACACTTAGCTTAGGTTAAACAAATTTAAGTAAAATAGAAAATTGTCAAACCATTTTTATTTTATTCCATTACTTAACCCAAAAATTTAAAACCACACCCGAGAAAACGCAACCCGGAAAATGTGTTTCTAAGCAATTACCGGCGTTACGATTCCATCGATGCCCTCAGAATTTGATTCCGAGCACCAGTTAAAAAGTTAGAAAAACCCGCTTGTTCGTTCACTGAACATACCCAGGCTAAACTTTGGAAAATGATTCTGGGCACACCGGGCCTCGGAATCAGGTTCCCTCAGAAATTTCATTATTGTAAAATCGCAAAGTAAATTAAGAGAAAAAAATTTCCCTTGAATTTTATGGGTATTTACGTTACTCCAACCTCAGGGCTTTACATCCCCATAAAGATACATCAAAAACTAGGGAAACAAATGTGGGTACTGAGCATGCATTTGAGCCTCCCGCTCCCAAGTTCTCTCCTGGAGGTTCTCGTGCTGCCATCTGATGCGCACTAAAGGAATCAACTTCCACATAGGACCCACTCCTGTCGATCCTCAATCTCCACCGGGACGTCCGCAAAAGTCACCCCATCATCAACGTCTATCTCCCCATGGTCAATGATATACGTTATTTCATGCACGTATCTCCTCAGCTGAGATACGTGGAAGACATCATGCACTTGGTGAAACTGAGGTGGTAGAGCCAGACGATAAGCCACCTCGCCAATCCTGCTAAGGACCGGGAATGGTCCGATGAAGCGTGGTGACAACTTGATGCCTCAGCCAAATCTCCGTAATCCACGTCGAGGTGAGACCCCCAAGAAGACGTGGTTGCCATCCTCGAACTTCAGTGGCCACTGCCTCCTGTCATCATAAGACTTATACTGGCTCTGAGCTGTCCTCATCTACTCTTGGATGACCTGGACATTCTCTGTTGTGGCATGGAACATCTCCGATCCCACAAGTGCTGCATCCCCAGGGTATGTCCATCACAGTAGAGATCTGCAAGGTCGGCCATACAATGCCTCGTATGGTGTCATCCCGATGATGGAGTGGTAGCTGTTGTTGTACGCGAACTCCACCATGGGTAGGTGGTCCTCCCCGTGGCGACCAAAGTTGAGGAAACATGTGCGGAGCATGTCCTCAATAGTCTGAATGGTCTTCTCCATCTGACCATCTGTCTGAGGGTGAAAGGTGGTGCTCAGACGTAGCTGCCTCCCGAACACCTCCTGCAACCCCTTCCAAAGTCGGGAAGTAAAGCGAGCATCTCGATCAGAGACGATAGATGATTTCACACCATGAAGTTGTACAATCTCCTGAATGTAGAGACATCCCAAGATCTCCAATGAGCACTTCACTCTGATGGGTAAGAAGTGAGCTGACTTGGTGAGTCTGTCGACAATCACCCAAATGGAGTCGTGTCCTCTGGAAGTGTGTGGAAGTCCAGTCACGAAGTCCATAGATATGTCATCCCACTTCCACTCCGGGACCTCCAAGGGATGTACCAAGCTTGCTGGTACCTGGTTCTCTGCCTTCACCTACTGGTAGATGAGGCATCAAGAAACGAACTCTGTCACAACCTTCTTCATGCCCGTCCACTAGTGCTGACATCTAAGATCCTGGTAGATCTTTGGCACTCCATGATGTACCGCCAAAGGGGAAGTGTGAAAACTCTCTCATCACCTCCTACTGTAAGGAAACTGGTACCAAGGTACGTCCTCTGAAAAGGACGTCGTTCTCTCATCCTAAAGAGAAACCATCAGGTGCCTATTCTGAGGATATCTATGCACAACATGTCTGACAGTTGGTGTCCCCACGTTGTGCCTCTCTGACCCGCTGTAGTAGTGGAGGAGTTACTGTGACTGACTGAAGGAAGGCTGCTCCATCTCTATCCATGAAGGATATCTGCAAAGCGGGTATCTGCTCTGTCGCCTCACCAAGTAGCTGAATGCCCGTCCTCCTACTGAGAGCATCGGCTACTACGTTTCCCTTTCCAGGAGTATAGACTATCTCAAAGTCATAGTCCTGGAGGAACTCGAGCCATCACCGTTGTCTCAGGTTCAGGTCCTTGTGCGAGAAGATGTACCTGAGACTCTGATGTTCAGAATAGACTGTGAAGCGCTCGCCCATCATATAGTGTCGCCACATCTTTAGAGCGAAGACCACTACTGCTAACTCCAGGTCATGGGTAGCGTAGTTATGCTCATGCTGCCTCAACTGGCATGATCCATAGGAGATCATATCCCGCTCCTGCATCAGGACACATATGAGTCTAGTCCCTGTCGCATCGCATTAAACTACGTACCCAAATCCCTCCTATGGTAGCCTCAAGATAGGCACACTGAGAAATCTTTGTCTCATCTCCTAGAAGCTCTGCTGACATCTATCTTACCACACAAAGGGTTTCCCCTTCTTAGTCAAAGCTGTGAGTGGTGCCGAAACTCTGGGGAAGTCTGGAACAAATCTCTGATAGTACCCAGCTAGTCCCAAGAAACTTCGCACCTCTGTGATGCTCCTGGGTGGCTCCCAATCTAGCACTGCATCGATCTTCGCAGGATCCACCGAAAATCCCTCCTTAGAGATGACGTGTCCCAAGAAGTGGACCTCACGTATCCAGAACTAACACTTCAAGAGCTTTCCATAAAGGTGGTGCTCTTGGAGTGTGTCCAGTACAACCTGCAAGTGGTAGGCGTGCTCCTCCTCATTTGTCGAGTATATCAAAATTTCATCGATGAAGCCCACGAAAAATCGATCGAGGTATGGCTGAAAGATCCTGTTCATGAGGCCCATGAACACTTCTGGAGCATTGGTTACGCTGAATGGAATAACCAAGAACTCATAGTGGCCATACCGACATCTTAAGTCTGTCTTCTGCTCGTCCTTGTCCCAAACTCTGAGCTGATGATAGCCTGAGCTAAGGTCTATATTCGAGAACTACTGTGCTCCCTTGAGCTGATCGAAGAGGTCACCAATCCTCGGTATCAGATACGTGTTCCTCACTGTCACCTGGTTCAAGCGACGATAGTCGACACAAAGTTGCAAGCTCCCGTCCTCCTTCTTGGCGAACAATATCAGGGAAGCCCAGGGTGAAACACTGGGTCGGATAAATCCCTTGCCCTGCAAGTCCTCCAACTGTACCCGTAGCTCTTGAAGCTCAGCGGGAGCCATCAAATATGCTGGGGGGATATCGAGGCTGTCCTGGGGTATATATCAATATAAATGTCTACCTCTCTACGAGGAGGTAGTCCTAGAACGTCGTTAGGAAAAATGACCGCATAATGATCCACCACTATAGGAAAACCAGGACTCTGTACGTCAACTGCTCCTAGGATGAGGATATCCAACTGATGAGTGATGGGTTGTCCTATCTTCTATGAGAGTCCATCCTGTGCTGCGAAGGCTCCCTTCTCACCGGTGAAGGTGAACCTGCTCTAGTCGGGGCATACACACCGCACCTTGCGCCTAATATAGTCAATCTGAGCCTGGACTATAGATAAACAATCAATGCCCAAGATGACGTCGTATGGCCTCGATGTCGCTACAAGAATATCCCAGCTGAAGCTCTCGCCTCCTAGAGTAAGCTTACACTGTAGGCACCAGTTCGTAATCGTCGAGTCTGCTCCTGTATGAGTCCTTAGCCGTAAGGATCAAGCCAACGACACTATCAGAATCTCCAAGCTCTAAACAAGGGCAGTGGCTATGAATGAATGACTCGCTCATGTGTCTATAAGAATGGCAGCAAGGGTTTAATAGACACAGATAGTACCTCGAATCATCTCGAACGTGCCGTAGTCATAGGCCTCCACTGCCTAAAGCTGTGCCTATCTCTGTCCGCTAGCTCCCTATGGTCGGGGTGGGCCTCCTAGTGGTGGTGGTGGTAGAGCCTCAAAGCATCGCCCACCACCTGCTACTCGGCCAGCTCCTCTGCCTTGTCCGCCTGCTCCCTGCGGACCACCACGGTCGACCCTCTGCCTCTTCCTGGGTGGTCCCTCAACCGTCTGCTGCTCCTCAGCATGGTAGTTCGGGCAGTCACAAGCTATGTGGCCCTACCCACTGCATGCGTAGCACTGTCTGCCTCTCGAAAGACTGGCTCTGCACTGAGTGCCCCGCACCTCTGAGCCAGTGTCCTAAGGTCGTCTGCTTGGGGTCTGGTCTGCCTGGACCCATGAGACATCCGTCGACTGCCTACTTAGAAGACTCTGCTACATGCCGCCCTGTGGTAGGTTTTGCTACTGAAGTAGGCTCAGCAAGGAATCTCTCGATGAGAAGGGCTCGCTCTAGTACCCCTTCATGTGTCGGAATGCTGAGGGAGATCAGCAATGCCCTGATCTCATGCCTCAATCCCTGCTCAAAGGGCTGGGCCCAGAAGAATGGGTCTCATACCATGTCCGTCGAATAGCACGAGAGGTCTGTAAATCTCACCGTGTACTGGGCGACCGTCTAGCTGCCCTGCTGCAGCTGTAGAAGCTCCTGAATGTGCACCACACTAAGGGTGGCTGGGACGAACTCCAAGCAGAAGAGGCTCTCAAAGTCCGTCCAGAGGAGAGATGCCTCGTCATGCACCTGGAGCATCAAGCTCTACCATCTGCCTGCTTCCGCATGCAGGAGGCTTGCTGTGAGGATCACCATGAGGTCTGCTGGTGTCCTCACTAACCTGAAAACTCATACAACTGCCTCCAGCCAATCCTCAGCGACCTGAGGGTCCATCTCCCCGCGGAACCTGGGTAGTCGCTGACGATGAAACTCGTGCAGTGCACTAAGGCAAGGTGCATCTCCAGT
This sequence comes from Viscum album, assembly GCA_963277665.1. Lineage (NCBI taxonomy): Eukaryota > Viridiplantae > Streptophyta > Magnoliopsida > Santalales > Viscaceae > Viscum > Viscum album. Next base: position 811,191,818 of record OY728159.1, read on the forward strand.
GGCTGAGGCTGGTAGCATCGGTGGCTCGGCAGGTAGAGGTACCACCGGTGCCTCTGCTGTCAAATGGCCCTGTACCGAGGCCTCGTCGCTCGGTGGGTTTTCATCACGTACAATGCTCGGAACCCTAGATGGCAGACGTCGTGGGGCCATCCTGAAAAGAAACAGGTGTTCCACGGTCAAACAGTATACCTGGTGAGCTGACATAAAGTAATCATAATGAAAACTTGAAACACACATGCAATTAATGTTTTCGTGCATTAAGTCGGAAATCAGAAGTTAGGGTCCTGGTGTACGGACACGTCGGCCGCTGCACCAACACTGGACTCCCTGGACTGATAACTACACCTAATACTCTTAACACTAGTGCTTCACATGGAAGAAAGATCAGAGTCCTGAGTTCTGCGGTAGAACCGAACTCCTCTGATACCAATTTGTCACAACCCATCCTCGGGGCACGTGCCGTGACTACCCCAAGCCCTCCTTCCATAGGCTAGGGGCTGGAGACTAGAACCAATGCTTAATTACCGATAAAAAGGGAAGGCATTGGATTTCTGATGTAAACAAACACCACAGAGCAAGAAAGCAAGCAGAAGCAACACTAAGTAAAGCTGGGTACAACAGTAAGTGCGGAAAAGTAAGTGGGCCAAAATACAAACCCAAACTGAAGTAATGTACAACTGAAAAAGGAAGTACAACAATTGAAAAGTAAAGACGCAACATCGAGATATCCACTGGTAGTCCCACCTGAAGGGTGGGTACAGATAGACTCCACAGCTCCTCAGGTCCAGTTGTCTGCTCCGAGTACGCCCCACCTAGTGGTCCACCTCTGGGTACCAACCTGCACCTCGTGCCTCAACCACGATCAGCGATGTCTGTCGTCTGCAACCAACACAACGAAGTGCGGGCATAGCCCGTGTAGGGGTGAGTATAAGCTACTCCATAGGGACCCCGAGACCCCTGAAAGTCTCCCAGAATCCACAAAGGATAATCCACAAAGGAAATATACAATCACGAAATAACATCTGACACTACTTAGGTATATTCCCATACATATACTTAGGTCATCAATTCAAATTTGGCTCCAACATCCGAGCCCATGTTCGATCACGTCCACACAGGATAACACAACACAATCCACACAGGAAAGAAAGTCAATCATATCAAAGATAATGATTGAAAGTCAAGATTCAGCTCACACTGGTATACTTATTTGTTATATGATAGAGACGATCAGATGTAGCCACTGATTCATCTAAGCCGTCGGACCCACACAGGATAGATAAGTACTAACCCTCGCAATGACCCACAAAGGATCGATAGGTACTAACCCCTGCAATGACCCACACAGGATCAGACCCACACAGGATCTGTAGGCATTGGCCCACACAGGACCGTTGAGCACTGACCCACACAGGATCTAACCCACACATGATCGGTAGCACTGATGCACGTAGGATCGCTGATTGCTGTATTCATCACCATCGAATCCATGGAGGATTTATGTACAGTCGTCATCATCGTCGCAGTCCCAGCCAGCTCTAGGGTTACCGCACACAGCAAGCTCGTTCGGGAGGGTCTGCTCCACGAGCCGAGGGGCTTATACATTAACTGACGCATAGTCTGGAGTTGATGTATCCAAAAGTTCCGTATCGTCAAAAGGAAGTCAACGACACAGACAGCGCGTCAATCGGACGCACTGTCTGAGAGTTATTGGCTTTTTCGTCCCAAGGTCCCGGTTGGTTTTTAAGTCAAAACCAACCCGACCGTACTCCAACTACGTCCAAACCTCAAGCAGAGTAAGCCAAAAGGTCCGTCTCACTAAGAGGAATCCATCAAAATTGATGGCACGTCGATCGGACTTCCGGAGCTCAAGTTATAAGCGTTTCTGCTCCGAAGGCCCAGTTGGTTTCGTGTACGAACCAACCTGGCCGAACCCATGTTTTCCGAAACATTGAGTGTAATATACCAAAACGACCATCTTGATCCAAGGATTGCATCGCAGCTGACGGTTCATCGATCGGAGGTCTGTAGCCCATGTTATGGGCAATAGACCAAAAATGTCCAAAATGGGGGTTCTGGGACAGATCCCGACCCGGCCCAACCCCCCTAGGTCGGCCCGAACCTGGTCGACCCGACCGGGATCCAGGTCTGACCCAGCCGGCGCGGCCCGGCCGGCGCAACCTGGGGCGGCTCGGCGCTGGCCGAACGGCCGCGCAAAAGGGGGCGCCTCCCCCTTGAATGAAAACACGACCCATGGGGGCCGCTCCTTGGCAACGGACGCAGCCTAGTGCCGCATCCATGCCTCCTCGGTCCCGCGCAGTAGCGGGACCAGCAGCATGCCGCCACGGCTTCAGCCGCGGCGGCCCTTCCCGGCGGCGCACCAACGAAGTTTTCCGCGGACCACCGGATGCGCTCCGGTGGTCCGTTTTGCCTGCCATCTTCACCAGCAGTCCTCTCAGGACATGCTCTTCACTACGAAGACCTCAAAATGACCTTGCGGCCTGCTTCTTCATCGCCCGCTGATCCACACACCAAGAACGAAGAAATGGTGGTCTCAGACTTGTTCGTTGGTCCGCACCCACCACATTAGCAGAAGAAATGGATTTAGACAAATTTTAAACACATGTTTAGGATATAAATTACATAGATTTAATTGAAGCAAAACCCCTACCTCAAGCGTCGTCGACCGAGGGTTCGTCGTGGAATTTCATGTCGCGAAAGAAGGCATTGCGGAAGGGGGATCGTCACGTCACGGAGAAAGGATTCGTCGGTGTAGCATCGTTGATCTCCGAGGATCTGGAGTTCTTGTTGACCTTCGTCAGAGGTCGGCGTTCTTCGCGTTCTTCGCGTTCTTCGCGTTCTTTGCGTTCTTCGCATTCTTCGCGTTCTTCGCGTTCTTCACGTTCTTCGTCGAGGAAGGAGTGCTTCACGGCTCGAGTGACTTATCCCAAACCCTCTCGCACAACCAACCTCTAATAAAATAATTCTTGTCTAATTTTATTAACACACAAGCCAATGTTTTGAAATTCAAAATTAAAACAATCAATTAATTGAATTAATAGAAACGTTTAAACCGCCAAATTAAAAGAGGCGTTTCATATTATGTTAAACGCAAGAGTTGACTTCCACTTAATGGGGGTGTGTGTGTGTGTTACCTTATTAAAGGAGAGGGTTTAGGAAGAAAATAAATGGTGGGGCTCGTGTGGGCCCCACCTCACAAATATCCTTCCTAGTGGGTAGGATATTGTAGGTCCCACTCCAAACACTTATCTTAGGTTAAACAAATTTAAGTAAAATAAAAATTGGTCACACCATTTTTATTTTATTCCTTTACTTAACCCAAAAAATTTAAAACCACACCCGAGAAAACGCAACTCCAGAAAAGGTGTTTCTATGCAATTACAGGCGCTGTGATTCCATCGGTGCCCTCAAAATTCGATTCCAAGCACCAGTTCAAAAGTTACAAAAACTCGCTCGTTTGTTCACTGAACGTACCTGAGCTAAACTTCGAAAAATGATTCTGGGCACACCGGGACTTAGAATCAGGTGCCATCAGAAACTAAGTTCTTCTAAAATCCCAAAGAAAATTAAGAAAAAAAAATTCCCTTTAATTTTACGGGACTTTACAACATACATCTCACTCTTGAGTGGACTTTTCTCTTTTTCCCTACACTCATCTCTTCGATTTTGCTACTCTTAATTTAGGTCCATTTACCCTCTTCAATGATTCACCAATGTGCCCAATAGTACTCTGGTTTAGAACTAGGAGGGTCGGATTCTACCTGGACATGTTGTCAATAATTTTTCAGGATTCACGCTCCCCTTCATTTGGGATTTTATTATATTTCACGTCCAAAGGTACCCCCAAATGACATGGATGCTCAGCTTATGGTCTCTCCTACCATTAAGGGCCAATGACCTCAAGGACCTTGATTGATAGGTTGATATAAGTCCCACGTTGCGAATATGTTCAACGGTCGATGCTCATTTGTTGTTTCCATTTCATGTCACATGATATGGATGTTTTGTTTCAAATACTGTCAACAGTCACCCTCCATCGTCATGCCAACTCCATCAAACCTTAAATGTCAGTTTATATGATTCATATCATTCTTCCACTCCATCATGTCCAAGTGGAATTTTGACACTCTCAATATTATCCCTCAGTGTGCATTTTTACAGTAGGAGGACAATGCCACGACAAGGTCCCATTCGGGACTCCACACTGAATTCCACCTTAACATGTATCCCATGTGTTTCAAGGACATCTTCAACCCTTGTTTCCAATACCGAGTTTGACTCACTTGGGCTTAGGAACCGGATTGAGGTCTAAGCCTACTTGGAAGAGTTCCGCTTCTCCATGTTCTGAGCTATAAGACCTTAAACTAGGATCTCATTATACATCCCCTCTTTAGAACTACGTATGGCTTGATTAACATCCTTATGGGATATGTAAGAACTCCCAGACATCTCATCTTTGGTTCCATCTTGAGTTCCAATAATTTATCACTTTTTTTATACCTTTTAGGACCCAAATCTTATAGGACCGCATGGGGTGGCATGTGAGGGCTTATTCCTTCGTTCACATCAGTTTTACAATTTCCACACTGTGTACTCCCCTTCAAAGAGCATGCCCCTCCTACCTCCTGTTCCGCATGACATTAAACTGTATGATGTCCCGCATTACATTAAACTATATGTTGTCCTACATGACGTTAAATTTCACCTTCTTAGAACTACGTATGGATTGATTCCCATCCTCATCGGATATGCAGGAATGCCTGGATATATCATCTTTGGGTCCATCTCAACTAAGATCTAGTCTCTCCTACCCCATATTCTCTAACATTTTCTGGACCCTCAACCTGAGGATTTTTCCCTGGAATCATGCGCGGTGTGATGTGGGCCTCATCCTCACTCACGTTGGGTGTGCTTTATCAAATCGTGCACAATCCCTCTTGAACCTCATCTCCCAGGTATATGTCTGAGCCATATGAATCTAAAAAATGATTCCTAGTCCCACATGATTTTAAACTGTTACGTCCATACTGCATGATGTTAAAGTGCATGCTTGGTCTCATCACATGACCCTAAAATGTGACATTATCGTCTTGGTCTCATGATGAAAAACGGTACTGCATCGTGGTTTCCTCTGTCAAGGGGACGTCATGATTGTTCTCAATCGCACACCATACCATTTGTCAACTCCAACATATTGCTTGATTATTATGGCAATGCCTTTAATTTGTATCCTAGGTCCATCGCTTCACAGAACAAAACACACATTCATTCTAAAGAAAAAAAAGATCTATCAAATGAAACTTCTTTTGGTACGAGGGCAAGACCAGCACGACCTTATTATCTCTCGAATTGGTATCATACCATGCCACCCATAGAACTACATATGGGTTGTTTCCCATACTCATGGCGTACGTAGGAACACACATGCACTTTTCCTTAGGCCCAACCTAACTTTAGTTTTCGGTCCCTCGACCTAAAACCTTCCCAAAGAAGACATGGTGATCCAGACTCTAGGTCCCCATTCACATCAGGTTTTATAATAACCTCACCTTTTGTATCTCGTATTCCATACCATCTCTGGTCTGAGCTCTATGACTGTTAACTAAGATCACTATGCATCCATACTACAAGACGTTAAACTACACAACATCTCTTAGAACAACGTATGGCTTGATTCCCATCCTCATGGGATATGTAGGAATGCGCAGATATATTGTCTCCGGTTCCAGACCCATGAATCAAAAATCCTATCCCCTCTCTTTTGGCTCATAGACATGAACCCTTTTGAGAACATGTAGTGTGGCGGGCACCTCATGGGTTCTCGTTCACGTAGGGTTTTCTAATAGCCATTCTAACATCCCAGGTAAATAGAGAAATAATACATTTACATTTTAATTTATATTTTTTGAATTAAATATTAATTTTACTTTACATGGGTTTCTATGTTCGATGGTGTACCTGATACACAACAATGAGTTTCTTTGAAATCTTACGTTGCACAATATTAATATAATAATATTATTTTTAATGTTAGTTAATGCCTAGACATTGTATTAGAGTGAATGAAAAAAACTAACTAAAATTGTATTATACATATTTGTTAAATGTTTTTACATTTATCTAATAAAACATAAAGTCATAAAATGTGAATGAATCTAATTTGAAGCATAATTTACTTTAAAAGGTTGATTTACTGCCTTTTGATGAAGAACCCTCTTTAAATATAGTTTTGGTCACTTTTATATGTTCTATTTTACCAAATAAAATTTTTCATTAGAATTTGGATTTAAAAATTTACTTTGGATAAATTTTTGGTATTTTTATGATAAAATTCAATTTTAAATGAAAACTGGGGAATATTTCATTTTAATTCCAAACTACCTTTTATTATAATTTATTTATATGGTTAGATTATTGTATTAATTGGTTTTAAATTTTAATTAGATTATATTCTTACAATTTAATAAAATTTTGGTCATTGGAATTAATTTCACTTTCAAATTGGACATAAACAAGTGTCAATCTTTTGTTAATTAATATTTCTTGAAAACATGCTTTTTTGTTTTGTCAACAAGAATTAATTTTATATTAATTAATCCAACATCTATATTTTTAATTTGGTAAAATAGACATCATCTTTTTATCCAGAATATCAAATATATCTTAGTAATAATTTTTGGTATTTTTTAGAAAAAACTTAAATTTTAGATGAATAGTGAAACCACTAAGTAGTAGTTATAATAAGGACATTGTCATTTAAATGAAATTTTACCACTTCAGTGAATTGAATATTGAAAATCCGACATAAATGTTTTATATTAGTATGTAAAATGTGGTTCAATAAGAAGAAAATATTTTTTTGGGGAATAGTAACTTTTGATTTTTTTACTACGGTTAAAGGTAAGTAGGGTAATTCGAGGTAAAAAGAATATCTTGATAATAAAATATTACCTTAAAACTTATCCTAATCTTATTGTATTAGTCATCAAATACCATGTTCATCCTTGGGTCTATTTTGTAACCCCATGGAGCCATATATGATTGATAATGACACTTTATTTTAATTATCTTAATGTAAAGGAAAAAATAACAGAAATAAATATATTTTAGTAAATTAATTTTTACATTAGGTTATATAACTTATCATTTTGACTATAAATATTATTTGGAAATATAAAAAAATTTCCTACATCATGATATTTTTTTTATAATTTTTACACATCATATAAATTAATTATTTATGACACAATAATGATGCAGTGTTTACCTCATTAAAAAATGATTTAAATAAATAATATTATAATGATTTGAAAAATATCCAAAACCTATCCAATTATTATTGGATGATTATATTTAGACCATGCTTCATCTTATCTGTGACTTTAATTAGATTTTTACCTTTAGAAACCGAAAATAATTATATAACCAAATAATATTTTCACACATTCCAAAAGAGCCCCTCCTCCACCTTATAAAAATCCCCCAACTATTAACCATTACTCACTCATCTCATGCCCCTTGGATAATCCAATAACTGCCCAAATAAGCTATCATGATCACTCTATTTTACCTAGAAGCCTTAAATTAGGCATAAGACACTTCAAGAAGTCCTTTTTGTTCAAATCAAAGGGAGTTACTCGAAATAAAGGTAATAGTTTCTCTTAAATTCTATTCTTTTATATTATTTTTTCAACCCCTAAACTCTTTTTATTCTACTTTTTATAAAAACACCAGTATCCTATATATAATAGGATGTTGTTATGATAAGTATTTGAACTACACTTTCACACCCCTCCATCTAATGGGTAATGAACATACTATTTCTGTAGATGGCAGACTAACGCCTCATGAAACGATGATTGTTCAATTATCTTCAACCACCTCTCATGGTGGAAATTATGATGGAAATTTATTTATATATGATATGTATTATATTTATTTATTTTTAATTCTTCTTTATTTTACATTAATATCATACCTTTATGGATTCTATTATGGGTAAACAAGATAATATCATTTGAGGAAGCATGGACTATTACGCCCTCAAAGTGATATGACTTTTCAATTCCATACGTGGGATGTATAAAAAATGAAGTTAATGATATTATATATTGTATTATACAAGAATTATAATAAACCTATGTATAATTATGTTTTCATTCCATTATATAAGAAATATAAATGAAAGTAATGTTTGTGCGTATGTACCGCTTACCGTCTCTATGAACGGTGCATTTCATTTCTTACCTCCAAATGTTATATACTATTATAAGTACATGTATATAAATGATATATATGATATATATGATATCTAACTAATTAATATAATTTTTTATATAATGCACATTTTACCACATGAGCAACATGGAATTTTAAGAAGTCCTTTTTTGACTCAAGTACCAAATATCGATAAAACAGACATTATTAACATAAATGATTACATAATATTTATAACATGGTAATAAGTGAATAAAAAGGAATTATCAAATTTAAAAAGGTTATTTAAAAAATATAAATTAACTTTAGGTTATTATTCATGAGATTAAATAATGATCGAGTCAAGTCAGATATGAGGTAAAGGACTTCATCTCAATGTCCTTTCATTGAGGCATATTTTGTTTTAATACATGACATTCTTTTATACGCTTTATAAACACCTTTTAATTTTCATTTCATTCAAAGGGAATATTTTTCTATGAATCATTTTACAAAATTACAAAAATGATTGTATCTTTTTAATGTAAGAAGTGACAACGACCTTTCTTCCACTGTGAGTATTATTTGATATTAGGATTACTTAACAAGACATAGTGTTTTTTTTTATGGAAAATAAATACTATATACCATTTTTGCATATTTTGGTAATAAAAATGGTTTTGAAGAATAATTTGTTATTTCAATATCATGAAATGATATATTGTTATTGAAATGTAGAAATTTTATCTTTCCATTATGTTTGTTTTATGCTTTATGGTTATTGGGAATTATTTATGTATATAGGTTGTTCTGTAATAAACCTATAGCCGGTGAGCCCGAGATAGATCTCCAATGCATTAGGAAACATGAATGAGGTAAACATGAATGTTTCTATTAAGAGATTTAGGGAATATTCTGTGATGTGTATTCCAAATGTAACTCCCTATATAACTATGAAAACTATAATGTATGTATGTTATGGATGCCACAAGTTACCATTATGATTTGTGTTTACTATGTAAATCATATGATTGCGTGAGTTATGTTAAAGAACTTATGTTATGTATGTATTGATGAACTAATGTTTTCTTTCTTTGTTTTATAACCCTTACTGATCATTTTATGCTTATCCCAAGTTTTTAAATGTTTTTCATAGGACATAAAGATGAATAGGGTCAAGGATGGGATTAAGGAATAGTCAGGTTGTCTAAAACATGGGACTAGACATGACTCTATTTTTCAAGAGTTTTATTTTATAGAAAAAATATAAACTGTGTAGAAGTTTCTCCCTTGTAATTTTTGGGATGTCATGTAATAGTAATGGCCTAATTATCTAAAACTCTAAACCTGAAAAGATCATCAATGTTAATTATTCTTTTAATTCAAGATTATGTAATGTTTAATGTCGAGTCCTTATAGTTGGTATCATAGGTCAGTTTAGATAACATTAGATGATAGGATATTGTTAAATTAATTTCAATAGATTAATTTATGGTAATATTGAAGTGATATATTATTTTCATATTACCATGTTGCGTTGCCTAAGATATTTATGTGTTCAGAATGGTTTTCCCTAGAGGAAACAATGCAGCTATAATGAGACAACATCAAGAGGAAGACAACCTTCCAAATCAGACACCTGAGATGGTTGGAATCGTAACTGAAATGTTTGTTACAATGACGGAAAATTTGACTTAGGCTATATATGGTGGTGGTATCCATGCATAAGAACATCTAGATCTACAACAGTGTAACATGCCGGTTGTGCATAATTTCAAGAGGAAACATCCCCCAAAATTTAGAGGATCATCTAACCCTGTTCTAGATGAAGGGTGGATTAAAGCACTAGAGATTATTTTTAATGTCATGGGGTGTTCAGAACATCAAACGATTAGTCTCCATATTAATCATTTTGAAGGTGAAGCTGATCAGTGGTGGCCGATAGTGAAAAATAATAGGGATAGTGAATAGAATGATTCTCGTGATTGGGATGAATTAAAAGGTATTTTCTTGAGATATGTTTTTCTAAGGTGGTTTGTCTTAGAATGGAAATACAATTCCTGAAATTGAGGAAAGAGGATGAATTAGTGGCTGGTTATGAAGAAAATTTCACCCGAATGGCAATGTGTGTTCCAAATTTTATATGAGATCTTGATAGTAAAATTAAACATTATTACTGAAGATTAAAGCCAATGTATCAAAGAGATTTATCTTCTCATGAGTTCAACAGTTTTGAAAAATTTGTTCGATGTGCGGAGAAGGTGTAAATGAAGTTTTCCAATGATCTGGTGTTCTCTGAAAACAATATAATTAGTGGTCTAGGTGGAAGGCGAAAGGGAAAAACTCTTCAAAACAGTTTGATGGCAAAAAACTTATGTTTATAGTTTGTAAAAATTAAGGTAAAAATCAATCTGGGGAATGTCTTTTGAATTCTGTTAAGTGCTACCGATGTGGTAAAATGAGACATAAATCTTGTTATTGCACTAAAAAGATCTGGGTAATGGTAAGACAAAATTTGATTTACAGTCAGTAAATTTTTTAAGTATAATGAAATGGCTCATTATGAAAATGAGTGTCCAATTAAGAACTCAACTAAGAGAAGGAAACTAGAATAAAAGCACAAAGGGGTGGTGATGCCCTTTACAACTACTTCAGCAGTTGTGGGCCATCAAATGAAGTAGTATAAGGTACAGAGTTTATTTGTTCAGATTATGCCAATGTGTTTTTTTATTTGGGGTCAATAAATATTTTGATTTCGGAGAAGTTTTCTAGTAAATTGGGAATTCCATCTCAAGATATAAATATTGAAAATATAGTAAAAACACCAGGGGGAAATTTTTAGTCAAAAAGAAATTATAAGAACCTTACTGTCCTTGTATGCGGAAAAAATCTATCTAAAATCCTTATTAATTTTCTTCTAGTAGGGTTTGATGTTATTTTTGGAATGGTTTGGTTTTCTATTTATCATGATAATATTGAATTCAGAGCTAAATAGGTTTATTTTCAGATAGAATTTCATTTTGTGTACAAGAATTAAACTTTACATTTTGATAACATATCAGGAAGCTGAGAAACTAGTAAAAGATGGAAATGAAAGGTACCTTGCACATATTGTTGAAAAAAAAGAACTCTTCAGATTAATGATGTGCCAATGGTGAATGAGCATCCTGATTTTTTTCCTAATGTGTTTCCTGGTATTATACCTGATCGAGAATTTGAGTTTACTATTGAATTAGTTCTTTATGTTAAGCCAATTTCAAAATTCCCCTTATCGAATGGCTCAAATTGTACTTTTAGAGTTAAAGAAGCAATTGCATGAGTTATTAGATAAAGTTTTCATTCGACCTAGATCATCACCATGGGGTGCTTCTGTCTAGTTTCTTAAAAATAAAGATGGTTCAATGTGACTTTTTATTGATTATAGAGCATTGAAAAACATCACTTTTAAGAACAAGTAGCATTTTCCTCATAACGATGATTTGTTTGATCATCTCTATAGAGCTCAATATTTTTTCTAATATTGATTTGAGTTCGGGGTACCATTACTTGAAAGTAATGGAATTAGACATTCTGAAGACTATGTTTCATACTAGATATGACCATTATTAATTTGTCGTTATGCCTTTTGGTTTAACCAATGCACCTGCTGTATTAATGGATCTTATAAATTGAATTTTCTGGGAGTTCATGGATAAGTTTGTGGTTGTGTTCATTGATGATGGTTTGGTTTATTATAAAAGTAAAGAGAAGCATGAAAGTCATTAAAGGGGTTCCTTGAAAACCTTAAAAGAAAAGAAACTATTTGGGAAATTCAGCGAGTGTGAGTTTTGGTTACATAAAATTTATTTCCTTAGTCACATTGTTTCCAAAAAAAGGCATAACTATTGATTCTATTGAAACAAAAGTTGTTGAATAATGGACATGACCATCAAATATAAAGTGGAACTGTAGTTTTCTTGATTTGGTGGGTTATTACTAGAGGTTTGTTGTAAATTTTGCATAGTTATCTAGTAGAATGACTATGTTAACTAAAAAAGGTGTTATGTTCATCTGGACAGAAGAATGTGATGATTGTTTTAAGGAATTGAATAGATTATTGGTGAATGATCCAGTTTTGGCACTACCTTCTAGAAATGGTGAGTTTGTTATTTACAGTGATGCTTCATTAAAAAGAGATGGTTGTGTCTTTATGAAGAATGATCAGGTAATTGCTTATTCTTAACATCAATTAAAACCTCATGAGTTAGATTACCCTACACATGATTTGGAATTAGCTGCTGTTTTTTTATTAAAAATTTGGAGGATTCATTTGTATGGAGTAAAATGTGAAAATATATACTGACCATAAAAATTTGAAGTATATATTCACTCCAAAAAATTGAACATGAGACAAAGGAGATGGTTGTAATTAATCAAGTATTATGATTGCATGATACATTACCATCCGGGAAAATAAAATAAAGTGGATAATGATTTGAGTTGAAAAAGTAATGATTTATTAACCATGCTATGTTTGGAACGAGATCCTTTGGTTTTTGATTTGATGAACTTTGTCATAGATGTTGTTGGTGCAGGAAATTCCTCTTTCTTATTTTAGGTGTCAGTGAGATCATCTATATCAGATATAATTAAGCAAGCACAGAAGGAAGATAATGAGTTGCATAAAAAGGTAGAGTTGGTTCAGAAGGGTATGTTGTCAGATTTTATCATTTATAATGATTTTATTTTGATATTTGGAAAGAGATTATGTTTTCCTTGTGATTCACAGTTGAAGAATGAGTTGTTATGGGAAGCTCATAGTTCAATTTTTCCAGTTTATCCTGGAAGTACTAAGATATATAGAGATTTTCAGGAGTATTACTGGTGGGATGGAATGAAAAATAGATATTGTTAACTTTACTCTGAGGTGTTTGACTTGTCAATAAGTTAAAGAACAGCGGAAGTTACCGAATGGGATGCTTCAGTATTTACCAATTATAGAGTGGAAATGGGAAAATATATCCATGGACTTCATTATGGGATTACCGAAGTCATCTCACGGTAATAATGAAAACTAGGTTATTGTTTATCAGTTGACTAATTCTGATCACTTCTTTCCTATTCGAGATAATTTGACTCTAGATCAACTTTTTCAGTTGTATGTTAAAGTGATGGTCATGATGCATGGTGTTCCCCTCTCCATTGTATCTGACCGTGATCCTAGGTTTACATCTAACTTTTAGAAAGGCCTTCAGAAGTCATTGAGTACTGAATTAAATTTTAGTGCAGCTTTTCATCTGCAATCAGATGGGCAGTCAGAATAAATAATTAAGACCTTGTAGTATATGCAACATTATTGTTCACTAGATTACCATGGAAGTTGGGACCAACATATTTCTTTTGTTGAATTTTCTTATAATAACAGTTTTCTTTATACTATATAGATGCCTCCATTTGAGGCATTATATGGAAAGCATTGTTGAATTCCATATTTTTGGGATAAATTAGGTGAAAGGAAGATTATGGCACCAAAATTCATATTAGATATGTCAGAAAAAGCTTAATTGATTCAAAATCACTTGAGAACAGCTCAGAGCAGGCAGAAAAGTTATGCAGATAACCGTAGGAAGGGTATTTATATCAAGGTAGGTGATCATGTCTTTCTCAATGTTTCTAAATAGAAGAATGTGATGCATTATGTTAAGAAGGGAAATTTGAGTTTGAGATTCATTGGAATTTATGTAATCAAGGAGAAAGTTGTATCAGTTGTGTGCGTAGTGGATTTACCTCAAAGGTTGTCCCATGTACACAATGTTTTCATGTTTCAATGTTGAGAAAGTATATGCAAGATCCATCTCATGTTTATATCCTAGAGAGAGTTCAGTTGGAAGATAATCTCTCTTATGAGGAACAACTAGTCCATATTCTTGACCATAGAGAGAAAGTGTTGCAGAATAAAGTAATTCACCATGTAGAGGTTTTGTGTAAAAACTATATGGTTGAAGAGGAATTGTGGGAATCTGAAAATGCTATGAGGGATAAATACCCCCATTTATTTGATAAGTGAATAAAATTGTGAGGAAACAATTTCCAAAAGGGGGGAAGGATGTAACATCCCAGCTAAATAAATAAATAATACATTTTCATTTTCATTAATATTTTTTGAATTAAATATTAATTTTACTTTAATGGGGTTCCTATGTTCGATGGAATACCTGATATGCAACAACATGTTTATTTAAAATTTTACATTGCACAATATTATTATAATATTATTATTTTAAATGGTAGTTAACGCCTCACTGTTATATTGACTTGAATGAACATAATTAACTACGTTATTATTATACATGTTTGTTAAATGTTTTTCCATTTATCCAATAAAAGTTAAAGGCTTAAAATGTGAATGAATCTAATTTTAAGAATAATTTACTTTAAAAGGATTATTAACTTACTTTTGATAGTGAACCCTCTTTAAATATTGTTTTGGTCAATTTTATATGTTCTATTTTGGGACATCAAAATTTACTTTGGTTAAATTTTTTGTACTTTTCTAATAAAAATAATTTTTCATGAAATGTGAAAAATATTGTATTTTAATTCAAAACTGTATTTTAATATAATTTATTTATAAGGAAGTATTATCTTTTTAGTAGGTTTAAAAGTGTAATTAGATTATATTTTTACCATTTAATCCAATATTAGTCATTGGAATTAATTTCACATTGAGATTTGACATAAACGAGTGTCAATCATTTGATATTAAATATTTCTTAAAAACAGGATTTTTGTTTTGAAAAAGGTAATTAATTATAATTTAATTAAAACAAATTATATGTTTCTAATTTGGTAAAATAGACATCATTTCTTAAATCATAATATCAAATATAGTTTAGGCTGAATTTTTGGTATTTTTCTGAAAAACATCAATTTTTTTAAGAGTACTATATTTTTGAAGTCGTTGAGTACTGTATTTTTCATTATGCTTCATAATTATCCATTTATCACATACCTTTATGGTATCGATTATGGGAAAACACAATAATTTAATTTGAGGAAGTGTGGACTACCACCACCTCAAAGTGATATGACTCGTTAATTCCATATGTGGGTATAAATGATGGAGTTAATGATATTATATATGATATTATACTGGAATTATAATATACATATGTATCATTATGTTTTCGTTCTATTAAATATTAAATATAAAAGAAAGTAGTGTTCATGCGTACGTATGGCATACCGTCTCCATGAACGATGCATTTCATTTCATACATCCAAATACTATATACTATTATAAATTCCTATACATACTGGATATATATTATATATATAATATCTAAATCATGAATGTCATTCTGGATATAAGAAAATTTTGACCACATGAAAAACTTGTAATTATAATAATTCCATTTTTGATTCATGTACCAAAGATCAACAAAATGACCATTATTAACATAAATGATTACATATTGTTTATAACATGGTAATAAGTGATTTAAAAGGAATGATAAACTTGAAAAAGGTTCTTAAGAAATTATAAATTTACTTCTGTTTATTATTCCAGAGATTAAATAACTATCGAGTCATGTCAGACATGAGGTAAGGTACTTCATCTCAATCTCCTTTCATTGAGGAAATTTTTTTTTTAATACACAACATTCATTTATACGCTGCATAAAGACCTTCGATTTTTCATTTCATTCAAAGGGAATATTTTTCTACAAATCATTTTACTAAATGACAAAGAAGAATGTTTCTTTTTAACATAAGTGGTGAAAACAACCTTTTCACTGGCACAAGTATTATTTGATCTTGGGCTTTATTAACATGCCATAGTGTTTTTATAAATAAAAATAAATACTATATACCGTTTTTAGTTATTTTGGTATTGAAAATGGTTTTGAGAAAGAATTGATTATTTCAATATATTGAAAGGATATATTGCGATTGAAATGTGGAAATTTTATCTTTCCATTATTCTTGTTTAATGTTTTATGGTTCATGGGAATTGTTTACATATATGGGTGGTACCATGAAAAACCTAGGGCAGTTAAGCCTGAGATATCTCTCCAATGCATTGGGTAACCTGACAGAGGTAAACACAAATGTTTCTCTTTAGAGATTTAGGAAATATATTGTGATGGTTATTCCAAATGTAACTCCCTACATAGGTGTGAAAGCTACAATGTGAGTATGTTATGGATGCCACAATTTACCATTATTATTTGTGTTTACTATGTTAAACTCTAGATTTCTTGAGCTATGTTAAAGAGATTATGTTATGCATGTATTGATGAACTAATGTTTTATTTCCTTTTTTTATAACCCTAACTTATATTAATTATGCTCATAACATGTTTTGAAATGTTTTTCACAAGACTTAAATATGAATAGGGTTAAATATTGTATCAAGGAAACTTCATGATGTCTAAAACATTGGACTAGACATTACTCTTTTTTCTAGAGTTTTTATTTTCTGAAAAAAATTAAAACTAATTAGAAGTGTATACCTTGTAATTTTTGAGATGTAATGTAATATGTATGGCCTAATTATATAGAACAGTAAACATAAAAACACCCTCAAAGTGAATTATTCACTTAATTCAAGATTCTATAATGTTTAAGGTTGGGTCCTTATAGCCGCACCATGTGCCTTCCTTGTCTTTTTCAACCATGTCTGAGTTCTATTACCCTTAACTAAGATCTCCCTATAGGAATTGTGCGTCATGTTTGTCAAATTTATCACCCTATGCATAGTCCACTAAATCAAGCCCCACTTAATGGCCCATCCTATGACCATTATGTTGGAAGCATGCAACCCCAGGACCCTTGTACTTGGAAAGGGACCTGACTCCCTCTATCTGATATGTCTTATTTTTGCACTCTGATGCCTTGTGGAAAAGAGCCTCCAGTTTAGAAATTTCGTAGGGACATTCCCTCGTCCCATGTCTAAGCTTCGTGAGCCCGTCATTTGGATCCTCATCCTCTTCCTTGACTAAAGGGAAACTTTTTATGGCCTGGTCTATTGCCACATTGGCTTACCCATAGTCTTAGGCCAATTTCCATGAGGACCCAAGATGACATTTGCAACAGGTCCCATGTTTCGAACATTGTTAGTGGTTGACCCTCATTTCCCCATCCCCATTCTAGGCTAACGCGAAACAGGTACTGTGTTTCGAACATGGTCAACATTTATCCCCTATCGTCATGCCACTATCATTGTGGTCTAGATATCAAGCATCATGATTCACATATTTCCACTTCCATATGTTAAAGTGGAATTTCAACATGCTCTGCTTTACCCCTTCACACATCTAGGTGTGTCAAGTAGGCAGGTTGGTATTATTGGACATCATTCACCTAGCATCCCATCGCCCATAACATGTGCCTTTGTGGTCTAGGAAAGTCTCATCACTAATCTTTGTTTCCCTCATCGAGCACGACTCATGTGGGATTAATAGTTTTTGTAGGATGTGCAATAGTGCATCCATGCCACACATGCCTTTCTTCATCCTACATGATGTTAAACTGCACTCTCAGAACTACATGTGGCCTGATTACTATTCTCATGGGATTTGTAGAAACACCCAAACAACCCATCTTGGGCCCATCCTAGTTTTCACCTTCAGTCCCTTACACTAAGGATTCCCCAAAGATCGTATGGTGTGGTGTGGAATGTTAATGTCTTTATTGACATTAGGATATGCACCACACCCAGCATTTCCATTCCAGGTAACCATGTCCTCAACACATAAATTTAAACTGTAGCCCCTACCCTAAACATGTTCAGGATGCCCCATGATAATTTTGGGAAGCGTCAACTTCCTCACTAGAGAGGATTCCCCATACCAGTGTTGGTCTCTAACCACACTGTTCCCAGAACCATGTTCCGATTGATTCCCATCCTCATGGGATATGTAGGAATGCCCAACTACTTTTCCTTGGGCTAAGACTAACTTTCACTTTTTGTCCCATGACCTAACAAACTTCCTCCAGGGATACGTGGTGTAGTGAGAACTCCTTATGTCCTCATTCACATAGATTTTAAAGTTACCGTATCACATACTCCCTTCTTGGGATCTCCTCTTTTACTCCTTGTCCCATCATATGACATTAAACTGCAAAATTCAATATGTCCTCAATGCATGACACTAAAATGTGGTTCTACCTTGAACAAGTTTAGGATTCCCTATGTTAATCATGGGATGCATCAGTTTCCTCTCTAGAGAGGATTCTCCCTACCAGTGTTGGACTCTAACCACGTAGTGCTTTAAGAAATACGTTTGGCTTGATTATCAACATTATGAGATTCGTATCAATTCCCAGGCATTTCAGCTTTGGCCCAACCCTAGGGTCATTATCCATTTTGGCCCCTCACCATGATCACAATCCACTCTCTATAACCATAAACTTGGATCCTACAGTCCATGTAAGATGAAATTAATTGGATAACCATGGTCCAGGATGTATGACTGATAAACTATGTTCATATTCCTCATTGTACGATGTTAAACTATGTGTCTATCATCCTTATTCGTATGACGCAAAACTATAGATCATTCTAGGTCCTTACCAAAGAGGTCCTTATCAAAAGTATGTTTGGTCCCTGATCATATAGATACGCCCTCCTAATGTGTTTCCACCATGGTGGTGGGATTTCTAGAGTGTTGGGATCCATTCGAATGACCCATCACTGTACACTCCATGCTTTGTGTGCCTTTTATTTTGACCCTCATCCTATTTCACGTCTAAATGAACCCAATAATTGTATGGATGCTCGGACTATGGCTTGCCTACTATCTTGAGACAATGTTCTGCAAGACTAATGTATGGCATTTTGAGTCAGGCCCCATGTTTCAAACATTGTCAGCAGTCGGCCCTCATTTGTTATCCCAGTTTTAAGCTAACGCAAATTGTATATTGTGTTTAGAACAAGGTCAACAGTTATCTTTCATTGTCATCCCACCCCCCATAATGTTCCAAATATTGGGTATCATGATTCACAATTTCCACTCCCTTATGTTAGGGTTGATTTCAAACACCCCTATTGTTACCTCGCTCATGTACTATATCACATTGGGAAGACAAATCGTTGATTGTTCTGAGTTCATCATCCTCCAGTCGGGCCTCTCCCCTTCTTCCCAGAAATCTGGATTTGTTATTCCAACCCAAGGATGCCTAGATCTTGTTTCTAACTCTTATATTTTGATGGAATGTCAAGGTGGGCATCCTGTGTTTCTCTCATCATGCCCATCCCACATGAGCCTAGGGACTGGTCGTTGGATGCTCCATGAATGTAGCATAAATGAAATAGAGGAAAGACATATAATGGAACTCATTCATGAATTTAGCATGAATTGTCAAAAACATGAAGGTGAGTTCAAAATTTACATGCATCACAATACCCAAGGATCAACCCCTCCCATGGACGGGTGGATCCCATTATTATAGAGTTGCATCTCTACCACCCTATGGCGTATGGCATCCAAGATTCATTGTCACCTGTTTAGTTCCTGCTCCTCTTCGACAGCAATAGGGTGCAGTTCATCAGCTGTGTTCCAGGACTGCTCCCCATTGGTTCGAATAACAGTTATATCCTCAAGGGATTTCCTCATGTGATTTTATACATCTACAAGATAGGCCCTCAGCCACGATATAACCTCTAACTGCATGCTAAGGGAAGCAGAATGTTCATTTTCTTAGATTTTCAACCAATGAATTTCATTTTCATCCTCCTGGAGCCTCTTGATGTTCACCTCTTTTCTCTTCTGCCAACCCACAACAAGGTTGCGATCATATTTTTGGATATTCTCATCCATGAGATCTCGGACGAGCATGTGGGGATGCTAGGCATCCACCCTCCACACATAATTCACGCAGTCGTGAATGAAGTCACTCCATCTGGTCAATACACTATGCTTGAGGGGCGTCATCGATGAAGCGCTTGATCTGATTCCATGACTGGAAGTGGACTATATTGTTATCCTCTTCATGAGAGGTCATCCCATTCATGTCTATGAGATTTGCAGGATCACACATGGGGAATTCCCCTAAGAACTCATCATTAGGGTCTGCTTATGGTGTCAGATCAGTTATGGAAGGACACATATTGTCTGATCGATCTTCATCATCAAATCCCACCTCAATAATTTCAGGCCCTACCATGATAATGGTCCCACCAGTAATCGGGAGCACCGACTCTTGGTTAGTCTATATATCTGCCTCCATGACCATCAGCATTCCCCTGGGTAGGGATCCCCCAGGAGTACCAACTAACCTCTCCAAGGTGGCCCACACCATTTGAAGAACTGTGCATACCAAGATGTGAACAGATGTTAGTTAACCTAATCGATGGATGGAAATCATGAACTTTGTAGAGGATACTTACAGAGATTGATTTCTCATTCTCATTCTTGGGTTGTTTCTATCGGGACCCTAATGCGTGTCCCTCTATATATTGTCGAAAGGTCTGAAAACTCTGGAAGATCCACCTTGATTGTCCTAGCCCTACTGGATGCAGTAATTGTCGTCTTCGCAGGCATGGATCCCGAATGCCCCGTATCTGCATCCACTAAGGGACGAGAATGAGTTCTATGTATGAGACCCTCCATCATAGTTTACAAATTAGTGAGGGGGTCCAAAGTAGCCTGGAAGTAGTTCCTGGGGAAGGAACTCCGGGTATTACCTTGAGAGACTCTACAAACTCTTCAGGCTCTGGGTCTAAATCGCCAACATCACCCTCTTCTAAAGGGCTCCCTATATCAGTCTCCTCCACCCAGGAGGACTCGTTCAATTATTCTGGTAAAGGGATGTGGTCCCTCAGTTCAGCTACTAACAACTATGGAGGGGGTCATACAATCCCTCAACACATTTACTCGATCTTTCATTGGACGCGGGGCACCCCGAGATTGCACAAAGTCCTCTAACTCTGCCAGGTGTTACTCTACCTATACCTAGGATACTACAAAGCTAGATCTAAAGGGTTATATCCCTGAAAAATCCATCCAGAGACGGTTCAAGTATTTCCACATCTCAGATGGGATAAGGAATTGTCTGTTGACATCCCAGATATCATAGGCCTCCAGGGAGACAACATTCTCCAGCATGTCTGTATGGCACAGCTGCTTCCCCGGTTCCTGGGTGAATATTCTATGGAATAATCATGGTGGCATTCCCTTTGGATAACTCTGCTCTTCTAGAACTGCCGAGTCCACAATCGTTGTTTGATCTCCTGTCGCTGCTTCCCCTCAACAGATGCGTGCCTCGCCGCCACAACTGACCCGCCACCACGGGATGTCCTTGTCATCTCTTGGCCCAAGCCTTGAGGTTGGAAAGGAAAACCATAACAATATCGAATGGTTCATTACTTCTACATCACCCCAGGTAGTCCGCCTCCCATCTTATTTCATACACCTTCACCAACCCGAAGACGACTATGGATGGAGGGAGCTCATTCTGCATCTTCACATCTTCCTAGGTGGACATGAGCCACATTTTCCTCATCACGCATGAGTGCTCCTCGTAGCGCACCGCTATGTAGACTCGTGGGGTCAACCGCTGTAGACACTGGAATTTCTTTCTATATCAGTACGGGGTGTACGATTCACATAGGGACTTGCGATCCACATGTGCCACCATGACTCCACCCCAAAGGCCAGGAGATATGACCGATGCTTTTTCTTTCCTTGGAAATTATTAGTGGATGCACTCATTGCTAATGGGAACATGTAAAAATTGAAGTCCTCTACCTTCCAGACCCGGTTCATTATCGCATAAACCATCTACATGGTTTGAAAGCTCCCTAGAACATTCTGAATGGTTGGGAGAAAATTTGATTCTAGAGGGGAGATCGGGTTTGGGAGCTCCTAGGTTCCTCTGTTATGCGCCACTAACCATCCATATCAGAGGTGTAATGTCCCAGATATTCTCTACATCTTCTTCCCTTCGCTGATGTGCCACAAAATCTTGTTCAGTTTGACAAGCATCGGGATCCTGAGGTTGACCTACCCTCCAGTAACCAGCATGGATGCCATGATAAATGTTCATGGTCGTACACCCTGGTTCATATCTATCCCCGACAGGATCCAACATTAGATGAGTGATGTAATGAATGCAGCCAACTTGACTACTGATTTATGCATGGTGCTGATGCTGAATCCCTAGGTTTTCCACTGGCTGTCCTCCATCAGCTTCTGGTACATGTGATCCTTGCCCCGTTGGTCCCCCTTTCGGAATGTTCGAGGCCTCACTGGAAACTTCCTACCTTCCAAAATGTTTAGGAACTGATTGAACAACTGTTTAAAGTGGAAAACACTCCATGACTGCTTGTCCTCTCCCGATACTAGGTTCATTAATGCCATCACCAGCTATGGAATTTGCTTCATATATCCCAGACACCCATATTAGTGGGGGAACTCATCATACATCTCCCCTATAATCAGGACCCTGAGATCTGATGAACATCCCATAAACTAATTCTGACCTATCCATGGTTTAAAGGGAAGGTATTGGTCATCGATGACCAACTGTTCAGCAAATCCGGCATCAGCTGCTTCAGTTGATTGATATGGAATTTGGAGGCCCAAGACGCCTCATACATGCCCACTCTTCTCAGCTCCACCCAGAATTCCTCACACGAGGAACCTACCCAGTAGGCCCAGGCCCAGTCATCTGTGAAGTTGCCGCCCTGGAAGAGATCCCACTCATCGGACCACCCCTTTCCCGAGTTCCTCAGTGCTGACTTTAGGATGGTGTGGTATAGAGGGGGGATGTCTCAAGTTACAGTTCCTTCCCATCAATTTTGTTCAAATGATTATATATACAGTTAGCATTGACAGGCGTGAAGTCTTCTTGGGCATGGTCGTCAATCTCCCTGAAACACTAGTGTTGGCACGACGTTCTCCCGAACTAGTAAGTTGGATCCTCCTTGCATAATTTAGGGATTAAGGTGTCATCCCTCAGTCCAAATCCAAATAAATGCAGCCTCTTATATAGTGAATAGTCCTTCTGGCCTTCCGATCGTAGTGACACTAGAAAGTTATGGTCAGAATGCCTCTGTAAAAACTCCCTTATATCTAAGTTCTCCACTATCTCCTTCCTATGGGCATCATCCATGAGGACCCCCTGGAAGCTTCTTGGTGAGCCCTTCAGTTTTTGAATTTGTGATTTTTTTTCTTGGTTCACAGAGCTCTTTTGCAGAGCTCATTCGTGGAGATCATTCATAAATAATGTTCCCAGATCCCTTCCCCACCCTATTGAAACAAGCCACAAAGCGCACCATCGTGATGTCAAAAAACTCTCCATGCACTATGAAGAAGAAGGCCCAATTCGCAGAGAGCAATTTAGGAGTACGTAGAGCTTCACGAATTGAGTGTGCTAAAATCCCAAATCACAGAGATGAGAAAATAAAAAAGAGAGGTCAGCCTCCACTATTTATAGGTGAGGACACTCGGTGCTTCACGACACATTCGACCGAAGCAAGATTTGCGGTGCACTCAGACCGTACATCACACCTCTTCTTCACAATCTAGTTTCGTAATGGGATAAGGAATTTTGGCGATTGACCTTCAGACTTTGACCCCCTCTTTCTCCTCAGCTCTTAGTCTAATGGGGGGAATTTATTGGCACCAAAATTTTTGAAGAGAAAGACCCAATGGAAATCCTTAAGAGATGCCTCACAATGCATGTTTGTGGAGCCCTTGTAGCCCCACAACTGGTGAAAAGATTCCCCTCTACAAAGGCTCCATTGAGCAAGGAGGCGGGAGGCACTGCGTGCCCCTTTGACATTTACGAACATACCACAGAGCAAGGAGGTGGGCGGATCCATGATCCCCATTGAAGTTTGTGAGCCCACCATAGAGCAAGGAGGCAGGAGGCTTCGTGATCCCCTTTAACATTTATGAACTCATCGTGGAGAAAGGATGTGGGAGGCTCCTTGATCCCCATTGACCTTTGCGACCCACCACATAGAAAGGAGGTGGGAGGCTCCATGATCCCCTTTGATGTTTGTGAACCCACTATGGAGCAAGGAGGTGGGAGGCAGGAGGTTCTGCGAGCCCCTTTGACATTTGTGAACCCTCTGTGGAGCGTAGAGGGGGGAGGCTTTGTGATTCTGACAAAATGCTATGTGTCTTCCTGCCCAATGAACCCTGCTTCACGGTGCCTCTTTCTTATTAATACCAGGCTCCCCTCGAGCCCAAAGGATAGATCCTCCATCATTTCTTCTTCTATGCTATCAAATTGTGAAGCAACTTCTGGTCTACAAACCATGAGCTCCTCAAGGTACTTTATCTTTATGAAGGTCCTCTCTCATGGTTTTAATTCAGCCCCTCTTCAAAGTGGGATTCCCGTCATAGAGCCCAGAGGCCTCTGCGGAGAAAGGGGATCCCCAAGGTGACTTGGGTCCTCGCGGAGCACTTATTCCTCACCAAGTACCCTCCATGAACATGTGACCCACACACTAAGGTAGGGTCACTATGCTTCGTGAAGCACAATGCTTCATAATTATACACTTTGTGGGGCACCTTTGTTTCACGAAGCACTGCTCTCCAAATTCCTCTCCACTTCGAAAATCACCTTCTATGTACACCTATGACCTATTCATAGGCTAGGTGACTTCAATTAATGAAGCATACTCCTTTGAGAAGACCCTCCACAACATGGAGCACCAGAACATTACAGGGATTCTACCTATGAACCCCTTTTCTCGGAAACTCCTTTTCCTATGAGACCCTCTAGGTTTGCACGATGTAATTTCAAGATCTCTTGGGTGGTGCTTCCTATTACATTTCTTCTCCTCATGCTTATTCAAATAGGTATGGTAACGGCTATTTCTTCTTTGAATAACTACACTAACATGGACCCCTCAATGGATCACTCCATAACACCCCCTCACCACTACATTGTTGTTGCCTTCCCTTCCTCAGGGGTGGGTGGGCATTAGTTATGTGTGTTCTATGGGTGCGGAGTGAACCTACCTCATCTGAGCTATATGAAGTTAAATAGCCAAGGATCATCATCCTCAGCACATGAAGTTAAAATGTGTCCTCACCCCGTGCGTCATACCCAAGGTTCCCCACCTTGGACATTCTGCAAACCCACTAGACTCTATGGGAGTGAGATCATTCCTCACAGAGAATGAGATCATCTGTATCGAAGCTGCGTCAATCCATGGGGAAAGGGAAACAACATTAGTGTAAGCCCCTAGACATTATTCTGGGAGGAAGAATCCATGCTCCTCCTATATTCTTCCTATACGATGACCAGAGGGGGGATGGGCACCGGAGCCCTCCTTTCTTTGGTGCCAAATCCCTCTCCCTTTTGGATTTGTCACCACCCGGGCCTCCACCCTTGAGTAAGTCCAAATATCTATCTCCATGTCCTGCTAACCACAAGTAAGCCCATGTTTTCTATATGGGATGTGGACCATGCGTAATACCCTATATCCTTTTAGGGCCACTAACTATATGTAAGCTCCACTCCACATCCCATAAATGCACCATTCGTGACATGATTGTCCTGTCTTTATTGCCTCTTGTTTCACACATCGAGCATGATTCACGTGGTCTTAGAGCACGTGTTGAACATGACATCCTATCTAGGACACCTTATAGTGTAACCACCACACACCCTTCTAATTTACATGTACTTTTATCCTTTCTATGGTAAGGTACATAGTAAGCATCCCTAAGGTTCACAACCAACACCCATTGGTCTCGACCATCTTCACGTCAGTTCCCACTCCTTCTAAACTGCATGTACTTTTATCCTTTCCAAGGAAAGGTATGTTGGAAGCCTCCATGTGGTTAAATCCCAACAACAATTGGTCCCAACCATCTTCACATCAGTTCTCACTCCTTCCGATCTATTTGGACTTGATTTTGCAAAGGAAAGGTACATAGGAAGCATCCATAAGGTTCATGACCAACACCCATTGGTCTCGACCATCTTCCTATCGATTCCCACCAGCTTGAACTTTGTGGTCTTTGATCCTTGCCAAGGTAAAGTACATATGATGCCTCCCTGAGGTTTAATCCCACCATCCATTGGTTCTGACCCCCTTTAACATCATACCACCTTCGTCCCACTTGATGTTAAACTGAATGCCCCCTTTTCGTCCTGCACGATGATAAACTAAATCCACCATCTAGAACTACATGGGCTTTGATATTTTTATCCTAGATAGTGTATGTAGACAACCTCCATGAGGTTCAACCCCATCCAGCAGTAATCCGTTGTATACCCCATCCAGCAGTAAGCCATTGCAAACCCCATCCAGTGGTAAGCCATTGCAAACCCCATACAGTGGTAAGCCATTGCAAACTCCATCTAGCTGTAAGCCATTATGCCGCCATATAGAAGTAATCCATTGAAAACACCATCCAGCGGTAAGCCGTTGCAATCCTATACAGTGGTAAGCCATTGTGCCTCTATCCAGCGGTAAGCCGTTGTCATCCCCTAGATGACGGTAAGCTATTGTGAACCTCACATAGCAGTAATCCATTGTAATCCCCATTAAGTGGTAAGACTTTGTCAACCAAAACATAGAGGTAATTTTTTGTCCTCCCATTCGTTGGGACCCGTATCGCTAGTCCATTCTAGTGATGTAAGACCAACATTGGGCTTCTAACCATGCGTAAGCCCTAGTATATCAACGGGTTGTTGTCTTCTACGCACACCTCGATTCTATACCCCCATCCTAAACTACGTGGACTTTGATTCCCTACCACAGGGATACATTGTAGGTTTCATAGAGGTTCAATCCCAACATCTTCATATCCAATGAGTCGACTCCATCTCATTCTCCATTAACTTCACTTAACAATCCATCATCCATCTCGATTATTACCCGGGCCGCCACATCTAGGCGAGATCATACCATTTCACCTCTTTACTACTCCTAGCTATAACCAGGTAACTAACCACATGTTAGCCTTGTCATCAATGTTCCATCCAAGGGTTGTACCCATCTGATCCACTCTAGACAGTGTTCTGATCAGTCTGATCCATCTACGCTAGATGTTAAACCGGTGGTATACCCTGTGTTAAACATGGGAAGCTGAATAAAACCTAAGAGACATGCCTATGGCATATAATTATCTACATTCAACATGGGATTCATCAGGCTTCCATGCCATCAAGAAGACCTATAATATGGTAAAGAAACCCAGATTCACTAGTGTTTCAGCGTCCAGGCACACTAGTGATGTCCAACATAACTACTCCCCTAACCGAAGGCTGCTGCCCTGACTGGACCCCTTTGAATGTCCCGACAGAAGTAGTGTAATTAACCAGCATCCATGAAGATATGGTAAGAGTTTCACAAAAAAAGTATTAATATACAAGGGAGACCCAGACTAGGTGACATGTTCCGAGGAGGAATCCATGGAAGGAAGAACTGACATCCCATAATCTCATTTTGATCAAGGAGAAAATGTCCATGAATAAGTGACGAATGCCACCCGCCTTCAGAAAGCAAGAATATGGGGAAATAGCTGTGTGTCCTCGATAGACAGATGTATGCACCCTAGTGAAAGCATTAGAAAAAAACTATAATGAATATTTTAAGGTTTAGGATGGAAGGATTTTTCATTTAAACCTTTATGAAGATTTAGTCTTGAATTTTCAATAGGGGATATGTGTTATATATATTATAATAAAATATGTTCTTTTTCAATGTGGTTAATAACCCATCCATATCAATACATACAAAGATCACTTAAATGTATTGTGATCTTTGAGATAATTAATTATAGGAAAAAATAATATGGTAAATAGATGATTAGACATTAATATTTATGTTGTTTTTCCAAGTAACTATTGATGTGAAATTTCTAAAATTAATGATACAACCATTATTTAATGTAGAATAAAATTTTAATTATATTTTATTGGATTTTTTAATATGATTTTTAATGAAATTAATGGGAAATAATTTTTTATGATTTTGGTTAATTATATGACTCTGTCATCAAATTTTATATCCATTGAAGAGTATTTTTCCATTTATTACCTTTAAAAATATATTTATATATAGTTAAATAGTGATACATTATGGTGATACTCTCTCTATTTCCTGGGATCATTATTTATTGTTCACATTAATCTTATAAAGGATTATTCAACAATAATTACATTCAATATGAATACCAAAAATCATCATAAATAATGTGGAAAATTTAAAAACTATTTATACATTGGAAGGTATTATATGGTATTTCTCCATTTATTTTTAATAATTCCTTTCCCCTTATGTTAGAAAAAAAACATATTACAATAGTTTAAATTTATGTATTAATATAGGACATTGTGAGTATTAATATGGATATAAATTTGATATTATATTTTATAGGGATGATATTGGTGGAAAGTAATTATTTGGTATGAATTAAATATAATGGATAATAAATAAAGGGGAGGTAATTAAATGGTATATTAACAAGTCCTAAATTAAACATATTGGCTATGTAGATATCATGATTTAAGATTCAATGTCTGAATTCAATTATCTTATATTCCTAAAGATATTATATTAAAAGGGTATCATGAAATTTGTAAATAAAAAATATTGAGTCCAATATATATTGGTTTATTTGAGATATTTTAGAGAAATTGAGTTATGACATATTGGTTTTCTTCTCTGCCCATCATTTTTCATATTCATTATGGTTTTAATATATCTATATTGTGTATGTATGTGCTAAACCCATCATGCATACTTTATACTAAAAGAGTTCTTCTGGGCCTTTATCAAACTTATTTTTTAAGTCTATTTGATATTATTTACCAATGGGGTCACACATAAAAAGATTACCTAATTAGTGAATGTTTTTTTGATGAACCACACGTTTTTTGAAGCAGCATTGATATGTGTGGAATAAATGATGAATACATACTTGGATCTTCTTTCTAATCTGGTCAGATATAAAATTTCAATGGTAAATTGTTTTTTTGGGGGGTATAATGAAAAAATGAAAAATTTATATACGATTTCCCCTGTATTAGAAGATTTCTTATTTATGAATTTTCAGTAAAAATCATAAAAAATAACAATGACTAAATAAACATGATAATATAGATAATATATCAATATAAAAGTCAACTATAAATATTACATGGAACTTATAAGATTCCTCAAGGATATTTTATATAGAAAAATGTTATTATTACGAGAAATAATAATCAAATCCTAGAATCTGTAATGAATGTAACACATATTATATGTATAGTATAATGGAAAAATATTCCTTTGAATAGACAATTTCATTAACCAAGAAAAGATGAGAATCATCTATTTCATGTTTTAAATTTATGTGAATTATGTTAGGAATTTTTATACAACATAACTATTGTATATAAATATGATGTCCCACATGATGTTAAATTGGTGGATGGAGTAGTACGTGCATCATTAGGAATAACATTTCTTATGAAAATAATTATTCTCTTTATTATTTATTTCACAACATAAATTCTAATATATAGAGGTTGATTAAAATAAAATAGATATCATATTTTTTTTAATAAAATCTTGAATTTAATAAATGGTGATTTTTTGGTAATGTTTTCAGTTAGTTAATGATTACCTTAATCTTTTAATATGGTATATTAATACAATAAATTATATAAGTATATAAGGATGTCAGATGATGTAATATATTTTTTTCATACATACAATTTAATATATGTAGGTTATTTAAATTAAATATTATTATAATATTTTACTAAACCTCCAAATTATAATATAAATTTTATAATCATAAAATATTTTTTATTATATCAAAATATATTGTTGATTTAATGTCTTTACCACTTTATTAAAGTAATTATATTTTTTTAGATGGTTTTAAAAGGGATTAAATTATTATAATCAAATTATAATATTTTATAATACAAAACATATGGGTGACAATAAATTTATTATTATATATATATAAATATTTTATTATATTGTTTTCAAACACCTAACAACTACTTAATTTTTTTACTCTCTATGTTTCAATATAAATAGAAACCCTCCACCCAATTCTTTTCACTAGAAATAATTCTAAAATGTTTATATTATAATAATATATCTTTATCATCTATTTAATATATTCTAAAAATCTTCAACTACGTGTATACAAATGTTCAAGAAGAGATTCAAAAAAGGTAAGGGTTTATTTTCTCCCTCCCACTCATCTTTTCTAATTTTATGTTACATTGTAATAATTTTTCATATTCAATTTTAAATAATATTGTTATTTTATATCCATTGGTTCACTATATATTTGTTTTATTATTCTGTTTTATTACATATTCCCTTTACATTGAAATAATTTATAATAATAACCCTTTTCCATCCCAATTGTGTTTTCTACCTATTGTCGTATATTGAAGACGTATACTTTGAAAAAGGAAATTTTGTGTTTGTGGGGAGTAACTTGGCCTCTATATTTCCATGTAATGTATATATATAATATAAATTATCTACTAAGTCCTATTATAGATCTAGTCTTTTAATTATCCTTTTATATCAATATAATCATTTTAATTATATAAAATATATTCTAATGATTCATTTATTATGAGATTGATTCTTAACAATTTCTAGTTTGTACCCTTTTATTTAAACCCAATATATGACATATAGTTATATCACTATAGTTGTTGAATAGGGGTTATATCAATCACATCCTTTTAATTGCCTTATTCTTATACCACCAAAATTGTCATCAATTCATAATGATAACTTCTTTTATATGTTAGAATCCATAACAAATATTATTAATCTATTATAATTTCACTAATTATTGGTGGATAATTTTTTAATGAACCCATTTATATAAATAATATGGACTCCATTGCATAATTGAAAGGTATCCACCCTGATGTGCATACCATTTAATTGTTTTAAGAAAACTATTTCCATAATTTTATATCCATTTATATTATATGGTAATATATTTCATAAAAAATCACCAACTATTTTGACAAGTATTTATTGTTATATATTATTGAACATTCTGATATGTATTTTTATCCTGTTTTTTTATATGATAGATTTCATCAGATTATATTATGGGCATGTGGGATCCAAAATTATTTAGTCCTATAACACATTTATAGAACTCATTAAACAATTATAATAGGGAATAAGGGTGTCCTTATACATTAATTATGATTTATTGGAAAATTGTGTTACACACCAACCAGAACCACCAGGTCTGAGTAGAAGGGTCACATGACCTCATTCACACCTCTCCAAATGACAAAGGTCATGGGATGCTGTAGTTGAAACCCAGTGGTTAGTTTTGGGGTTCTGTAACTGGGTTACATAGGAGAAGTAATGAAAAAAAATTCTTTTCTACATTTTAATTGATTTTCAATAATATAGATAGAAGATATGAAATATGGGATTCAAGTATGGGAACTATGATATTTCTTATCTGATACTGTTGTGTGGACCCTTGAGTTTCCATAAAATGGGTAAATTATGTTTTTCTATCAATATTGATTAAATTAAAATTTGGTGATTTACATGATATTGATGATTGATTTAATATATTTTAGAAATTTTCATCCATCATGGATAAGTACATAGGTCCAAATACCATGTATAAACTTGTTTTTGTGATCCATATTAGGTATTATTTTAAATTCAATCATTTTTACTATCTATTTTTGGTAGTTTCTATTATTTTTTGATATATAATTTTTGTTATGATTTAAGTATATATCATTATGGGAATTAATTAGATGAACTTATCATGTTAGGGATTTGGTATTTATATGATTACTGTGAATAACATGTTGAGATTGAGACCTAGGTTACTATGGTGATGGTTTAGAATTGGTTGAGTGTACACACCTAGGGATGCTGATTTTTCTTCCCATATACTTGTTAGGATTTGTTAATGTTCCAAATGTTCTTCTTGTTATATATATTCCACCTCATATATGTTTGATGGGAGTACCAGCTGAGGCATCCCAACATTCTCCCATTTCACCACTCATGGTTCTAGATTATATACCCAAGCATAACTATATACTAGCACATGATATCCAAACTACATATCTCATTCAACCGTGAATCTTTTTTAATGTTCCCATTCAAGGAAAATCCATTCAGAGGACCATTACATACCAGAAAAGAGATTTACAACTATTTAATCCTTTGTTATTCCAAGGTATTGGTGGTCTTAAGGATGCAAAGGACTTGTTGTAAATTATCAAGATTGTTTTTGATCTACTCCAGACTCTTGAGTATGGGTGAGTGACTTTGTAAGACATAATGTAACAAGGTCCCACAAGGTGATGGTGTAACTCCTTGAGTCAGGTCCAGAGGTGAGATGTTCATAATTGGGTGACCTTCAAGGAGTTATTTCTCAAGATGTAATTTATTGAGATGATGAATTTGTACCATGCCCATGAGGTTATGATGTTCTAGAAGAGTTCTATGACCATCTCTACATACTCTTTTTGGATTACAGAGCTACTTCATATTAATCCTTTTTTTGGGAATAAGTGAAGAATGAACAAAATATTAGGATAATACTTTAACTAGATCTCAGATATCGTGTTCTTGGATTTGACATGAAGACATACTAATATGTTCTTAAAAAATCCCTAACCTTTTAGAATGGGTTGGAGGAGAAATGGGTTGTGGGGTAACTTTCATCTAATGGTAGTCGAGGAACTAAGATTTCACTCACTTCCTTTGGAGTAAGTTCTATTTCTAGAAAGATGATGGAATTCGAGGAGTATTTGGGTAATAGATTATTGGTTCAAAGAAGCAATTCTTTAGTATCCTCCACCGATGATTATTCAAATTAGAGATATAATTATGTGATAAGGGGGTATTATAATAGTTCTTTCATGAAGATATATATATATAGTTCCACCCTTGAGGAAACAATGGTTATATTTAAAAATGTTTTTTGAATTTATATCAAAGGGGTACATGGAGATCACGATAGTATGGGAGTGGAGGACCTCAGAAGAGGATGAAAACTTCATAAACATAGACAACTCAAGGACAGTGTCATACAGCCGAGACAGTATGAGTTTACATAGTGTACCATGTTACCAAATTTTTCGGATAGGTTACATCTTTTGTTCTAGTTATTTCTTTGATGTCATACACTTTACCTTCTACTTTTCTTGATATCAGAGCTTCCAATTCCTTCATTTCTACAAAAGTGGTGGCTTGACATCATTAGATGATTAAGTTATCTTCTTATTTGACCTCCCTTAAAAGACCATTGCGCTCAAAATAAGAGCATATACAGTGATAACCATAGTTTCCTATAGTCATCATAGGCTATAGAAATATATGGTAATTCATTATTCTAGAGATGAAATTCGTTGATGTTATTCTCAGTGTGTATTGGATGACAATCATCTGAGCACACATTGACTACTATCAGAGGCATGTGTTATTCACTTCCCCTAGAGAGTGATGTCCATGATAAACTGAAAGTGGAAAATTGGAGAGGGAAGTGTTAGACTTGTCTTGAGATGGATTGGGAGGATTATGAGACATATGGAGAGCTTCTATTTTTCAACAGGATGAGTCTCATCCCTCTAAAATTTTCATCCATTCATGGATCTCTATCAAGACTTCTCTCTAGATGAATCTACTTGACATTAACCTGATAGAGGATATGACGTTTAGATTGATCCCATCGAATAATTTCTTTCCATTGTGACACCCCCTTATCATATGGATCCATATAAGTTGAATGAGCTCATGGTAGAGCTCAAGTAATTATTGTACGAGGTCTTTATCAGGACATGTACTTCACCATGTGGTGTACTTGTGTTGTTCTCTAAGAAGGAATATGGTAGACATCAACTCTATGTTGGTTCCTATAAGTTATACCAGATTGTAGTGAATAACCAATATCCCTTTACCCGAAACAGTCATCTTGTCGATCAGTTACTAGGATCTTAGTGGTTCTCCAAGATTGATTATAATATTACTAGCAACGAGATGGAGAGGAAAAAATTCTGAATATTACGTCTCGAGAAATTATACGATATAGGAGTACTTAATGATATAATTCAATTTAATAAATTGACCATTTGTATTCATCGATAAAACTAAAAAGATATTACACACATGTCTAAACTCATTCACCATGGTGTTCATCAATGGAATCCTCATCTATTCATCAACAACGAAATAGAATGTTGGGCACCTTGAGATAGTCTTGAGTATGATTTGGACACATAATATTTTCACCACGCATTTAATGTATGACTCCTAGGTATGGGATGTGAGAATATTAAGGAATTTTTTGTTTGAGAGAAGTATATATGTGGAGATAGATAAATCTAAGGTAGTGATTTCTTATACATGACCGAATAATGTGTCTGAGATCAGAATTTTTCTAGGCCTTGTAGGATATTACTGATGATTTATCCTAGACTTATTAATATTATCAGCATCCATGACTGTACTAAAAAATAATTATGTAAATTTATGTTGTTTTTAATACAGTAAAGAGGAATTTCTTGAGATAACGAGATAGTGGATGAAAAATCTAGTACTGACACTCCCTGATCCTGGTATAAATTATTCAGTTTACTATAACACACAAAGAATAGTTTTGGGATTGATAGTGGAGCAGAAAGAGAAGGTAGTATCATATGGTTCTTTTTAGAAATGACCCAAAGAGTGGAACTACCCTAGTCATGACCTAGATATCACTATCATGGTCCACCTTCTAAATTGAATTCTGAAATATCTATTCATTAAGAAATTTATTACTCAATCGGAAAAAAGGATACTTCATTATATGATCACATAGATCTAATTGATGTTTAGGTGGAATTATTTGGTTATATATATTTTGATGTTTAACAATGATATATGTACACAACTAGGAAAGGTATAATTTTTGTTGATGCACCTGTTCATAAGACAAAGACTTAGTATGGTCTAGGTGAGAGGGATTTTGGGTAGTAATGGTACATGATTAGCTTGTTGGATGAATAGAGGGTGGATAATTTTTGGGACTATTGATCAATGACTTATGCTCCCTTGGTGGTCACATATTTTCTTGTATATTGGGTCAAAGTGTGATAGGATACCGACCCAGAGTTATATATGATAAAGGAATGGATATTTTGATGTGATCTAATACCAACATGGTCATTGGGTGATGGATATTTTATCCTAATACATGGGAGAGATGTAGTTTCTACAACCTTTATAGAGGAGGTGATGAGGGATTACAATACCTCTAGTTGGTCATAACATAATGTTGCAATAAATATGTACCACCACATTAGCCAGAGTTCTTATGGACATGGATGATAAGGAACATTACTGGGTTTGTCACTCGATTTCGTACTAGTCATATAGTGAAGTTCAAGAATTTGTGTCCTCTTGATCTGCACCATCCACTCCCAATACCTATGTGGAAGTAGGAGGATGTAATGGTAGACTTTTTCATGGGGTTATCTAGGACCCATTGGAGTCATGATTTTGTCAAGGTTATTATCAATCAGAGGAGAAAAGTTTCACACCTCATGTTGATCTCATAGATTCAATATGTGGATGAGATGGGAAATCATTAAGTCCATGAGATCATATTCTTACATGTAGTACCATGAGAATTGTTTTAGATATATAGACATGATTTACATATCAATCTTTGAGAGAATTACAGAAATATATAGGTACTTGGATAAGATTGAGCATAACATACCATCCTTGGGTAGAAGGGTGGTTATAGTAGACTATACATATGTTATAGGATGTTATTCAAACATACATTATAGAAATAAGTGCATAATGTTATGATCATATATCCTTGGGTAATTTTTCATATAACCATAGTTACCAAGAATCAATTTAGTTGGAACCTTACGAGGCTTTTTATATGAGGTCATGTCATTCAACATTTTGTTTCCATGTGGTGGGTTTGGTTCCAGTTATGGGTCCTAGAAAGGGTCAAGTGTCCTTTGAGAGACTAATAATAATTGAAAATAGGTGTATCAAATATTATACATGGTATAGGATATATGTAGACCATGGGAGTAAACCATTGGAGTTCGATATGGGTGATCATATTTTCTTGAGAGTGAATTCATAGAAAGGTCACTAACATCTAGGGAAGTAAGGAAAGCTAGATCCATGTCATTTTGGACCATTCAAGATCAATAAAATTTTTGGGATAGGTACATATTATTAATAATTTTCTCTATGTGA
Source organism: Viscum album (assembly GCA_963277665.1). Taxonomy (NCBI): domain Eukaryota; kingdom Viridiplantae; phylum Streptophyta; class Magnoliopsida; order Santalales; family Viscaceae; genus Viscum; species Viscum album. The sequence continues at coordinate 811,228,218 of OY728159.1, forward strand.
TCAAGGAAACCATTATTATTTCCACATTTCATGTTATAAAATCTATAGAACTTATCTTTCCCATATTATAGACTTTGATGATGTTGATTTGGAACCAGATGAATCATATAAGAAGTATCCATCAAGGATTATAGATTGTTTTGAGAAATTACTCTAAAGGAATATATTATCACACATAAATATTTGGTTGAATGTTAAACAGATTGATCCAGATACTTGGGAGCAAGACGTTGACTTTTGAGATTAGTGTCCTGACTTGTTTGAGCAAGAACCCAATAGATGCTTTTTAGGGACAATATATATTTAATGGGGGACATTGTATGTCCATTAAATTTAATTTTCCTAAATGAAGGACATATTTACATTATTTCTCCCCTTTCTATTTTAACAATGTGGGGTAAAGGTGTGCATTCCTTGAGAAGCTTAAGTATGCTTTAGAATGATTTTGGTACACTTTATGGTCAAATAGGTAGAACAAAATGTAACATCCTGATATTTTAAAAAAATATTCATTTAAATTAATTAAAAAAATTCCACATATTTTATTATATTAAATTAAATTTTTTTCTTTGATTGTATGTGGCACCATTTTTATCTTATTTTTCTCATAAAATCAAATTTCTACAAAGGATTGTGTTACATGCAAGGCCATGTCCTACAAAAAAACTATACTATTAATATTATTGTTCAATTTGATAATTATAACATAGCCATTGGAATGGAGGGATTTCAAAAAATTAAATAAATTCGTTTATATTATTTATAAATAATTATAAAATTAATTCATTGGATTACAATTAATTAAAATTTAATAATACAATTGAATACGAAGGATGTGTTTTTATGAAAAGATATGTTTGTGCCCACAAAGACATTTTATCTTAATAAGTTAAATTATTAATTTTTAGGGAAATATATTAATGAAATTTATTTGTAATATACTCAATAAGATATTTTTACATATATCCAATATATTTTATAAGAATAAGTTAATAATAACTCTAATATTAAGAGTTGAAATGTTTATTTGTCTAAAAGGATGTTTTACCAAATTTTAATGGAAGACTTAATTTAAAACTAAATTTTGAAACATTTATAAATATGAAATTAAAAGAATTAAATTCCACTTTTAAATGGTGATATTAGATTTAATTTTGGTGATTTATTTGGTATTTTTCTGAAAACTTATATATTTTGATGAATAATGGATAATAATAAATATTAATTTAATACTGTATTTTCATTAAATTTATTTATATAGTTAAATTATACTTTAATTTTTTAAAAGTATAATTATTTAAATAATACATCAACCAATAAATTTATTCATTTTTTATAAATTTCACATTGATATAGTAAATAAGAACATTTCAAACATCTAATCATGTTACCTAAAAAACCTCTTTTCTCATTCCGTTTGTGGTATTAATTTAAAATTAATATCTACCACTAAAATGTATGGAATTTAGAAAATGGATTCAATGTTTTGAATTAGAATAATTTATATTTTATATTATGGTTATTTTAGTTTCTGACCAATATTGTTAGTGAAAACAATTAAAATAAATTCCATTGATCAAGGTTGAAATGAGTTTACATTGTGGTTAAACATTAATATTAATAGTCTAAATGACTTAGAAACTTGTTAAAACCTAGTTTTATAGGAATTTATCTCCCATATCCCCACTTATCTTAAATTTTGTTAATTATAGGAGTCACATTATGTAATGGATACCTTACAATAGTGTTTACCTTTTTATATGTTCAAGAATGCCACTCCACCTTCATTATAAAAAGGAACTCTCTCTCCCCACTTCATCACACTTCTAATTCCCATTGTATCATCCAAACACTGCCCAAATAAACTCCCAACATCCTTCCTTTTAGTTTATAAATATACATACTTTTTTTTATATTAATAGTTCTACTTACACCTACAAACACTTCCATCTAATTGGTAACGAAATTACTTTTTCTATGTACGATGAACTACTGCCTCACAAAACGTTGCCAATAATTTTTCCTTTACCAGTTATTATGGTTGGTAATTATGATTTACATACTATTTTTATATTATATTTAAGATATGTATATTTTATTCCAATTTTTGGAATTTTTATATTACACAAACCTTCATTCTTTCTATTTTTTGGTATACGATACCAAAGTTTGTGGACATGTGGACTACCACCTCCTCAAAGCGATGTGACCAAATAACATTTTTTTATATTAGGAAAAAATTTATGGAAAAAGTCGGAGGCCAACAACATTTAGACTATAGGTAATTTAAAACCTCATTTGAAATAATCATATCATTCTAGAATAGTTTATAGTGGTTTAAATTCATTATCTTAAATAATATCCAATTGATGGAGGTAACCTCCATTTCTGGATTTTCCATAATGAGATCGTCAAAGCGAAATGTCATCTTTTAACAAGTATGAACATGTTCCTCCATAATTTTTCACTTATTTAAAGTGATAAATCCAAATGTTTTTATTTTTATCAATTCAATAGGTTTGTTCTTCATTCAAATCAACTCGTAGTAGTCTTTCAAACATTTAGTGTTCCTCCTCCTAGGAGAAATTTATCAAGAAGGAATCCTGTGAAATTTATTCATTATAATTAATAACTAGGGTGATTTTGTATTCAAATCCATCCTTATCTACATTCAAAAAATAAATGGAAGTTGGTTCTGCTAGCGGTGTTTTAATTTCCTCATTTGTGGTTGGCTCCACATGCATAAATGGTCCCTTATAATTTCTCCTTGGAATGTCCACAACATAATTCAATAACTTTTCAGGTATTTTACCTTTACTGTATATACTTTTAATTGTTGGAATAAAAAATTAGATTGGTCTTTCCATCTCTACGGCCTCCGCACATGCTAAATAAACCTATATGAAACCACAAGGGTGTTATTTCTTTTCTTTGAATAGGATTGAAGGAACTCTTCTACAAGTTTGGATTATGTGGATTCAAAGGAAAATGTTTTAGAAGAAAAAATCAGTATCCACTTCATTCTCATATACATTTCCTCATAACAGAAGATTATCTTCATGTGCTTCCTTTTTATCACTTCTTTCAATGAATGGGGTTCGATCACCCTCTCTAAATATCGCAAAACAGTTCGGAGAACCAACTTCTATAGAGGAGGCCTTCGATTGGACAAGGAAATTATGAATAGTACATGATGGATCTATATTTCCTAGAACATTGTCTATATATAAATATAATATTTCACTTTAATCTTTCAATTTCACACACAATAAAAGTGATAACATCATTCATGGATGTGTGGACCACTGCCTCCTCTAAGTGATGTGATTTATCCATTTTTGTCACCACATCAAAATAATGATATATATGAATATATTTAATAAAGTAATAGGTTTTTTATGATATAATTCCAATTACATAAATTTAAATTTTAATCACCTTTTTTTCATAATGATCATTGAAAATGGGAATGTTACTCATGTTTGCATATGACATACCGCCACCCTGATCGTAACATTGATCTATTTTTCAAAACCATATTTGTTGTATTATATTAAAGGTATAATTGATGTATAAATATGATAATTATTTTGAGAATATTTTTCTGGTTATCTTTAAATAATTACCTCATTGACCATAGTTTACCTATCAATAAAGTTTTAACACATAAGTCGAATATGGTCAAAACATCCGAACTAAGTATTATTTATTAAGTAATTGTATATAACTTGATTATAATTAAAATAAAAGTCATAATAAGCTTTGAAAATTTAATTAATAATGTTATTAATTAAAAAAATATTATTATTTAGTAATACAGTGGAAAATAAAGACAAATTGAACTCAAAGTATAGGTTTTTTATCATAATTTTTTACATATGTAAGATAAATTTTGTATTCACCAATTACTTCTTCTATATGGTGTATATACTACCCATTCTGATATATTATATCATGATTTATTTTATATTAATATTATTTAAAATTTTAGATATATGATTATTACTTTTTGGTTTTCTAATTCATATGTTAACACAGTTGTAAGGGGATTTATAGTCTCACTTTTATTTCTACAAGACTTATGTCATATTCCCCCCTTAGTTATATCGGGTGGTGTATATAAATAACATTTTACATATCATATCATGAATTTGTTTATTCTAATGTTATTTAATATTTTAATATATTTTACCACATCATGGTTATTATGAATCAAACTTTTCTATCTGGCATGGGACACATTGAATGTTTCTGAATTATTTTGTGTAAGAATTATTTTAATATTATTTTATGGTAATTTCCATTAATCAACATCAACAACACTTGTTGTTACATATCCTCCAATGTGGATATTTTTCTTTTCTATCTTTCTAATTATTTATTATGATAAATTGTGATTTGTTCAAATATATTGTTATAGAACTCATTTCTTTTCAAGAGGTTAATCTTGTTTCAAATAGAGTTTTATAGAACCTATTTTTCACATTTTAATTATTTCACAATGATATTGTTATAGAACCGATTTATTTTCAATGTTTTAATCATGTTTCAATGAGATTTTCATGGAACCTATTTTTTCCACATGATAACCATGTTTTGATGATATTTTTATTAAATGAGTTTGTTTTCCACTAGTTAATCACGTTTCAAAGAGATTGACATTAAACTCATTTCTTTTCCATGGGTTTTTTAGGTTTTAAATGTATAATTATTATTTCGAGGATATTTGTTGTTATATTTTTTTATATTTATATTATAATTGATCATTATAAAAAATATGTGATCCTGATACAACTTATATGAATGGTTCAGCACCATTAATTCTCATAAGAGATCCCAATATAGCTTATACGAAGGGTTATTTCCCATTATATCTCATTTATATCTTATATGCAGGGTGACCCAATTATATCTCTTCTTTGCATCTGGTTTATGATAATTTTTTATTTCAGTCATATGGTTATTCTAATTAAAAGTGTTTTGAAAGGAATTCAAAAGGATTTAATGAAAGTGATGCACCAATTTAGTAAAAATACTTTTAATTGGTAGTTTTGATTTTATAATGGTCCTAATGATCGAGATTAATATCCTGTGGATTTTGTTTATTGATTTTGATAAATTTTTCATTCTATATGTTTTAATATTTCATGAGATAGGTATCTATGAGTTGGATTTATTTTATTATTTGATCATGAACATAGATTATGTCGTCATACCTCTATGCGCTCTTATGCTCATTGATGATATTATTTTTTAAATTCTTATATTTTTCTTTATAGATAGTTTTAGCTCAACCTTATTATGTTTCCTTTTCCATAGGTTTTATTGAATTATGGTATGTTTATATATATTATCACAAGGATGATGATGATGACCAATTTTGAAAAAAATACAAACTTGGTTAATTGAATGAAATGTTATTTTGATGAAATGTATATTTTCTTTTTAGCATTTTTCCTAATTCTAAAAAATCAAAACCTAAAATTTTATACAAAAGTTTATTTATCTCCTTTTTATTATTAATGTTGTAATTATTCATGGAAAAAATTATGTTACAATTATCCACATTAAGGAAAAAAATTAATGTTATGGATTTTTTCACAGGATTTGGGAGTGTTGGTTATTGGATGTCATGCTTGGTATCAAAGGATGGTTTAGATAACATTAGATATTTGGTTGACTTCATGTGAGGTTACATTAAGATTAATGAATAACTTCTTAGGTCTAAATGATTACGATTTATCTTAGGTTTAGAATTTTAGACATATCTTTTGGGTTTTAGGAAAAGATATCTTTAAGATACTAATGAATTTGCAGGATACATTTGAGTAGGTTAAATTATGCGTAATGATTTGGTATAATTTGAACTATTAACTTAATTTTTGTAGATATAAGTTTTATAGTATAGATAAACTTTATGGATTATATTATCTTGGATTTTGAGGTAATTATAGGAACAAAATTATTAACATACTGATAACCACAAGATTTAAAAGTGATTTGGTGAATAAGTGACAAATTTACTTCAAAAGATGATCAACATCTTTTGGTCTTGAAATATTGATGTTATGAGATAACCAGTGAGGTTATAACACTCTTTAATAATGATTTTATTGAGGTTATTTAGGATATAGGGTAACGTAATAATTTATTTTCAACATTGGGTTTTACTATTGAATTTAATGAATTATTTTATCATATGATGTTTTATTCATTGTTTAAATTATCTAACCATTTTCGTTTTTGTTAATGTTTAAAGAGAGGTGGAAAATCTTGACTATCCTATTTATAGTTATGTGGTATTTAAAGGTTTATTTTAGGGATTTATGAATTAAAAATTCATCGTGAATACTCATCATTATACGAAAAAGATGATATTTTGGTGGAAAATTAATATAGGATGAAATTATACTAATAAAGTAAGCATATATCTTCATTTCTGTTGGTCTATATGGTAATATAATTCTTAAAATCTAATAAAAGGATCTTGAGGTAAAATTTTATCTTATTACTATCTTTTTTGATGATATAAATTAACTATTCCATGACAATTTGTGTTGTTGTTTTTTTCATTTACTTCCTATTGAACATGTCCTTTGTCTCCCTTTATTAGTCCATCAGAATTAGTTTTCCTTTTCAAATCCATATGTTAAGTTCCCACCGATCTTCTCTTTAGGTGGATTAGTCGTTATAAATATCCTTAGGTAAACATTATATTTCCCAACATAACATTTTAAGAGGTTATTTCATTATTTCATCTGTATGATGTGGGTTTCAACAAAGAACAACTAAAAAACCTTTTACAACCAATTGTAATTTAAAGAGATAAATTATTTTTCAGGTGAGTAGGATTTAAATCGATATGTTTTAATAAATATATTCATTAAAATTAAATTAAATTCTTGGATGGGTTAGATTTTACACAATTAATAGTTTATATTTCATTATACACAACACTGTGTTTACCTTGTGTTGCACGTAACATTGAATTTCTAAACTGGATTTTGTTACATGAAATGTTGAGTCTAGCCAAACAAAATTATTACATTAATATTATTATTTAATATGAAATTTATCACATAGCCATTATAATTAGGTTAATGAAAATATAAAATCAATAATTTAATATGTTTTAGAAATGGTTATAATATTAATTCATTTTTTATCAGTTAATTATAAATGAAAATATAAACCAATTGAATATAAAGGTTGTGTATTTAGGAAAAAACACTATTTTTATGCTCACAAAAAAATTTTATCTTAATGAATTAAATTAATCACTATTTTTTAAATATATTAATTTAATTTATATTGTATATATTCAATAATATTTTTCCGAATTGATCCAATATATTTTATAGACATTAGATAAGAATAAATCCAATATTAAGAACAAAAGATTCATTTTTCAAAAATGCAGTTTTACCACCATTTAATGCCAGAATTTTTTTAAAAATAATTATTGAAATTTTTATAAAATTAATATGATAAATTGACCTTATTCTTGAAATCGGGATTTAAAATTTTAATTTTGGTGAATATTATGTATTTTTCTGAAAACATTCGTATTTTGATGAAAAATAAATAATACAGAATTTTAATTTAAAACTGCAATTTCATCTAATTTATTTATATTAATAAATTATATAATAATTTTTTAAAATTATAATAATTTAAAATAAAAATTGAAAAATAAATTTAGATCATTTTAATCAATTTCACATTGAAAATGGATATAAAAAATTTCATACTTTTGAAATTCTTAGATAAAAACTGTGTTTTATTGTTCTGTCTGCAGGATTGATTTCAAAATAATTTATACGACTTATTTTTTGGAATTTGGAAAAAAGAATTTCAGATTTTGAATTATAAAAAATTTTATTGTATATTATGGTGACATATATTTTTACCAAAAATTTTATTGAAGTCAATTGAAATTAATGATAGTGATTAAGGTAAAATGTGTTTACTTAGTGGTTAAACATTAATATTAATGGGTAAAATAATATAAAAACTTTTTAAAACACAATTTTAGGGAAATATTTTTACCATATATCTACTAGTTTCAAATTTGATTCACTATTTTAGTCACATGAGGCAAATGATACCTTCCATTAGTGTATACCATTTATATTTACAAGAATGTATCTCTTCCTCCACTATAAAAATCAACTTACTCTACTCACTTATTCACACCATTAAATCCCTTTTCAACATCTAAAATAGAAAAACTAATCTCCAGAAATAATTCCTCTCATTATAGATGAATCACTTTTGGAATAAAGCAATCCAAGGAAGTCCATTTGTGAAAACCAAAAGGAGTTACCTAAAGAAGAGGAAACATTCTTCAACGAGTACTTTTGTTTTATTTCTCTCTTAACCCATTGAATTATTATTATTCCATGATTATATAATATCCTCAGAATAATAAATATTCTTATAGGTTTTTATGTCAATTTTTAGACCTAAAAATACACATACTTCTATCATATGGGTAACAAACGCACTGTTCGTGAGTACAGTTAACTATAGCCTCATGAAATGATGTCATTTGTTTTTCCATTAACATATATTATAGTTTGGAATTATAATGTAAATATAGTTTATATATAATATATATTATATTTATAATTTCTTCATACTTACTTAATTATTATATAATTCATACCTTCAATATTTTTATTATTTGGGAATATGGTAACATCATTTGTGGACATGTGGCCTACACCTCCTCAAAAAGATGTGATACGTTAACACTTTACATGGAATGTATTAATGATTTTTTTTAAAACAAATATGAATGTAATGAAAAATTTATTAAATTAATTAAATAATTATCTATATATAAATATAAAATATCATTTTCTTTTTTCCATTTTATACACTGAAAAATTGATAATGTCGTTCATGAACGTGTGGACTACCGGCTCCTCGAACCATTGTGAATCTTATTCTTTTATCACCACATCAAAAGAATTATATATATAATTATATATAATTAAATAATATATCATTTATGATATAATTGGTAGTCTGTAATTAAAAACATTACTTTTATTCTTTCTATAACGATCGTTGAAAAATAGGTATGTTACTCATGCGTGCCTACGACCTACTGTCTCCATGACCACAATGTTTGTTAAATTCTAATAACAAACATTCTTCTATGATGTCAAAAATATACATGATTTAAATATGTGATATTTTTTCATGATTATTTTTCAATATGATTTTAAATAATGACGCCATTGACCATAGTCAAACTATAAAAGCCAGTTTTGACACATAAGATGAATATGGTCAAAACATAAAACATAAACATTATTGATTAAGTAACTGTATATATATTATATATAAGTGAGATAAAATTAATAATACAAATGAAAAATTTTATTAAGAAATTAAATAATTAACACATGTTTATTATTCATAAATATAGAGGACCATCATGACAAATCAGACTCAAATTAAGGTATTTTCATCTCACTTTTTTAAATCTATGAGATAAATGTTGTATTCACTACTTACATATTTTTTAAATACATTCTGATATATTATATCATTAAGTACTTAATATTAATTTTATTTATATGTTTAATATTATGATTATTACATCTAGGTTTTCTAATTCATATGTTTCAACAATTTTACGGGGATTTTTAGTCTCAGATTTATTTCTATGAGACTTATGTCATATTCACCACTCGTTTCTTTTGGGTGGTGTATATATAGACCCTTATAAATAAAATATCATGAATTTATTTATTCTAATTTTATTTTTTAAAATGAAATTACTTCGTGGTTATTATTATTCAATTGTTTCGATGTTGTGTGAGAAACATTGACCGTTTCAGGATTATTTTCGGCAAAAAATGTTTTAATGATATTTTAAGGGAATTTTGATTCATAATCATCAACAACCCTTATTGTTACTTATCCTCCATTGGGATTTTTTTATACCATAGTAATTATTTATTTGGATGGATTATCATTGTTTCAAATAGATTGGTAAGAAACTCATTTCATTGCCATTGGTTGACCATATTTCAAATAGATTTTTATAGAATCCATTTCTTTTTCATGGGTTATTAATTTTTCAATGAGAATTTAATCGAACCCATTTCTTTTACATGGATTATCAATTTTTCAAAGATATTTTAATGGAACCCATTTCGTTTCCCTTGTTAAACCATGTTTCAATGATATTTTTATTGAACCCGTTTATTTTCAATGGGTTAATCATGTTTCCAAGATATTGGCAATAAACCGATTTCTTTTTTGTGGGTTTATGAAGTCATAAATGAATAACGACTACTTCTATGAGTTTTATGATGAAATTATTTTATTCATAAAATGGTACATGATAATTATAAAAAAATATGTCATCCCAATAAAACTTATATGAAGGGTTGATAGCCATTATAGATCACATGGGAGCTCAATATAGCTTGTACAAAGGGTTGAGCCCCATTATATCTCATGAAAAATGGGTGAGTCCAATATGTCTTATAAAAATTGGGAGCCCCATTATAGCTATATGATACTTTGGGTAATGATAAATTTTGAATTAATCCATGTTGTTATTCAAATTAAAAGTGTTTTGAAAGGTTTCTAAAAGGGTTTTATGAAAGTGACACTCCATGTTACTAAAAATATTTTGAATTAATTTTTATAAGTTTGAAATGTATTTCATGATCTAGATTGATATCTCATGGATTTTTTATTATTGATTTTGTACAATCTTTTCTTTTCCATGTTTTTATATTTTATAATCCAGGTATTGATGTCTTTGAATTTTTTCAGGAATTGTTCTTCGACTTTGACTATGTCGTGATAACATTATGCACTCTTATTCTCATTGATGACATTCATTTTTTAATGCATACATTTTACCTTACATAGTGTTTTATGTCGCCCTTATTATATTTCCTTCTACCCAGGTCTTAATATTGATGTTATGTCTATAAATTAATTCGAAAGGATGATGGTGATGACATGTTATGAAATAAGAAAAACTCAGTTAAATGGGATAAATGTTCTTTTGAAGAATTTTGATTTTTTTATGAAAGAGTTTTACATAATTGTCTAAAAAAATTATAAGTTCATCTATAGTATAAGTGAACACGGTTTTCCTTTTGATGTTATAAGGTTTTATTGAAACAAATTGGGTTACAATAATCCTAATAAAAGAAAAAAAATATTATTATGGATTTCATCATAGGATCCAAGAGTATGGGATCTGGGCTATCATAGATGGTAGCAATGTTAAGATTAGATTACATATGAGATTATTATGTCTTATTTTGAGGTTATTGTAATGTCTCAAACCCTACTGGTCTATTGAATTACCAAATATCTAGTGTTTGGGGCGTGACTTATTTAGGAGTTTTCCAAAAACTTAGTCCCACTGAAATGGTGGCACCGGTCATGGTGGAACCAATCACAGTGGCACAAGTTATAGTGGCTATGTGATGGTGGAACCAGTCAGGGAAGCAGCGTGATGGTGGAACCAGTCACAGTACCCCTGTGATGGTGGCACTGGTCACAGTAGCACCATGATGGTGGTACCAGTCACGATATCACCGTGACAGTGGCACCAAGACAGTGGCACCATGACGATGGCACCATAGCGGTCACACTGTCACGGCCACACATATAAATGGTGTCATTGCATATAGTGTTCCACCAAACTGGTGGAACCGTGAAGGTTTCATCGTTACAATGCCTCACCAAACGTTGTCCCTCAATTTTTTCCCAGATTCTGACTTTTTTTTTCTGGTCCTGCTCCTGTAACATCTTTTTGAGGTGAAAGTGTTTTAATACCCATTTCAAAGCCATTAAAATCCCATAAATTATATCTAAAATCCCCCAAGGGTTGGGAGACCCTTGGGGATACTAAATAATTTATATTTTTCCTCTTTTTCACCCTCTTTCCCATACTTTCCAGTTTCGACCCTTTTACAAATTTTCCTCTATTTAAAAGAAACCATTTCACTCATAGCCATTAAGGCCACCTCTCTGATGAGAATTATTAAATAAAAATTAATTCCATAATGTTTAATCGTCCAAATTCATGGTGAAACTTTGATCTTACTTTAAATCCATTCAATATTTCATTTTTTGTAACTAAAGGATCTCACCTTTTATCGCACAAGGATTCTTTCTTCTTCTCGGCTTATCTCTTTTCTTTTCCTTGGTGTGTTTGGAATCCCCCATCCCAAGGAAAGTGGTGTAAATGTGCTAGATCCTTTCCTTCTCACTATATGAGTCGTTTAAGTTCCTCCCCTATAACTCTTTCATCCCCAGTTTAGGGCAGGTGGTGAAAAACATGGATCACTGATCATCCAGGTAGGGTTTTTCCTTCCTCTCTCTCTAAATTGTATCATTTGGGGTGGGCATGATAATGTTCCTATGGAGATTGATGAAACCAATACTTAATGAATATAAAAAATGGGTTTTAAATAATTAAGGGGTGTTTTTTATGATGATGTTTTAATCTTTTCCATTTTTTTATATGTTGTGAATTTTATGGGCTTATGTCCACTAAAAATCATAGTCGTTGGTGGTCCTTTCTTGCACACTAAGGAACCTATTTTTTTAGATAATTCTGTGATTTAATGGATGTAACATGGAAACTAGTTAATCACATAAACTCGGTTTCTTAAATAAATTACCAATGAATAAGAATCCTTGTTTGATCACCCCGGTTAACAAAACGTAAAGATAGAACTAAAGGAATGGTGTTCATAAATCTTAGAACTCTCTCGCTCTTTTCTGGTGATGTGTATGGATTCTCTTCTTGATGTCTATGATGTGACATGGATGGGGATGGTAACCCCTATTGTGATGTTGTTAGTTTTTCGATTTGGGGATGTTTGGGGCCAAATTTTGGGGCTTGGTTTGTTTCGTATACTTCGAGGGATATCCCAGATCCCTTTTATTTTTGTGTCTTTAAAAGATAATTAGGTGTTAATGCTTAATTTTTTCTATGTCAGCTTTTTCTTCCTTATATTATGGTTATCCCTATTAGTTTTCTGGTAGTGAAAAATAATTTAAATGTAACCACTTGAATTTGATAACTATAATGGGTTCAATGGAGAATTGTTTTCCGGGATTGAGTTTTGACTTGGTTGTGGCTCTTGCTCTTTTTATGAATGAATAGAAACAAGGGTGTTTGTGTATGGGCCATTTTTTCCACCCCTAGGTTGGGATGAGTTCTTTTTTACCTATATATATATTTTAGTTCTTATTTTTTTATTCATGCCCAAACCAAGTTATGCACTTTGTGTCAAACACCCCCATTTCATGGGGGAGGGGGTTTTTCTCAACACTCTTATGAGTGGCTGGTTACTATCTCATTTTATGCTCCCTTTCCCGAGTATCCTAAGACACATTATGTAGGATCTAATGGCCTAATGTCCATTATAGACCGTGATTCATTGGGCTGGGTAGTTGTGGTGGTAGGCCCAGGTGTGTGCGGGCTGTTTTTTTTTCAAGTGACTTCAGGATGAGGCCCTTGGGTCTTCGAGCATGGCGGTAGTTGTTCTTTCCCAGGTGTCTTCCGGAGTGGTGGTAGTTGTTGTGGACCAGGTGTCTGTGGGAATGTATGTGTGTGGTTTTTTTGGCCTAGGTGTCTGTGGGGGGGGATGTGTGGTTTTGGTGGCCCAAAAGGTTGTTTTTGGGGTGGCAGAGAGACTACAATGAAAATGTAGGGGGAGGACTGATGCGTATGATGTCTTCAATCACCAGTGGGAATGTTGTACAGGGTACCCAAACATTGATGTATTTTTAAAATTACTTAACCTAACATGAATTATTTGGGGAGTGTTCCATGGTGTGGTTTGTGTGGATATCTTCTTTTCAAGGTGTTTTGGTTATTTTATTTTCTCACGGGGAATTATAATGCCTCCCAACTTGTGCACGAGAGAAGTTATTCTTCCCTACTGAGTATACCTGTACACTCAACCTATGTATATAAAACTATTTTTAGGTTTTTAGGAGGATTTCAAGGATCTTGCAAAAACGTATCAGCTCCTACGCTTGGACCGTTAGTGTTTCTGATTACGTTTTCTTTTGGAACATCGCTTTGGAGTTTTCTTGTACTTGTAGCAGGTTATATTGGAACATGAATATAGGAATGGATTATTTTTTTCTTTAATTTTACTTCTAGTTTTGTTTTTGTTTTGTATTTACTATCATATCTCCTAATCCTTTTAAAAAAAGGAGTAATTCCTTCCATATCACATATGATTTTATACACTTGGTTCTAGTCACCACTCAGAGGCCTATTGAATGTGGGACTCAGGGGGGGTCATTATCTCTCCTCCAATGTGAAGAATGAAGTGTCTTACAGTTTACTATCACATCCCTCATCTCTGTGAAGGTGAGTCATGATAGAATAGTATCAAAGGTGATGGTTGAGATATAGGATAAAGTATGTGGTTCGGCATACTGAGGATTGAATGGGATGGTAGTGCACCAATATTAAGAAATCTTGGTGTGTTGAATAGGCTAGGAAGACTGACTAGGATGCCAGATTTTAGGGCCCCGCAGGATCTGATGCATGCACTCTGGACCTACCGAATAACCAAGTGTGGCTACACTGATTACAGGATAGAGACCCTAGTAAAGGTACATGAATCAAAATTAATTGTGTTATTCTGTGTCTTGGATTTTTTGGGGATTTAAAATAAATAAAATTTCTAAGAAATTTTTAAAAGAAATATTCTACACTAATCGGGATTAGGAATTCCTTGTTTGCCTTGCAGATATGTCACTTGGACGAAGAGCATGGGTAGTGCAGGATATCAAGGCCCAAGATGATGATTTGGATGATCAATAGAGGGATGATCAAGAAGAGGAAGATGACCTGTGGAAGAGGACGCTTCGTGCCTTTCTACGGCAGACCCTCAGGAAGTACAAGGGTAGTGTCTCGGACATGGAGAAAGTGATCTGGCTCAAGGAGATAGTAATAGATTTTAGCTTGATCTGAGCTCCGATGGAGTAAGGGGTTCTTATGTCTATAATCCAGATATGGGTAGCAGTGCATCAGTCGTGGACTCTCTATATTGGGAAGAAGATAGAGGCTGAGGTCTTGTGGACTGACTTTGAGAGGGATTTCTGGGTAGAATTCCACTCATTAATGATAAAGCTACTCTCCCTTTAGTATGGGAGTATGTTAGTGAGGGATATCGGTATAAAGTTCAAGGATCTCCTTCTCTTTGCTCCGAACCTATTTCTGGATTAGGAGTCTCGATAGAGACATTTAGTGGTGGCACTCTAACCTTATCTTCAGTATGTTGTTACTCCCATCACACTACAGACATACTTGGAGGCTCAGAATAAGGCTGAAGTGGTGGAGAGAATTCAAACACTAGGAGGTGTACAACAAGAGGGGAGATAGTTGGTCTCGTTAAAGGGTAAGGTCATCAGAAGTAGGACTACAACATTAGGGCCTTCCAGGTTTTGTCAAGTGGGGAGTAGGCCCCAGTAGTTCTTGTTTTGATCTCCCGGTCCACTCCCCTTATTTGTGGGCTCATAAACCAGATGATTCATCTTTGGTCATCATGGTAACATTCAGAATTAGTGCTCAGACTGTGTGTAGTATAGTCGGGGTGGGCATGTTCAATGTCCACATTAGTAGCATCAATTTTTTGCCGGGCCCTTTCACCAGTATCAGTTGGGACATCGAGATCCTGCTCCTCCCAGAGAAGACATTGCAGGAGGGGGCCAATCTCAGGGTGCTCCTCATGGACATAGAATAGGGCATGGTCAGGTAGGTGGCTAATAACTAAGGGGTAGAGGAGCTGGGTGTGGGTAGTTTTACACCATAGAGGCAGCAGTCCTAGTGGGTCTAGAGGTCATTCGAGGCATGATTAGTTTGTTTATCACTATTTCTAGTGACTTATTTGATTCAAGAGCATAGTAATCCATTTTTTTCACCCAATATTACCAATTATTTGGGTCTAGGAACAAAGAGGCTTCTCATGCCCCTGTTTTTGAGTATACCATTTGGAGGTCAAACCATCTTGTCTCATGTTCGCTGGGGATGTAGACTGATGTTGGGACCATATAGGTCTAGTGGGGACCTTCTTTTTCTTTAGATGAAGCCATATGATGTCATTTTATGCATCGACTAGCTGTTCTCTATGTGTTCCATTATCGAATGCATCTGAAGAAGGGTCATTTTTTCAGATATGGACAGACAACGTGTGACTTTCATCGGTGAGGAGGGTTGGAAGGAAGGATGTTGGTGAGTGGATCCCCTTGTTTTTTGTTAGATAAGCTCTTAGTGGAGTTAGCAGATACATAGATGGTGGAAGTCTCAGGGAAAATCAGTGTGTTTATAGACGTATTCCCTAGAGAGGTGGTGACTCTACCCCCTCGACGTGATGTTGAGTTCGTGATAGACTTGCAACCCGGTGCTCATCTGATTTCAATGGATCCATATGAGATGATACCATATGTGTTGTGGGAGTTAGGGATTTATATTGATGTACTAATGAAGAATGTTTTGTTCAACCAAGAACATCACCATGGGGTGCTTCGATCTCATTCACAAAGAAGGTGGATGGTGGTCTCATGATGAGTATAGGATACCAAAGGCTAAACTAGTTAATGGTTAAGAATTGTTACCCCCTTCTATAGATCGACAACCTTTTTGGTTAGTTGAAGGGGGCATGATGGTTCTCCAAGATCCAACTGTTGTTAGGATATCACCTGTTGAGGGTGATGGAGGGTGACATCTCGAAGACTTCCTTCAGGTGCAGATATGGGAACTTTGAGTTCATGTCCATGCCATTCGACATTATGAACACCACATCTGTGTTCATGGGGCTCATAAAATCCATCATCCTTGAACATATAAACCAATTAATATTCGTGTTTATTGACGACATCCTGATCTACGCAAGATTAGATGAGGATCACACTGAGCAAGTGAGTATGGTTTTAGAGGTCCTCCAACAGCACCATCTCTTTGGGATGTTTTCCAAGTAAAAGTTATTTACATGAGAAGTGAACATATTTGGACACGTGGTGTTTGACCGGTGGATAGAAGTGGACTTGTCAAAGGTCGAGGCATTTGTTTCTTGGGAAACACCCAATAATGTGGTAGAGGTTCATCGTTTCCTAGGTCTAGTGGGTTAGTATTGGGGATTCGTGAACAACTTCTCCTGAGTAGCATCACCCTTAACAGCCATGGGCAAGAAAGACCAGGATTTTATATGAAATGAGAAATGTCAGGAAGCCTTCAGTTATCTTAACGGGAAGCCGGTTAGTGCCCTAGTACTGAGGTTTCCAGAAGAATAGGTGACGTTTGAGGTGTTCCGTTATGCTTCAGGCCAAGGATTGGGGTGTGTTCTAATGCAATAGCAGGGGTCATCTCTTATGGGTCTAGTAAATTACATCCCCATTATCGTAACTATAAAAACCTTGATCTAGAACTTTCAACAGTCAAGTTCACATTGAATTTGGGGTGGAATTACCTCATCGGGGAGTACTTTGTGGTCTTCGGAGATCACAAGAGCTTGAGGTATATCTTCTCCCAACAGGACCTGAACTTGCAGCAATGGAGGTGGATGGAGTTTCTTTAGTACTATGACATTGAATCCTCTTACACATAACATAAGGGGAATGTGGTGGCCGATTACTTGAGAAGGAAGTCGTATAATGACGTGGTTTAGAAATTAGTAGATGCTTGGAAGGTGATGGAGGATTTGGATACCCTACACCTAGATGCAAGGGTGGAGGATGGCAGAGGTTGTTTGTTTCAGATGACACTACATCTTTCTCGATTGAAACAGGTGGATAAGTCTTAGTGGGGGGACTTAGAGGCTGAAGTGATGTGTGATCTTGTTATAGAGGGTGATTCTATGAGAGAATGGTCAGATGGTGGATAGAATAATATGATGTTTCATGGAAAGTTGTTCACCCTGGTGTAAATGGACAAGATATTTCTTGGTGAGTTCCACAACTCTCCTAGGGTGATACACCCACGAGTTTACAAGATGTACTTGGGTTTTAGGGGTTTGTTTTGGTATCTCGGGGTAAAGAAAGCAGTGGTAGAGTTTGGGGAAAAGTGACTCATGTGTCAATAGGTTAAGACTGAACACCATGTCTTAGGAGGTATGTTACAACATTAAGATGTCTATGAGTTAAAGAGGAATGATATATCGATGGATTTACTCATGGGACTACCCAGAGTTCAAGGGGGTTGCAATTTTATCTCGATTGTGGTGGACCAACTGATGAAATTAACTCACTTCTTGGCAGTTTAGGAGTCGAGTGTGGTGGATTCCTTATCATAGAGGTACGTGGACAGGTTTGTGTGGTTTCATAGATTTATGATATCCAAAGTCTCATATCAGTATACCCGGTTTACCTCACAGGTCTGGAAATAATTACAACATGATTTTGACACCCATCTATACCTCAACACTGCTTTCCAACCCACGACAGATGGGAAGATAGAGTGGAAAATCTAGGCATTGGAGGATATGTTATGGGATTGTGTTTTGGACTTTGGAGATCACGGGTATGACACTTTCCTCTGGTAGAGTTTTCCAACAACAATAGCTATTAATCTAAAATTGGCATGGCTCCATTAGAATCCTTCCACGGGAGGATATGTTGCTCAACCATGTGCTAGGAGGAGGTCAGGAAAGCGGGTGTTCTTGGCCCAGAGGTAGTGTGGAGACAGACGGAGAAGGTTCAGCTTATATGGGAGAGGATGAGGGCAGCTCAAGACCAGCATAAATTTTATGACAATCATAGGAGGATACCCTTGAAGTTCATGGTTGGGAACCACAGGTTCATAAAGGTCTCCCCTCGGTGTGGGAAACAGAGGTTCGGCCAGGGGAGGAAGCTTTCTCCATGGTTTGTCAGACCCTTTCAGTGTTATGGTGGGTCATCAAAGTGGCTAATCGGATTTTGGTACCACCGCCACTACATATGGTTCACAACGTCTTCAATGTGTCTCAAATCTGTTGGTATCTACGTGTTGATTTGCACGTCCTCGACTGGCTGAATCTGGATATCAAGGATGACGCGACATTCATACAGTTACCAGCAGGGATCGAGGATCTTGAGAAGGAGGTGCTTCATGGATGAACCATTCCCTTGGTTCGTGTGTTATTGAGGAATGGTGACCTCGAGGAGTGTACTCGGGAATGCGAGATATAGATGCGCGACAAGTACACAATGTTGTTTTGAGTTTTATTATATTTTGTTTCATACATGATTGTGATGTAGTGCTTCAGCTTGTTAATTATGAAATGTGTTGTTTCCCTTGTTCTTTGAATGTGTGTGAAGAGTCCTGACTATGGGGAGGGGATGACTTGATCCCTAATCAAGATGCATAAAGGTGGATGCGATTAAACCCATGCAAGAAAGTCAGTGCCACCCAAATCAGATAATATCTTGACTTGGATGAAGAGACTTCAAAATCCATATGCCTTGATGGTGTGACCTTTGTCTGTTTGGGTGGTTACATGAGGGAGAGATGTTCGTATATGTCAAAAATGTTTACTCTAGAGAGGTATCCTTGAGGTGGTTGTACGGACCCCACTCTCTACTTTGGATATAGTTTAGATTCTCTAGAATGATAATAGTTTGAGAGGTCTCTGATGTAATGGCTCAGACCCTCCTGGACCATGATTTTTCCAAATTTCTAGCATTTGGGGTGTGACTCATTATGGATTTTTTCCAAAACTCAGTCCAACTGAAACGGTGGCATTGGTCACGGTAGCACCGTTACTATGGAACTGTGATGGTGGCACTATGAAGGTGGAATTGTTCATGGTTGCAATGTGCTGATGGCACCTATCATGACAGAACCGTGAAGGTAACACTGTGACAATGGTACTGGTCATGGCAGCACCGTGATAGTTGCACCATGACGGTGGCACTGTGAAAGTGGAATCGTGACGATGAAATCATAACAGTCACACAGTCATGGTCACACATCGAAACAGTGGAACTATTTATGGTGTTCCATTAAATTGGTGGAACCGCGATGGTGGAACCGTTATAGTTTCTCACCAAATGGTGTCCCAACCTTTTTCCCCCATTTTCTAACTTTTATTCCAGTCTCGTTCCCATATCAATTTTTTGACGTAAAAGTGTTTTAAAACCCATTTAAATGACATTTAAAGCCCATACATGATAACTAAAATCCCCCTAGAGTTGAGTGACCCTTGGGGTTACCCAATCATTTTTATTTTTTATTGATGTCACCCATTTTTTCCGTACTATACAGTTCCTCCAATATTATGTGTTTTCTTCTGTTTAAAGGAAACCCTTTAACTCACAACCATTATGGACTCCTCTCTGATGAAAATTATTAAATAAAAATTAATTCTATCATGTGTAACCACCCAATTGCAATGTGAAAACATGGTCCTCCTTTAAATCCATTCATGATTTTATATCTCTTACCTCCAAGATCTCACCTTTTATCGCAAGAGGATTCTTTCTTCCTCTTAGCTAGTCTCTTTTCCTTTACATGGTGTATTTGGAGGCCCCCTTCCAGAGGCTATTGTGGTGCATATTCTAGAACCTTTCATGCTTACTATTGGAGTCCCCGTAGTTCCTCCCCTGTAAGTTGTTCACCCCAATTCTTGGCTCATGGAGAAAAACATCGATCATTGATCATCCAGGAAAGGTTTTTACTTCATCTCTCTTTATTGTGTATCATGCGGGGTGGGTATGATAATTTATCTATGAGGATGGATGAAACCAAACCTTAATAAAGATAATAAATGTTTTTTGAAGAATGAATGGGTGTGTATGATGATTTTAATTTACCCTTTTATCATTTCTTACATGTTGTGAATTGTATCGTCTTATTTCCACTGAAAATCATGGCCTTTGGTGGTCCTTTCTTTCACACTAATGAACCTAGGATTTTTTTGGATAATTCTATGATTATATAGCTCTAATAAGAAAATTGGTTAATCATGTAAACTTGGTTGATTTAATGGATGAAAAAATAATAATAATCCTTATGTGGTGACCTCAGTTAACTAAATGGAAAAAAACTAAAGGAATTGTGTGTTTAAATTTGGGAACTCCCTTTCTCTATTATGGTGATGTGTATGGTTATTCTGCTTGATGGTTGTGAGGTGACATGGATGGGGATGGGACCCCTATTGTGAATTTATTATTTTGTGGATTTCGGGTTGTGTGTGGATGTATGTTAGGGCTTGTTTTGGTTCCAATTCTTTGAGGGATCTCATGGATCCCTTTTGTTGTTTTGACCATACAATAGAACCAAGTGTGAAACCTTAATTTGAAACATGGATGTTTTTCTTTCCATGGCTTGTGGATATTATTGTTAGTTTCCCAGTAGTGAAGAATTATTTAAATGGATCCACTTGAATGTGATATCAAGAATGGGTTCAATGGGGAATGGTTTTTCAGGAATGAGTTGTGACATGGTTTTGGCTATTGTGATTTTTATGAATGAATAGTAATGAAGGAGTTTGTGTATGGGAATGTTTTGGAACCCCTAGGTTGGGTTGAGTGATTTTTTACCTATATGTATATTTTTTTCTTCTGTTTCTTATTCGTGCCCCACCAAATATGATCACTTCGTTCCAAACAACCCCATTTCATTGGGGATGGTGTTTTCTCCAACACCCATATGAGTGGCTGGTTATTAGCTCCTACTTTCCTCTCTTTCTCAAGTATCCCAAGACTCTTCAGCCATGATATGATGGCTTGAGGTCCATTATAGCACAGGATTCTTCAGGTAGGGTAGATGTGGTGGTTGTATCAGGTGTGTTCAGGTAGTTAGTTTCCCAAGAATCTTCAGGATGAGGCCCAGGTGTCTTCGGGCATGGCGGAAATTGTTTTGGCCCATGTGTCTTCAGGTGCGGTGGTGGTTGTTGTGGACTAGGTGTCTGTGGGTGGGGATGTGTGTGGTTGTTGTGGCCCAGGTGTCTTCGGGTGGGATTCATTGTTGTGGTGGACCAAAAGGTTGTTGTTGGGGTGGTAGTGAGACTACAGTGAAAATGGAAGGGGAGGTCTGACGTGTAGGATGTCGTCAATAACTAGTGGGAAAGTTGTTCAGGGTACCCAAACATCGATGTGTTTTTATTATTACTTTACTTGACTTGAATTATTTAGGGAGTGTTCCTTGATGAGGTTTGGGTGCAAAGTATCCTTTATACATGATTTGGTTATATCCTTTTCTCATGGGGCATTATAATGCCTTCCCACTTATGCACGAGTGCTTTTGGTCATCCATAGTGAGTATACCTATATACTCAACCCTAAGTATAAAAAACTATTTTCAGGTTTCCAAGAGGGCTTTAGGGACCGTGTGAGACAATATTAGCTTGGATGATGGTACCATTAGTGTTGTTTCTTTAATTTTCTTTTAAAACATCCCTTTAAAGTATTCTTGTACTTGTAGTACTTTATATCGGAACATGTATAAGGAAATATATTGTTTTTTTCTTTAATTTTACATCTAGTTTGGGTGTTTTTTGGGATTTACTATCTTATATGTTGATCCTTTTTAAAAAAAACGGGTAATTCCTTTTATATCACATATAATTTAATACCCTTGGTGCCAGTCGCTACATCGGGGCCTATTGAAGGCAAGACTCGGGGGGTCATTATATCTCTTTCAACTTGCAGAAGGAAGGTTATGACATTTTTTTGTCCCTTACCTCATCTTGGTGAATGCGGGTCAAGAAAGTTATCTTAAGAGTTAAGAATACCATATTATGTCTAAATGGGTATGGTTCATCTTATATTTGAAATTTTACACACCCTTTTAGGTTTTATTCAATGAGATGATAAAGTGACAAATGACTTTTAAGGATACATTCTATTATGATGAAGTATGTGTAATGCTTTGGTTTAATGTTTATTATTTCATTGATGTTTATATACATAATTTTTATGTTATGGATAACCTTCAGGGTTTATATGATCCTAGATATTGATGTAAATATGGGAAAACAATTATTATCATAAAGATAACCACTTGATCTAAAAGTAATTTGGTGACTAAGTGACTAATGTTACTTCAAATGAAGATTGACACATTTTGGCCATGAAATTTGGATGGTATGAGATACCCTTTGAGGATAAAAAAATATTTAATTTTATTTTATTAAGTTTATTTTTGTTAAATTATTATGGAATGATTTAGTTTCATATTTGGTTATTATTATTGAATTTTGAATGTAATTTTATCATATGAACGTCTATTCATTTTAGAAATTATCTAAACATGTTCAAATCATTTAAAATTTTGGTTAATGTCTAAAGATCGGTGGAATAACTTAAAAGTACTTTTTATGGTAATTTTATATTTAAAATTTTATTTTAGTTCTTCATGTATTAAAAATTCATCTTGAATACTCATTGTTTGGTGTAAAATATAATATTTTGGTGCAAATTGACTAAAGGATGAAATTACACTCCTTTATTAAATAAATTTATTTTTTTATTTTATCTAGATGTTAATAAAATTATTTAACTCTAAAAAAAGATCTTGGAGTAAAATTTTATCATATTACCATCATTTCAGATGATATTAATGACTTTTTCCATGCCTATATGTCATTTTTGTTTTGTTATCATATACTTCCTCTAAACAATATCCTCTATCACCCTATATTAGTCCGTGTTAATTAGTTTTCCATTCCAAATCCATCTTTTAAATCCCCACAATGGTTCCCCTATGTATAATCCTAGTTATGTGTAGACTTAGGTAAACTTTATATTTTTTCCAATTTAACAATTTAATGGATGATTTCTTTATTTAATTTATATGATTTGTATTTCAAAAAATACTTTGATAACCTAGATAAATTTCAAGAGTAAAATTATTTTTAAGTGGGGTAGGATGTAACATCCCAATATTTTATGAACTATCTTCATTAAAATTACCATAAATTATTCGATAGTTTTCATTATATGAAATTTAATATTTATATTTCACTGTATTCAATAAAAAATTAATCTTGTGTTGATTGTAACATAGCATTTCTAGAACATATTGTGTTACACACAAGGCTGAGTCTTACATGACAAAAATATACTATTAGTATTATTATATAATATAATAGTTATCACCTAACTATTGGAATGAAAGGAATTTATAATATTAAATAAATTATGAAATTTGGCTTTTTACATGTTTCTAAAATGAATTCATAGGTTAGCAATTAATTGTAAATGAAAATAAAATCAAAATTAATATAAAGGATGTGATTTTATTTAAACTATTTTAATGCCTAC
The DNA here is from genome assembly GCA_963277665.1 of Viscum album. NCBI lineage: Eukaryota > Viridiplantae > Streptophyta > Magnoliopsida > Santalales > Viscaceae > Viscum > Viscum album. The sequence continues at coordinate 811,252,476 of OY728159.1, forward strand.
AAATACATTGTATCATAGTAAATTAAATTAATCACTATTGTTGAAACTTGTTAATAAAAATTATATATTATATACTAAATCAATTTTTTTGAAATTAATCCAATATATTTGATAGAAATTTGATAATAAAAAATCCAATTTTAAGCAAAACGAGATCTACTTTTATAAAAGGCAGTTTTACCGCCTATTAATGGTAGATTTGTTTTATAACTAAATTTTCGGAGATTTATAAATTTTATATGAAAAATTAAAATTTAATTTTTAAATAAATATATAAATATTTACTTTAGGTTTAATTTTTGTATTTTTATGAGAAATTTCTTATTTTGATAAATATTGAATGATGCTGAAGTTTTATTTAAAACTACATTTTCATCTAATTTATTTATATCATTAAATTATAATTTAAAATTTTTAAAAGTATAATTAGTTAAATAATATATCAATAAATAATAAATAATTCATTTTAATCTTTTTCACATTGAAATTGAATATAAAAACATTTAAATCATTGGAAATGTTAACTTGAAAACCCTATTTATTATTCTGTCTTTGAGATAAATTTTAAATTAATTTTAGCCACTTTGGAGTTTTTAACTTGGAAAAATGTATTCCATATTTTTTAAAAAAATTATTATTTATTTTTAACTTAGTTTTAACCAAAAATATTATTGGGTGAAATTAAAATTAATTACAGTTATTGTGGTGAAAATTATTTTCCTTAGTTGTGAAACATTAATATTAATGGGAAAAATAACCAGTACACATCTCAAATCCCCATTTAAGGGAGACATTTCTACTATATTACCACTTATATATTATTTTTTTCATTATTTGAATCACATTATGTTATGAATTGCTAAAAATAGTGTTTACTTTTTAATATTTATAAGAAGGACACAACCCTTCCACTATAAAAAAGAACTCACTCTACCCACTTATTTAAACATATAAAGGCCTTTGGATCAACCAAACCCTGAAAAATAACATCCCAAAATCTGTCCTACCATACTAGAAACATTTCCTTGGGAAAAAATAAAACCAAGTAAGTCCTTTGGTGAAAACTAATAGGAGTTACTCGAAAAATAGGTAACATTCTTCAACAATCACTTTTGTTTTATTTCGTTGAACACCCATTAAGTTATTATTATTAAAAAATAATGTAATAACCATAGTATAAAATATATACATATATTTTTTATGTTAATGTTTCTATATACATATACACACATATATCAAATGTTTAAAAAAATCACCATTCATTTGTATGGAGAACTTCCACCTAGAAAAAGGTTATCGTTCATTTTTCCATTACCACCTATTATTGTAGGGAATTATGATATTAATAATGATATTATATTATATATGTGGTATTTATAATTTCTCCATACTTCTTGCATTATTATATAACACATACCTTAATGATTTCTATTTTTTGGGAATATAATAACATCGTTTGTGGATGTGTGTACTACAACCTCCTCAAAGTGATGTGATACATGCACAATTTACAGGGATAATATTAAAGATGGGTTTAAAAATCTGATATAAATGAAGTATTTATAATAACATGAAATAATTATCTACATTAACATTATAAATATCTTTTTATTATTTCCATCTCACACACTAAAAACTTTATAACCTCGTTCGTGGACAAGTGCATTATACCTCATCAAAGCAATGTGGTAATTCCTTTTTCATCACCACATCACAAAAATGATATATATAATAATAAATTAATAAAAAATATTGTATTAATTATATAATCTTCATTCTGAAATGATAACTGTTACTTACTTTATTTCCATAATGATAACTGAGAAATGGGAATGTTATTCATACGTACATATGGCATACCTTCACTATAACCATAACGTTTTTCCATTTTTCATAACCATATTTATTGTATTATTTTAAATATATAATTTATGTATAAAAATGATAATTACCTCATTTTTATATTTTTGAGATTCTAAAATAATTAATTCATTGACCATTATTGACCAATCAAATTCATTTTTAAAACAAGAAAAATATGGTCAAAACATCTCTCTTAAACGTTATTGATATGTAATTATATATAAATTTTTAGAAGTGAAGAAAATAATAATAATAAAAAATAAAAAATTTATAAATAAATTAAATAATTAACATAATTTTATTATTTAGGAAGATATAGTAAAATCATGAAAAATCAGACTCAATGTGTGAGAATTTCATCTCACTTTTTTATATCATTGAGATAAATGTAATATTCACCACTTACTTTTTTCAAGTATAAATTATGATATAATTTATCATGAATTATTTTATCTCCATGGTATTGCAATGTTTCATTTGATTATTATTACATCTGGGGTTTTTAATTCATATGTTACCACAATTGTAAGGGGATTTCTAGTCTCACTTTTATTTTTAGGAGAATTATGTCATATTCACCATTCATTTCTTTTGTGTGATGTATATACATCCCCTTTAACATATCATATCCTGAATTTATTTATTATATATTTTTTAATTTTAATTAAATTTTATTACTTCATGGTATTATGATTTATATTCTTACAAGTTATATTGGACACATTGATTGTTTAAAGAATATTTTCCTTAATAATGTTTTTAATGGTATTTAAAGGGAATTTCCATTCTTCAAAATCAAAACCCATTATTTTAACTTATACCACATTTAGGATATTTTTTATTAGTTCTATCTTAATTATTGAATTGTATGGATTATTATTGTTTCATGATATTTTTAAGTAACCCATTTTTTCCATTGGTTAATCTTATTTCGAAGAGATGGTTATGGAAACCATTTTTTCATAGGCTAATCATTAATAAATTATATTGTTATAGAACCCATTTATTTTACATGGGTTAAACATGTTTCAATGATATTGTTATGGTTCCTATTTATTTAACACTGGATAACCGAGTTTCAATGATATTGTTATGGAACTCGTTAATTTTCCAAAGGTTAATCATGATTCAAAGTGTTTGACATTAAACATATTTATTTACTATGGGTTTATCAAAATTATAAATGAACAATGGTTATTTCATTGAGTTTTATCATAAAATAGTTTTATTCTTGATTTGTGAAACAACCCTCCCATCTTCATTGGATTTAGTTTTGGATGAATTTCTACTTGGAATTAAGCGACATCCCCAAGACTCCAATGGATGAAAATAAATATTGAGGGATTCATAAAAAAATTGGGGATTATTTTATGTTTAAATGTAAAATAAACACAACTAGACGTACCAATATATGATGAATTATCACAATGTAAGACAACTAATGTATACCAAAACAAACCAACTATATTATAGTACCAAGAGAAAAACAAGATCAATATCAATTACAATGTGGAATACAAAACCAACAATACTCAAAGACACCAACTATGTATCTCCCAACATGCTCCAAAATCCATCTTCACAATACTACCCATGAATCATGAATAAACAATAATAGAATGTTATGATTTTCCTTTACTTGTACCTGATAGAAAATATCTACAAAATAACCAACATTCTAAGGTAGGGGTGAGTAATTAAAACCAATAAGATTTCCCCAAATGACTTCCATACTCATACCACAAGGGTAGAACAAGTTAGCACATTTATATAAAATAATTTCAAATAGTTTATATCAACCCAAATAAATTTTAAGTAAAACCAGTTTTTGTACCAAAATAGTTTTTCCAAACAAAATAATCATCCAAGTAATGTGAAAAAATAAGTTATTTAATGATATCTAAATTTCATGCTGTAATAAATTATACAATTTCATATAACCATATATGCACACGCTCAATCACAAAAACATGGTTTTACCATTAATAATAGAACTTTGTGTCCATACTTGTTCCCATTGATGGTGGTAAATCAAAACCATTATCCTTCCCATTCCATTCACACATTATCATTTAAGCCAACCACATTCCTATAAAATCATTCCCAAACAAATTTATTTATTAAAAAAAATACACTTTTATTGAAAACCATAGTAAAACCCATTTCTAAACAGCTAACCATTTATTGAAAACAATTCCAAAAAATCATTTAATTAAATCTAAACATTTATTGAAAACACATTTCTATGCATCAAAACTAGACAACGAAGTTAAAACCATCATTTTAAAATCATGTTACCAAAATCACTTTTAACTAAAACACCCACTTTTCACAATTCCATAAAATACAACCAAAAAAGGACTCCATCAAACATTTCACAAAAATTTCACAATCAATAGAATGTAAAAAAATATTTTTAAATAAATACTTATAATTACAGTATGATGAGTTTATATTGAATCCACATACCTCAAGACATATGATGTAAATGAATAATGGTACTAAAACTGCTGTAAAACTTGGTTGAATGTCAAACAAACACACATTAGATCTATTTCCATAAATTCAAAAAAGTAATATGTTACTATGATTGGAATAAAAAACCTCATATATATCCACAATAGACTAGATCTATGAACCGAGATAGAGAGATGATAAAATCTATGAAAAACTAACAAAACTACACTACAACAAAACTATCCTTTAACAATACTAGAAATGGTCGTTATATTTACTATAAAATCATTGACAAAATGTATTAGGTTCAAATATCTAGTATTTTATCAGTGCTGAAAATCATTGATAAAGGGGGAATTTTATCAGTGCTAAATAAATAGTTAATAAATGGGACCTTTATTATTAGTTTTAAAAGTACTGATAAAGGTGTCCTTTATCAACACTTTTAAAGGCATTGATATGGGGACATACTGAAGTGTGTTGTAATAGTAAATTGTTACACCATTTCAATGTGATGTAATAGCACCTCACAAAACCAAAAACACACCACATATCAATAAAAATAATTACCCATATAGTATTTTAGTGAAATAAAATTTACAACACAAACGTAAGAAAAAAACCTATATCATTAACATTTCAAACATTGGGTTATACAATTACATAAATAAAAATTATTACAAACATTTGAAACATAAATGAAACATTCTATTTTATTCATTATATTAATCATGAAATTTATAAACAAACCAACCCTACTGTAGCAAAATAATTCACCTGTATATGAAAACAATTCTTATTTTACTAATAATATTATGAAATAAATTAACATAACATGATAATTTTCATAAAATGGATTCTTATATTAACTAAAAATATTCACTTGGAGTCATACCATTCATACCATACATATGATGGAGGTGCATCTAATTAGAATGAATCTTAAATAAGTTTTGAATCATTTTCCTAAAGTCTCAAATTAATCTGAATATGTTTTCTTAGGTTTGAGAACATTAGTTGTATTTTTTACAACGATTTCATTATAAACATGATACATGCACTTTTGACCCCTTATGATAACATCATTTATCAATTTTTTGTGAAATATATTTTCTACATGTCACAAATGAATTATAATTTTTTTTCCAAATTTATAAAGAATATATGATCGTGTTTGATCTATTTTTAGTAAGTGACATATTTTAACTAAAATGTCAATTTTAAAGTGATAACAGAAAATTTGAGTCATACTAGGCACATCATCGATCATATTGAGGTTTGAAAAATTATTATCCCTCACATATTACTTATAGATAGTTTTCATAATGTATCAAAACAATCTGAATGTGTTTTATCGGTTTTGAATAGAACAGTTATCCAATTTACTAAAATTGATGAAAATTTTAAATAAAAAGATTTTCTTTGAGTCGTACCAATCAAACCGTATGTAGTACTGCAATGAGGATGACTCATACATTTCCCAAATAACTTATAAATAATTTTCCAAATGTTTCAAAACAATATGAATATGTTTCATTTCTTTTTTGTATGTCACTTTTCTTTTTTTACTAAAATGTCATTTTAAAATTGTAACATGCACTTTCACTAATACAGATCACACAGTTTATCATATTGAGGTGTGTATGACTTATTCACATTAAAAATTACATATATATCTTTTTTTTAAATTATTTTAACAATATGAATGTGTTTTGTAATTTTTGAGTAGGTCAGTTGGCCTTTTTACTAAAACTGAGTATAATTTTAAATAGAAGAATGAACTTTGAGTCATACTGGTCACACTGTGCGTCGGATTGAGTTAAAAATGATTCTTACATGTCCCAAATGACATATGAATCATTTTCATAATGTTTTAAAAAAACATAATGTTTTTCTCAGTTTTGAGTACGTCACTTACCTTTTTTTACTAAAATTTCATTTAAAAATTAAAAGATATAATTTGACTCATACCACTCACATTCTAAATCAGATTAAGGTGAAAATGATTCTTACACATCAATAATGACATATGGATCATTTTCCTAATGTATTTAAAAAATGTGAATGTGTTTTATCTCTATTGAGTTGGTTAGTTGGACTTTTACTAAAATTGATGTGAATTTTAAATAAAAACACGCACTTCGAGTCATACTTTTCATACCATGTGTTGGATTGAGGTATGGAAAAATCATGAACATCTAAAATCACAAATTTATCATTGTCAAAAATTATCAAAACAATCTAAAGTTATTTGATCATTTTTTACTACTTCACTTCTCTTTTTTACTAAAAGTCCATTTTAACTTGAATCACATACTTCGACTCAATAAGATCACATCAAGTATCCATTTTATGGGAGACTGATTCATACATGTCACAGATAATTTATGTATCGCGGTCAAAATTATCAAAAATATCTGAGATTATTTTCTCAAATTTCAATGCATGACACTTTTTAAAGTCAAAAGTCAATTTTGAACTAATAAGAGACACATTGAGTCATATCAGGCATATCGTGTATCAGATTGAGGTACATCTTATTATGACACATAAAAAATGACTTATGGATCATTTTCATGAAGTATAAAAACAATATGAATATGTTATATCATTTTTTGAGTATGTTAGTTTCCTTTTTTACTTAAATTAACTTCAATCTAAAATAGAAAGAAGTACTTGGAGTCATACGAGCCATGTAGTGTGTCAGATTAAGGTACATATAATTAGTACATGTCAAAAAGTCTCAAAAAAATCCTAAGTATAAAAGATACAATAATTTATATTGAATTAATTTGTTGAACAATATAAACTACATGAGAATCTTCAAATAAAACACATCAACTCAAAAAAATAATCCTCATATAGAAGAAAAAATGTGTTATGAACAATGATAAAAAGAAATAAATTATACATAAATATGACATGATCTATTAATTATATGGAAAATGATTTTACTACGAAAATAAGATGACTACCTCTACGACTAAGCAGTGGAGGGAACTTGAAGGAAAAGGAAAAATTCCAGCATTGTAGGGATGAATGGTTTTGAGGGAGAAGAAGTCTGTGGAAGTTATGGTGCAAAAAGGGATGGAAAATCGACAGAGCACTCCAACATGAAGAAAAGAATCCACTAGTATATGAAAATAATTATTATGTGAGTAATACTAAAAATAAATAAATGAAACATAAATTTAAAACAATACATTAATTCTACATACTATAATGTTACTATGAAAACGTAAGGGTCACCTTTGTAATTGAGCAGAGGTAGCATCATTTATCATCCTACAAAGGTAGTCTAGGTAACTTGAAAGAAAGAGATAAATGTACCACTACAGGGGTGAAACGTATTTGAAGGAGAAAAAACATGAAATTTGGATAGAGCACCCCTACTCCCACAAAATAATCCAACTATATAGCAAATAAATTATTATGTGTGTAATACTAAAATGCAATAAATTAAACATAAATATGAAACAGTACATTAATTATATGGAAACTTATTTTAATTTGAAAACGTCAATATTACTTCTTTAATTAAGCAATGGTGGCATTGTTTATCTTTCTATAAAGGAAGTTGAGGTAACTTGAAAAAAAGTGATAAATGAACCATTATAGGGATGAAAAGGTTTTGAGACGAGAAGCATGAAATAAGGACAGAGCACACTAACTCAATCAAAATAATTCACCTATATAATAAAAAAATTATTATGTGAGTAATACTGAAATAAAATAAATAAAAAATAAATATGAAATAATAAATTAATTTTAGGGAAAATGATTTCACTATGCAAACATCAATATTACCTTTATGGTTGAGTAGATACAATGGTGTTTCTCTTCCTACAATGGCATGAAACATAGACATAAGTATTATAAAATAAAACAACTATGCATGGAATAATGAAAATTAAATCAATGTTTTATAATATATTTTTTCAATATAATTGAGAATATATATTGTACCATTACCTTTAAAATTTTTCAAAGGGTTCTCTTAATTATAGCTTGTTCTTCCATCATGTGTAGAAGGAATTGTGTACATGAGTAGTCAAATATTTAATTTATATGATGTTAATGCAGTAGAAAACATATAATATTATGAGGAAAAAAATAATATATTAAAAAAATTACCTTATCATTGAACCATCTTCATTTTTTTAATGGATTCAAGGATTTGGTTCCTCTATTGAGAATTCAAATGCCCTATTTGTGCTCCCCTATACTATACAAGATATTTCTTATATTGGGACAGACATGTACTGATTGTGTTTTCCCAATGAAAGGGTAATCCTGAATTCAATTTTCATCTAACTCAACATTGGTTTTAGTTTCTAGTAAGATAATCAGCCAATACTTGTTTGTTGGGTCAGATATGTAAAATACATTCCCTACATCTGATTCCATTTTTAATGGATCGTATTTATCCCAATCCACACTGGAATTCACATTCACAAATCCCATTTCATCAACTTTCACTCTGTTGATATTGTCACCTCATTTTTAATGGAAGATAGGCACTATAAGTTTTGTATAATCCAACTTGTATATCTGTTTGATAATTCAAAAATATTACTGATCTATATAAATATGATTTCTATCCTTAGAACGAGATATGTTTGTCGCTTCATCCACAAGCATAACACTACTATTTTTCATCATACTGAAGTCATCAAGTTATTTTGTATAGAATATATAACAAATGATTACAAAACTAGGGTAATATATAACATTATAATTCGGTCCTCTGACTATCCATTTAATTTGTTCAAAAATTAAATTCAGATTTTCAAATTACTCCTTATAATTTTTATCATTAAACCATTCTATAAATTATTTATTATGTGTATTTGATATCCATCCTTCATCCCTTTATAGATTTAAATCACTATGAATTTAATTGTGGGAATGAATGTATAGATCAACATATTCAATATTATTTATTATGTAAATTTTTGTTTTCTCCATCTCTATCATGGTAATTGAAAAAAACAACTCTTTTGGAAATCCCTTCACCCCTAAGAATTTGCAGTGACACTGTTTTAGGAGACCATTGATTTCATAATTTGATGGTTAATCGGTATAGAATTCAATATATTTTTCAATAATATATCATTCTATAATATAACTTTTTTCTTGACTTTGATTCGTGACATACCCTTTCAAATTATTCAAATACTGTTCAATGGGATACATCAATATTTAATCGACATGACCATATAGTTGAATATCTATGACCTGGTGAACCATCATGTGGACCACTATATCAAATAATGATTATAGGAAGAAAATATATAATTCACCTAATATGATTGTAATCTCCTTATTCATGGTAGGAAACTCCACTGGGTCTACAAGTTTACTTCATATGGCTTCGAAAAAGAAGCAGAGTATGGTTAATGTATGTCATCCATTTTGATGTAGAATGCAACAAAAATAAACATGCATTAAATCTTGGATCAAAACATAATATTAATGTGATTTTTGTCATTGTAAATTCAAATTATTCATTGACATGGCATTCTTGATATTTTATTAATAACCATGTGGAACTATTTCACAAGTAATTAAAAGGAAAAATTTCAATTTTTTCTGTCTGGATAGAGTGTAAGCTGCCAGAGGAGGAAAAGTATGCCTTTTACCCTTCACCAGTTCCAACTCTACCTTTATCCCCATTTTAATCAAGACCAACCTGTCCTTGAGGCCATCTATCATTTTTATAAAAACATTTAGTAACATTCCAATAACAATATAAAATACGTTTTTTATTCATGCATGACACAAAAAATGTATGACATACAAAAATAATTAACATAGTAATTAAAAGTAAATTGATCTCTTCCTCAAACCTAATTTTTAAAGGTTTTTCATAAATGTTTTATAAAAAATACTGTTAATGTTTTTTACATTTTTTACAGTTTATCGCCCTTTGTTAGGGATAGTGTTTAACAATGTTTGATATTCCCATTGAATGTCATTGTATAGGATTGGTATTTATGTAGGCGAAGTAAAAAATTTCGGATTCCCTAAAAACACTATTTTCAATTAATGCTTCAACCAAACTATGTATGTGTGTTTTTCACACACGAGACACACCATCATTCTTTCAATGTTATAGAATGATAAATTTCTATAACTGAGGATATCATTTAATGTTCCATACAACAAGGACTTTAATGTGAATTCTTCACTTATTTGAGCATCATACACATTAACACATAAATCCAACATCAATTTCATAACTTCAATCAATGTATCCAAATATACATCAATATCATTACTGGGTTTCTTTGTTCTACATATAAGAAGAGACAACATAATGTATTTGTACTTAATGAATAACTATTTTGGAATGTTATAATTTACAAACATTAAGGACCATGTATTGTGAGTAATAATCTATACACCAAAAGGGTTTATTCCATCTATAGATAACACAAGATGAATGTTTCTCAGATCCTCTCTGAATCAAGTAAAGTCATAATTAATTTTCATCCATGGAGGAGAAGCTTCTAAATAACGTAGGTTCCTATATTTAATTCTTGTATCGATATTCCATGTTATTTCACTTTCAGTTTCTATAAATTCATATAGCCTTCTAAACTATGGATTGATAGGAAAGTACCATATAGATTTGGAAGGACTTGATTAATTTTTCTTCAATCTATCAGCCCCACTATTAGGGAAATTTATGAGTGATTCATGGTCCTAACAATACAATATACAATCATTTGGAAAGTCATGAATTTTTTTAGACATCATTTTGTATTAAAAATAACATCATTTTATAATCCTATATTTGAAATTGTATTTTAATTTCATCTGGTATCATATCTTTCATAAGACCAAGTAGTTATGTAAAGCTGGTGTCACTCCATCTGCTTCCATCATTCACATTATATAACATCAATACAGCTGAAAAAGTTGTGTATTTAGTAGAACTGGTTTATAATGGTTTCTTGGAATAACTATATCTATCCTCCAACATCTTTAAAGAATCACTAAGTTTATCTTCAATTTTCAATGTCATTTAGTCTATGTTATTTCCAACATCTTTTACAAAGTTATTCATATCAAATGATTCATAAACAGTAGTATCATCCCAATCATTTTACACATTCTAATTTCCACCAAATTTAGTCCAACATTTATTGGTTTGACATATTCTAGGAAAAATAAAATATTCTTACAACTATTCTAGACTAATTTTTCAGGTATAAAAACAACTTAAACGAAGAAAAATGATTTTAGAAGGGTAGTCTACATGCAGTCTTGCAAACTTGATGAAGTATTTTTCCCCATATTCATATTATATTGTAAAATTATTAGCATGAAACCTTTTTTGGTTCATATCAACCCTATTGGAATAATATATGATTAATTTTATACAAAATATAAATAAATACACACAAGAAATTCATTATCAAAAGTGAAAGTTAAAGACAATTATAAAAAGGGAAATTCGGCTTTTGGTTATTTCAAATAATTTTATTATGTTGAATAAAATGTGTAATTAAATTTAAGAAAAGAATTACTCCACATCAAATCTTTATTAAATTCCATAAACTAATTAAAATAACAAATAGGAAATTAAGTATTAATATAAAATATGATAAATATTAATAATAAACTCTCTTTCAATCAACTAGAATATATAGAAATGTATTTGAACAAGTGATGTAACAACATAAGGAATTATTACAGTTAAAATTAATGTTATTTAAATATTTAAAAACATCTTAAGACACTTGGGATGTCATATTACCACACCGACCCATCTGATGGAAGTTCAAGGTACTTCAACTGGATATGAAATTACCATTTTCTAATGGATTACATGAATAGGAAGTTTATATTAAACAAAAAAACGTTATCTTATTATTTAATAGGTGAATTGTGTTGGTTAATTTAAAATTATGATCTATTAATTGAAACAAGAACTATGATCTTGGTATTTAAGGATAGATGAATTATTCAATAAACTTTAATTTTAAAAATGTGGATTTGATCATAATCATTACATAAAAAATAATTTTATGGATTGAATAAAAATGTTTATCAATGTGGCTGACATGATATTTATATATCCAAGAGATAGAAGTTGATAAATATTTTATATATTAACAATGAGCATGGTTTAAATGTTGATGATTGGTGAGTTGACATTTTCCTTAGTATATAGGTGAATCATAGAATTTATGGGATATTTATTTCCCAATCCATGTATTTGAGGGAAGTGTTTTATAGATTTCAAAAGGAATATTGAAATCCCATGTTGAAACCCATTTAATATTGAATAAAATATTCAAATGTTGTGGATGGAATGTTAATATATATCATCGAGTATGAGATATTTGTTATATGCTGACTTTTTTACAGTAAAAAGGATTGACATACAATTTTTCTACATGTCATGTAGCTAGGTATCAATGTGATTCCATAGAAATACACTTGTTATTATTTAAATAAATACTCAAAAAGCATTGAAATTCTTGAAAATAAACATTTTCGAGCAAGATATTATAATTTACTATAATGGTACATAGATCTAAAAAAGTGGTGAAACTAGAAAGGGGTAATATCAAAAGGATATTTTTTGTCAATTATTTAGAGGGGGTGGGATAATGATGAAAAATTATAATGTAGTTGAAAAATAGTACATGACATGAAGGTATAATATTTCATATATTATTATTAAATGGATATATAAATAGTTTTGGATTAATTTAAAGAGGGAGAAAAATAAAATAGAATTTTTAAAAGTGTAGAGACATAGGGAGTCATATTATTGGGAAAGGGTACAACACATTTAACAATAGATATAGTTTCCAAAACAAACCCAAGAAAACCATATATGAAACACTTAAGCTGACCACCAGGGTAAGAAAAAAACATAGTGGGAATGATTCAGGACAAAAAATAAATAAAACTAGTATAAATAAAATTTAAATGAAAATGAACTGATGCATCCATGAAATATATTCCCACACTAACCCAGATAAGTTTAATAAAGAACATGTGAATCAATATAATATAAAAGAAATCACATAACCTACCTTCAACTTTGTCACACGCAAAATACCCAGTTTCAAAATCTACAATTACATGAGTAAGGAATACCATTGATAAAATAAAGAATGAAAAATATGTATGATATCATTGGGTGATCAGTTTTAGAAATTTAGAAAACCAACAAACTAAACACCATGTGTCACCGTCAAGTCCAAAAACAATAAAATCTCTATAAGAAATCAAGAGTTTAATCAATATTGAAAAATGAGAAAATTGGATGGCCTACCTCACTGTTATACAATCACCGGACCACAAATAATGACATCATCAAAGAAAAAATCAAAAACATAACCAAAAAATACACAATGATAATTGGAAGGCCTTCCTTATTAGGTCGAATAAAATATGAATCTATCTTTGGAAACCATAACAAATATTAAACACTAGATGTTAGATGAGATGTTCAAGATGAGTTCGAGTGTTGTGATTTGAGGTTCGATACACCGAGGAGTACAAGCAATTGGTGGATTCCAAATTAATTTTATGGTATTGTGAAAAGTTTGAAAATGGTTAAGGTTTTTTAATTCGATCAAGACACATTTATAAGAGCTTACAAAAAAACGTTCATAAAGAGTCCTTTTATCTGTTTATATTACTTAAGCACTGATAAAAGGACTCTTTATCAACACTCTTTTAGCACTGATAAAGGTAGATATTTATCAGTACTATAAAAGCACTGAAAAAATCATTATTTATCAGTCCTCAAATTAATGTGTTGATAAAGCCTTATCTTTATCAGGAGTAACAAATCAATGATAAAGATGGTTTTATCAGCCCTTATTACTTAAGCACTGATTAATGGTTTATAATTATAATTTTAAATAAAAAAATGTAAATATTTGTATATACATAAAAAAATTTAAAAATACAATTAAAGAAAATATATCCATTTTTTAATATATATATTATATTTTTTAATTATTTATCTATTATTATAGAAATATCTTTACAAAATATTATTTATAACATTATATATATTTATATAATTATAAAAATATATATTTAATAAATATATGTATATTCATTATTTTTAGTAGATTTATTTTGAATTTAATAATTAGTTAAATATATATAATTAAATATTGGTAATTATAAAAATACTTCAGAAAAATATTTATATATAATTAAAGATATATAATTGTATAAATATATTAAAAGTACATTTAAAAATATATTTATTTCTAATTGTTTTTACAAATATATTTTTATCATTATTAATGAAATTTAATTTTAAAGGGATGTATATATTTTACAAATGAGTGAAGTTTTATAAATTAAGAATTAATAAACTTTAAAAATATCGAAAAAATGGATTAGTTTTATGTGTGTTCATTGTATATAAAAATAGATTAATTATGTACATATGAAATCAATTTAACATATATTTGATCTAGGTTAAATTGAAAAAATAGTCGAAATTCAATTATATGTCAATTACTATGTAATTAGTCACTATTTTTAATTCATATTAATTTTTAATTTTAAACCATTATTCAATAAATATATTAATATTTAAGGTAAATAACATAATTATTCTATATTATATAAATCATATTTATATACATAAATATATATCTATATGTTTATTATATATAATTTAATAACATTAATTATCGTAATTATCTAATTTATAAAATGTCTAATATTTAATAATTTTTAATCAAATTATTCATTTTTTGGAATAAATATTTAATTAACAAAACTTTTATCATTTTTTTAATAAAATCATTTGTTATTTTTAATTTTTTTATTCAGACCTTTATCAGTAGTAAAAATGATGATGAGAGAAATATTTGTCATTACTGAAATTAAAGCGCTGATAAATGGTGCCATTTAACAGCACTAAAAATAATGTTTGGATAAATTTTCCTATATCAACACTAAAAAAATGTTTTGGCAAAAGGTTAAATTTTTTAGTGCTTTCTTTAGCGCTAATAAATATGGTATTTTGGGAATTTTCTCTAGTGTTGATCAATACGAGAATTGTTAAACAAATGTTTTGTAGTAGTACTACCACAAACTACGATGTACCAAGGGAATTGGAATTCAATGAAAAAAAATTAAAAGCCTTCAGATCGAATTTGAATCAATGGGTAGAGTATCCCCAACCTTTTGGAAGAAGAAAAATCAATTTAGAGTTTAAATATAGAAAAAATGATGGGTTTAGGGATTAAAAAGAATGAGATCTCTTTATTGAATATCACTAATAAACTATGCATAGTAAGCTACGCAGTTAAGACAAATTGTATTTTAATCATGTGCCATCCTCAATCTCAATGAACACCTCAAATGATTGGCCTTCAACAATAGACAAACCATGCGTCAACCATGAAAAATCCCATTGGCCCACTTTTCATGGTTTTTCCTAGGTGGCTGCATGGTTTGGAAAAACCGTGCTCCTCCTCTCTAGGCCCATCATAAATTTTCATGGTTTCCTACTTGCTTTTTAGGAATTCCACTTAGAATTGTCAATCTATGAACCATTATTAAATCCCGAAAAAATATTCCAAAATTCAGCCAAACACTCTAAATGTTCACCAAAACATTCTATATACTATAAAATTACAAAGGAAGGGTTTCATAAATGAAACTGGGTGTTCTACATTCTCCCCACCATTAGCCCTTCTATTCCAGAATATGAAAATATTTCCAAAAAACCAACACTGGACTGATGCTTTTCCCATGAAAAATATTCTCTTTCCTATCCAAAATTTGAATCGTAAAATGTACCAATGATGTATCTGTCTCTAGGTCAACATGATCCCTTCAAATCACATGGTTAGTATTAGTCTAATACATTTTCAACTAAGATGCATGAATTTTTTTTGAACTGCATAGAACTTTGGTGGTAAACCCAACTGATATGCCACCTCACCAACTCATTCAGTTACCTCAAAAGAGACTCTGTATCTATGAGATAACTTTCCTTACATTCAGAAATGAAGATGTACAAGCCTTATATATATCATCAAGAATACATGATCACTCACTTTAAATGATAACGATTGTTGATGATGATCCACAAATGAATTCTAATGACTCTTACTCATCCTTTAATACCTTGGAATTATATATAAAATATTTGAAAATTAAATGGGATTATTTTGAGATCAGTATCTGAGAGAGCATGTGATTCTGAGGCCTGGAGTTGCTAGAATGTATTTTCTAACTTATTTTAAAGTTCATTAAATAATCATGTGATCGGGTCTTTCTAAATTTTAAACCGGTTCCCAGATCAAAATTATGACAACACCGTGGAACAAAGAGTGCCATGATTCACCTAGGAAGGGCCTAACATCAACCAACATGGGTCGACCAAAAAAGATAGTTTTCAGGACATTGAGAACAAAAATAAAGTAAATTTAAAAATTAATTTTATTATATTATTTTTATCACTGTGTAGTGACTCATCATTATTGTGGTAAATAGATGAGGCTACACTAAATATGTTAATTACCATCATTAATGAATCAATGCGGTGACACTGGAATGCACATAGTGCCTTTATTATTTAATTAAATGGTGATTCTGGGATGAAAAAAACCTTGGACTTCCTCTGATGAATGACGAAGGAAACCTCTCCAATGACAAATGACAAAGAATAAAAAAGTGACGATTAAATCCTTAGAGAGAAGATTTGGGACCATAGATCAATGGATGATGATGGATGATCATCAATGATCAATATCCTTTTTCCTAGGTAGGGGTTTATTCATTGTGATTTTATTTCTTATTCCTTCTTTCTAAAACAATGAATGCATACCAATGGACTAACAGGTTGATCAGTTCGTCATTTGTTCTTTAAAAAATGGATTTTTTAGGTTGGGGGTATAGGAAATTAGACCCATGATAGATTTTTAAACCTCCTTCAAATATGATTATTATTTATTGGGTGGAAGGATAATTCTTACAAAAACAAGCCACGGACCCCTCCATTGAGGGTGATCTTGTGGTCATTAATACTGAACCCCTAGATTGAAGGAAATGAAACATTGAACTCATTGTAGTGACCCCGATGCTCCCAGTATCCCGGAGGAACTCGCGGTTCAGAAAACAAACCATCAGAGAAATTCTAGTGGTATGTGTATGGAACCATCGGCATGTCAGTAGTGACAGTGTCCATTGCAGGTGAGAGGCGGCATGCCCCAGCGGTGCGTTGTGGTGGCGGAGGATGCGGCTAGTAGGGGCCACAATGGTGTCGGTTGGTGGTGTCGGTCGGGTGTTGAGTCAACGGGAACGGCCTGTGGGGAGGGTCACAGCTTGTGATGGCACACGGTCCATGATGTAATACATGCAGAGGGAGGTGGCTAGCCTCCACTGGTCTTGTTTTTTCTCAAATTGGACGACAGTGGAACTTCAGGCTAAACCCATGTTGGCCTGCTGATGCAGCTTTGGCTGATTCAGTAAACCGGACCACTGGGTGGCCCATGATATAGAAGAGTTGGCCCGACAATGCTAGTGGGGCCGGATGGGATATCGAGCCACTGGGCAGCCTAGCTGGAAAGAACTAGTTCGACTATGTTGGACCGAACTGGATGAGAACCGTGTTGCTAGGTGACCTGGCAGGCTAGACCCACGATCGAACAGGGTTGTGTCCAGCAAGGTCCAATTGGCTTTCCCACTATTCTAGGATGGGTTGGTTCATCTGAAATGGGTTAGGTCATGTGGGACCCTTGGGTCGGGTTGATCGGGATGGTTCGACCAAGTCACATTGGGCCCAGACGTAACCGACTTCTGTTTACTAAAATGAAAATATCTTTCAGACCAGGCATCCGATTGATGTGCCATATATGGAATTAGGATCCATATGATGAAACTGTACTTTTGATATAATATATGGTACATTTAGTGGTATTCAATATTTTACCGAATGATTGATGACTAGATTCTCCTAGAATCATTCCTACTGGAGAGTGGGAATCCACCGGTTGGTTGTGACATGAAGGATATGATGAGCGAGAACTCAGTGGAGTAGTCACAGAGCATACATCAATGGTCCAGTAGACGAGTGGGCCTCTATGGTCCAATAGTCGAGAAGATCTCCATGGTTCAATATCCGATCAGACCTCGGTGGTCCACTAGCCGATAGAACCTCAATGGTTCCATAGATTAGTGGACCTCAGTGGTCCAGTAGTGGAGCAGACCTCAATGGTCCCGTAAATTAGTAGACCTCACTGTTCTATTATTAGAGTCGACCTTAGTGGCCCAGTAGAAGATCAGACCTCAGTGGTCCAACATCTGAGTAGACCTCAGTGGTCCACTAGCTGAGAAAATCTTTGTGACTCATCAGGGATGAGTCCCTCAGCAATACAAGATGATTCAGCTTTATGAAAAATAATCATAAATTCTATAATTTGAGTTATACTTGGGGTGAGTTGTCTTTTCATTGTGGTTTTGATTTGTGTTATTGAATTGTGGTATTTCCATTGTGGTTTTGGGTCCGTACTAAGTATTTTATTAATCACCCATGCATGGTCTTTATCTTCATGTGTTGTGCATCATGCAGGTGGTCGACACTTCTATAGAGACCTTGGGGGTCCAAGACCAGGTGGTGGTCAGTTATACGGGACAGAAATGCATTCTTATATGCCTATACATAGATACCGTTCACCTAACCTTCAGGTAGGGTCTTGAGTGGAATGACCATGGATGTTTTACTTTCATTTATGGTTTCGGAATTGTATTCTATCCCATTTATCTTTCAGTTTGTACCATACTCTCATTAGTTTTCTCAGTGACAATTTTTTTTTGCATTGTGTTTACATTCCCCGGTTTGAGCTTTGTGAATGTGTAAAATTTTAATTGATAATGCCTTCCCTTTTTTCTACATTCCTACTCGATTCTAGTCTCCATACCCTAGCCTATGGAAGGCGGTCTTGGGGTAGTCATGGCCTGGGCTTCGTATGATGCATCATGAAAAAGTTGTATCCGAGGGTGTACGATTCAACAAGAAAAACTAAGAGTTTGTAAATATTTATGGGGAAATAGTGTTAACTATTTTGAGATCATATTTCAAGCTAAGGAGTCTAGTGTTGGTGTGGTGGTCAACATATCCATACACCAGGACCCTGAATTCTACATTCCTACACAGTACATGAAAAAACTAGTGGCAAGCATCTTTGAATGGTTTCTCCGGATATTTCCTAGTCAGAGTCAGCTCACCAGGTATAATATATTAATCTTGGTTAATATTGATCTCATTTAGGATGCATATATGTTGATAGCCAGCCAAGATTACAATTCGTGACCACGAGGATGGAACATAAAGTTATGAAGCTTCATTACATGGACCATTTTCAGATATGGTACCTTGAGGTTATGTCACAGCTATACCATCACCCGTTGGTCATCAGTTACTTGGGCTGCTTCCCATATAGGATGCATATAAGATCAATGCCTTACCAGGGTTCCAGAGACAGAGACCTCCCAAGTTTAGGGGAGGGAAATATCCTTAGGTCACGGATGATTGGCTAGAGCCAGTGATGTGAGTCTTTCTCTTAGTGAGGATTCCACTTGAACATATGGTAGTTATAGCTGCGAGCCTTCTGCTCAGATCAGTAGGGAGATGGTAGAGTTGGATGATCCAGAAATATAAAGAGGTGAGCCTCACCTGGTATGAATTTGAATGACTTTTTAGGGGGGAGGTCTTCCTCGTGATGTTTCCATCAGTGCACATAGAGGATCTACTTAACCTAAAGTAGGGTATCCTGACATTGGCTGAGTACTCTATGAGGTTCACAATCCTCTGTTCTTACACTACAGATATGTTACTAGCCCCTATCTTGAAGTCCTAGATTTTCGAGTAGGGACTCTAACAAGAGATTTTGGAATTAATGATTTCTATCAGCATTTCTACATAGGATATGGTGCAGGAGACTTCTCTATTAGTGTACAGATTCATCGCATAACAGGAACCGACAGTGGGAGCTACCACAGGGTGAAAAGTGTCCATTTCATCTGTGCATGGTAACAGATAGATGATGTTGAGCCCCAAATAGGCCAGACCATCCAAGGGATGACCCCAGATCTTAGGTTCGGCAGTACGAGGCACCCAGGGTAGAGGGAGTCATCAAAGGAGTAGGGTATACTACATGTGCAGTGGGTAGGGGCACATGGATTAAGATTTCTCGAATCACGACGCAGAGGACTGACAGACTATCAGGGGACCATTGAAGAAGTGGTGAAGATAGTAAAAAAGAAATTCTCCTAGAAGATGATTTAGAAGATGAGTGGTACGCAAGGTAGGAGGTGGGAGTAGGTATGAGGTATATCCACCACCATCCCTAGGTGGTCCACCACGGTCTCCAAGAGTAGGTGGACAAGGGAGGGCCCAACTATAGGAAATATAGGCCTATGGTCTCGTTGTCTCAGATATTATATGAGGTACTATCTATGTGTTCTCTACTTTAGATGCATTTCTTATAGAAACAGGTTCCAGTAATTGTTTCCTTGTTACAGACCTTCTTCAGAGCTCAGATATTCTGATCTATCAATTGGCTAGATCCTTATGATTAGAGACTCTTATGGGAGGGGATCTGAAGATCACACACATGTTCCAAATGAGTCAGATTATTCTTGGAGTTTATGGCTTCGGCTGAGGAATCCTAGTATTATCGTTGAGGCCTTATGTTAGTTCCACTAGACTAGATACCCTGAGAGTTGGGGTGAATTAGGGTATGACAGATTAAAACAACTTCCCCTTCTATTCTTGTTTTTATATTAGGAAAAAACCTCTTCTCTCTCTATCCCATTGAAAATTGTGAATAAACCAAAAATCATGGACATGAAACAACATTTTTTACTTGGTTCACCCTCACTAGGCTATGTCCAAGGAGCGTACACTTGTAGTGTTCCAATGTACCAATTCCACTATAAGCACACTACTGTTTACATGTTTGAAGCTGACTCACTATCCCTCCTGGTTTACAACCACTCAAAATTTGAGAACTCATTTCTCTCTCAACTGAAGAGAGATCACTAATTCTTCAGAAGATCCCCTCATTGTTTATAGACCTATATATCTCTTAATTACCACTTATGAATGAATCTTCCACTGTATGTTGATTATCTATTTATGTACAAATTTCATCCACTTATGAATACCCATTTTCCACTAAACACTAAGAAACACACTTTGGAAACACCTTCGTAATAAACCCTACTTTGTGAGGCTCCCAATTTGGTAAAGCTCAAACAATCCATTGTGAATATCCGGACTTTTCACACAGCTCAAGCCTTCTCAAATCATAGGCCATCATGGAGCACAAGTCATCATAGAGCGACTTCCATCGCAAAGCTCACTAAGCCAGCATGGAGCACACAACATTCGCAGGGCTAGAATAGCCACCACGAAGCTCTTCTTTTGTGAATCAAGATTTCTTCACGAACCACCTTCATGAGTCGAGAGCAAAAGATTTTTTTCCAATACTATCTTCTTCCCCTGAGGAGGTTGAGGTCTATTTATAGGTGATTCCAACAACCCTCTAACATTCCGAGCGATGTTAATGCCCCGTCAGCTTAAATCACGATGCTTTGAAGTTCCCACTGACATTCTCTCAAAATCGTGGATCTCCACGTTAATTTTATGAACACAGAGCTCGTAATAATTGCATAGTGTCCCGTCAATTCTTTCGCGCCTTCGTCGCGAAGCTCCAATCGCAATGCACTTTACCGCCGCAATGCTCTTCAGCTATGCCCTTTTCAAAGCTTATCGTAATCATGAAGAATCTCCATCAAAATTTTTCTATTCTTCATGAAATCTATTCCATGAAGCCAATCTTCGTGAAACTCATTCATTTTTCATATTTTGATCAGATCTTCAAGGAAATCCTTATTTTACGATGGTCACCAAAATCCAAATTTTGGACCGCAAAAATTTGGAAAACACTAGAATATAGCACCACCTTGTATATGTTATTCTATACCATCTCCAGATCCTCTGTTCCTTTATCATGGCTCTTTATCAACATGGATTGTCAACAACATCTCTGGAACTGTACAATTCACCATGGAAACCTACATTGTCAACAAACACAAGAAACCCAAAAATACCGCAATGATACCTTGAGGGATTTTTTACCAACACCATACGACATTATTCTGAGTATAGACTAGATATCTGCAGTGCATGCTCATATAATAGTTTTACGCACACAATGCAGTGTGTCCATAGAGATGGGAACTGGTTTTCCCCTTTCGATGAGAGGGAAATTTGTGTAGTGCATGCTAGACTCACACATAAGATGGTGCAACCGATCACTCATAAGTTGGCAAGAATGACCCTCAGTGTAGTGGTTGGAACTGGACCACAATTTCCTATGGTGGTAGATGAGAACATGGAAGTCTTTATAGATGATGTTCCACAACTACCTCATCGACGAAAGGTAGACTTAGGCATTGATATGTACAATGGGATGACACTAATATCTATACATGCATATCAGATGGCTCTGTAGAGCTCTTGGAGATGAGGGTATAGTTGGAGGACTTTGAGAGGAATGTGTTCGTAAGGTCAAGAATTTTACCATAGGAATCCATGGTGTTGTTTTCCAAGAAGGAAGACGGGACCATGAGGATATGAGTGGACTTATAGCACCTGAACCAAGTGACTATAATGAACAAGAATCCTCTACTAAGGATTTATATCCTCTTCTATTAGCTGAAGGAAGTGAGATTGCCCCTAAAGATAGACCTCAGATCAATCAATCACCATCTTCTAGTACGAGATGGGGAAATCTTGAAGATGACTTTCATATGTATCTACGACCACTATGAATACATAATGATGTTTTTTGGAATGAAAAACACCTCATTAGTGTTAATGGGACTCATGAATAGGATCTTCCAAATATAATTGGATTGGTTTGCAGTGTTCTTCATTGATGAAATCATAGTGTATTCAGCATCTAAGGAGGAGGATGCAATAAACCTAAGGATAGTTCAGGACAAACTCTGAGAGAACCATATTTATATAAATCTCTTGATGTGTGATTTAGGGATAAAAAAGGTCCACTTTCTGGGACATTTCATCTCATAGGATTGAGTTTTGGTGGATCCAGTGAAGATCGACACATTTATTTCTTTGGACCCACCCAAGAGTGTTAACAAGGTGCAGAGTTTCCTTGGGCTAGCTAGGTACTATCAGAGTTCTCTACCGAACTTATCTAGAGTGGAAGAACCCGTGAAGGCATTGTGCATGAAGGGAAAGCCATTCTTGTAGACAAAAAGATGCCAGCAGAGCTTTGAACAGCTAAGGCAGAGCATGATGATTTCTCCTATCATGATGCTTCTAGAGGAGGGAACTGACTACGTTGTGTTATGTGATGCATCAGGAACCGGGCTTGGTTGTGTCCTGATGCAAGGTCAAGTAGTTATTGGTTATGTCTCATGATAATTGAGACCAAACGAGATGAACTATGCAACCCATGACAATTAGTTGGCAGCGATAATCTTCACACTAAATTTGTGGTGACACTACCTTATGGAAAAATGATTCATCATCTACTCAGACCATAGCAGTCTCAAGTATATCTTTTCACATAAGGATACGTAATTGAGAAATTGATGTTGGGTAGTGTTCCATTGGGACGTTGACTTTTAGATAGTATATACTCATGGGAAGGGGAACACGGTAGTAGATGCTCTCATCATGAGGTTGATTTTACAGTTACTGAACGGGGCCTCAAAGAAGTTTTCATTTCTTCATATATCCTTTGTGGATAGAGATAAGTAAACTTTTCATTGGTCTATCATAGTTTCCCCTCCACTATTATAAAAATTTATGGAGGTTCTACTTAGATATTCCATCTGCAATACTACACGTGCCTAGATGTCCACAAGGCATGTCGTTGATGGATATTCGAAAGGTGGGTAGCATTTCATCTTTTTCAGGGGACGTGATGTATTATCAATGGAATTTAGGGAGAATGTGTTGAGGGTGTTACATACATCCCCTTTAGGGGTACATCATGGTGTGGAAAAGATGTTCTAGGACCTTTGACGTCAGTACTGGTTTTTAAGGATGAAGAAGGAAGTGGAGGAGTTTGTCTTGAGATTCCTCACTTGTAAACAAGTGAAAGATGAGCACTAGATTCTAGTAGGTTTGACACAAAACCTCAAGGAACCAGAGTGGAAGTGGGATGTGATATTTATGGACTTCATGATTGTCTTACCACATACATCCAGAGGGCACGATACCATCTAGGTGATCGTAGAACAACACACAAAGTCTGTTCACATCCAACCCATTCAAGGGAAGGGTTCAGTAGAGAGCTTGGTATGCCTCTACATGTAAAAGATGGTTCGACTCTATGGAGTCCCATGGCTCTTTGTACCACCTCTAGATTGTCTGTTCCTTTGTCACGACTCATTGTCAACATGAATTGCAAACAACATCTTTGGAACTAGACAACTCACCATGGAAACATTCATTATCAACAAGCACAAGAAACCCAAAAATACTGCAATGATAACTTGAGGGATTTTTTCCCAAAAATATCCCCTTTTGGGTTTGTTGGAAACACTTATCATAATTATTATATACACTTTGATACCTCTTTGAAGATCCATCCATCATCACCCAGCCTTCACCTCTTAAGATTCAGATAGTGACCAAATATTCACTCACCACAAACTCTCAGCCCACATTAGCAATGCTCAAAATGAGAAACAAGTGTAGTATGAAAATTTCATCAATTAATCACTTCATTTCAGACACCAATTATCGATATCTACCTGATACCAATTTTCAAACTGATATAAATTGTTGATCGCTGGAATCCCACAAACACCATTCCAACGCCAATGCCACTCTTCTGCTTTTGTCACGATCCTTAAATATCGTGTTCTATATTCTTTAATCAATCACTTATATCATTATAAGATTTAAAAATTTCCCCCTATCTTATTACTCACCTTATCTCACTGCTCCACCTGTCAGCTTATCCCCATATCATTCATGATTTATCAAATAGCAACATTATCACACTGTCTCCCCCTTGAACAAGAATTGTTTTCTCCCCCTATTTCAATGAACCTAGAGGGAACTTATTTACGGATATAACAGGGTAAAAACACATATTAGTACATTAGTGAAAAACACATAACACCATGGGGATAGGTGGTTCCACATCCACAATTTTTCAATTGCGGGGAGTCGACTAAATGGCTAGAGTCAGTCGATGCCTTTCAAAGGCTTTCTTGGGTAAGGACTTTATCAGAATGTCTACAAATTATAGTTCTGTAGGCACATACTCCAACTTCATGATTTTCTACTCAACCTTATCTATGATAAAATGATACTTTATCTCAATTTTCCTGATCCTTGAGTGATGGACAATATTTTTTCTGAGAATTATAGCACTTGAGTTATTGCACTAGATTTTGATTAGAGATTTCAATTCAACTCCAATATCATCAAGCTACAGCTTCATCTACAATAATTGGGTGAATTATTGAGTGGATGAAATATACTCATCTTCTGCGGTGCTTAATTAAATGCAATATTTCCTCTTGCTTAGCCATGTAATACATAGTACACTAAGATTCAAAGCACCTCCTGTTGTTGATTTTCTGTCATCTGGTGAACCGACCCAATCTGCATCAGTATATGCTAATAACTCTGACTGAGATTTACCACTATATATCAAGACCAAATCTATTGTTCCATTGATATACCGATGTATTATTTTCAATGCAAGAATTTTTATTTCCTTGGGATTTTTTTGATATCTTGCTTCTTATCTTGTGGAGAAAAAAATATCAGGTCTCATCACCATCACGTACAGTAACCTCCCAATAATCTACATGTATTCTATGATATTAACTACCTCACCATTATCATCTTTTGATAATATCATCCTAGCTGCAACTAGAGTCTTCATCTCCTTGGAATTTCCCATTATTTTGTCACCTGTAAACCAAGGATAAAGGTCATCTCACCAATCATAGACATCTTGAACTCATGTTTCATGAATTCAGAAAATTGTATACACTATGCTTCATCTGATCCACCAAATATTATGTCATCGACATAAACTAGCACCATCATCCATTGATTACTGTTTTTGATGAAATAGAGATTGTAATCGACTCCCCATGCTAGAAACCAAGCTTTTTCAAGTACTAATCAAGCCTTGATTACCATGATCTTGGTGCTTGTTTAAGACCATAAAAGGCATTCCTCAGTTAGAAAACCTTTTTCTCATCCTCATGAATGAGAAAATCATCTATCTGATCAATATATACTGCTTCCTCTAGAACCCCATTCAAAAATAATGATTTGAAATCTATCTAGAAAACTCTTATCTTTCGTTGCAGAGAAATGGCTAGAAATAATTTGACTGTCTCTAGTCTCGCAACTGGTGAAAATGTCTAATCAACATTTTATTTCCTCTATATAGGAGAATCGTTTGCACACCAGTATTTCTTTATTCCGAATAATTGTTCCATATTCATTCATCTTGTTGTGATAGACCCATTAATTCCTGATGAAATTTTTATCTGCAGGCCTTGAAACAATATCCCATATTTGATTTTTCTCAATCTGATCAATCTCATCATTCATTTCCTGAACCCAGTTTTCATATTTAGCTACATCAACAACGAATTTTGGATCAACCTGAGATAGGAAATATGTCTGCTGTAGTGATTTCATTCTTCTTGTCTGAACTGGAGCTGACTGATCACCAATGATATTATTCCTGTCAATTTCAGCTCGACTCCTTGGCTTTTGTGATGATACGAATTTTACTTTCTCATGCTCATCATCAGTATCTTCTTCTGAATCAACATCATCCACTTATACTCCCCCTGCGTTGCTCTCTTCCCCATCACTATCATCAGGAAGTTATTCACTGTTCTACTGAGTGATCTCCTAATTCTCCACTAATGCCTTTCTTTTCCCTAAGTAGCCAAGGAATATCCCCTCATCTTCTCATGACTCGTATTTCCTATGACTTTCCTTGTTGATGATAAAGAAATTACTTCAAAATATTTAAAATTATTTCATTTTTTGGATTCTTTCCATACCACATATCCTACGGAGTCTTTCCTTTCTTCAGACACAATAGATCCCTCTTATAAATGTAGACTGGTGTCAAAACTACTTCCTTCCATAATTTCTCTGGTTGGTATTTTTCAATTAGCATAGTTCTGGACATGTTTTTGATGATATGATTTATCCTTTAAACCACTTCATTCAATTTGGTAGTTCTCACTGAGGAAACTTGATGCCTTATCCCATGTTTCTTGGGATAGCCTTCCACCTGACTGTTTGTGAATTATGTACCATTATTAGTACGAAGCTTCAAAATTTCCTATCCAAGCATCCTTTCACACTCCCTCCAGTATTTTTTTAAGCATCTAAAAACATACGACTTATTGGAAATAACAAATACCCATGAAATTCTTCTATATTCATCAATAAAAAGAACATGGTACCTCTTTTCGTCAATTTCTCTTGGTGTGATAGGACCACAAATATCAGCATGCACTAATTCGAGGAATCATGTTAACTTCTTTTACTTTTACTTATACATATTTCTGATGAGCTTCCCTTATTGGAATGCATTGCACGTGTGAGTACAATGATGTGATATCTAAGGGAGGTCTCTTGCTGCATCACACTTTACCAGATCTTACAGGGATGGTTGGAATAGATGACCAAGTCATTTATGCCACAACTTGTTTTCTTCCTCTATGGACAGAAAACACATATCTTTTTCTCCACTTACTAGGTAGAGATTTCCATTTTTTATTTTTCCCTATAGAAGCACTTCCCTATCTCTTCCTTTGACGATACACATCTTCTTAGTAAACCTTATATAATTTTCTTAGTCACATAGTTGAGTGACACTTAGAAAATTGTGACTGAGGCCTTCTAATACTAATACATCATCATGTATCCTCTCTTTACCCCCAAGCATGTCCTTTCTTGAGCCAATAATCTTCATACCTTCATCATTTACAAACTTTAAAACTCCTTCTTTGTCATATTTTATGGTTGTAACAAGATCCTTATTACCTGTCCTGTGATATGTGTAACCACTGTCCGGGATCTACACACCAGAGCGATCTGATTCTTCAAGGGCAGTTTCTGCTACCACTGAATTCTCAACCTTTATCTTCTTGGTCCATATTCTTTCCTTCAAACTTGTCATGAATTGAGACTTCTGATCTTTATCAGAGTATGATGGACCAGCTCCATCTTTCAAAGCTGCAAATCTATTTTTCTTTTTCAAATCAACTGTTGGTTCATTGATATGCTTCTTGCGAACATTTTAATTCTAATTTGGCACAATCCTTTGTATGGTCGAAGTATATTACCTATCCATGTGTCTTAATCCTCTTCACCAAAAATAGTGTCCTTCGAAACATGTTCTGAAAAACCATTCTTTGTTTGGCTGCCACATCTGTTCATGTGACCTTAGATATCTCAAGGATATGGAACACACAGACTATGAATGTCCAATATATCTACAATAATAACACCTGATATAAGGTTCATTCCTTCATGTCACTTCTACACTTCTAGTTTCTCCTTGGGATCTCTGAATATTCTGATTCTTCTTTGTGCCCAAATCAACCTTCAATCTTGGAATGGGTGCTTGCAGTCTGACTCTAATTTTTACAACTTTTTGTTTTTGATGAATCCCAGAATCAACTTTTACATATGAGCTCGATTGGTTCTTCTTTCCTACTAAACTACTGGGCTCCTCTTTCATCTTTTCAGTCTTCGGAATGACCTGATTTCCCAAGAACATTTTGGGGATCAAAGGTTTTTCCTGGTCTTTAACTTTTATCTGCAGACAAAAAATATTCTCTTCAAGCTCTTCGATATGCTTGATGTGATATTTCACTATTACATTCATGTCATCATTCTCCTTCTTATGTTCTACAATCCTAAGTTTGAACTCACTATCTGACTCAAAATTATCTGGTATTAATGACTTGAGTTTCTCAATTTCATCTAATAAATCATACTTTTCTTCTTCTTGTGGCGGCATGTAGAGTTTGGTATCATGGACCACTTTTTTGTCTTTCTTTGTTTTGGCTCTCCAAATATCTATTTATTTGAGAGCAGCTTCTAATTCAGCTTCCATGTCAACTCTACCCTCAACTCCTTCTTCTTCTTATTTATCTTCAGTTTTCATCATTCTGATAACTACCGATAGCTTCCACCAAAGCATTTTCTCCACGATCTTGGAAGTTGTCTATCGCTTCAACCCCCTCAACCTCAAACTCATGTAAACTGTCACATTCTTTTGAAATAAGGTTCTTCTTCCTAATGAAATTTCACTTTAACTATTTATTTCCTTTCCTATAGTATGAAGACTTTATCTTGGGAATTTTGATTTCATCGACATCATCATCCTCTTAGAACTTTTTGGGGCACATTGCCGCAAGATTTTCAACATTTCCACATCTAAAACAAGCATGTGGAAGTTTCCATTTAATCATTCCTTTTCCACTTTGATGATTTGAGGAGAGAAATGAAACCAACTTATATATCTCTTCTTCTTTCATAGAATCATCAATGGTAAGCTTCTTTATGGCTTTGAATTCCACTTCTTTGGATTTCCCCTTTTTAAAACATTGTTATCATCATACTTCATTTTATATGAAATAAGGGTGTTGTGCATGTTATCTAATACCAGCTCTTTCGGGTGTTTATCTTCCAATACTGAAACATTCAGATTTAACTGAGGTTGAAGTTTCTTTCAGATGTGCTTCACAATCTTTATGACTTCAATAACATCACTAAGACCTCACATGTCCTCCACTACAACAGTTACCCTGTCAATGAATGCATCAAAAGAATTATTCGGGTTGATTCATAGATCTTCATACTTATTCCACAACACTTGCAACTTTGCTTCTCTGACCTTTGTATCTCCTTCATATATATTTAATAGCTTTTAACACATGTATTGTGAGGTTCTTCATGAAATATCCTTTGTATAGATAGCATTGGATAGGTATACCCCTAAAGCATTGAATCCCTTTACGTTAGCATCCAATTATCTTCGTCGAACTTTTGATAATGCACTACTATTAATATCAGCTGGGATACCGTACATTGTTACTATAAAAATATTCATTCCAAAAGATCAAAAGTAGTGTAGCATATGATTCTTCCATTGCTAAAAATTGTTCCCATAAAATATCGGAATCCCTTTATGATTGATGGACTCCATTTGAGAGAGAAACTGATATTATTCTTTCATATGATACCAATTGTTAGGTCCACTAGGCTAGATACACAGAGAGGGGGATGAATCTGGGTATGACAGATTAAAACATCTTCCCCTTCTGATCTCGTTTTGTTGTTAGACAAACCCTACTTCTCTCTCCTTCCAATTGCAGAGTATGAATAATCCTTAAAGCATGCACATGACACATCAATTTTTACATGGTCCACCCTCACTGGGATACATTCAAGGAGCATACACCAGTTATGTTCCCATGTACCAATTCCACTATAAGCTCACATTTTTTGACAAGTTTAATGTGGACTCACTGTCCCTCAATGTTTATAACCACTCACAATTGTCGAACCGACTACTCTCTCAACTAAAGTGAGATCACTTCTTATTCAGAATATCCACTCATAGTTTATAGACTTGTAGGTGTCTTTATTACCACTAATTAATTCATCCTCCACTATATGTATATTCTCTATTGATGTCCAAATTTCATCCACATATGAATACCCATTTTCCACTGAAAACTAGGAAACACACTTTGGAAATGCCTTAGTAAAGCACCCTACTTCGCGAGGCTCCCAATTTCGCAAATCTCAAATAAGACTTCATGAAGATCCTTCCTTTTTGTGATGCTCAGGGCTTCTCAAAGCTTAGGCCATCATGGATATCATGTTGTCACAGAGCAACTTCCTTCGCAAAGCTCACTGATCCAACACGGAGCAATTGACTTTCGCGGGGCTAGAATAACCACTGCAAAGCTCTTCCTTCGCGAAGCACACTATCTTCGTAAACCACCTTCATGAGTTGAGAGCAAAATATTTTCTTCAAAAACTCTCTTCACCTCCCAAGGGGGTCATGGTCTATTTATAGGTGATTCCACCAACCCTCGAACCTTCTGCACGAAGTCAACACCAGGTCAGCTCAAATCACAAAGCTCTGAGGTTCCCCCCGAAATTCTCTCAAAATCATGAAGCATCACGGAAATTTTCGGATCGCAGAGCTTGTTGTAATTGCATATAATCCCGTCAATTCATTCATGCATTCGTCATGAATCTCCACTCGCAATGCACTTCACCACCATAATTCTCTTCAACTCTACCATTCGCGAAGCTTTTCGAAATCACGAAGAATCACCGTTAACATTCTTCTAGTCTTTTTGAAATCCAATCCATGAAGCCTATCTTCGCGAAAATCTTGCCTTTGCCATATTTTGATGATATCTTCAAGGAAATTCATATTTTGAGATGCTCACCAAACTCCAAATTTTGGGCCCCAAAAATTTGGAAAACAATAGAAAATGACACCACCTTGTATTTTTTCTTCTATACCGCCTCCAGATCCTCTGTTCCTTTATCATGGCTCTTTGTCGACATGGATTGTCAACAATATCTGTAGAACTCTACAATTCACCATGGAAACCTACATTTTCAAAAAAAAAACAAAAGCAACCCAAAAATACTACAATGATACATTGAGGGATTTTTTCCCAACACCTTATGACATCATTCTGAGTATAGACTAGATATCAACAGTTCATGATCAGATAATAGTTTTAGGTGCACAATATAGTGTGTCCACAGAGATGGGAACTGGTATTATTTTTTCGGTGAGAGGAAAATTAGAGTAGTGCGAGATAGACTCACACATAAGAGGGTGTAACTGATCACTCATATGTTGGATATAATGACCCTCAGTGTAGTGGTTGGGACTGGTCCACAGTTTTCTATGGTGGTAGATGAGTACAAGGACGTCTTTATAGATGATGTTCGAAGACTACCTCATTGAGGAATGGTAGACTTCGGCATTGATCAGTACCGTGGGATGACACTTATATCTACAAATTCATATCATATGGATCCCCAGAGCTCTGGGAGATGAGGGTATAGTTGGAGGACTTGTAGAAGAATGGGTTCATAAGGCCATGAATTTTACCTTGGGAATCCCAAGTGTTGTTTTCCAAGATGGAAGATGGAAGCATGAGGATATGAGTGGACTTAGAGAACCTAAACTAGGTGACTATAATAAAAAAGAATCCTCTACCAAGGATTGATAACCTCTTCTATCACCTGAAGGAAGAAAGATGGTCCCCAAAGATAGACATTAGATCAAGTTATCACCATCTTCTTGTATGAGATGAGTACATCTCGAAGATGACTTTCAGATGTCTCTACGAACACTAAAAATACATAGTGATTTTTTTGGCGTGACAAGTGCCCCATCAGTGTTAATGGGACTCATTAATAGGATATTCTAACTGTTCTTAGATATGTTTGTAGTTGTTTTCAATAATGAAATATTAGTGTATTCATAAAATAAGGAGGATCATGCAATAAACCTAAATATGGTTCTGGACAGACTCCGAGAGAACCATATTTACATAAATATCTCGAAGTGAGAGTTTTGGATACAAAAGTTCCACTTTCTGGGACATTTCATCTCATAGGATGGAGTTGGGGTGGATCTAGTAAATATTGACACATTTCCTTCTTAGGATCCACCCATGAGTGTTAACGAGGTGTAGAGTTTCCTTGGGTTGGCTATGTATTATAAGAGTTTTGTACATAACTTCTCAAGATTGGAATCACCCTTGAAGGCATTGATTAAGAAGGTAAATCCCTTCTTGTAGACAAAAAGATGCCAGAAGAGCTTTTAACAGCTGTGGAAGAGCTTGACGAGTTCTACTGTCATGAGCCTTCCAGAGGAGGGAACCGACTACGTGGTGTTATGTAATGCCTCAAGAACCGGGCTTGTTTGTGTCCTGATGTACGTTCATGTTGTGATTTCTTATGGATCATGATAATTGAGACCAAATGAGATGAACTATGCAACCCAAGACAATGAGTTCGCAACATTAGCCTTCACACTGATGTTGTACCGACACTACCTTATGGTAAAATGATTCAACATCTACTCAGACCATAGGAGTCTCAAGTATATATTTTCACATAAGGATGTGTAACTGAGAAAATGATGTTGGGTAAAGTTCCTCCAGGACCTTGGATTTGAGATAGTTTATACTCATGGAAAGGGGAACACGGTAGCAGATTCTCCAATCAGGAGGTCGATTTCACAGTTACTGAACGAGGCCTCAAAGCAGTTTTTATTTTTTCATATATCCTTTATGGATAGAGAGGAGATATATTTTCTTCAGTCGATGGTAGATTCCGATCCACGCATACAAAAATATAGGGAGGTTCTACTCAAAGATTCCCTCTACAATACTACACGTGCCTATATGTCCACAAGGCATGTTGTTGATGGATATTCGAAAGGTTGGTAGCATTTAATCCTTTTCAAAGGATGCGACGTATTACCCATGGAATTTTGGGAGGAGGTTTTGAGGGTGTTGCATACATTCCATTTTGCGGTACATCCTAGTGTGGAAAAGATGTACTAGGACCTCTGACGTTAGTATTGGTTTCAAGGGATGAAGAAGGAAGTAGAAGAGTTTGTCTTGAGATTCCTCTCCTGTACACATGTGAAGGCTGAGAACCAAGTTCCAGCTTGTTCGACACAGCCCATCAATGTACCTGAGTGGAATTGGGATGGGATATTGATGGTATTCAGGATGGGCATATCACATACATCTAGGGGGCACGATACCATCTAGTTGATCGTTGACCAACTCACAAAGTCAGTTAACATCCTACCCATACAAGGTAAGGGTTCAGTAGAGAGCTTGTGATGCCTATACATGTAAGAGATAGTTCGACTCTCTGGAGTCCCATGGATCTTTGTACCACCTCTAGGTCATTTGTTCCTTTTTCATGGCTCTTGGTCAACATGGATTTCCAACATCATCTCTGGAACTCAACAATTCACCATGGAAACCTTTATTGTCAACAAGCACAAGAAACCAAGAAATACTACAATGATACCTTTAGAGATTTTTTCCCAACAATATCCCCCTTTGGGTATGTTTACAACACATCTCATAATGATTCTCTACACTTTGATAACTCTATGAATATCCTTCCATCATCACCCAACCTTCACCTCTTGTGTTTTAGATAGTGACCAATGATTCACTCACCACATAGTCTTATCCCACATTAGAAATGCTCGGCGCTAGAGAAAGAGTATTTTGAAAATTTCATCAACGAATCACTTAATTTTAGACACCAAATTTTGATACATACCTGATACCAATTTCTAAATTGATACCAATTGTGGATCATTGGAAACCCAAAAACATCATTACGATGCCAACACCACTCTTCTTGTTTTATCATGATCCTTAACAATCATGGTATCTATGCTTTGATCGATCACATATAGCATTATCAGATTTAAAAATCTCTCCCTATCTTATTACTCCCCCTATCTCACTACTCTACCTATCAGCTTCTCCCCATATCATTCCTCATTTATCAAATAGCCACACTATCACATTTTCTCCCCCATGAAAAAGCACTGTTTTCTCCGCCTTTCTCAACGAACCCAAAGGGCACTTCTCTAAAGCTATAACATGGTAAAAAAACATATTAGTACATTAGATAAAATCACATAATACCTCAAGGAGAGGTGGTGCCACATACACAATTTGTACAAGTGCGGGGAGTCTAATAAACTCCTAGAGCCAGTTGATGCCTTTCAAATGCTTTCTTGTGTATGGACTTAGTCATAATGTCTGCAACCTGTAGTTCTGTAGGAACATACTCCAACTTGATGAATCCCTGCTCAACCTTCTCCTTGATAAAATTAAACATTATCACAATGTGTTTTCCCTTGAGTGATGGACGAGATTTTTTCTTAGATTTATATCACTTGAGTTATCGCACTAGATTCCGATTGGATATTTCAATTCAACTCCAATATCGTCTAGCTGCTGCTTTATGCACAATAATTGTGTGCATGATTTAGTGGCCGCAATATACTCATCTTTTACAGTGCTTAAAGAAATGAAATATGGATTCTTTCTTTTCCAAGAAATACATAGTCCATCGAGATAGAATGCACCTACTGACATTGATTTCCTGTCATCTGTTGAACCAGCCCAATATACATTAGTGTATCCCAATAACTCTGACTGAGATTTATCACTATATATCAATCCAAAATACATTTTGCACTTGATATATCTAAGTATTATTTTCACTTCAATCTTGTGTATTTCCTTAGGATTTCTTTGATATTGTGCTGCTTGGAATGTAGTGAAAACAATATCGGGTCTCGTCGCTGTCGGGTACAGTAAACTCCCAATAATCTACTTGTATTATATGGTATTAACTACCTTTACATTATCATCATTTGATAATTTCATCCATGATGTAACTGGAGTCTTCATCTCCTTGGAATTTTCCATTATTGTGTTACCTATAAACCAAGGAAAATGGTCAGCTCACCAATCATAGACATCTCGAACTCATGTTTCCTAAATTCAGAAAACTGTCTACATTGTGCTTCCTCTGATCCGCCAAATATTATACCATCGACATAAACCGTAACTGTCATCCTTTGATTACTATTGTTGTTGAAATAGATATTGTAATAAACTCCCCCAGGCTAGAAACCAAGCTTCTTCAAGTACCGATCAAGCCTTGAGTACTATGCTGTTAGTGCTCGTTTCAGCCCATACAATGCCTTGTTCAGTCTACAAACCTTTTTCTCATCTTCATGAATGATAAAAACATCTAGCTGCTCAATATACACCTCTACCTCCAGAATCCCATTCAAAAATGCATATTTGACAACCATCTGGAAACCTTTGAACTTCCATTGCACAGAAATGCCTAGAAAAATCAGATTGTCTCTAGTCTCACAACCAGTGTAAATGTCTCATCAACATATATTCCCTCTATCACGGAGTATCCTTTACAAACCATTTGTAATTTTTTTGAATAATAGTGTCATCTTTATTCATCTTGTTGCGATAGACCCATTTATTCCTGATGAATTTCTTATTTCCGGGCCTCGAAACAATCTCCCACATCTGATTTTTCTCAATCGGATCAAGATCTGCATTCATTTCTTTAACCTAGTTTTCATCTTCAGCTTTATCAGTGAAGCATTTTGGCTCAACCTGAGATAGGAAGTATGTCTGTTGTAGTGATTTAATTCTTCTTGTCTGAACTCGATCTGGCTGATCGCCCATGATATTCTTCCTGTCAATTTCATCTCGACTCATTGGCATTTGTGCAGATACGGATTTTACATCCTTATTCTCATTATCAGTATCTTCTTCTAAATCAACATCATCCACTTCTACACCCCCTGCGTTGCTTTCTTCCTCATCACTATTATCTGGAAGTTGTTCATATCGCTGGTGAATGATCTCCTCATTCTCCACTACAGTTATATCATTTCTCTCAACTACTTTTCCCAACCTTTTGCTAAAGCATTTATAAGGATTTCTTTTTCCTAAGTAGCCAACGAATAACACCTCTTCTCCTCATGACTCATATTTTCTATGTTTTTCCTTATTTAGGATAAAGAAATTACATCCAAATATTCAAAATTATTTTATTTTTTGCTTCTTTCCATACCACATATCGTAAGGAGTCTTTCCTTCCTTCAGACCCAATAGAGACCTGTTAGAAATGTAGACCGATGTGAAAATTTATTCCTTCAAAAATTTCTCTGGTAGGACTTTTTCAATGAGATTAGTTGTGGCCATGTTGTTGATGGTACTATTTCTCCTTTAAACCATTAAATTCTATTGGGGAGTTCTCGCGGATGAAACTTGATGTCTTGTCCCATGTTTCTCGAGATGGCCTTCCACTTGACTGCTTGAGAATTATGTACCATTATCAGTACGAAGTTTCAAAATTTTCTATCCAAGCATCCTTTCACCCTCCCTCCAGTACATTTTTAAGCAGGTGAACACATCTGACTTATGGGAAATAAAAAATAACCATTCCATTCTGCTATAGTCACCAATGAAAAGAACATAGTACCTCTTTCCGTCAATTTCCCTTGGTATGATAGGACCACAAACATCAGCATGAACCAATTGGAGAACTCTTGTTGAATTATTTTCCTTTAACTTATACATTTTTATGATGAGCTTCCCTTGTTTCCCTTTTTCACACATGTGACTATGATCACATGATTTCTTAGGGAGGTCTCTTACTGCATTACACATTACCAGGTCTTCCGGAGATGGTTGGCATAGAGGACCAAGTCATTTATGCCACAACTTGTTTTCTTCCTCTCAGTACAGAAACCACATATCTTCTTCTCCACTTACTAGGTAGAGATTTCCATTTGTTATTTATCCCTATAGAACCACTACATTGTCTCTTTCTTTTATGATACACATCTTCTTAGTAAACCAAATAGAATTTCTTGAGTCGCATAGTTGATTAACGCTTAACATATTGTGACTGAGGCCTTCTACTACTAAGACATCAGCACGTCTCATCTCTTTTCCCCCAAACATGGCCTTTCTTGAGCCAATAATATTTAGGCATTCATTTTAATAACCCAAGCTTCAATGGTAAGTTTCTCTTTGATTAATACAATAGTGTGTGTTGTACACAACTTCGAGTTCTAACACACCACAACCACTCAAACTAGCCATTATGAATAGTAATACCCACTTTTTGAAATTTTATAAATTTTATCTTTCAAAATTGACTTCATTTTTGGATTTATAATATTGAAATTATCTTAGGGTGAATTTTTGGTATTTTTCGGAAAACTTTCAGTTTTGATGAATAGTGAAAAACACTGAGTTATAGTTTAAAACCAAATTTTTTTTGAAATAATTATTTATTGTATTTAAATTTATTTTAGGTAAAAATAGATACATAATACCTTTATATGTTTAATTTAATTCATTAGAGTCAGATTATAATAATTTTAGATATATAATAGTTTTATTGAACTTTTCATCGTCTTTTACCCACCTCCTAGGAGAATTTGAAAATTCACATAAATCATAATTTTTCCACTTATGTGAGTAGAATTTAAAAAATCCGAGAGACAAAGTAGATATTAGTAAGAAAAATGTGGTTCAATAAAATGAAAATAATTTTTGGTGAATAGTAACTTTTTACTTTTATTTACCATGGTTAAAAGTAAATTGGGTATTTAAGTGTAAAAATGAAATTATTATTACCCTAACACATGCCCTAATTATATTGGATAAGTATAATTCTACCAAAAACAACCTCTGGAATAAAATATTATCCTCCTTGGTCCACTTGGATTATATTAGGACACTTATTATTATTTTATTTAAAGAAGAGTTAAAAGAGTTAAAATCAAAGTTTAATAACTAAAACATTTTTAATATAGAGTTATACATAAGATAAATTCTACTATAAAAATTAGATAGAACTCTAAAGAGATTTCCTACATAATAGTATTTTATTTATATTTTTTACAACTTATATAATTTAATTTATTTATGACACAATGATGATATAGTAATTACCTAATTAATGAAATACTAAAATGATTGATATTGTAAATATCCAAATAAATATAATTTAAGCCTTTTTATGAATTCAACTACTTCTATAGGTTAATATGTCATGTTAGGGTTGATTAGATGAATTTGTTTCTAAGTAATAATGTTTTTATGAATTTATAAAAAATAAAATACCAAATAGTGTCAAAATTGACATAAAAGCGTTTTTAAAAAGAATATTATATTATTAATTGATATTATATTCTTAATAATATAAGGTTCATCCAAAGGACTTATATAATTATAGGTTTATCATTAATGAACCACTTGATATTTTCTTGGAAGTATATAGTAATTTTATAAACCATATAATATAAAAATACAAAGAGAAATGGTAAATATCAAACTATTTAACTGAGAGTTAAATCTAAAAGATAAAGTTAATATAGTGACCCAAACCTGTATAAAACCTATTGGATTAGTGGTTTTCAAATCATAACCATCCTATAATTTAAATAATTTATTTTGGAGCCATTATAATCCAAAAATGATTTTATTATAAAATAATATTTCTAGCTTTTCCTAAGGTGCCCCTCACTCATCTTATAAAATGGAACTCCCCCTTATCTCTAATTCAAACCTTGAAATCCATTTGGCTCAGCCAAACCTCTGACTAAATACCCTATCAACTATACTCCCTTCATCTTAGAGGCCTTCCTTTAGTCATAAATCCCACCTAAGGAGCCCATTTGATCAAACCAAAAGGAAGAACCTGAAGAAGAGGTAAATATTTCATCACCTCTTTCATGTTCCTTTCTTCTTCCACTTCCTTTTTATTTGTTGTTTCCATTATAAAATAATAAATCCAGTATCTTATATATAATGTGATGTTATTATAAACATGGTAAAAACAAATTCATTATTCTATCCATCCTTTGAATGACATGTCACCATATGTGTGTATGTACGACTTACCGTCTCCACGTCGTGGTGTAATTGTTATTCAACACATTATTATTTGGATGGGTATAATAATGATGTTTAATTTCTGTAAATAATAAATATATCATGATAATTATTCTTTATATATGATATACCATCCAATTATAAATTATTTTAATATCAAAAGAATGATATTGTCACTCGTGCGTACGTACGGATTACAGTCTCCACGGACGCGATGAGATTCATTCCCCATCGTATCCATTCAAGAATAATTTTCTTTAGATGAATAAAAATAATGTTTAAAGACTTGATATAATTCTGTATATGAATAAGATATAACCCATCCATAAAAAATATGACTCATATAATGAATAATAAAAAGTAAAACGATTATGTTAACACTTGAAACAACAATAATACTAAGATATTATAACAAAGCAATGTTAAAAGATCATATATGGTATCGTATTAAGGTATATGATTATTGCATAATTTAAAAACAATTATTTCACCATTAAATAGGAGTTTAACCTACCCTCGACCAAAGAAAAGTAGAAGTTAAGGGTTAATTTTACAATCTCTTTATTATCTGAGGTTGTTTTTACATAAGTATCTACTGGGACCTCTTTATCATTCACATCCATGTTTCTTAAAAATGTATTCCAAAACATTTTTACTATTTACTAGACTATGGGTTAAATTCATTTATACCCTTATTTGACCATAAATTTTTTTAAATTAATCTTTCTATCATTTTCTAAACATGGTACTTTATGACCTTTTCGACAAAATTATGGTAAGAATGCTTTGTTTAACTTATACTGCGAGTGTGGCTATTTTCCACCATTATAACATCGTCGAAGAATCCCTTACAAAATTATTATAATATTTTCAAATATAAATGTTTTCTTCTATAATTATGTGACATTTAAATGATTTCAAAATATAAAGATATACTTTTCTAAAAAGGTTTTGATTTCATCTATGTCAACATCCTTTGACAGATTTTAAATTTGTTTGAACTTGATTTATTATGATACAAAACATCCATATTTTATTGAATGTTTTGTGATATGTTTGAAGGTGGATGTGTTATTTCATAACATTAATGGTTTATGGATAAAGTATTGAATTTTTTATGCCAGTTTTAATATGAATGTTTATGTTATGTTCAAACCTTTTCATATGAGGAACACATTAGACTTAGTAAGTGGCGGGTGGAGCCTGCTACAGCTCCTCGATGCATCATTAGGTCTCATGAGGAAAACTAGTGTCTTAACACAAGGCCTTCACAAAATCTAATTTGTATTCATGGAACAAGGCCTTGACTATGTGGTTATGAAAGTTTCACATTATACATTCGATCATTATGAAAGTGGCTATTGATATTTAATTTTATTATTCTACTAGTAGAATATCCATGTGAGTATGTAAATGGAATTATTTGATTTTATATTTTCCATATTATGTTGATGTACATGTTTAAAAGGATTTTGGTTTATTCTTATACAATGCCTTAAATTTTTAAGCTTATTTATGAAAGTTTCCGCTATATTTTTATCCTTACTGAGCATCTCAGCTCGCCCCTTTATATGTTTTATTTTTCCCAGGATGTGAAGAAGTATATTATGAATGACCTATAGGGATAGTCTATGGGATCTCATTGTTGTCTATAGAAATAGTGTTGTTGTAGTTTTCCATTTTATGATGTAATGTAAACCTTATTAATGTATCTTTTACTTCCAAGGCTACTAAACTAAATGGTATTTAGAGACTTGATCTTTTGTGATAATGCCAATGATATGTAATGACGCACCAAATCTGGGCTTCTGGGGTAGGGTAGTTATAGTTTGTATTAGAGGAAGTTTAGTAAAAACCTTGGA
The DNA here is from genome assembly GCA_963277665.1 of Viscum album. NCBI lineage: Eukaryota > Viridiplantae > Streptophyta > Magnoliopsida > Santalales > Viscaceae > Viscum > Viscum album. The sequence goes on from OY728159.1 coordinate 811,294,256, forward strand.
AACTAGATTTAGATAAACTCTGATTATATCACATTAACCTAAATAGACTATGAGGATTAGTATAGAATAACTTCTGAGAATTTTGGTATTATAGAAATTTTGTGATTTTTCTGAGTAATACATCCCTGTCTGGATACGAGCAGGTAGAAGCAGCTCTGGAAGAAATGTACCTAGGGGTAAAACTCGAAAACACTGCTTTGAGCTAGACTCGAATGGGAACAGGTGCACAACAACGGGCCTTGATGCACTCTTCGTTACAAAACTCCTGGGGGATATGCTTAGGATAATTATAATTTTCTTTAAAAACCATTATAAAGGGATTATGTGTATATACTTCCTCAAAGAAAATATTTTATATGATTATGGATTATATCCATACACTGTTTAATTTATGTTAAGTGTTTTCCAAGTTTTGAATTATGTATTTTGATTCATAAACTAATATAGTTTATGCCATTGTCTGGAAATGGAGCCTAGTGGAAGGAATGGAAACTGTATCAACGCACACACTACATGTAGGGATTTCCCTCTTTGTCAAGATAATTAAAGTGGAGCCAGTGATACAACTAGTGATTTTCTTCTTATCAGTATACTGGTACAACTCACTCAGGTTATAAATAATAACCTTACCTGTCTGAAGCACCCCAATCCACAACATGGAGAATCAATGTTAGACCGCTTCATGAGGAAAAAACCACCAATATTCAATGGGAGTACAAATCCATTAGTAGCTGAGTAATGGATAAATTTCTTAGATAAAATATTCCATGCCTTGGGGAGTAGAGAAAGGGAAAAAGTTTTCATGGATGTTTACCACCTCACTGATTATGCTGATCAATGGCGGTCAATGATTCAAAACAAAAATGAAGATGATGAAGTATCAATTATGGAATGGATTTATTTTAAATATCTTTTCTTAGAAAAATACTTTCCTCAGGACCATAGATCATATATAGAAAGGCAATTTTTGAGTCTGAGGAAAAAGGAGGATGAGAATGTCACCAAGTATGAGGCTAAATTTACAAGGTTATCAAATCATGATGTAGATTATATACATAACCCTTGAAATGAGATTGATCATTTCTTTGATGGGTTAAAACCATTTCTCCATCGAGCATTAGTCTCACAATCCTTCTCGTCGTACGAATATATTGTCTCACGTGCTGTCAAGATATAAAAATAATTCTCTAAGTCTTACGACTTTAAAGAAAAGAAAGAGAAGAATAGATCTCCTTAACACTCTAGAAATGGAAATAATGGGAAGAAGGAAAAAGTTAAATATCCATCCAACAGTAAATGTTGGAAGAAACACCCTGGTACTTGCCTGAAGGAAATGGGAGTATATTACATGTGTGGTGAAAAAGGCCACCAAACACATGATTGCAAGGGGAAGAAAGAGGATGTCGATGTCGAATGATACAATTGTAGATAAAGGGGTCATTATGTGAATTAATTTCCTAAGAATCTGGGGAACTTACCACAGAAAAGGCCAAGGGGTCAAGGCTAAGCTTATGATATCACTAATACTGAGGTTGATGCTCTGAAATATAGGGTGGCAGGTAATTTAATGGTTTCCTCAAGTTTAGAAGGTGCATTATTTGATTCTGAATTATCGCATTGTTTCATATCTTCCCAGTTTGATAAGAAAATTAGATATTTCCAATTTGATTTAAAAAGAGAGTTGTCACTGAATACTCATAAGGGATGTATCATCACAACAAATTTTGGTGATTCAGTCCCCATTAGAGCATATAAATGTTCTTTATCTGATGATCTCATCATCATACCCACGATTGAATTTGGTATAATTCTTGGAATGGACTGTATTTCATACCATGATGTAAAAATTTATTGTAGGAAGACGGAGGTTACTATTTTTTATGACGATGATAGAGAACACCTTATCTTTATAGCAGAATCGTCACCCCCTAATTCTTATCTAGATCCACCCCCAGTAGCTCAACTAAATTCAATTATTGGGGAGTAAGAGAATGAAGCAACTGTGGGTGAGGAAAAGAATGTTCAAATAGATAATGTACCTATTGTGCAAGAGTACATTGATGTATTTTCAGAGGATTTACCTAGACATCCTCTAGAACAAGAAATTGAGTTTTCCATTGATTTAATTCCTAGTTCAAGGTCTATTTCGAAGAACCCTTAAATAATATCCATTGTGGAATTAGTGGAACTAAAAAAACAACTAGAGGAATAGAGTAATTAGGGATTTATTCTCCCTAGTGTTTCTCCATGGGGAGCCCATGTCATTTTTGTTAATAAGAAATATGGATCTATGAGGTTGTGCATTGACTACAGGGAAATCAATGATATAATAATAAAGAACAAGTATCCCGAACCTCTCATTGATTATTTAATTTATGAACTACATGGAGCTCAATAAATTTCAAAGATTGACCTTCAATCTGGATACCATCAGTTGTGTGTGAAGAAGGATGACATCCCAAAGATAGCATTTCGAACCAGGTATGGGCATTACAAGTTTACAGTAATGCCTTTTGGATTGACTAATGCTCCCTCTATCTTTATGGATCTAATGAATAGATTTTTCAAAGAATATCTAGATTATTTTTTAGTGGTTTTTATTGATGATATCTTGGTATACTCCAAAAGCTATGAAGATCATGAAAATTAGTTGTGCATTATCTTGAAGACTCTTAGAAGACATGAATTATATGGGAAGTTTAGCAAGTGTGAATTCTAGCTTCAAGATATTTCTTTTCTTGGAAATTTTGTCTCTAAGGTTGAAATCTCCATTGATCCTTCACAGAACAAGGCAATCTCAGAATGGAAAACATTGACGAGTATAACCGAGGTACGAAGTTTTATTTGTTTATCAAGTTATTATCGACGTTTCATCTAGAATTTTTCCCAGTTGGCTAACCCATTAACAAAGCTGACATGAAAAGGGGTTAAATTTGTTTGGAAAAAAGAGTGTGAATATCGTTGTGAATAACTAAAGAGAAGATTATTCAATGCTCCTATATTGAATCTACCATCAGGGAAAGATGGATTTGTTATTTATTGTGATTATTCAAAGAAATGACTTGGTTGTGTCCTTATGCAGAATGATAGGTTTATTTTCTATGCATCACGATAGCTAAATATTCATGAGACAAACTACCCTACTCATGATCTTGAGTTAGCAGCTATAATATTTTCTTTAATGATTTGGAGACACTATCTCTATGGTGAAAATGTGATATATATACCGATCACAATATTTTTAAGTATATTTTCTCACAGAATGAACTCAACTTGAGGCAAAGGAGATGGCTTGAACTACTCAAGGATTATGATTGCACTATACACTAACACCCGAGGAAGGAAAATAAGGTGGAAGATGCATTGAGTAGAAAGGATCATGGAGTTTTGAACAAGTTGAGAGTTGAAAAAGATCATATATACATGAATGTAGTAATGATGGATATAGGAATCACCATGAAAGATAAATCATGAATACTTTTTCAAATGGTTGACAAACCATCATTACTAGAAAGGAAAAAGAGTTCTCAGACCGATGATGAAGAGTTTCAAAAGAAGATTAAAGTTGTGAATGATGGGAGATTGAGTGACATTGTGTATGAAGATGGAATTTTGAAATTTGGGAAGATACATTGTGTTCCCGATATACCTGATCTAAAAAACGATTTGTTGGATGATGGTCATAGTTCCAGTTTCTATATACACACTGGGAGTAACACAATGGATAGATATTTGAAGGAACATTTTTTGTGGGACAATATGAAATGGGAGATTTCTGATTTTGTGTCACGATGTAGGGTTTGTCAACAAGTGAGAGCTGGAAGGCAATAGTCTGGAGGAGTCATGAAACCTCTTCCCATACATGAAAGGAAATGGGATGATATCACGATGGACTTTGTCATGGGTCTACCAAAGACTCCTAGAAGGAATGATGAAATATGGTCCATTGTTGATCGTCTTACCAAGTCAGCAAATTTTCTTGCTATAAGGGAAGATTTACCACTTGAATGTATATCAGGACTATATATTTATGAAGTTTGGAGACTCCATGGTGTACCCTTATCGATTGTTTCTGATCGTGATCCCTGTTTTACATCAAGATTCTAGAAAATTCTTCAAAAATCCTGGGATACTGAACATCGTTTCAGCACTACCTACCACCCCCAAACTGATGGAAAATCAGAACGAACTATTTAAACCTTAGAAGAAATGTTGGGATCATGCTCACGTGACTTTCAAGGTATGTGTGATCAATATTTACCTTGGGTAGAATTTTCCTATAATAATAGCATCCTTTCATGTATTCATATGACACCATATGAAGCATTATACGTAAAGAGATGTCACACACCACCCTTTTGGTATGATGTTTGTGAAAGAAAACTCATATGCCCAGAACTTGTAGAGGAAACGATAGAAAAGGTGAAGGTAATCCAAACCCACATCAAAGCATCTCAATGTAGGTAGAAGAGATATGCCGATAATCGAACATAGTATTTGAAGTTTCAGGTAGGGGATCTTGTTTTCTTGAAAGTATCTCCATCGAAGGGTGTTATACATTTCGGTAAGAAGTGTAAATTGAGTCCCAGGTACATCAAACCTTTCAAAATTATATAACGAATTGGGGATATAGCTTGCCATTTAGAAATTCTGCCAAGTCTCTCTAATGTTTATGATGTATTCCATGTATCACTGTTGAGAAAATAAATTCCTTACCCAATGAATGTAATCACCTAAGAGGAATTAGAACTGAAACCTAATCTGTCTAATTCCAAAGAGCTTGTCAAGGTTCTTGATAAAATAGAACAAGTTTTGAGAAACCAGACGAATCATCTGGTAAAAGTTCTACGGAGAAACCATAAGATGGAAGAGGCAATGTGGGAACACGAGGAACTTATAATGAAGAACCACCTGAGTCTTTTTACGAAGAAATACTCTAGAAATTTTGAGGATGAAATTATTTGAAATAGGGGATAAGGTAACACCCCAAGCTTCCATGGTACGCTTCTCTTTGAATAATACAATAGTGTGTGTTGTACGAAACTTCGAGTTCTAACACACCGCAACCAATAAAACTTGTCATTATGAATATTAGTACCCACTTTTTGAAATTTTATAAATTATATCTTTAAAAATGGACTTCATTTTTGGATTCAGAATATTGAAATTATCTTAGGGTGAATTTTTCGTATTTTTCTGAAAACATTCAATTTTTTATGAATACTGAAAAACATTAAGATATAGTTTAAAACCAAATTTTTATTTAAATAATTATTTATTTTATTTAAATTTATTTTAGGTCCAAATTTATACATAATACCTATATAAATTCAATGTAATTTAGTTTAAAAATAATTTAAGATATATAAATATTTTATTGAACTTTTCACCGTCTTCTACCCACCTCCTAGGAGAATTTGAAAATTCACATAAAACATAATTTTACCACTTCTGTGAGAGGAATTTTAAAAATCCAAGATACATGATTGATATCAGTATGAAAAATATGGTTCAATAAAATGAAAATAATTTCTGGTGAATAGTAATGTTTTACATTTATTTACCACGGTTAAAAGTAAATAGGGTATTTAACGGTAAATATGATATTATTATTACCCTAATACATGTCCTAATTCTATTGGATAAGTATAATTATACCAAAAAAATATTAGGAATAAAATATGAACCTCTTTGGTCCACTTGGACTAGATTAGGACACTTATTATTATTTTATATACAGAAGAGTTACAAGAGTTAAAATTAAAGTTTAACAACTAAACCATTTTTAATATAGGGTTATACATAAGATAAATTCCACTATAAACATTCATTATAAAGTTTAAAATATTTCCTAAATTATAGTATTTTATTTATATTTTTTAGAATATATATAATTTAATTTATTTATGACACAATGATGATACAATAATTACCTAATTAATGAAATATTAAAATAATTGATATTATAAATATCCAAATAAATGTAATTGCAGACATTTTATGAATTACACTAATTTAATAGGTTAATATGACATTTTAGGGTTGGGTAAATGGATTTTTTTCAAATTAATAATTTTTTTATGAATTTATAAAAAACAAAATACCAAATAGTGCCAAAATTGACATAAAAGGGTTTTTAAAAAAATATTATATTATTAATCGATATTCTATTTCTAAAAATATAAGGATCATAAAAAGGACTAATATAATGATATTTTTATCATTATTTAACCACATGGTGTTCTCTTAGAATTATATAGTAAGTTTATTAACCATATAATATAAAAATACAAAAAGACATGGTAAATGTCAAACTATTTAACTAAGAGTTAAATCTAAAAGATAAAGTTATTATAGTGACCCAAATCTGTCTAAAACCTATTGGTTGAGTTTTTTTGACCCATAACCCCCTTATACTTTCAATAATTTATTTTGGAGCCATTATAACCCAAATATTATTTTTATTAAAATACTATTTCTAGATTTTCCTAAGGTGCCCCTCGCCCCTCTTATAAAAGGGAACTACCCCTTCTCTCTAATTCACACATCCAAAGCCATTAGGCTCGGCCAAACCATACCCAAATACCCTATAAACTATCCTACCTTCATTATAGTGTCATTAAATTAGTCATAAAGCCAACCTACGGAGCTATTTTTATCAAATCGAAAGGAAAACCCGATGAAGTGGTAAATATTTCATCACCTTTTTCATGTTCCATTCTTTTTCCACTTCCTTTTTCATTGATGATTCCATTATAAAATAATAACTCTAGTATCTTTTATATACATTGATGATATTATAAATATGGTAAATCCAAATTCATTAGTCTATTCATCTTTTAAATGACATGTCACCATACGTGTGTACGTACGGCTTACCATCTCCACATCATGGTGTAATTGTTATTCAACACATTATTATTTGGATGGGTATAATAATGATGTTTAATTGATGTAAATAATAAATAAAACATGATAATTATTCTGTATATATAATATACCATCAAATTATATATTATTTCAATATCAAAAGAATGATATTGTCGCTCGGGCATACGTACAGATTACCTTCCCCCCTAACGCTATGAGATTCATTCCCCATCGTATCCATTCAAGACTAATTTTCATTATATGATAAAAAATAATGTTTAAATATATGATATAATTCTGTATATGAATAAGATACATCCCATCCATAACAAATATGACTCACATAACAAAGAATAAAAAGTAAAATGAATCTGTTAACACCCGAAACAACGATAATACTATCATATTATTAATAAAGAAATGTCAAAAGTTCATATATTATATCCTATTAATGTATATGATTCTTCTATAATTTAATAACCATTAATTTACCATTATACAAGATTTTAACCTTATCACGACCCGTCCTCGGGGCCCATGCCGTGACTACCCCAAGCCCGCCTTCCATAGGCCAGGGGCTGGCGACTAGCACCAAGACGTAAATCCTGGTAAAAAGGGAAGGCATTGCCTTTGTAAAGTAAACAATCACACAGAGTACAAGCGGAAGAAGTAAACACTAAGTAAAAACTGAGTACAACAGTAAGTGCGGAAAGTAAAAAGGGGCCGGAAATACAAGCCCAACTGTAAAGTACAAATCGAAGGGAAAATAGCAACTGAAAAGTAAAGCTGCTACGCCAAGATGTCCACTGGAAATCCCACCTGAAGGGTGGGTACAGATAGCTCCTCTTCTCCTCGGGTCTCGCCGTCCGCTCCGAGTATGTCCGCCCAGTGGTCCACCTTCGGGTACCGCCTCGTCATCACGTCCACCTCTGGGTACCGTCTCGTCGTGAGTTCCTCCTCCAAGTACCATCTCGTCGTATAGTCCACCTCCAGGTACCGTCCAGTCCTCGAACACTCGGCCTCTGTCAGCACTGCCCGTCGTCTGCAACCAACACAACGAGGTGCGGGCATAGCCCGTGCAGGGGTGAGTATAACGATACTCAGTAGGGACCCCGAGACCTTCAAGGTCTCACTAAATCAACAAGGATAACCACAAAGAAGATCTCAACAGATAACCTCTACTTAGGTATATGCCCATACATATACCTAAGTTATCAAGTAACCCATCTCAATCATGAGGAAACACAAGGATTTTGAAATCAATGGATAACCACTACCCGGGTATATGCCCATACATATACCTAAGTTAGCAAGTGACCCATCTCAATCATGAGGTAAACACAAGGCCAAAAGTCTCAGCTCAACCAGGATTTTCATTATCGAAACCGTAACTGCTGAAGAGCTCCATCTCTGGAGTGTACAGTGGTCCTGTCACGACTCCGAGATACTGCTCACTAACCTAAGACTGCTGAAGAACTCCACCCATCGAGTACTGTGGGCCAGCTGCTACAACCAAGCACTCCCTTGTGCCGCTACAACCAAGCGCACCTATGTCGTGGGTCTTCCGCTACAACCAAGCGCTCCCATGTGCCGCTACAACCAAGCGCACCTCTGTCGTGGGTCTGCCGCTACAACCAAGCGCCCCCATGTGCCGCTACAACCAAGCGCACCTCTGTCGTGGGTCTGCCGCTACAACCAAGCGCTCCCATGTGCCGCTACAACCAAGCTCACCTCTGTCGTGGGTCTGCCGCTACAACCAAGCGCTCCCATGTGCCGCTACAACCAAGCGCACCACTATAACACACCGAGTCGTTCGATGAGCAGTCGTCGGGTCTCAGCCAGCTACACGGTCTCCGTACTCCACACGCTCGTCACTGGGAGGGTCCGCTCCACGAGCTACATGTCGATACTCCAAGTATCTCAAAGTCCCACGAAGAAGTATCTCAAAGGACCGCCACGTCATAGGGGTCTCAACGCAACAGACGGCGCGTCAATCAGACGCCTGGTCTGTGAGTTATTAGCTTTTTCGTCCCAGGGGCCCGGTTGGTTTCGTGAGAGAACCAAACCCGGCCGTATCTCAACTGTACCCCGAACTCTCATAGGGTAAACTCATAGGGACCGTTTCTCAACGCGATCACCAACGCCGCTGACGGTTCGTCAAACGGACGTTCTGTCCGAAAGATATCGGCTTTTCCGTTCTAGGGGCCTGGTTGGATTTCGGTGCGATCCAACCCGGCCACTATCCATATGCATCCAAAACTAGGGCAGAGGATGCCAAAAGTTCCATGTCGTCAATAGGAACACAACGCAATAGACGGCGCGTCAATCGGACGCCTGGTCTGGAAGTTATTGGATTTTCCGTCTCACACCCACCCTGGGAAACTTCCTAGGAGGTCACCCATCCTGATCACTACTCTAGGTCAAACACGCTTAACTATGGAGTTTTAACCACGTAGCCTCCCGAAAAGGAAGATGTACCTTGAGTATAGTATATCGAAACGACCGTCTCGATCCAAGGATCGTGTTGCCGCTGACAGCGAGTCGTTTGGAGGCCCGTAGCCCAAGATATGGGCATTTGACCAAATGTGGTCCGAAACTGGGGGTCTGGGCCCAGGCCGACCCGGCCCGACCCCCCTGGTTCGACCCGAACTGGGTCGGCCCGAACCGGGTTGACCCGAACCGGTCCGGCTGTCCCCGGCCCGGCCGGAGGCGCGACCCGGCCAGCGGTGCGGCCAGCGCGTCGTTCGGGTGCCGCCTGCGGGGGGCAAAGCCCCCCCCCCCCTTTGTGAAACTGCGGCCCCTTATTTGGGGCCGCTTGAAGACCCGGCCGTGGGAATTAATTCCCCCGGTCTCCACTGCCCGACCGGCCCGCACTGGCCGGCCGGTTTCGCCACCAAGGACCGGCGACGACCGGTCCTTCCTTCGCCGACAACGGCGGCCCGGTGCCGGCCGCCGGTCATCTTGCTCCACCGCGGCCCGGAACCGGCCGCGGCCTATACCGTTCGGCGCGATGCGACGACATCGCTTCCCTCCGCCGCGACCCCGCTCCGGCCACGGCGCCTTTGAATTTCTTCTACGCGACGCGACGACATCGCGTTCGTGGATTTCTTTCCACGGCGCGGCGCGACGGCGCCGCGCGTATCTTCCGCAATAAATCTTGTGGTGCGACGGAACCACGTTTTCTCGTATCATCCTCAAGATACCATCACGAAAAACAAAGGAGGAGGGTCGGCCGTGTTTGTGCGGTCCGACCCCCTCGCGTTATTCAATAACAAAAAGGGTTTTAATCCATGATTATAACCAAGTTTGTATTCACGAACAATTAAATAAATAAACCCCTACCTCGATTCAGATATGGTGCACGTCAACAACCCGCGGAAGACGAGCGTCGCAGAGGTCGGGTGTCGCGGGGAAAGAACATCGACTCTGTTGTCGTCGAGGTGCGTTCGAAGGGGAAACGTCGTTGGAAGAAGACGTCACGTTCTTCGGTGGAGATGTTCTTCGTTGGAGGTGTTCTTCGCGTTCTTCGTCGATGTTGAAGAAGAAGAAGACTTAGCCTTTTCTCTCCCAAGTCTCCACCACAAGAACAGCTAACCCCAAAATAAAATAATCCTCCCACTTATTTTATTAACCCAATATAGGTTTTGAATTTCAAGAGTTTGAAAATTCAAAACCCATATTTAACTCACTTAAGTTATTAACATTAGATGTTATAAAATTAAGGAGGTGTTAAGTTATCAAAACTTAAATGGGGGGTTTAGAGGGGTTAGAAAAGTTAAGGAATTTGAAGAGGTGGGGAGGGGTTTGTGTGGGCCCCACCCTTTCAAATATCCACACATGGGAATTTGGATGGATGTGGTCCCACCACCAACTTCCCATGGGAGAAGTTAACAACTTAACATGAAATAAACTTGATTTAACAATATTATTCACTTTTTTAATAAGACCCCAAAAAATTAACTTCTTCTCCCGCAAAAACGCAACTACGGTAAAGGTTCCCTTAAGCGATTACCGGCGTTGTGAGTTCATCGGTGCATTCGGATTTCAATTCCGAGCACCGGTTCAAAAGATAGAAATTCCCGCTCGCTCGTTCACTGAACGTACCCGATCCAAACTTCAGAAATTAATTCCGGGCATACCGGGCCTCGGAATCAGGCGCCGTCAGAAACTGAGTTCTTGTAAAATTCCAAAGAAAATTAAGAAAAAAATTTCCTTGAAATTTATGGGTCTTTACATTACTCCCACCTCAGGGCTTTACGTCTCTGTAAAGCTTCAATACAAACTAGGGTCACAAAAACGGTACAGAGCACGCATCTGAGCCTTCCGCTCCCATGTGCTTACTTGGAGGTTCCGTACTGCCAAAGAAAGTGCACCCGAGGAATCGATCGTCCTCATAGGATCTGCTCCTGTCGATCCTCGATCCCCACTGGAACCTCCGTGAAAGACACCCCATCGCCATCGTCCAGCTCCTCATGTTCGATGATATGCGCAGGGTCGAGCACGTATCTCCTCAGTTGAGATACGTGGAAGTCATCATGCACCTGGTGCAACTGCGGTGACTGGGTCAAGCAGTAAACCACCCCGCCTACCCAGATGGGGACCTAAGAAGGTCCGCTGAACCCTGGAGATAACTTGCCGCCTTGGCCACATCTCCGTAAACCTTGTCGAGGTGAGACCCGTATAAGAATGTGGTCGCCATCCTCAAACTCTAGATGTTTCCAATTCCTGTTAGAACTGGAACTCAAACGACTGCTGCCACGAGGGTAAGGTTGGCCGATTCAAGAGTGATCGGTCGCACCCTCCCGTGAAAGAGTTTATCCCGTTCTGCCTGGGGTTTCCTTTTCACCGACCAAGGAAAACCCATCCCGACGTTTGCCTAAAACCGTCAATTTGAGTATGAACAGTTATTTCCCATTCCATACTCAAACTAACGTCGTAAGGCCTCGACGCTGTCACCAAGAGATTCCAACCGAAACTCTCGCCTCGAGGGTCTGACCACACCGTCGGCGTAAGTGTGATTATCAAGTCTCCTCCCAAGGTATCTCCAGACGTGAGGGTCAAGTCCACGGCTTACCAGAAACTCTAGGTCTGGAACAATATTTGTGAAAGCAAGAAATGATTCACATCGACGTCCGTTACTACAACATCTAGTAGTGGACATAGACTGTCCCTTGAATCATTTCTAGAGCCATTGGGTCACACTCCTTGACCGCATGCAGGCGCACTCTTCCTCCGCCCTCCAGCTCCCTGAGCCTGGCAGGAATAACTAAGGCAGGTGGTTGTACAATGTTTGGATGTACACCACCTCATGCTGCTCTCCTAGCTCTGCATCCACGTCTGCTGCTTCGTAGACTCATCTCTCCTTTAAGCTTCCTCTTCTTTAACACGCCCGAGTCTCTATGAATGGCACCAGTTTCCTGTTTCTTACTGTACTATGCAGTCTTCATCCTCTCTTGGATGTCCTGGACCTCCTTTAGTCTCACAAGAGCTGCTATGATTTCTTCTTTGCCGATAAGAGAAACCCGGTCTCATCCGCTGGATGAACCACATTCGTTGCCTAATACAGTCAATCGTGACATGAATGATGCATTTATACCATGGATGACGTCGTAAGGCCTCGACGTATCTACTAAGAGATCCAACTGTCACTCTCGCCTCCAAGGGTCGAGTCACACTTTCGGCATCAGTGTGAGGTCACTGGGTCCCCTCCAGTAGAAATCTCGAATGTGAGGGTCAAGTCAACAGTTTAACCGGGACCACTCAGTATCAACCAAACAAAAGGACTGGAAAGAAAACAAAGATAAGTGTCTTTTTATTATTTCATATCATAGTACAAAGACACGAATACAAAGCAACATGGAACTAGAAGTAAAAAGGACGTATCCACTAGTTCCTCTCCTGCCCACCTGCTCTCATAGCTCTACTGCCTTGTCCACTGCTCGGTTGTTACTCAAGAACTCACCGCTGCTTCTGTCTCGGTGGCTCCTCCAACACCCGCTAATCAATCGTACGAGGAGTCGGACAGTCACGTGCCAGGTGAAACTTTCCGCCGCAGGAGTAACATTGTCCGTTTCTGGCACGCCTGGCTCTGACCCCACCTCGGGTGCCCCGCACCACCGGTCCTAAAACCCGAGATCGTCCAACTGCTAGTCCGGTCCTCCTGGACCTCTGCATCATCTGTCTACTTCCCACAGATGACTCAGATACTGATCTAAAAGCACGCAACAAAGGCAGAATCTCCTGTACACGCTCGGGGTGTAGAGATACTGGCACAAACTCCACCCTGAAGAAGGTCTCGAAGTCTTCCCATGCGAAGTTCATCTCATCGCAAAACTGGAACAAGTGGCTCCACCACCTGCCTGCTGCTGCCTGAAGGAGGCTGGTAGCAAAGATCACCATGAAGTCTACCGGCGTCCCCACTAGCCTGAAGACTCTCACCACAGCCTCCAGCCAAACCTCAGCCGCCTGCGGGTCCATCTCTCCCTGGAATCTGGGTGGCCTCTGGCGCTGGAACTCGTGTAGCGCGCTCAAGCGTCGTGCATCACCTACTGCTAGGGCTGGTGGCATCGGTGGCCCCACGGGTAGCAGTACCGCTGGTGCCTCCGCTGGTGCCTCAACTGGGATAGGGCCCTGTACTAAGGCCTCGTCACTCGGCGGGCTGTCAGTACGTACCACTCTCGGGGCTCTAGCTGGTCGTCCGTGAAAAGGCATTCTGAAAGAAACATCGTGACACGGTCAAACGTTTATACCTAGTGAGCTGACCTGGTTTGAGCTGTTTTAAGGGAAAACCTTTGAAAACACACACGCAATTAGTGTTTTCGTGCACAAAGTCAGAAATCAGTTGTCAGGGTCCTGGTGTATGGATACGTCGGCCGCCCGCACCAACACTGGACTCCCTGAACGGAAAACCACACTCGGTACTCTCAACACTATTGATTCATAGAAAGAAACATCAGAGTTATAAGTTCTGCGGTAGAACCAACCTCCCTCTGATACCAATTTGTCACGACCCGTCCTCGGGGCCCGTGCCGTGACTACCCCAAGCCCGCCTTCCATAGGCTAGGGGCTGTATACTAGCACCAAGGCGTAAATCCTGGTAAAAAGGGAAGGCATTTCCTTTGTAAAGTAAACAATCACACAGAGTACAAGCGGAAGAAGTAAACACTAAGTAAAAACTGAGTACAACAGTAAGTGCGGAAAGTAAAAAGGGGCCGGAAATACAAGCCCAACTGTAAAGTACAACTCGAAGGGAAAACAGCAACTGAAAAGTAAAGCTGCTACGCCGAGCTGTCCACTGGAAATCCCACCTGAAGGGTGGGTACAGATAGCTCCTCTGCTCCTCGGGTCCCGCCGTCCGCTCCGAGTATGTCCGCCCAGTGGTCCACCTTCGGGTACCGCCTCGTCATCACGTCCACCTCTGGGTACCGTCTCGTCCCGAGGTCCTCCTCCAAGTACCATCTCATCGTATAGTCCACCTCCAGGTATCATCCAGTCCTCGAACACTCAGCCTCTGTCAGCTTTTCCCGTCGTCTGCAACCAACACAACGAGGTGCGGGCATAGCCCGTGCAGGGGTGAGTATAACGATACTCAGTAGGGACCCCGAGACCTTCAAGGTCTCACTAAATCAACAAGGATAACCACAAAGAAGATCTCAACAGATAACCTCTACTTAGGTATATGCCCATACATATACCTAAGTTATCAAGTAACCCATCTCAATCATGAGGAAACACAAGGATTGTGAAATCAATGGATAACCACTACCCGGGTATATGCCCATACATATACCTAAGTTAGCAAGTGACCCATCTCAATCATGAGGTAAACACAAGGCCAAAAGTCTCAGCTCAACCAGGATTTTCATTATCGAAACCGTAACTGCTGAAGAGCTCCGTCTCTGGAGTGTACAGTGGTCCTGTCACGACTCTGAGGTACTGCTCACTAACCTAAGACTGCTGAAGAACTCCACCCATCGAGTACTGTGGGCCAGCTGCTACAACCAAGCGCTCCCATGTGCCGCTACAACCAAGCGCACCTCTGTCGTGGGTCTGCCGCTACAACCAAGCGCTCCCATGTGCCGCTACAACCAAGCGCACCTCTGTCGTGGGTCTGCCGCTACAACCAAGCGCTCCCATGTGCCGCTACAACAAAGCGCACCTCTGTCGTGGGTCTGCCGCTACAACCAAGCACTCCCATGTGCCGCTACAACCAAGCGCACCTCTGTCGTGGGTCTGCCGCTACAACCAAGCGCTCCCATGTGCCGCTACAACCAAGAGCACCTCTATAACACACCGAGTCGTTCAATCAGCAGTTGTCGGGTCTCAGCCAGCTATACGGTCTCCGTACTCCACACGCTCGTCAATAGGAGGGTCCGCTCCACGAGCTACAGGTCTATACTCCAAGTATCTCAAAGTCCCACGATGAAGTATCTCAAAGGACCGCCACGTCATAGGGGTCTCAACGCAACAGACGGTGCGTCAATCGGACGCCCGGTCTGTGAGTTATTAGTCTTTTCGTCCCAGGGGCCTGGTTGGTTTCGTGAGCGAACCAAACCCGGCCGTATCTCAACTGTACCCCGAACTCTCATAGGGTAAACTCATAGGGACCGTTTCTCAACGCGATCACCCACGCCGCTGACGGTTCGTCAAACGGACGTTCTGTCAGAAAGATAACAGCTTTTTCGTTCTAGGGGCCCGGTTGGATTTCGGTGCGATCCAACCCGTCCACTATCCATCTGCATCCAAAACTCGGGAGGAGGATGCCAAAAGTTCCGTATCGTCAATAGGAACGCAAAGCAACAGACGGCGCGTCAATCGGACGCCTGGTCTGGAAGTTATTGGCTTTTCCGTCTCACACCCACCCTGGGAAACTTCCCAGGAGGTCACTCATCCTGATCACTACTCTAGGCCAAGCACGCTTAACTATGGAGTTTTAACCACGTAGCCTCCCGAAAAGAAAGATGTACCTTGAGTATAGTATACCGAAACGACCGTCTCGATCCAAGGATCGCGTTGCCGCTGACGGCGAGTCGTTTGGAGGCCCGTAGCCCAAGATACGGGAATTTGACCAAATGTGGTCCGAAACTGGGGGTCTGGGCCCGGGCCGACCCGGTCCGACCCCCCCTGGTCCGACCCGAACCGGGTCGGCCCGAACCGGGTTGACCCGAACTGGTCCGGCTGGACCCGGCCCGGCCGGCGGGGCGCCCCGGCCGGCGGTGCGGCCAGCGCATCGTTCGGGTGCCGCGCGCGGGGGGCAAAGCCCCCCCCCCCCCTTTGTGAAACCGCGGCCCCTTAATTGGGGCCGCTTGAAGACCCGGCCGTGGGAATTAATTCCCCCGGTCTCCACTGCCCGGCCGGCCCGCACTGGCCGGCCGGTTTCGCCACCAAGGACCGGCGACGGCCGGTCCTTCCCTCGCCGACAACGGCGGCCCGGTGCCGGCCACCGGTCATCTTGCTCCACCGCGGCCCGGAACCGGCCGCGGCCTATGACGTTCGGCGCGATGCGACGGCATCGCTTCCCTCCGCCGTGGCCCCACTCCGGCCGTGGTGCCTTTGACTTTCTTCGACGCGACGCGACGACATCGCGTTCTTGGATTTCTTTCCACGGCGCGGCGCGACGGCGCTGCGCGTATCTTCCGCAATAAATCTTGTGGTGCGACGACACCACGTTTTCTCGTATCATCCTCAAGATACCATCACGAAAAACAAAGGAGGAGGGTCGGCTGTGTTTGTGCGGTCCGACCCCCTCGCGTTATTCAATAACAAAAAGGGTTTTAATCCACGATTATAACCATGTTTGTATTCACGAACAATTAAATAAATAAACCCCTACCTCGATTCAGATATGGTGCACGTCAACAACCCGCGGAAGACGAGCGTCGCAGAGGTCGGGCGTCACGGGGAAAGAACGTCGACTCTATTGTCGTCGAGGTGCGTTCGAAGGGGAAACGTCGTTGGAAGAAGACGTCGCGTTCTTCGGTGGAGATGTTCTTCGTTGGAGGTGTTCTTCGCGTTCTTCGTTGATGTTGAAGAAGAAGAAGACTTAGCCTTTTCTCTCCCAAGTCTCCACCACAAGAACAACTAACCCCAAAATAAAATAATCCTCCCACTTATTTTATTAACCCAATATAGGTTTTGAATTTCAAGAGTTTGAAAATTCAAAACCCATATTTAACTCACTTAAGTTATTAACATTAGATTTTATAAAATTATGGAGTAGTTAAGTTATCAAAACTTAAATGGGGGGTTTATAGGGGTTAGGAAAGTTAAGGAATTTGAAGAGGTGGGGAGGGGTTTGTGTGGGCCCCACCCTTTCAAATATCCACACATGGGAAGTTGGATGGATGTGGTCCCACCACCAACTTCCCATGGGAGAAGTTAACAACTTAACATGGAATAAAATTGATTTAACAATATTATTCACTTTTTTAATAAGACCCCAAAAAATTAACTTCTTCTCCAGCACAAACGCAACTACGGTAAAGGTTCCCTTAAGCGATTACCGGCGTTGTGAGTTCATCGGTGCAATCGGATTTCAATTCCGAGCACCGGTTCAAAAGATAGAAATTCTCGCTCGCTCACCCGAGCCAAACTTCGGAAATTAATTCCGGGCACATCGGGCCTCGGAATCAGGCGCCGTCAAGAACTGCGTTCTTGTAAAATTCCAAAGAAAATTAAGAAAAAATTTTCCTTGAAATTTCTTGGTCTTTACAAACCTACCCTCTACCAAGGAAAAGTACAAGGTAATGTTTAATTTCACAATCTCTTTATTATCCGAGTTTGTTTTTATATAAGTATCTACAGGGATATCTATATCATCCACATCCATGTTTCTTGAAAATATATTCCAAAACATTTTTACTATGTACTATACTATGTTTTAAATTCAATTATACCCTTATTTGGCCTTATATTTTTTTAAAGGAATCTTTCCATCATTTTCCAAACAAGGTACTTTATGACCTTTTCAACAAAATTAAGGTAAGAATGTTTTTTTAACTTATACGGCGAGTGCATCTGTTTTTTTCCGTTATAACATCGTTGAATATTCCCTTACAATATTATTAGAATATTTTCAAATATAAATGTTTTCTTCTATAAATACGTGACTTTTAATGATTTCGAAATAGAAAGAGATGTTTCTCTTAAAAGGTTTTTATTTCATCTATGTCAACATCCTTTGCTGGATTTTAAGTTTGTTTGAAGTTGATTTATTATGATACAAAAAATCCTTATTGTATTGAATGTTTTGTGATATGTTTTACTATACATGTGTTATTTCATACCATTCATGTTTTATGGATAAAGTATTGACATTTTTTATGACAGTTTTAATTCGAATGTTTATGTTATGTTTAAAACATTTTATATGAGGAATACATTGGACTTGTTAAGTGACGGGTGGAGCTTGCTATAGCTTCTCGATGCATCAGTAGGTCTCATGTGACAAACTGGTGTCTTGTCACAAGGCCTAGAAAAAATATTATTTGTCGTTTTGGAAGAAGGCCTTGACTATGTGGTTATGAAAGTCTGGCATTATACATTCCATCATTATAAAAGTGGCAATTGATATTTCATGTGATTATTCGACAAGTAAAATATCTATGTGAGTAAGTAAATGGAATTTTTTGATTTTATCTTTGCCATATTATACTGAATTCCATGTTTAATAGTCTTTTTTTAGTCTTATACAATGGCTTAAATTTTTATGATTATTTATGTAAGTTTCCACTATATTGTTATCCTTACTAAGAATTTAAGCTCACCCCTATCTATGTTTTATTTTTTATAGGATGAGAAGAATTATATTATGACTGACCTGCAGAGATAGTCTATGGGATCTCAGTGTTGTCTATGGAAACATTGTTTTTGTAGTTTTCCATTTTGTGATGTAATGTAAACCTTATGAATGTATTTAGTACTTCCAAGGCTACTAAACTAAACGGTCTTTCAAGACGTGATCTTTTGTGATCAGGAAAAAGATACGTAATGATACAAAAACTCTGGGCTTCTGGGTTCAGGGCGTTACATTCATCATTTCCAAACATGAAAACTTTTTATTTGTCATATTTTATGCCTATAACAAGATCCTTATTACCTTTCATGTGAGATATGCAACCACTATCATGGATCAACACACCAGAGCGATCAAATGCTTTAAGAGAAATTTCTACCACCAAATCCTTCTCATCCTTTTTCTTCATGGCCTATATTTTTTCCTTCACACTTGGCATGGATTGAGACTTCAGATCTTTCTCAGAGTATGATGAATCATTTTCATCTTGCAAAGCTTCAAATTTATTTTTTTTTTCAAGTCACCTGTTGGTTCATTGATCTAATGCTAGTGAACATTTTGATTCTACTTTGGCACATTCCTCTGTATGGTCAAAGTACAATACCTAGCCAGGTGTTAACATCATTTACACCTAGAGTATTATCCTATGAAAGATGTTCTGAAGAACCGTTCTCTATTTGGCTTTCACCTCTATTCATCTGCCCTACGATATCTCTTGGCTATGGAACACACATATTGTGAATGTCCCATATTTCCACAACAATAACACCAGATATAAGGTGCATTCCATCATGTAACTTCTACACTTTTTGTTTCCCCTTGAGATCTCTGAGTATTCTGATTCTAATTTTTGCCCAAATAAACCTTTAATCTAGTAATGGGTGCTTGCGGTATGACATCAATTTTCACAGCTTAATGTTTTTGATCAAGCCCCAAATCATATTTAACGTCTCTGCTCGATTTCTGATTCTTTCCTGCTGAACTACTGGGCTCCTCTTTCATATTTTCTATCTTCAGAATGACCTGATTTCCAAAGAACATGTTGGGGATCAAAGGTTTTTTCTGTTATTTTACATATCTCTACATACCGACAACTTCCTCTTCAAGCTCTTCGATATGCTTGATGTGATCTCTCACTATGATATTCGAGTCATCAATCTCCTTCTTCTATTTTACAATTTTGACTTTGTACTCATTAACTGATTCATAATGATCTGGTACTGATGACTTGAGTTTCTAAATTTCATATATTAACTCAAATTTTTCTTCTTATTGTTGCAGCATGTAGATTTTGGCATCATGGGCCACTTTGTTGGCTTTCTTCATTTGGGTTCTCCAAACATATATCTCTTCAAGAGAAGCTTGTAATTCATCTTCCATGTCAACTCTTCTCTCAACTCATTATTCTTCGTATTTAGCTTCGGTTTCGTCCTTCTAAGAACTACTGAAAACATCCACGAAAGCATTTTCACCAAGATATTTGCAGTTCTCTATCTCTTCAACCCACTCAACCTCAGAATCATCTGAACTGTCACATTCTTTTGAAAGAAGGTTTTTATTCTTAAAGAAATTTCTCATGATCTTTTTCTTTCCTTTCCAATAGGATAAAGACTTTATCTTGGGAATATCAATTTCATCGACATCATCATCCTCTTAAAACTTTTTGGGGTACATTGCTACAAGATGTGCAACCTTTCCACATCAAAAACAAGCAATTGGAAGTTTCCCTTTAAGCATTCATTTTCCTCTTTGAAGATTTGAGGAGAGGAATGACATCACCTTATATGTATCTTATTATTCCTGAGAATCCCCAATGGTGATCTTCATCATGGCTTTGAGTTCCACCACTTTTCATTTCCCCTTTTCCAAAGCATCGTTATCATCATTTCTCATTTTGTATGCAACAAGGGTGTTGTACAGGTTATCCAATGTCAGCTCTTTCGGGTATTTATCTTCCAACACTGAATCTTTTGCATTGAACCAAGGTGGAAGTTTCATAAAGATGCACTTCACAATCTTAATGACATCAATAACTTTTCCAAGACCTTTCATGTCCTCCACTTCAACATTTACCCTGTCAAAGAATGCATCAACCGATTCATTCGGGTTCATTCTCATATCTTCATACATGTTCCAAAAGAATTGCACCTTCACTTCTCTGACCTTTGTATCTCCTTCATATATATTTAATAGCTTTTCCCACATGGCATGTGAGGTTTTTCATGACATCACATTTGTATAGATAGCATTGGATATGGATCCCCCTAAATCATGTATTCTTGCTACATTAGTATCCAATTCTATTCATTCAGATTCTGATAATGCACCACTATTAATATCAGCTGTGATACAGTGCATTGCTACTATAAACACATTAATTCCCAAAGATCGGTAGTAGTGTATCATCTGGTTCTTCCATAGATGAAAATTGTTCCAATCAAAGATCAGAATCCCTTTATGATTGATGACCTCTACTTGAGAGAGAAACTGATATTAACCTTTTCTCTGATACCAATTGTTAGGTCCACTATGCTAGATACCCAGAGAGGGGGGGTGAATCAGGGTGTGATAGATTAAAACAACTACCCATTATAATCTTATATTGCTGTTAGAAAAAACCCTCTTCTCTCTCCTTCTCATTACAGAGTATGAATAAACCTTAAAGCATGCACATGACACAACAATTTTTACTTGGCTTTCCCTCACTAGGCTACGTCCAAAGAGCATACACCGACAGTGTGCCAATGAACCAATTCCACTATTAGCGCACTATAGTTTACAATTTTGAAGTGAACTCGCTGTCTCTCCTAGTTTATAACCACTCACAATTTTAGAACTCACTTCTCTCTCAACTAAAGTAAGCTCACTGATTCTTTAGATGATCCACTCATAGTTTATAGACATGTAGATCTCTTCATTACCACTAATGAATGCATCCTCTACTGTATGTAGATGATCTATTGATGTCTAAATTTCATCCACTGATGAATACTCATTTATCATGGAACACTAGGAAACACACTTTGGAAACAACTTCGCAAAGCACACCACTTTGTGAGGCTCCCAATTTCATGAAGAAAAAACAAGCCTTCGTGAAACTCCTTCATTTTCGTGAAGCTCCATCCTTCACAAAGCTTAGGACATCCTGGAGCTCATGTCATCACGGAGTTACTTCCTTCATGAGGCTCGCTGATCCAACTTGGAGAACACGATATTCATGGGGCTAGAATAGTCTTAATGAGGCTCTTCTTTCACCATGCACGATGTCTTCCTGAACAACCTTCGTGAGTTGAGAGAAAAAAAAATTCATAGAAAACTCTCTTCTTTTCCTGAGGGGTAGAGGTATATTTATAGGTGATTCCACTGACCTCAATCCTTCCATGCGAAGTCAATGTCACATCATCTCAAATCACAAAGCTCCAAAGTTCCCACTGAAATTCTCTCAAAATCCCGAAGCACCATGGTAATTTTATGATCACAGAGATTGTTGTAATCATGGAGCATCCCATCAATTATTCTGCACCTTCGTCGCGAAGATCCACTCACAATGAACTTCACCACTGCAATGCTCGTAAACTCTGTCATTCGCGAAGCTTGTCGTAATCATGAAGAATCAAAGTCAACATTCTTCTGGTCTTCACAAAATCTAATCCATGAAGCCTATTTTCATGAAACTCATGCCTTTTCCATATTTTTATGATATCTTCAAGGAAATCCATATTTCACGATTCTCACCAAACTCCAAATTTTGGACCCCAAAAATTTGGCAAACACTATAAAATGGCCCCACCTTGTATCTATTGTTTTGTACCTCCTCTAGATCGTATGGTCCATTTCCATGGCTCTTTGTCCACATGGATTTTCAACCACATCTCTAGAACTGTACAATTAACCATGGAAACCTGTATTGTCAACAAACACAAGCAACCTAAAATACTACAATGATACCTTGATTGATTTTTTCCAAACACCTTATGACATCATTCTGAGTATCGATTAGATATCAGTAGTTCATGATCAGATAACTGTTTTTGGTGCACAATGCAGTGTGTCCACAGAGATGGGAACCAGTTTTCCCTTTTCAGTGATAGGGAAATTAGAGTAGCGGGAGATAGACTCACACATAAGAGGGTGTAGCCGAACACTCAAAAGTTGTCTAGAATAACACTCAATGAAGTGGTTGGGACTAGTCCAAAGTTTCTTATGGTGGTATATGAGTACAAGGACTTCTTTATAGATGATGTTCCAAGACTACCTTATCACGGAAAGGTTGACTTCGTCATTGATCTGTTCTATGGGAA
Organism: Viscum album; assembly: GCA_963277665.1. Classification (NCBI taxonomy): domain Eukaryota; kingdom Viridiplantae; phylum Streptophyta; class Magnoliopsida; order Santalales; family Viscaceae; genus Viscum; species Viscum album. Next base: position 811,317,221 of record OY728159.1, read on the forward strand.
GACACAAATATCTACACATGCATATCAGATGGCTCTGTAGAGCTCTGAGAGATGAGGGTATAGTTGGAGGACTTGCAAAGGAAGGCATTTGTAAGGCCAAGAATTTTACAATGGGAATCCCCAGTTTTTTTCTAAGAAGGAAGATGGAATCATGGGGATATGAGTGGATTTACATCACCTGAACCAGGTGACTATAAATAACAAGAATCCTCTATCGAGGATTGATAACCTCTTCGATCAGCTGAAGGAAGTGAGATAGTACCCAAATATAGACCTTAGATCAAGCTATCACAATCTTCTAGTACGAGATGAGGACATCTCGAAGATGAAATTCAGATGTCTCTACGATCACTGTGAATACATAGTGACATTTTTGGCATGAAAAACACCCCATCAGTGTTAATGAGACTCATGAATATGATCTTCCAACCGTACATAGATAGGTTTTTAGTGGTCTTCATTGATGAAATCTTCATGTATTCAGGATCTAAGGGGGGGCACTCAATAAACCTATGGACAGTTCTGGAAAAACTCCGAGAGAACCATATTTAAAGAAATATCTTGATTTGAGAGTTCTGGATACAAAAGGTCCACATTCTAGGACATTTCATCTCATAGGATGGAGTTGTGGTGGATCTAGTGAAGATCGACACATTTCTTTCTTAGGACCCACCCAAGAGTATTAAGGTGGTGTAGAGTTTCCTTGGGCTGGCTAGGTACTATCAGAGTTTTGTACATGACTCCTCTAGAGTTGAAGAACCCATGAAATCATTGAGTATGAAGGGAATGTCATTTGTATAGACAAAAAGATTCCAGCACAGCTTTCAATAGCTAAGGAAGAGCTTGATGAGTTATCCTATCATGAGGCTTCTAGAAGAGGGAACCGACTATGTGGTGTTATGTGATGCATCAGGAATCAAGCTTGGTTTTTTCCTGATATAGGGTCAATTAGTGATTTCCTATGGCTCATGATAATTGAGACCAAACAAGATGAACTATGAAACCAATGACCATGAGTTGGAAACGTTAGTCTTCACACTAAAGTTGTGGCAACACTACCTTTTGGGAAAATGATTCATTATCTACTCAGACCATATGAGTCTCAGGTATATCTTTTCTCATAATGATATGTAACTGAGAAAGCGATGTTGGGTTGAGTTCCTCCAGGACTCTGACTTTGAGATATTTTATACTCATGGGAAGGGGAACGCGGTAGGAGATGCTCCCATGAAGAGGTCAATTTCATAGTTACTGAATGAGGCCTCAAAGAAGTTTTCATTTCTTCATATATTCTTTGTGGATATCAAGGAGATAACTTTTCTTCCGTCAATGGTAGTTTCCCCTCCACTCTTATAAACATTTAGGGAGGTTCTACTCAGAGATTCCAGCTGTGATATTACACATGCCTAGATTTTCACAAGGCATGTCTTTGGTGGATATTTGAAAGGTTTGTAGCATCTCATCCTTTTTAGAGGACGCGATGTATTACCAGTGGAATTTTGGGAGGAGGTGTTGAGGGTGTTACATACATCCTAGTTAGTGGTACATCTCGGTGTGGCAGAGATGTACTAGGACCTCTGATGTCAGTACTAGATTCCAGGGATGAAGAAGGAAGTGGAGGAGTTTCTCTTAAGATTCCATAGTTGTGAACAATTGAAGGCTGAGCACCAGGTTCTTGTAGGTTTGACACAACCCCTCAAGGTACCAGAGTTGAAGTGGGATGGGATATTTATGGTCCTGGTGATTGGATTACCACGTACATCTAGGGGGAATGATACCATCTAGGTGATCGTAGACCAACTCACAAAGTCAGTTCACATCCTACCCATTCAAGGGAAGGGTTTAGTAGAGATCTTGGGATGCCTCTACATGTAACAGATAGTTAAACTCTATAGAGTCACATCAATGATTAACTCAAATCAGGATGCATTCTTTACATCCCAATTTTGGAAGGGATTGTAGGAGGTATTTGGGACTCAGCTATGCTTGCACACAACCTTTCACCAAAAGACTGAAGGTTAGATTGAGTGGACCATACTGAACCTGGAGGACATGATTCATTCTTGCGTTCTTGATTTGGTTGCATTTGGGAGGACTACCTACCACTACTGGAGTTTGCGTACAATGACATCTATCACTCCCCCATCAGTATGAAACCATTTGAGTCACATTAAGGACAAACATGTAGGTCACTATTATGCTAGGCAGGCCTAGAGGATTCAGTACTCAAGGGTCTAGAGAAGGTATAGTATACAACTAAGATGGTCAAGGTCATCAAATAGCGAATGAAGACTGCACATAGCTGATAGAAGTCTTATGATGATAGGTGATGGACACCCATAGAGTTTGAAGAGGGGTACATATGTTCCTACATGCCTATCCTGGATTGGAGATATTGAAATTAGGCCGGGGTGGAAAGTTATCTTCATGGATCATCAGACCTTTTCTGATATTGTGTAGAGTGGGTGAGGTGGTGTACAACTTATATATATCACCACAGTTATAGAAGGATCAAGACGTATTCCATGTATCCTACATGAAGAGATACTTACACGACCCTTCTCATAACATGGACCATGATGATCTGGAGATTTACATCACAGGAATATTCAAGGTGTACCTGATGGAGATAGAGGATTGAGAAGAGAGGATCTTTCATGGATGGTTGATTCCTCTAGTATGTGTTCATTGGAAGCACATGAATCCTCCAGAGATGACGTGGGAGTGGGGGGATCAGATTCGTGCTGAGAATCCTTATTTTTTAATTAGAAATTGTTTAGATTTACGGGAGGTGAATCCCTAAGGTGGGGAGAATGTAATGCACCAGAATTCCATGTAAATGTTTTGAAAATTAAATTGTATTATTTCAAGACCAGGCTCTGAGATGACATGTGATTTTGAGGCCTAGAGTGGATGGAATGTATTTTTGAAATTTTTTAATGCTTATTAAATAATTGTGCGAGAGGGTCTTTCTAACTATTAAACCAATCCCTGAATCAAAATTATATGATCAATGTTGAACTCAGATCGTCATGATTAGCATATGAAGGGCCAAACATCGACTGGCGTGTGTGACCCAAAAAAATATTTTTTGGGACTTTGTGAAGAAAAAAAATGACATAAAAAATTTATTTCATAGCTTTCACTTCAACATTGTACAGTGAATCATCAGCATTGTGGTACAACGATGTGGCCACCCTAAATCCATTAATGAACCTAATTAATGAATCAGTGTGGTGATGCTTCATTGAAGAGTGCGTCTTACTTCTTTAATTATGTTGGGATTCATGGTTGAAAAATATCATTATAATTCCTCTAACGAACAATGAAGAAAACCAATCCAACAACGAATGTTGGTAAATCAAAAATTGGAAATGACATCCTTGGAGAGTTGATTCGGGACCAGAGATCAGAAGAAGATGACAGATGATAATCCTTGACTAATCTCTTTTTTCCTAGGTAGAGGTTTATTATTTGTGATTTTATTTCTCTTTCCCTCTTTCTAAATCAATGAACATGGACCAACCCGAAAATAGGTTGATCCACAGGTTGTTTGTTCTTGTGATAATGGGTTTTCTATATGGGGGAGTTATGTGAAATTAGATCTATGTTAGATTCCTAAACCTACATCAAATGGGTTTAGGAATTCTAACACAGATAGAACATGGTGACATGAACAAGGACATGGACCCTCTGATGTGGGAGTTCATGTGTTATTCATGACCAGACCCTCGGATCGACGAAGTGGCCACTTTGATCCCGTAACTGTGACAGTGATGATCCCAGGATCTCATAGGTCCTTGTGGGTCATAATATGGACCATCGGAGCAAGTTTAGTGGCCCGCGGAAGGAACCCCTGGTTCATCGGCAGTGACCCGTGGTGGAGGCCTACTACAGTGGCTCTAGCAGGAGGTGGCATGCCCTGGCAGCACGCCATGGCGAAGGAGGCCAGGACTAGTGGGGGCCATGGTGGCATAGGGCGAGAGCACCGGTTGGGAACCACAACAAGGTGAGTAGCCCGTGGGGAGGGATGCAACGTGTGCTGGCACATGGTGCATGTAGTCCACACTGGACCATGTGCGGAGGGACACTACCGGCCTCAGCTAGCCGCGTTATGGCATAAAATGGATGCCAGTGGCTGTCCAGGATGGACCCAAGGTGGACTGTCGATGCTGGTCGGGCCAGGGTGATAAATTGAGAGTCTAGGAATCCTATAATGGAAAAGAGCTGGCCCACCAATGCGGGCTGAGCCAAAAGGGAAACTGGTTCATTGGGCGACCTGACTGGCAAGAACTAGCCCGATTAATTCGGACTAGACTGAATGAGAACTGATTCTGGATGAGTACCGGTTCATTGGGTGACCAAATGGGCTGCACCCATAGTCAAACCGGGCCGGGTCTAGAAAGTCCCAATGGTCCTAGTGATTGGGTCAGGCCATACCAGGTTGTTCCATACACAACTCGTTCAGGTCGAGTCATCCGAAATGTGTCGGTTTATGTAGGACCCCCAGGATGAGTTGGTCGGGATTGTCTGACCAAGTCAGATTGGGCTTAGATGCAACTAGCCCCTATTTACTAAAATTCAAATATTTTTCTGATCGGGCATCAAACTAATTCATTGTCCATGATGTTTGGACCCTTTCGATGAGCTGGTCATTTGGGTATACTCTATGTGAGTTTTGGTGGCCGTAGTTATATTACTGATGGGTTGGGGAGTATATTATCCTGGACTTCTGCACACTAGAGTGTGGGAATCCTAGAGTTGGTTGTGACTCGAAGGATATGGAGAGTGGGTCCTTAGTGGCTCAGTAGCAGAGCTGACCTTGGTGGTTCAATAGCTAAGAGGACCTTAGTGGTCCACTAGCCAAGAAGTCCCATGTGGTTCAGAACCCGAGCGACCATCAATGGTCCAGTAGTCGAGCGCACATTAGTGGTTTGATAGATCAACAGACATGAGTGGTCCAATAGCAGAGTAGACCATAGTTGTTCAGTAGAGCTATGAACCTCAGTGGTCCAGAAGTAGAGTTTACCTCAGTGGTCTAGTAGTCGAATGGACCTCAGTGGTATAGTAGAAGAGCAGACCTTAGTGGTCCACTAGCCGAGGGAACATCGGTGACTCATCAGGTATGAGTCCCTCAACAGTACAAGATGATTCAGCATTATAAATGATAATCTAACTTTCTATACATTGATTTATAACTACTGTGAGCATTCTTGGACTTGTGTTCTTTCTTTGTGGTCTTGCTTGGTGTTCTTTCCATTGTGGTTTTGGGTCCCTACTAAGTATTACTTTACTCACCCATGTACATGCTTCACCCACACGTGTCATGTCTCATGGAGGCGATTGACACGTTGAGGGAGACTGTGGTGGTCTGAGACCAACTGGTTCTTAGTTATATAGGACTTACATTCATTCTTCTATAGCTACAAATAGCTACCCATCACCTACCCTTCAGGTAGGGTCTCGAGAGGATGGACCATGGCAGTTATACATTCCTTTTTGGGTTTGGGCTTGTATTCTGGACCCATTGAACTTTTAGTTATTATTGTACCCTTAGTAGTAGTCTCAGTGACTATTGTTGTTTACACTGTTTTTAACTTTTGTAGTTTGAGATTTGTGCGTGTGTACATGTTTAAGAAAATGTCATCGATTTTTGGGACATGTCTACTCAGTGTTAGTCATTATCCCCTAGCATATAGAAGGAGGTATTGGGGTAGTCATGACATGGACCATGGGGGACGGGTCATGACATGTCTCCAACCATTTATTAATCAACTAAATCAACTATTTTGTTTCATGGAAAATAGTCTTACTAACTAGTGAAATCTCACTTGTTTCCACCCAAAAAAAGAGGGGAATGAAAAAGGCCCCATACAATCCTTTAAAAGAATACATATGTATCAAGGGATGGTAAGTATTATTATACTATAACTGCAACAACAATGTGTGATCCTCCCATAAGTCACGAAAATCCATTACACAGGAATGAAACATGTCTTCCAAATCTTGTATCATCCTCTAAAATTTTCCATCTGTCTGAGGGTGATATACTATACTCATTGAAAATTGCGTTCAAAGGTATTTCTATAAGGATTTATAGAAATATGATTTCCACCTCAGATCATTGTCTGACAGTCTCAAAACTTGTATTCCATTCATTTTTACCACTTCTTAGTTATTTATTTATTTACAATTCCTCCATCATATGATTTTAATGAATTCAGATTAATTGGTCTAAATTTGAGAGACGATCCACTATCACCCATATTGAAACGTGTTTATGAACCATTCTTGGGAGACCTATTACAAAATCCATAGAAATATATTACCATTTCATAATAATAATAGGTAAAGGATGCAACATAACTTCATGTCTCTGATTATCTTACTCAACCAACTTAAAAGTTAATCATATCAAAAAAAACTCAGCCACTTTCCTTTTCATATCAACACAAAAAAAATTCAACACCTTATAAATCATTTGTATTCCAAGATGGAAATCCCATATTAAGTGGTGGTAAACATAAAGAAGTTGTTCCGGGTAAGGCATAAGTACTACCATTTGATCTCGAAACCACAAAATTGAACTTCCATTTACATTACATCCCACAATGGTCTCCCAAACATTGAATTTTCACCATATTGAAACACATGTAGAATCATATGGTTATGACTCCTTAACCACCATCACCAAATCACAAACCACTGAAAATGGAAATAAAACCAATATACCCCTTGGTCTTTACAACCCAAGTGTATGTCATCTAGGGTCAAAATCATCTACCCTACATCAGAAGCCTTTTTTCCAACTGAGAATATGAATTTATTATTAATTTATTTACTACCGTATTGGCTTTAGAAAGTGTGTACGTTATATCAAAGTCACTTATTTTGAGATATGCCATCCATTGTTTTTGTCTTGGGTTCGAATTGATATGTTGTAAAATGTGTTTCCAGCTCTCTTGATCTATAAACACTATAAATTTCCCAACAAATAGAAAATGATGCCATGTTTTCAAATCATAGACTATGACAGCATACTCCAAATTGAGTGTTATATAATAGTTTTCTTTCATATTCAACTATCTTGAGCCTTATGTATAAAACACAATCTCCTTGCATGAGAACACAACCCAACCCATATTCCAAAGCATCAAAATAAATCACCTACTCTCATCCAAATTTCTGATATATCTACAACAGTTCTGAAGTAAGGAGAATGTTAAGAACTAGAAAAGACTTATGAAAAACCTCACTCTATTGGATTGTGGCGCCTTTTAATTATCCAATCTATCATAGGTTAATATAATAATGCAAAATCATGACCAAAACATCAATAATAACCATCTAAATTATGAAAACTATATATATCAAACACATTCATTCATCGTTTCTAAGAGATAATAGCCTCTATCTTTTTTGGATCTACAAAAACATCTCTTTTAGAGATTACATAGCCAAGGAAATGTTCATATTGTATCCAAAAGTCAAACATTGGTAATGTTTCGTACATATCAAAATCTCTCAATATTACCAACATTATCATCATGTGTTCCTCATGCTTGGCCCATTTCATTGAATACAATAATATGTCATCTATAAACAAAAAAACAAAAGAATCCATATATCTATGGAATAACTGATTCATCAATTAGATAAACACTAATTGTTCATTCATTAAAAAAAATGTGTCACCAAATCCTCCTTATGGACATATCTACTCTTGAAAACTATTTTTGCAATATACTATTTTTGAACCTACAATTGATGATATCTTGAGTAAAAGTATATCTTAGAGAACTAGTAATATCACATCACCTAATTCAATAGATCATAAATGCATGGAATTGGATAAAAAATCTTCATTATTACTTGGTTCATATTATGATAATCTATACAAATCCTTAGTTTTCCATCTGACTTTTTTATAAACAAGACTGATTCTACCCACATAGATATGCTTGGCCGAATGAACCCTTTGTTTTCAACTTCCTCCAACTGAACATTCAATTACATTAAATCTATTGGTTCCATTCTATATTATGGAAGTGAGATAGGACTGGTACTAGGGAGGATATCAATTGTAAACTCGACATATCATATGGTTATAAACATTGATGAATTATCTGGAAAAGATCCTAAAGATGATTGAAAAATACTAGAAAAATATTATTCTCAACCTAATGCATCGATGTGAAAGTAAATGCTATTACTAGTAAAATATCGTTCAAACTTATGGTTCCAACGATCCTATTTTAACTACCTTACATCTTGTTCTCCTCTAAAGAGATGCTCGACTCCATCATTAATCGTAAAACTGACCCTTAAAGTATAACATTCGAAATGAACCATGAACCATGGCCACCACTACATGCCCATAAATATGTCATAAAATTTCATCTCATGAAAAAAATTAATATCATAACAACTCAACTTCATCAATAGATATAGGACATGCTCTACGCATAAATTTTCACCATTCTCTTTAACCAATAGTAGTTTAGAGTTTCAACACACAAGACATCATATAAGCATTAAAATATAAAAAATTAATAGAAAGAGAACAATTAAAGGAATAAGAGGCCCCAATATCAAATAATTATTTTATAATGGTATAATTCAAAATAATCAAACATATCAATGTCAAAGGTCCGGGTTGATCATCAAAAACAACTTATTTAGCTCTATATAACAGATTAGTCTTTGCGCTTTAATATTTATTTCCCTATTGATAGTGAAATTGTTGGGAGTCAAGGTATTCCTTGAATAACCATTTCTATATCAACTCTGAGAATGAGAGGAATTATTTTAACCCCATCCTTTCAAATAATACAATTTTTGTAAACCCTGAGAAGTGTCTCGAACACCTGACCCTGGAGCACTGCGACAATATTACTGAAGATGAACTATCTGATTACAATTATGGCATTATCTAGGTAGTTATGTAAAATCTCACATCATGTGACTAATAGAAGCACATTGGAAACATCCCATATTTCTCTTGGGTCAGGGAGGATGATTTACTAATCCATCCATCTAGTTATGATTTATTCTCCCACCTTGGAAATAGGTGTCCCTATTTCTCTTTTTCTCATCATTAAAGATCCCTCTATTTCCCATAGGTATAAACATACTCCATGCACCTACAACACTTGAGATGTACCTTTCATCTACAGTTTCTCTATTGACCATATCTATATAATTTGTTATACAAAGCAAGACATTCTTTGAGATAATTTCCTACCTCATCACTGATTCGAAGATGCATTCCTTCAAGGATGCGACAGAAGAATATTAGGATTTAAAAAAGACTAAATACATAAATTTAGCCACATAGTCTATCAATGTGAGGATATCCTGTATCAAATTGAAAAAATATATTGTTCTTTCAATTCTGAGCATATGAGGTTGTAATTTTTATTGATTTTTTTTTCAAAATTCTCCACTGTAATGTATTGGTCTAATTTCTCCTAAACTAGTAAATCAAACCATTGCCATTAAATATCCTCAAGCATATACATATCCAACATGAATTTCATATCTTCTATTGTTCCTAGAAAATTAAATATTCAATTCATCCTATTTAATGATACCTTGTACTTTTCTTGTTATTAATCACCCTAAAAGACATGTGGATTCTACTAACAAAACTGAACAGAATGATATTTGTTCCTTGGTTCATCACATTTATTCCATATCTTTAAAAGCTTTGACAATACTATGAACCAGTTATTCATTCACCCATACCTCTTGTGAAAAAACATTTTCAATGACTTCCTCTATCTAGTTTCTATGATGCCTACCAGGTTGAATTTTCTATAAATACAAAAAAATTTATAAGTCTTAATATCTTGCAACTGAAGGCTTTCAATTTCTAATTATACCACATCATTCCACTAACAACATTTCCTTACAAAATTTTACTTTTCCATAGTCAATAATTTTTTAAAAATTTTCTATGCTTTTAAAAATTATCCCTCTTTTAAAATATCCATATCATTTCTTTTTCAAAATATTAGAGTTAAAAAAATTAAAATCTTTTCAAAATTCAAAATTTTGGACCAATATCTTATATCATTAAACAAAATGAAATATACACTCCATGTGGGAATTTATTTCTACAATGCATGTTATTATTTCCTAATTAGATAAACCCGTGATAATGAGATTCCAACGTCTATATGCGTCTCAAAAACACTTATATACCCAAATCAGGGTAATATGATGTTCTTCATAAAAATGTTAGATACATATTTTTATGCTATATATTTTATGTCTAGAAAATCTTTCTCCTTTATACCTTCCAACAAAAAGAACATTCCAGAATAGATTTAAACTCTGGAACTGACACATTTGATAACCAAGATCAACCAACTAATACTACATTCAAGTCAAGGGCCTATAAAAGGGATACCCCTTGTAACCTCATTCCCTTTTCATTGGATTGAGGAAAGGAGTAATTGATACTTATTTTAAGAAACATACCCAAGATGCCAAATCCTGGAAATAAATATTGAGGGATTCAAACAATATTATGGAATGATTTTCCCATTGAAACTAAAACTACCCCAACCAAACACATCAATACATTAAGAATGATCCCAATGTAATACAAATCAATGCATACAAAAAAAAATCTATATCTGAGTACCAATAGTAAACCAAGATCAATATCAAATATAAAGAGGAAGACAATACGAACGAAACTCAATGACACCAAGACACAATCAAAACATCTCCCATGTTTCCCAATATCCATATTCACAATACCACCAAATAATCACAAAGAACCACCAAATAAATGTGATGCTTTACCTTTACCTTTATCTGGTAGGCAATATCTGCAAAAACACCAATTTTCCAAAGTGTGGGTGAGAATAGAAACTCACTAGGCTTTCCCTAAATAACATCCCAACACATACAACTAGGACAGAAAAGGTTATCTCTTTTATATAAAAACATTTATATAAAAAAAATTAAAATATTTTACATCAATCCAAATCATTTATAATCCATGTCATTTTTTTCTTACCAAAACATGTTAATAACTAAAATTGTTTCCATGTAAAGAAAAAAGAAAAATGTTATGTAACCATTTCTAAATTTCATGTTCACATAACAAGTTCCATTTCATATCACCATATCCACTCACTCTCAAGCACAAAATCTTATTGTTACCATTAACGATGGAACATCACATCCATACTCTATCCCATTGATGGAGGTAATTCATGAACATTATTCATCCCATTTTTTTCACTCTTATCCATTTAAAACACCCAGAATCCAATTAAACCTTTTCAAAACCATTTCAAAAGTTTCAATAAAACCATAGTTTTATTGAAAACCATACTGATAGCCATTTAAAATAAGAAACATTTTATTAAAACCCATTTGAACAAACCATTTCATTTAAACCATCATTTTATTAAAAAATATTACATGCATAAAAACCAAAAAACCAAATAAAAACCCACATTTTATAATCATGTTAGAAAAATAAATTATCATCAAAACAACCACTGTGTGCAATTCTAAAAAACTACCACCAAAGAAGGTTTATATGAAACATTTCTTAAATATTTCACAATCAATATTAAACAAACAATTAATTTTAAATCAATCATTCACGTTTTATCAAGTTGAGTCTAAATTGAAACCTCCTACATTAAAAATTATTAAGTAAATGATGAACTTCACTAAAAACCTATAAAACTAGGTTTAATATCCAACCCCACCTATATTTATTTCCCTAACATCAAAACAATCCATATATAACCCTGATTTTCAAAAAAAACTCTGAGATCTATCAGTAGAATTATATATCTATGAAACCATGAGAGGGAGATGAGTGTATATGAGAAAAAATATTAGAACTACCAAAAATAACAACTTACCAATGAAAATGGGCTTCAACACACCAATAAAATCCTTCAGATCACCTATGAATCCAAGGAGGATTCTCTCCAGCCTTTGGGAGGAAGAATTATCAAGTTAGGGCAGAATTGGAGAACAAAAGAGGGGTTTAGCTATAAAAACACATGAGATTAATTTTTCCCAGATCTCATTAATAAACATAACATGGTTAGTCTCACCATTAGACGAAACTATGCACTAACTGTGTTCCATCATCTACCTCAAGTAACACCATGCATGGTCTTCCCACATAGTTACAAAAATTGTGTTCAAACTATTCAAAATACCACATTCTGCTTTTAATAGTTTATCATGGGTGGCCACATATTTTTCCAAACCGTGAATCTAACAATGCACCTTCTCCCTAACCTATGTCTCATTATGAACGGTTTGTTAAAAGTGTTTCTCATTTTCCACTAATCGTGATAAAACTAAGAAACATTAGAAAAGTCTTGGAAACAATATTTAAGTTCTCTCAACTCTCCCAAAATTAACTAAAACTCATTTCATACATAAAAAATAAAAAGGAAGGGTTACTTACTTTAAAGTGGGATGCTATGATATGGTATATGAGTATAATATGAAATGGTTGATCCCGATACAACGTATACAATGGTTTGATAACCATTATAACTTATGTGTGAGCCTCATATATCTTATATAAAGGGATGAGACTCATCATATCTCATAAATAATCGGTGATCCCAATATAGATTATACGATTAGTTATCCCCATTATAACTCTTTGATTCATTGGGTGATAATAATGTTTGAAGTGGATCTCATGGTTATTTCAATTAAAAGGTTTTTGAGAGGGTATCAAAAGGTTTTTATGATTGTTATACTCCAACTTACCAAAAAGGGTTTTAATTCCTTGTTATGAATATAAAATGATTCAAATAATGTAGATCGATTTCAGATGGATTATAATTATTTATTTTAATGACTCTTTCATTTTCCATGATTTCATATTGGATTATCTAGTTATTTATGGGTTTAAGTTCTTTTATTATTTTCTCATGCACTTGGATTATGTCACCATACCCATATTCGATTTTAAGCTAATTGATGAAAATAATTTATTATTGTTTCTGTTTTTTGTTACAGAGTTTTTGATCTCAACCATCTTATGTTTACATTTCAAAAGTTTTAAATAATGATGTTATGTATAAAAATAATTTCACTTGGATGATGTTGATGACCAATTATGAAATAAGAAAAAAAAATTAAATGGGAGGAATGTTATTTTTATGAATTTTTTATTTTTTATATAGGGGTTTGTCCTAATTATATAAAATTATAAACCTAAAAGGTCAAATATAATTTAATTGATCTATTTTTTTCATTTTTATATTGTGAGGTTCGATGGAAAAAATTGGCCACAATTATCATCATCAAATATAGAAATATAATGTTATAGATTTCATAATGGGATATAAGATATTTAGTTCTATACTATTATACCTCAACTGTTATGCATTGGTTGTGTCAAAGCAAAAATGCTGATTTGATTCCATTAAATAGTAGAAGGGGATGTTCTAAGCTGGTTTTTTTTGAATGATTTTGTTTCATATCCTTCTCCATGGATGATTGATTTGAGAAATCGCTAATGTGGGGGCTTAGAACAAGTCATGTATCTTTTTTTTAAATCATTTTTTGATATTTTTTCTAACATTTAATCTTTAGGAGTTGATCCTTTTAATAGGTTGTTTTGTTATTCATTCCAGAATCTATTTTTGATTTCAATTGGAGTAATCATATCAGAATTCAAGATGAGAATTTGTGAGTATTCAAAAAAATTATCTATAGAACATGAAATAAAAATATCCTTGTCTGCATCTTAAATTTGGTATCATTCAGGTTTTCTGATGGGCTATAGAGAAAATTCCACAACATAGTTCTTCTCCTATAACAAATCACTTTGAATTTTAGATCATTTATATGAAACAATATTCCCTTTTGTTTCGTGGGGCTAATTGTTAGTTCTTTTCATACTATGGATCCCATTTTTCATTGTGTTGGTTTGTACCCATTCCATAGCAATTTGACCTACACCATGGTGGTCCCTCCCACAGCAACCATGCACCTTAGTTCTTAAAAATACATATTGATCGTGGTTTTCAATACACATACACATAGTTTTAGCATCCTTGTGTCATGGATTCTACCATATTTCAAAATAAGCTTACTACATGGGGGTTTTTCAGGGATATACCATATCTAATAATTATATCTACCGATTGGATAATTTATCCTAAACATACTCAAGATCCATTTTTATTTTGGTTTCAAATTGGTTCTAGGACTTCATTTGTGGTGATCATGTTACTTTTTGTGTGAGAATGTGGTTCAGGTGGTGACAACATTGATGAAACTTGATTTTTTATATACAACTGTGAGGTTTGAATCTTATTAAAAAAATTCTTGAATTAGAAGTTTGATTGATATGTTTTTATCCTTTTTTAACCCATGTTTGTTTTTAGTAGAGTTTTTCTAGAAGAGAGACCATTAAGATTGATTGATAATGAATATTTGATTATATGAGGCTCCTAATGTTTGATCTTGTTGAGACTTATTGTTCATTTCTATGAAATTTATTTGATATAGTGTTGCATATACTGTGTAATTTTGTTTTAGGTATTGATGGTATTTGGTGGATCCTTAATGTTAATGCGATGTAGTCTAAATATCAATAATTAGAGGCATGTATATCTCTTAAGAGGGATATGCCTAGGTGGATAGTTACAAAATTTGATAGTCTAAACATACTTAAAGGATGACATGTATATCACTAAAAAAATATTTTCATAATAGGGTAACTAAAAGATATCACAAGTGGATTCCAATGGACTGGGGTCATGGTTGTTTTAAAAGAAAATATAAATGGGGATCAACATGGTAAAACTTGTGGCATTCCTGATGAAAACCACCATTTGGGTGGGTGAACTATGTCACCACAAAGGCGGTTATTGTTTGGTTTATCTTGATATCCTTGTTGAAAATGACCCAAACCAAGTGGGTCTAAGGTTTGTGGAATCTTGGTTTGTGCTTGATGAATTAAAACATCTAGGTTTTATATTTATTTGATCAATTACTTATTTAATGACATACACTGTTATATATTATGTGAATTTATGATAAAGATGCATTGGTGGTGTCTTACCTAGTCTTGTTCTCACACCATACTCCATCATTTATTTGTACTTATTAATTTCATGACTATAGACATTAAAATGTAGAGGGATCTATGGTGAATTATTGACAGGAGGATTATGCAGATGGTATTAGACCAAGATAGACTCTGGAGGACACACTACTCATTTAATTATTTTCTTACTTTTTATTTTACGTGGTTTTTCTTACTACTTTTGAAGCTCATTATAAATATTACAACTTATAGGTCATATTACAAATTCAACATCACTACTCTAATTATTTATTATCTTATATATTTTTATTAAATGACCAGTGGTCAATGGCATAATATATTGAGTATTGTCTCCCCACTGATGAGCTTATACCCACCCTGATATTAAAAAACCTCTTTCATATAGGGAGGTACACATGAGGTCAGGTGACCCTCCATCTTAGACCTAGTGGTTCATGTTAGTGTGTTACACATGGACTCAGCCTTATATTTTGGAATATTTAGTATTATACATTTCCATTTAATAAGATATAAATTCATTATTATATGCATTCGCAATGAATTTCCATTCAATATGATATCTATCAGTATACTAAAAATAATTATGTTTTTAATTGATATACTATACTCTTACATGTCATTATTTATATTACCATTTTCATTTAATTATGATCATTAGTCTCATATTTTTAATTTTATGATAAAATAATGATTTTTAAATATTCTTCAATATATTTTCCTGTGCATCCCACTCTGTGTAGAGTTGTATTTATTATCAATAAGTATGAAAATTAATTAACCCACTTTGGTTTGAGTTGTTTTTATTATTAATGACCATGTATATCATAAGAATAATGTTGATATGTGTTGATGGAGAATAGCTTGAAAGGATTTTAGAGTACCAATGTTAAAGGAGTTTTTATATTTTTTTTATGAAAATATTTTCACATGAGATGAGGAGGATATAAGAGGATAAATAGGAGGATGAAACATTATCCTAATAGTGATAACTTATATTTTTTTACTTAATATCCTTTTTTAAAATAATAATGAACCAATTTTATTATGATAATTTCATCCTTTTGTGTTAAAGAAGAAGAAATATATAGTTATATCACCACTGTTTCTATGGATAGCCATTTAATTCGATGAAGGGGAACTAAGAATTTTATTCTTGAATATATCTATATCATCTAGATAGAAGCTTATAATTTCATATATCATAAGGTATGTCTAAGAAGGATATCCTATGATATTTTAATATTGTATTTTATAAATATTTTTTAGGAAAACCTTGAGATTACTACACATTGATGAAGGGAATTAGATATTATCATGTCAACAAATAACTTGTGATTTTTTTTGAATCATTATTAAAGGAGATGTTATACGAAACTGGGAATTTTAATGGAGTTATTTCAAGTTATCTAGTCTGTAAATATCATGTTTCTTATTTCATTATATATGTTTTATTCAATGATTATATGTTCAATGGTTTTCCCTAGAATGGTCTTCTTCATGATAGTAATATAAGATATGTTTGTGAATGGGATAATAACCACCATACACTAGGTAGGTAATAATAAACATTGGAGGAGAATCTCATTAACAAATTTTAGTTTACATTTTTGTTTGTTTTATTTTTTATCATTGTATTCATGAAAACTAAACTAGATAAATGTGTTAAATATCTGTTCATTGAATTATTTTAGATGTAAATTTGACGGAATGTTTTTAATTTGTATAGATTCACTTACATTGATTCACCCCTTCCCTTAGTGTGTTGTACTGATTTTGGTGGTACATTAGTAGTATTAAAGATGTGGTTATACCGTTGATTGGATTCCAAAATTCTTATTATTTTTACAATTTTGAATTCTTCCTGTTTCATGTTATGAATTTCCGATGAAGATAAGACTTGGAGAAAATTAATCTATTTCTAGTCAAGGATCCATATATTCTAATACCCAAAATAATAGATTGTATTAAGAGATGGAAAACTGGAAAAGGAATCTCTCTTATTTATAGTGGAAGTAGTTTATGGTTTTATATGTAAAAATTAATAAGAAATTAAATATTGTATTGAAAATTAATATTGTGTAGGTAGATCCACTATTAAAAATATAGACAACACATCCACCTTAGAAGGATTAATTTCGTCAAATAATAATTATGTAGTTGAAATATCTTTTTAAATTTAGCCAATTGATGATCCAATACTATGTGGGGAAGATCAAAATTTTAAGGATTCACAAGGTGAATAAATTGGTTCTTTAAAAGATTTTATTCATAATTTTCTTAAAAAATATTCAATTTTACTTTTTGATCTATTACAAGTATATTGAAGGATATCACTATGATTTAGGAGGTATCTGAAAATATAGAGAATATATTTGAACAAATTGGGCTGATGTGTTTAAATCACTTAAAAATTGTAGGAAAAGAATTAATATGAATGAGTTTTATTGAAAATGGTGCTACAAGTTTTTAAATGTGTGGTTTAATAAAATTCAATAGAAGGAAGAAGCTAATAATGGTCTTAAAGTAAATATATATTCATTAGTAAATGTAATTTGTTTCAAAAATGTTCAAATTCAAATAAAATAAAACAAGGTAAAAGATATGAAAATATGATTAATGAAAAAAAAGATTAATGTTAATTTCATTTATCTAGAAATAAAAATTTTAGAAGTATTTATGTATAGTGAAGAAAGGATAATCACTCTTTACATGAAGTTTCTTGGGAATGTTATTAAATTGAAATATCTAAAAATTAAACATGTTGACTCTTTTCCGCTATCTAATAGAAGATATGTTGGAATGTACTTCTATAATTGTGATCAATTTATTACAAGACTTATATTATATAGATAGAAAATATTTATATCACATAATTATTAATCTATTTCACTCTATAACCAAAAGTTACCATCCAATCCAAAAATAGTTTGATTGTGTTAATTTTGGATTCATGAACAATGTAGGATCAAAATAAAAATTTGTAAAAGTATAAATGAATAAAATTGATGAGTATACCTTGGTGGATGAAAGTAAAGTATAATTTTTCCCTAATATAATCCCATGTAGAGACTAACATGTTTCAAAGAAAACATCCTATAAATTTTTTCAAAAATTATATTTTAAATAAAAGATCGGGGTTTCTGGGATACTATAAAATCTATGAACAACTCTAAAAAAGGACCATTCCTATTTTTATTAAATTTAATCTTTTGGAATTCACATAAATCATGTAATAATAGTATCCAATATTAGATGGATTAATGTACATATATGATGATCAAAATCGATTTATCTAAAATCAATAAAAAACATTGTATAGTTATCATGGAAAATTCAATGAAAATTTTCATTGTAAAGATAAATACCTATGAAAATAAACCTTTCTTACATATAATGTATATTAAGAAAAATGGTCGGTAAGATGAAGAAATGAGGTTCTTCATTAGGAAATAAGTTGTTTATAAGTATTGAATATAATATTCTAATAATACTAAAAATAATGATTTTCTATAAATAAGGATCATTTTCTATTTTAGAAGAAGAGAACACACCATGTATTATTTAAGAAATACCATGGTTATTAGTATCAATGGATTAAATCTGATGTATATGTGAAAAATCATTCCAATAGAGAATATAATTTTTTAGGCCATACACGACCTTATTTGAGTGGATCACTTTATTTTCATCTTCAAAAACAACAAATCCATACTTTTTCTATATATAAAAATTAAATTAATGATATCCAATCAATAATTAAGATTGGATATCCATTTTTATTTCTCTAAATAAATTATTTATTTTAATATCCAAAAATTATGTTATGGTTTCCAACCCAACAACTAGTGAAATATTTTTATCAATAACAAATCCCTGTTTTTGGAAATAACACTTACATGATTATAGTTCATTTATCCGTATAATGTTTCAATATTTATTGATTTTTTTTACCAAAAAAAAATAGTTTATTCTGATGATATTATTATCTAATAGACTTAGAATAATTTCTCAAGTCTCATTCATTTCAATTTTTCCATGTTCTTTTTTATATCCTGGACCCAGTGTTCATTTCTAACAGCCTATTAATATTTTCTAACATCTATTGGATAAGGAAATAATTCTTGTTTATACATTATTATTGTAGTTTGAATTGGTTTTCCATAATCCTCAATAAGGTGTTTTCATGTATTTCTTCCCTAATATATTTTTATTTTGAATATACTGTTTCTATTTCATTTTACTTTTCATCGCTTCTCTCATATGAGTCCTTTATAACCCTGTGAACTCCCCTAGAAACATTGTCTTCACTAGAACATTCACCCTTTGTTTCATCAATGTTATTTCGGAAAATAGTTTCACTATTTTGTAAATTCAACTAATTTTAAACAATATATACAAGTATTTTTTTCATATCATTCCCAATAAATATGGTATAGAATTTATACAACTTTATATTGGATAAGAATTAATGAAAAATCCCATCATCCCTACAAGATCTGAACATTAAATGATACAAATTATGGATAATAAAAAATATACCTTCAGAAACACAGAAATACTTGAGTGTGGGATTATTTCTATACAATATTTCAATAAGAGAATTTTATTATTTAGACATAATGAGTGATTATTGTGAAAGTACATTGATTTAGTCACTACTTATTTACAGAATTTCTTTAGTAGGCTCTACTCTATTAGTATAGTCTGAGCCATTTTTATGATCTAGTTCCTCTTCTAAATGAATTTATTTTATTAAGGATTCCTCACCAATAATAGTACATTTGAATTTACAATATTCTCTATGTGTTCTTACACCTATTGATTATAATTTATGTACCATTTTTATGTTTGAGATTTGGGGTTTTTATTGAAATAATCCTTTCATATTCTGTAGAGACCCGTATCTTGACGTACATAGACATTACATTACTTTTTCGGAATACTTAGTACATAACAAAAACACACACACAAGGATCGTAATAGTTTAGTGTCTTTGGAAACTCGGAACGTAAACTTCTAATTGTGGTGGAAGATCTTCAACATCTCCCATAAAGATCTTCCTTTTTATACCTAAAACCTTTCTTTATATCCTGGGGAAAAGAAAACATAAAAGGGTGAGCTCAAATGCTCAGTAAGGGTAAACAAAGGAAATATCAATCACATAATTTTCATAAGAACATAACATTTTTGGAAATCTTAACCTGCAAAAGAGAGCATAATTTCATAACATGGGATAAATCATAGTAGTGAAATGAAACCATAACTTAAAACATTACTCATTGTGGCATACACACATAATCATAGAGAATCATTTCTTGTTAGTCAAGACTCATTGCCAAGACTATCTTAGTGGACAAAGTCCCTTTCTGAATCGAGTAATCCTCGTTTCAGTCCTATTTCACTGAATCGGTATAACCTACCATTCCAGCCATGTCTATCTCATGAGATATTAAATCTTTACCCAATGCATTGGAGGGAGATATAGGTCCCACCCATCTCTTAATGATACCATTATTATGTGTGCCACAAAATCATAAACCATAAATCATTGCATAACCCATGTAATACAAATGGGAATCTTAAACATCATGACATCATAAAACAATTCATACAAGATAAAGGAATTCATAAAAATAATTCCATCACAACATGATCAAATCAATGTAATAATAGGGATAAAAACAGAACCCTTTATTATCTTAGATGGAAAATTATTTTGATAAAACACTTGAACTCCATTCTTGAGGAAAATATCATTTCTTCTTCAAAATCAATTTCTTTTCACGAAACGTCATGAAATTTTAAAAGAAAGAGATTTTATTGAAAATAGTCATGAAATCTTTTGAAGGAAGCTTCATGAAAATAAGGCTTTATAAAACCGTAAAAATCCGTTCGTGCCGTATAAGTTAAAAAAAACATTCTTCTTGTACTTTTGTCGGAAAAGTCAAAAAGTACCTCGTACGAAAAACGGCAAAAGATTCCTTTCATATTCTTTACTAAAAACTCACCTAAGGGTAAAATTGGATTTAAACTTTTGCAAGTGGATGGAAATAATATTACATATTGAGGGAACATGGATGTGGATGATAAAATACACCCCAGTAAATACTTACGAATAAACAATCTCGGATAAAAATGAGATTGTGATATTTCCCTTACCTTAGGTCCGACTTGCTTTGTAAGTGTCCGAACCTCCTGTATAATGATTTAAATCATGTTATTGACTTATTACAGAATCATATTCATTGTTATGATATCATATATGGTTCACTTATGACATTATATTACCCGTTCTTTTGTAAATTCCATGTTAAAGAAGCGTTTTGGGTAAAATCGTTTCATTTATCGTAGGTGTTTTGACTTGTTGTTCTTGACATCATTATTACTTATATCATGATTTACTTACTTCCAGAATATAAAATATGATTTATATATCATATATATTCAGTATATATATATATATAATAGGTAGATAAATAAAATGAAAAACACCGTTCATGGAGACGGTAGTCCGTACGTACGCATGAACGCTGTTTTCCTTTCCTTATTGTCTTGAAATGGAAGTAAGTAGATGACTTACATATGTATATATATACATAAATCCAGTAGCTTTATAATGTCATATATTTCATTATTATTTCTTATATATACATTATAATCATTCTTAAATGGTTAACATGGAGAATGAATCTCATCGCGTCGTGGAGACGGTATTCCGTACGTACGCACGAGCGATGATATCATTTCTATAAATATTGAATTGAATTGGAGTGTATTATACAATATATCAGAATCAATATGATGTTGTAATAACTATGTATAGTTATTCTTTACACCATTATACCCATCCATGTAAGGTGGTGGTGGAAAATAGATTACACCACGGCGTGGAGACGGTATTCCGTACGTACGCACGCGCGGTGATTTCTTTTTCCGTAGGATGGATAGATGGTGAAATAGGGTTCTTTCATACTTATAATAACATATCAGTATATGAGTGATACTGATGTTATTACTTCATAATGAAACAACCTAAGAAGAAGAAGTGGAAGAAGAAATAAAGATGAAAGAATTGGTAACGGTAATTACCTCTTCTTTGAAGTGCCTCTTTGAGACCTCCTCTTAGGGCACTAGAATTGGTCTTTGAGGAAGACCAGAACCTCTAGGATGTTTCTAGGGAAGTGGAGAAGAGATTTTGGTAGGGGTTGGCCGAGCTTGAGTGCTCAAATTGGTGTGAGGAGGAGGGGGAGGAGGTGTCCTTTTATAGGGGAGGAGAGGGGCACCTTAGGAATTCTTAAAAATATTAATTTATAATAAATCTAACCCCACTTAAAAAAACTCCAAAAATGACTCATATTCGAATATTAGATGATATAGGGTTGTAATCTCATCAACCAATCAAATTTAGACATGTTTGGATATTATTTTAAACCTTATCAATTAGATTTAGCTCTAAGTTAAATAATTTAACTTTTACGGTGTCTTTTTGTTTTCTTTCACTATATGGTTAATAAACTTACTATAACATGCCAAACAAACCCCAAATTGTTTATTATTAATACATATATCCTTATCTAAGTCATTTGGCTGAACCTTAGATTTTTAGGAATAAAATAACAATTAATAATATAATATTTGATTTAAAAACTATTTTGTGTCAATTTTGACACTATTTGATACATGATTTTTGTGAAAGTCATAACAGAATTATATGTTCGAACCAAGTTTATTAAATCAACAATAATATATCATAGTAACCTAGAAAATTAGTGGAATTCATAAAAAGTCTTAAATTACATTTATTTTGGTATTTATATTATCAATTATGTCAATATTTCATAAATAAGATAATTACTGCATCATCTTTGTGTCATAAATAAATTATATTATTTGATGTCTAAAAATTACAAATAAAATACCATCATGTAGGAAATATTTTTAGCTTTCTAATGAATATTTATAGTCGAATTTATCTTATGTATAACCCCATATTAAAAATGATTTACTTATTAAACTTTGATTTTAACTATTTTAACCCTTCTTTAAATAAATTAATAATAAATGTCTTAATCTAATCCAAGTGGGCCTAAATGGTCATATTTTATTCCTAAGTTTGTTTTTGGTCGAATTACACTTGTCCAATAGAATTAGGACATGTGTTAGGGTAATATTAATATCATATTTACCCTTAGTTACCCTATTTACTATTTACCGTGGTAAAAAAAAGTAAAAAGTTACTATTCACCAAAAAATTATTTTCATCTCATTGAATCACATTTTAGTCCTTGATATTAACCGTGTCTCTCGGATTTTCGAAATTCCATTCACAGAAGCGGTAAAATTAAGTTTTATGCAAAATTCAGTTTTTAACCTACCACTTAGTAGTTTCACTATTCATCAAAAATTGATGTTTTTCAGAACAATGCCAAAATTTCATCCCAAGCTATATTTCATATTCCGAATTCAAAAATGAAGTTTATTTTACCAAATTCATAACATAAAAGTTGCATTAATTAATTTTATAATTAAATCCCGCTGTTAAAACAAATAGCGTGTTTTTAAGAAACAATATCTATCAAAAGATTGACACTTGATTATGTCTGGTTTAAATGTGAAATTACATCCAATGACCAACATTGTATTAAATTGTAAAAATATATTCTAAATATACTTTAAAACCACTCAAATTAATGATTTATCACTATTAATTATTTCGATTAAAAAAGTTGTTTTTAATTATAATTTAGTAATTTTCACTATTCATCAGAATATGAAAGTTATCCGAAAAGTACCAAAATTTCACCTTAGGCTAAATTCGATACTCCGAATCCAAAAATGAAGTTCATTTTGAAATATAAGATTTACAGAATTTTAAAAAGTGGTTATTACTATTCATAACGGCTAGTTTTAATAATATTTTAATAGCATATCATTGTTTAATAAAACTCAGTATTGCGTATTACACACGCTATCGAGGAAGGTCGCGATTGCGTGTAATGCAAGGCAAGTCAAGGATGTGTGTTGTGAAAGCTCCTTTTGGTGTAGCGTACAACACAAGACATTAATAAAATTAAAAAGAATATATTGTTTTTATAAAATCTTGGGCTGTTACATTCTACCCCCCTTAAAATGAATTTCGCCCTCGAAATTCGTCGGGGTTATAAATGGTTTACTATTTGAAATTTTCTTTAATATAAACCCACATCGTAAAAGGGAATACCAAAACATGGCTTTAAAAACTAAAGTATGAAATGTAACGATTACCCAAATAAACTAATCACTGGGTTTCCACATAGGTGAAAATATGGATATGGAAGAGAAATCTAACCATCATGTTCTGATGGAGAGTGGTAGAGAACATGGCTATGGAAAAGCCAGTAATCACAAATCCATAGATTTGTGATGATATAAGGTACCATCTGATTCATCAGGTATAAGATCACTAGGACAACATTTTTTTTGGTTTTCAAGATCATTTCCCTAAAGTTGAAAATTTGCTTAGAATAAATACTTACTTTATTTTGGTACAATCTCACTTTTGTTCGTGCCTTGAACAATTTCTACTTCATCTCTTAAATAAATGAAGTTGAATTTGTTATTCGTGAAGTGTTAGCAGATCATGTGATAGAATGAAGAGTCATTCCATCTGTCTCAAACAAAAGGTTAGTAAAAATTATATACATAAGTCGATCTATAGTGAGATTAATCACATATGGTTTCTAAAATGGACTTATACTTCATATATCATACTGCTTAATATAATAAAACTAGTTTCTACTAAACAGGGACTTCCTGTAGGCCAGTGGTAGGCGATAAAGGCCAGTCGCACTTCGGTTGTGGGTTCGATTCCTACAGCCTTGTCCGAAGCGATGGGCTGTCGCCCGTCCTGCAGGTTGTCCTTTTTATAAAACTATATTACTATAACATCCCATCAATAATATCGAAAAAACTTCTATCCTTAAACAATACTAACTTATGTCCAACATAATTTATTCCAATCTTTAGGCTTATCCATAATACTGCAGTCCATTCTCATAACATAGTGAAAATGATTACCAGAGATTTAATACCATCGTTGATCCCCATATATCATAAGATATATCTTGTTGGTCACATTCCAAACATTCAAAGGCCTTAATATTGTACTCTCTTGAATACCCATTGAACCTTAGTGAAAACTTGAATGCAGTTAAAAGTTAACACTTTTCACATACCGAACTCCTCAAAATTATTTATACTCAAACCATGATATCACTTAGTCCTTATATCAATCATGAGCTCATGAATACTGTTAAACATTTCATTTTCTCGTTTTCCTTGAATAATATCTCAATCACTTTGAATACCACATTAGAGCAATACATAAGTATTCCAATATTCCATGATACAACATTATTTTGGAATCCCATTACATAAAAACTTAATCATTCCACCACATCGTTGTCATATTCAACATTGCCAATAGTGATCGCATGTGACTTCCCTTTGTCCTTTGCCTTAAGCGGTTGCTCATGTCGATCATCACTAACCCTTGGATTAGGGAAATTATTAGCATAATGCCCCATTTCCTTGCACTTGAAGCATTGAAGTGTTGGCGGTGCGTTCTCTGCAGTGTTTGCTTTATTCACATCATTAGAAACCCTTTTTCCATTACTTCGACACTCAGCTGCTCGATGACCTTCTTTTCCACACTTAAAACATTTTCTAGTCCCTTTAAGACAATCTCCACCATGCTTCTTTCCACACTTTGTGCACAAGGAAACATTCATCTTCTTTTCACCATTATTCTGAGATCTCTCCTTGAACTCCATCTTTCGTTTCTTGTCAAAACCATGAGATGGATATGTAACACCAACTTCAATTTCTACCTTGATAGCACAACGCACAATTTCTTCATAGCTACTGAAGTCTCTTATAGCTAATGCCCTTCGAAGACTTGGTTTTAAGCCACTGAAAAATCGATCAACTTTACTTTCAGGTTGGATGATAATGCCAGATGCATACCTTGCAAGTCTTGTAAAATTCGCTTCGTATATACCAACAGATTCATCATCCTTCTGTTTCAGCTCAAGAAACTCCTTTTCCATCTTCGTTCGAAGAATATGAGGGAAGTACTTACTGAAAAACAAGTTCTTGAACTCGTCCCATTCCATGGACTCAATTTCATCTCTTGGCCTCGTATTCTTGATAAGATTCCACCATTGATCAGCTTCACCTTCCAAACGATACACTGCTAGGATGACTTTATCATGTTCAGAACATTGAAAAACTGAAAATATCTTTTCAGTAGTACTAATCCATTGTTCAGCAACTAATGGATCAGTAGAACCACTGAAAGAAGGTGGACGCTGCCTCATGAAGGATTCAACAGAATGTTGCTCCTTCCTTTGCTCGTTTGGAAGTCCTGCATGATTCATAGCTTGAGAAAGTTGTGTGATCATGGCTACAAGATTTTGCATTCCAGCTCCTATATCGTTTGGTTGCTCAGGGGGACAATCATTGCATTGCCCATCACATTCTGCATTAACACGGTTCCTTCAGGTTCCAGCCATCGTCTAAAACCCCAAAAGAATAGTGTGAGAGGCAAAAATCATGCTAGGGAAAACAACACAATAAAAGGGGGAGTACCTTAAATATCCAACATCTTAGGTTTAATTCTATGATCGTTAGCGTAATTCTATTACTATAACCTATACGTATACTTATCCCTAGGGACATCCCTAGACATACCTTAGAAATATCTCTAGGGATCTCACTAACGTTTTCTCATCCTAGTTTCCAAAGGTTGACTAAACCTTTCCTCTGATACCAACTGTAGAGACCCGTATCTTGACGTACATAGACATTACATTACTTTTTCGGAATACTTAGTACATAACAAAAACACACACACAAGGATCGTAATAGTTTAGTGTCTTTGGAAACTCGGAACGTAAACTTCTAATTGTGGTGGAAGATCTTCAACATCTCCCATAAAGATCTTCCTTTTTATACCTAAAACCTTTCTTTATATCCTGGGGAAAAGAAAACATAAAAGGGTGAGCTCAAATGCTCAGTAAGGGTAAACAAAGGAAATATCAATCACATAATTTTCATAAGAACATAACATTTTTGGAAATCTTAACCTGCAAAAGAGAGCATAATTTCATAACATGGGATAAATCATAGTAGTGAAATGAAACCATAACTTAAAACATTACTCATTGTGGCATACACACATAATCATAGAGAATCATTTCTTGTTAGTCAAGACTCATTGCCAAGACTATCTTAGTGGACAAAGTCCCTTTCTGAATCGAGTAATCCTCGTTTCAGTCCTATTTCACTGAATCGGTATAACCTACCATTCCAGCCATGTCTATCTCATGAGATATTAAATCTTTACCCAATGCATTGGAGGGAGATATAGGTCCCACCCATCTCTTAATGATACCATTCTTATGTGTGCCACAAAATCATAAACCATAAATCATTGCATAACCCATGTAATACAAATGGGAATCTTAAACATCATGACATCATAAAACAATTCATACAAGATAAAGGAATTCATAAAAATAATTCCATCACAACATGATCAAATCAATGTAATAATAGGGATAAAAACAGAACCCTTTATTATCTTAGATGGAAAATTATTTTGATAAAACACTTGAACTCCATTCTTGAGGAAAATATCCTTTCTTCTTCAAAATCAATTTCTTTTCACGAAACGTCATGAAATTTTAAAAGAAAGAGATTTTATTGAAAATAGTCATGAAATCTTTTGAAGGAAGCTTCATGAAAATAAGGCTTTATAAAACCGTAAAAATCCGTTCGTGCCGTATAAGTTAAAAAAAACATTCTTCTTGTACTTTTGTCGGAAAAGTCAAAAAGTACCTCGTACGAAAAACGGCAAAACATTCCTTTTATATTCTTTACTAAAAACTCACCTAAGGGTAAAATTGGATTTAAACTTTTGCAAGTGGATGGAAATAATATTACATATTGAGGGAACATGGATGTGGATGATAAAATACACACCAGTAAATACTTACGAATAAACAATCTCGGATAAAAATGAGATTGTGATATTTCCCTTACCTTAGGTCCGACTTGCTTTGTAAGTGTCCGAACCTCCTGTATAATGATTTAAATCATGTTATTGACTTATTACAGAATCATATTCATTGTTATGATATCATATATGGTTCACTTATGACATTATATTACCCGTTCTTTTGTAAATTCCATGTTAAAGAAGCGTTTTGGGTAAAATCGTTTCATTTATCGTAGGTGTTTTGACTTGTTGTTCTTGACATCATTATTACTTATATCATGATTTACTTACTTCCAGAATATAAAATATGATTTATATATCATATATATTCAGTATATATATATATATAATAGGTAGATAAATAAAATGAAAAACACCGTTCATGGAGACGGTAGTCCGTACGTACGCATGAACGCTGTTTTCCTTTCCTTATTGTCTTGAAATGGAAGTAAGTAGATGACTTACATATGTATATATATACATAAATCCAGTAGCTTTATAATGTCATATATTTCATTATTATTTCTTATATATACATTATAATCATTCTTAAATGGTTAACATGGAGAATGAATCTCATCGCGTCGTGGAGACGGTATTCCGTACGTACGCACGAGCGATGATATCATTTCTATAAATATTGAATTGAATTGGAGTGTATTATACAATATATCAGAATCAATATGATGTTGTAATAACTATGTATAGTTATTCTTTACACCATTATACCCATCCATGTAAGGTGGTGGTGGAAAATAGATTACACCACGGCGTGGAGACGGTATTCCGTACGTACGCACGCGCGGTGATTTCTTTTTCCGTAGGATGGATAGATGGTGAAATAGGGTTCTTTCATACTTATAATAACATATCAGTATATGAGTGATACTGATGTTATTACTTCATAATGAAACAACCTAAGAAGAAGAAGTGGAAGAAGAAATAAAGATGAAAGAATTGGTAATGGTAATTACCTCTTCTTTGAAGTGCCTCTTTGAGACCTCCTCTTAGGGCACTAGAATTGGTCTTTGAGGAAGACCTGAACCTCTAGGATGTTTCTAGGGAAGTGGAGAAGAGATTTTGGCAGGGGTTGGCCGAGCTTGAGTGCTCAAATTGGTGTGAGGAGGAGGGGGAGGAGGTGTCCTTTTATAGGGGAGGAGAGGGGCACCTTAGGAATTCTTAAAAATATTAATTTATAATAAATCTAACCCCACTTAAAAAAACTCCAAAAATGACTCATATTCGAAGATTAGATGATATAGGGTTGTAATCTCATCAACCAATCAAATTTAGACATGTTTGGATATTATTTTAAACCTTATCAATTAGATTTAGCTCTAAGTTAAATAATTTAACTTTTACTGTGTCTTTTTGTTTTCTTTCACTATATGGTTAATAAACTTACTATAACATGCCAAACAAACCCCAAATTGTTTATTATTAATACATATATCCTTATCTAAGTCATTTGGACGAACCTTAGATTTTTAGGAATAAAATAACAATTAATAATATTTTATTTTATTTAAAAACTATTTTGTGTCAATTTTGACACTATTTGATACATGATTTTTGTGAAAGTCATAACAGAATTATATGTTTGAACCAAGTTGATTAAATCAACAATAATATATCATAGTAACCTAGAAAATTAGTGGAATTCATAAAAAGTCTTAAATTACATTTATTTTGGTATTTATATTATCAATTATGTCAATATTTCATAAATAAGATAATTACTGCATCATCTTTGTGTCATAAATAAATTATAATATTTGATGTCTAAAAATTACAAATAAAATACCATCATGTAGGAAATATTTTTAGCTTTCTAATGAATATTTATAGTCGAATTTATCTTATGTATAACCCCATATTAAAAATGATTTACTTATTAAACTTTGATTTTAACTATTTTAACCCTTCTTTAAATAAATTAATAATAAATGTCTTAATCTAATCCAAGTGGGCCTAAATGGTCATATTTTATTCCTAAGTTTGTTTTTGGTCGAATTACACTTGTCCAATAGAATTAGGACATGTGTTAGGGTAATATTAATATCATATTTACCCTTAGTTACCCTATTTACTATTTACCGTGGTAAAAAAAAGTAAAAAGTTACTATTCACCAAAAAATTATTTTCATCTCATTGAATCACATTTTAGTCCTTGATATTAACCGTGTCTCTCGGATTTTCGAAATTCCATTCACAGAAGCGGTAAAATTAAGTTTTATGCAAAATTCAGTTTTTAACCTACCACTTAGTAGTTTCACTATTCATCAAAAATTGATGTTTTTCAGAACAATGCCAAAATTTCATCCCAAGCTATATTTCATATTCCGAATTCAAAAATGAAGTTTATTTTACCAAATTCATAACATAAAAGTTGCATTAATTAATTTTATAATTAAATCCCGCTGTTAAAACAAATAGCGTGTTTTTAAGAAACAATATCTATCAAAAGATTGACACTTGATTATGTCTGGTTTAAATGTGAAATTACATCCAATGACCAACATTGTATTAAATTGTAAAAATATATTCTAAATATACTTTAAAACCACTCAAATTAATGATTTATCACTATTAATTATTTTGATTAAAAAAGTTGTTTTTAATTATAATTTAGTAATTTTCACTATTCATCAGAATATGAAAGTTATCCGAAAAGTACCAAAATTTCACCTTAGGCTAAATTCGATACTCCGAATCCAAAAATGAAGTTCATTTTGAAATATAAGATTTACAGAATTTTAAAAAGTGGTTATTACTATTCATAACGGCTAGTTTTAATAATATTTTAATAGCATATCATTGTTTAATGAAACTCAGTATTGCGTATTACACACGCTATCGAGGAAGGTCGCGATTGCGTGTAATGCAAGGCAAGTCAAGGATGTGTGTTGTGAAAGCTCCTTTTGGTGTAGCGTACAACACAAGACATTAATAAAATTAAAAAGAATATATTTTTTTTATAAAATATTGGGCTGTTACATATTCCATATGAAACTGATCAGTATGTTTGAATACTTTATTTTTTGATATTCACCATATGACTAGCCATCCTACTTAAGATTATAATGAACAAGATAATATTCCTTTTTTAATTCGATGATTTATGTTTCATTGATACACACCAATCTACATGAGATTACACATGTAACATTGATGATTTTATTATCTTTTTCGGGTAGGTTTTATTGGAAAAACATTTTCTTTTGACATGAATCACATGTAACACCACAAATATCTAATGTATCAACATTATATTTGATAACATGTATGACACAAAATACCAAGCGGGAAAGAGAACATAATATTCTGATTATTTATACTATATTTACTACTATAAATAAATTAAATCTATAATGTTGATTCAAATGCACGTGATAATGATTTATCATGTGACAATGCAACAAAGGAGTTTCATTAGTGGATTGTGTCACACACAAGACTGATATTGACCAAACACTGCCAAATTATTAAAATTTTATTATATATAACATAGTAGTTAGATTATTAGTTATGAATAGTAAAAAATAATTTATGAAAATTATGGCTTTCACAAATATAAAATTATTTTATTGGTTATAAATTAATCTAAGAAGAAATTTTATATAAAGTGAATATTTTTATATAAAATTATTTTTATAATCATAAATCTATTTCATCCTAATAAATTAAATGAATTAAAATTAATGAGTGATATTAATGTAATATATATATATATATATATATATTAAAAACATATTTTTGACATTCAGCTAATACATTTTATAGGAAGAAGATAAGAACATACCCAATATTACATCAAAAATTCCATATTTTTATTACAACATTTTTACCAGCTTTCGATGGTGAACCAATTTTAAATAAAATTTTTGGAACTTATATAGATTATATGTGTCCAAAAAACATCATATGTGAAATAAAAAAATTAAAATTAGGTTAGGGTAAATTTGTGGTATTTTTCAGTCAAGTTTTTTGTAATGAATAGTGAAATTACTAAATTTAAATTCAAAAGGCCTTTTTTGACTAATTTATTTATAAGGATAAATTTTTTAATTTATTTTAATGTTTAATTAGATAATATTTTTATCAATTAATTAAATTTATGTTATTATATTAAATTTAATTTTGAAATTGAGTATATAAACATATCATACTTTTGGACTCCTTTACTTTAAAAACATGCATTGTCGTATCATTTGTGGGGTTATAGTTAAATTTATTTCTAAACAAATTGTTACTATAATTTCAAAATTTTGATTCTATATTTATATTAATAATAATATATAATGTCTAATATGTTCTAATTACTTTTTTACAATAATTGTGTCTGAAATTGTTTAAAATTAATTACCAAAATTAAGGTGCAATTAAGCATAACATGGGACTAAACCATTAACATATGGGGAACAATGACCTAGAGAATTGTAGAAACCCATTATATTTCCATAAATTAGCCATAAAACTTTAATTATTGAGTTTTTTTATTAAATTTTTAGGTAAAACGTGGGTACAACTATCTTCTTTCCGAAGAATACAATATGAATATTTTTCCTACCCTATAAAAGGCCACCACCACTTTCCCTTATTCACACCTCTAAAGAAACTTATGTTATGAAAATATCCTCTAAAATTACTCATAATAATAACTCCACTAATCCTGGAAGCATCCCATTGGTTTTCAATCCATCCAAGGAAGCCCTTTGGGGCAAACTAAATAGAGTTACTCGATTGAGAGGTAACATCTTTCCTTAAGATCTTTAGATCCATTTCAATTATTCACCCCCTCAACTATTATTATTCCATAATTTTATAACAACACCAATATATTAAATATACTAGGATATTTTAATTCTTTTTTCTACCAACACAGACACGCACTTCTATATAATGTGTAAAAAACTATTGTTTACATGTACGACTAACTACTGGCTCACGAAACAAGGATTGTTTATTTTTCCGTTTCCACATCTCATTATGGGTATTATAACAGAAAATCTATTTATATTTGATATATATGATATTTATTTCGTCATTATTATTCTATAATTATTTTTTAATATGTACCATTATACTTTCCATTCTGTTTAAATAAGATAACATTGTTTTTGGAAGTGTGGAATGCCTCCTACTCAAAGTTATGTGACTCGGTCACTCTATACAAGGAACATATAAATGATAGTTTTAATAATAATACGTAACATATATAAAATATATATTATAATATAATTATAATATACATATTTAGAATTTATTTTTCATTATTTTAAAATGATAAAAAAATAAAAGTATCGCTCATGTGTAAGTACGACCTACCGTCTCCCTGAACAGTGCATTTCATTTCTTATCTCCAAAAATTTAAAATTATTTTTAATATATATGTATTGAATAAATTTGATAATTAATTCAAGTATTAAATTCTAGATATGATGAAAACATGATCTAATAAATAAGAATAACAAATATCAATTCAATGATTACTCAGAGACTAGGAAATTAACAACTGCAATATTTAAAATATTGAAAGAGTATTAATAAATAGGTAATAAAATAATATAAGAAGATAATATATGTTTTTATAAAAATGAGTATGGTTATGGTATAGGTTTTTAAAGTTATTTCAACCACTATATAGGTGGATAAATACTATAAAACAAAAGGCAAGTTACGTTAAGGGATTTTGTCTCAATTTACATTCAATTGAGACATATTTTTTGTTATGAACCAATTCACTTTTTTATATCTATTTATTTCCCTTTTTTAATGTAATATCATGAATATAATTAATATAATGATATGATATGTTTAATTTATTATTATTCCCTCATTAAGATTATAATTTAAATGTTTCAATTTGGTATGGGATATTTTGGAATTTTTAAGGATTATTCCCCAAAAGAATTCTCCTAATTATTATCTTTGTAATCAAACTTCCATTTATGATTGTTAAATTTCTCTGGAAATAATCACTTTATTTTAATAGTTTTTAACTGGAATTTTAGTTGAATATCTATATTCGCTTCCAATAAATATTATTGTTTCATAAAACATATATTATTCTTTCATACAGTGTTAACTTTGACAGTTATTTGATTAACTGTGGAATTATAGATAAATCAATATTCATTATTCAATACAGATATTTTTATGGCATATTATCAATTTTTAATTATTTTATATGAGGACTGATTTAGACTATTATTAATTGGTGGGGCCCAGACACTATATGGCCCCTTAATGAATCGATTGGTTCTCATGAGATGATTTGGCTGGCCAAATTAAACGGGTTTCTATCCAATGTTTTAACCATATTATAAATGGTCTTGATGGTATTGGTTTTCAAGTTCCTTAGACATGACATACATTAAGAATGAATTTCCCCATTTATTTTCTTCTATTATTCATCCATGAGATTTTTCATCGACATATCTATGGATATAATTAATCTTTAGTTCATTGTTTAAATGGAGTGTGTTTCAGTTTCTTACTTTGCCTTATTGAATATTTTTTATCTAGTTATTTGAATACAATGTGTTATCAATTATTTAACTTTACATGTTTATTTATTCTCAATGTTTCATTATTTATTCCTTTTTAAATACCATTACAGATCATTTCATCTCACCCTTATTATGTTTTCTTTCTCCATTTTTATAAAGATGAAATTTTTGAATAATCTTTCAAAGATGTAGTTTATTTTATTTTTATGTATCATGTTTTTATTTGCTATTTCACAATGTATTATGGGTATCATGTATGTAATATGTCATTCCAAGACTGCTAAACATATCATTCCTTATGGGATTTGATTCGTTATAATCATGCTGATGTTATAAGATAATGAACCGGCTCTGGGATATCAAGGGATGAAATGTTACAGTTGGTATCAAAGAGATATTTAGAAAAAAAATTGGAAACTATATTTAGTAAACTTAGGTCAAGGAAAATAACCATAAGATGGAAACTGAGGAAGTGTATATAAGGACGTACTAGAATATTGGTACGATAGAGATTATATGGGTATTCCTGGAAATACGTCCTGGTCTGAATACTATAAGTGGATGTGGTTATGACACAAATGTACCAAAGAGTCAAAAATCATATAAGGTGTATCAATCACGACACAATGTAACATCGTACATGACACCATTATTTATTGCACCCCATGTTTGACACACTTGGGGGTTATTAATATTATAATTTACATTTTATTACTACCCACTATTAATTATTTTTGAAAATTATTAACTTTGGAAGAACCTAAGTAATTTTAGATTAAAAATAAGGTTTCATGATTAGAAATCATAGAAATGATATTATAGATAATCCCTATACCAATGAATGACCTGTGATGAAATAAAATAAATGGGGTATTTATATATTTAGGATATATTTAAACCTTAGTTAATAGTATATCTAGTGACTAACATTATTTCAAGGATTTCCATCATATTTATGATTTAAATTAAATTAATTTGGTTTTGAAAAGTACGACATGTTAGACAGGTGACAACTAATCAAATCTGGAATGGTTTCGGTATTGAACCCATGATTGAAGGATGATGAGGGTTACAAAACAACCATTGTATTATAGAATTTCTTGGTTAATATGTTATTGTTTTTAGTTTTTGAAGAACATGTCTTAATAATGAACAGGTAGTGTTATTTTTTAGGTTTAGAGATTAATGTTTTATCTAAATTATCTTGATAGAATAGTTAGAGAAAAACAGTTATGTTTGTCATTATTTTATGGGCCTTAAGATCCTTTATAAATATATTTTAGTACTTTAAGAATAAAAATTAATTTTTGGATGAAATTTAAATTGATTGATTCACAAAAAAAGGATTTAATTTTTTTAGATAAATATATAAAATAACTTTATTTATACATAGGTAGAAAAATAACCACCTATCATTATGAAAAATGACTTTGAAATTAAATGTTTTCCAAATAACATAATTTATATTGAACCGATTTATTCTAAATCATCACATATTTGTGGATTTGAGGCCATAATAATTCAATAGATCATTACTATTTTTTTGATTGATGACCTCAATCACTACTTATAAATATTTATTCCCTTTCACCAACTATGTACCTCTATTTCCACTAATGTTATCCTACTTAGAAACCTAGTTATATGTTAGTTTGTATGACCTTTGTACTTATCATTCTCTATTTTATAGAGGTTCTATTATGAAAACATATTATAATTTCAGATTTAAATATAAGAAATTTCAAAAAATATATCACCATGATCAAGTGTAAATTGTAAGGATGCAATTTAATTATGATGGGGAGAATGTAACCCCCCAAAAATTGAAAGCATGAACATTGTATTCAATAACAGGGTTTAGATGCTACACCAAGTGTGTAAGAAAACATAATATCCCACGAATTTATAATATATTTACTATTATAAATAAATTATTTCTATAATTTTTCCTTAAATTCACATGATTCCAAGTTATCATGTGACACATGCAACAATGAGTTTCTTTAATGGCTTGGATTACACATAAGATCGAGATATGTCGAACAAAAATATATTCTAAAAAATATATTATATATACCATAGATGTAATTTATGCTGTTATGAATAGTAATTAATTAATTATAAAAAGTATGGTTTACACAAATATAAAATGAATTAACTGGTTTCAAAATATTTAGAACCGAATCCAAGAAGAAATTGAATATAAAATAAATATTATTATAGAAACTATTTTTATGCTCACAAAGCTATTTAATATTAATAAATTAAATTAATTAAAAGTAGTTTATGATTTTAACATAATATATATATTAAATATTCAATAAATTATTTGTTATATTCATCCAATATATTTGATATCCACAATATAAGAATAAACCAAATATTACATGTAAAATACTATAATTTTATTAAGGCATTTTTACTGCCTTTTAATGGAGAACCTATTTTAAATACAAATTTTGAAAATTTTATATATTATATATGTCCAAATAATATTCATAATTAAAATATAAACATAAAAATTATGTCGGGGTAAATTTTTGGCATTTTTCTTTGAAGACTCATTTTTAAATTAATAGTGAAAATTAATGAATTTTAATTGAAAACATTTTCTTCCTATAATTTATTTTTAATATTAAAAAATATTTTAATATTTTTAATGATTAATTATACAATATTGTTATATTTTAGTCCAATGTAGTTCATTATAATAAATTTTACTTCTAAATTGACTATAAAAACAAAGAAAACTTTTGGATGTTTTTACTTTGAAACCCATATTGTCATCTCGTATGTGGGATTAAATTTAAATTTATTTCTCCCAAATATGATATTATAATTTCGAAAAATGGATTAAATATTTGCAATAAACATAATTTTAAATTTCTAATAATTTCAAGTTATTATTTAAAATACAATATTAGTGAACTTAATTAATATTTATTACAACGTTTTATGTGAAATAAATCTTAACAAGGAACAAAATCATTATCACAGGGGCCTAAATGAAAGATAAACTTGTAAAAAACCCATTTTGGTCTATAATTCATCCATAAACCTTCTCATATTAATTTTTACAGTTTATTAGGACTTTTATTATGTAAAAACATGGGTACACATAACATATCTCCAAAAATAACAACTGAGTCCTTTTCCTCCCCAATAAGAGGCCAACACCTCTTCCCCTTCTTAACACCTCTCAATCCACTTAATTTATGAAAATATCTTACCAACATTTTCATGACCCATCCCAATGGGGCCCGTTCCTAAACTCCGCAAGCCAGCATCCAATAGGCCAAGGGCTGGTGACTAGCACCAAGTAGGCATGTCACTAACATGGGAGGCATTGACTATAAACCTGTACACACACACACACATCTCCAAGCCCACAAATCTAAAAAGTAAAAACTACTAAAAATAGAAATGCATACATACACTAAAATCCCAACCAACAGAGTATGAAGAGAAAGTAAAGTACAGTAATGTATAACCATGGCATACAAATACAAGCCCACCAAAAGAAAGTCTGCAACAAAGTACAACCTGTAAAGAAAGGTACTGGGATTGCAATCCATAGCCGTAGGAACACACCTCGGCCGGCCTGATCCCACTAAGCACCGTCCGGTCCTAGTTCACCTAGAATCCTCTCAAATCCTCACTTGTCTTCACAAGACACAACATGTGCGGGCAAATCCCGTGCAGGGGTGAGTATAACAATACCCAGTAGGACACCCCAAAAACCACAAAGAAAGAAAAATAGGAAATACCACAATGTAATGATACAATCAGCTCTACACAGTATATGTTTACAAATCATATAACAAGAATATCCATATATACTCATACACGATTGACTATCGAGAAATAACCACTAAGATCCAGCTAAAAGATTCCACTAAGCATGTAACACGGAGAACACACTCCTTGGTCTGAATAGAGAGATACGAAGTACTTGTTTTGAGAGAATTCACTCCATAAGTACATAGGAATATGATGCTCAGATGAGGATCAAAAAATAATAGTTATGGGGTGATTCAAACAACTCAGTCTGAACTAATTCGCTAAGTAGAGAATCAACGCTTGGGTAAGGTGGGTCACGTCGATACTAAGAACTCTACCTAGGGTTATAGGAAGGAATAGAGGGTCTGGAACTAAGTCTCACAGAGGGGATTACAACAACTCTATTTAGGAAGTCCTACTGAAGGGTTCATACTCTTGTACATAGGAAATGATACCAGAAACCTTCAGGGAAAAGACAAAGGGTACGAACCCTAATGAAGTTAGTCTAAGTCACAGAAGACAACTTGCTCAAGCCATGTATAAATAGGTTAAAAGGTGTGTAGTAGGGTCACACTCCATGTTCCTTGACTATGGGTAATTCCCGGGTAAACGTCCTGTGTCTTATGGTGTTTTGCATAAAAGTAACTACACGTCTTATAGAAGGATTTCACACCATGTCTGAGTGTCTGGGGTTTTCTCCGTGTACGCTGGCCATGTGCTCGTACATGGTCTCTGTCCGTGTCGCCATGCCCGTGTGCCAGTACACGGGGTATCCCCTGTATCTAGCCAAGTCTGGCCGAGGAATGGTTTGCATGCTGTTTCCTTGGACGTGTACCTAACCTGTGTCTAGGTACTCCTGGAGTACATGCCAGGTGGTCTGCCGACGAACACATGTCGTGTAGCCCATACTACACACTGTGTAGTCAGGATTTCTCCAGAACCGTCGTCTTCCTCCTCACGCCTCGTCCGATCATTTGGATCTCATTTCTGTTGTCTGTTTACAATGAAACTCAACATCATTGTTCGTTTCATCATCCTAACACTTAATCCGGGTGTTTTAGACCTTCAATTGACTCGAAAAAAGGCATTAATTTATATGAAGGAAAAACACCCGAGAAGCCATAACATCTGTTCCATCCCGAATCATCCTCTTCCATCATTGTTCCAGCTTCGTAGCATCATCCCTAGGTTAGTTCTAAAATCTCGGATCGTTACGCCATGGATCGAAGGCGCAATCGATCATTGTTCTTATCCCATGAAGAACGAAGAACGCATAGGTGAAAGAATAATGGGACAAAGGATTCAAAAAGAAACAACCCGAGGAACGAACCTTGGCCGTTGTTCATTCCGAACACGATCTATTCCCATAAGAATGATCCTCAAAACAAATTATCAGATCTGTATTACAAGGATTAAGATCATCCACAAAATCCCCAAAAAAAGCCCATCCTGCAAATACGATCGATTTGTGGGCTAATCTATTCATGGATTAGTCAGCGTTCGTCATAGGAATCAAGAATGGGGAAAGGAAACCAAAATAAAAATGAACTACCTAGATCTGCGGTGTTCGTTGGCGAAGATTTGTTCGTCGCGTCGTCGTCATCGGCGAAACTCATCAAGAACGTCATCGACACATTGGGAGGTTTCCTATAGACATTTCCAGAGCCACCAAGAGAAATTTAGGGTTATGAGATCTGTAACCATGATCCCCTGTGAAATCATTACTTAATGGATTAAAAATATTTTGTTATAGAAGGATTTTATAAAATATTTTTATTAAATATTTTTTCACGGTTACATCCAAAAACTAGATTTCACCACCGACCTACGCCAACTGATGTTTGGCCTCGCCTAAGGTAAAATTGCTACTCTGAACGCAACTGTGCCCTCATATTTCTGATCAGATTACCCGTTCAAGATTTATTCCACTTTTTTTTGAAAAACCCCACCCACGTGTAATTTAATTATTTAATTAAATTCCAACATTTGTTCCGGGATCACCAGGCCTCGGAACTGCATACCTTCACAATGAATGGTCTTGAAACAATTTCCATATAATACTAAAATAATACATAGAAAAATTTGGGACATTAC
Organism: Viscum album; assembly: GCA_963277665.1. Classification (NCBI taxonomy): domain Eukaryota; kingdom Viridiplantae; phylum Streptophyta; class Magnoliopsida; order Santalales; family Viscaceae; genus Viscum; species Viscum album. The sequence continues at coordinate 811,357,731 of OY728159.1, forward strand.
ATCCTCCCCACCTTAGGGATTTACGACTCTGAAAAGTCAAAACAAAGGCTACTAAAAAATATGTGGGTACTGCGCATGTATCTTAGCCTCCCACTCCAACATGCTCTCCTGGAGATTCATGTGCTAGCACCAGACACACACCAAGGGAATAGTTCACCCATGTAGGATCTTCTCTGGCTGATCCTTGATCTCTACTCGGTACTCAGCAAAGGTCGCTCCATCATCGATGTTAAGCTCTCCCTAGTCGATAACATGTAATGGATCATGCACGTACTTCCATAGATACGACACACGGATAACGTTGTGTACCCGGTCCAACTGAGGAGGTATAGCCAAGCGGTACACCACCTTGCCAACTCTACTCAAAATCTGAAAAGGGTCGATGAACCTCGGAGATAGCTTGCCGCTGTGTCCAAATCTCTGTAATCCCTGTCGAGGTGAGTCCCTAAGGAACACATGGTCTTCGTCCTTGAACTACAAGGGCCTCTGTCTCTTGTCAGCATAAGATTTTTTCTGACTCCGTGCAGTCTTAATCCACGCCAGGATGACCTGCACCTTCTCTGTATTAGCTTGTACCATCTCTGGGCCCAAGAGTGCTGACTCTCCTGGGTCATTCCAACAAGTGGTGCCATTCCAATAGTAAAATGATAACTATTATAAGAAAATTATACAAGTGGTAGGTGATCTTCCTAGCTATGAATGAAGTCAATTATGAAATCTCATAGCATATCCTCCAGAACATGGATGGTCCGCTCTGTATGTCCATCAGTATGAGGATGAAACACTGTTCTAAAGCGCAACTGGGTCCCAAAAGCTTCCTGCCATCCCTTCCACAAACAAGATGTGAAATGAGCATCACAATAAGAGATAATCATTGATGGAACTTCCTGAAGTTGAACAATCTCCTGTACATAGGTGAGTCTCAAGCTCTCTACTGAACTCTTCTCTCGTATGGATAGGAAGTGGGCCGACTTTGTCAGTCGGTCAATGATCACCCAGATGGAATCGTGTCCCCTGGAAATACGTGGTAAACCCGTCACAAAGTCCATACATATCCCATCCCACTTCCACTTTGGAACCTCATGGGGATGATTCAAACCTGCTGGAACCTGGTGCTCAGCCTTTACATGCTGACAAGTAAGGCACCGGGAAACAAACTCTACCACACTCACCTTCATTCCTGGCCACTAGAATGGACGTCAGAGGTCCTGGTACATATTTTCCATGCATGGATGCACTGCCAAAGGATATGTATGGAAATACCTAAGATCCTACTCCTGAAACGTCACTAGTACTACTGTATGCCCTCTAAAAAGAACAACGTGCTCCCTACCTTTTGAATATCCATCAGCAACATCACCTGTGGATATCTGAGCACGTAGAGTCTCACAGCTTACATCCTCAAGTTGTGCTTCCCTGACTCATAGTAAGAGTATAGGGGTAACAACCATGGAATGAAGGTAATCTCTATCATCTCTATCCATGAAGGATAATTGTATAGAGGCCAACTACTTTATCGCCTCATCTAGCAAGTGTGAATTGGATTTCTGGCTGAGAGAATCTTCCACAACGTTCCCCTTCCTAGGAATATAAATGATCACAAATTCATAATAATGGAAGAACTCAAGCCACAACCTCTATCTCAAATTCAGATCATTCTGATAAAAGATATATATGAGACCCTTGTGATCAGAGTAGACGATAAACCACTCGTCCTTCAGGTAGTGCTGCTACATTTTCAATGCGAAGACTACCGCTTCCAACTCAAGATCATGGGTTGGGTAGTTCTGCTCATGTGTCCTCAACCGACGTGAAACATAGGCAACTACCGCTTTCCTCTGCATCAGGACACAACCTTCCCTGGTTCCTGATGCGTCAAAGAACACTACGTACATGGCACCCTCTTCTGGTAGTCTCATGATCGGAGTGCTCGTAAGACTCTGTCTTAACTGCTGAAAAGCCTGCTCGCATCTCTCGGTCCACACGAAAGGCTTCCCCTTTCGGGTTAATGCTATCATGGGTGCCAAAATATTGGAGAAATCAGGAATGAATCTCTGATAGTAGCCTGCCAACCCAAGGAAACTTCGCACCTCCGTCACACTTTTGGGTGGCTCCCATGCTAACACTACCTCTACCTTAGCTGGGTCCACTACTACAGCATCTGCTAAGATAAAGTGTCCCAGAAAGTGGACCTCCTGTATCCAGAAATGAAACTTCGAGAGTTTCTTGTACAACTGGTGCTTTGGGAGTGTGTCCAGAACCATCCATAGGTGCCTCACATGCTCCTATTCAGACTCATAGTACACTAGGATATCATCGATGAAGGCCACCACGAACCGATCTAGATAGGGTAGAAAGATTCGGTTCATGAGTCCCATAAACATTTTCGGGGTGTTCTTCACACCGAATGGATTCACCATGTACTCATACTGACCGTAGGGACATCTGAAATCCGTCTTCGGTATATCCTCATCCCGTACTCGCAACTGCTGATAGCATGATCATAGATCAACCTTCGAGAACCATCGTGCCCCTCTTAACTGGTCGAAGAGGTCATCGATACGTGGTATTGGATACCTATTCTTTAGGTTCACCGGATTCAAGTGCCTGTAATCCACACACAGCCTCAAGCTCTTGTCTGCCTTCTTGGAAAACAACACTGGGGCCACCTAGGGTGAAACAATGGGTCTCACGAAGCCCTTCCTCTACAAGTCTTCCAGCTGCACTCTCATCTCACAAAGCTCTGTAAGAGCCATCCGATATGTTGATGCTGATATCGGTGTCGTCTTGGGTTGCAACTCAATGCAAAAATCTATCTCCCGATGGGGAGGTAGTCCAGGGACATCCTCTGGAAAGATGCACTTGTACTCAGCCACTACTGATGGAAACTGGAAACATGTAACATCTGCTACGCAAAGGGCTAGGCGAGCCAACTGATGTGAAATCAGTTGTACCTTCCTATACACGAGACCATATTACACTGCTGGGTCTCCTTTTCACCAATGAAGGAGAACCTTATTCCATCATTGCAGACACACCGCACCCTTCGCCTAAAACAATAAATCTAGGAATGAAATGTGGATTGAAAATACATACCAAGAATGACATTGTAAGGCCTCGACGCTACCACCAAGAGGTTCCAAATGAAACTCTCACCTCCAAGGGTCAGGTCACACTATTTGGAAAGGTGTGTGATCACTGAATCTTCTCCAGTAGGTGTTTATAAGCGTAAGTGTGGAGTCAACAGATCAACTAGAATCTCAAGGTCTCAAACAAGATAAGATGCCAGAAAAGAATGATTAGAACTTGTGTCTATCAATACGACATCCAAAGTAGAAAACCCACAGATTGTACCTCTAATAATTCCAGGAGTACCTGGGTCATAAGCACATACTACCTGTAGATGTCCCTACCTCTGTCTACCAGCTCCGTGAACTTAGGGTGGACCTCCTGGCAGTGGTGGTGGTAAAGGGTCAAAACACTGACCACCTCTAGTTTCTCTCCCAGCTTCTCTACCACATTTTCCACCTGACGGATATGTCTGCTCCACATGTTGCCTCTGACTCATTGGTCTATCCACTGCTTCTATGTCAGTAGTATAGCGGGTCGGACAATATTCAGCGAGATGTCCCCTACCATCACAAGAGTAGCATTGCCTCCCTCGAGGCTAGCTGAATACGCCCTGCGAATCCTGTATGGTAGATCCTATGACATGGGATCTCCTCTGAAAATGTCTCCTATACCTTGGTCCCGAACATTGGCTCCCTACTGTCGAGGTCTCTGCTTCGGCTTGCTCACTACTGACAACTGTTGGTTGTCTCCGCTCTTCCATGAAACTCTTGACCACTAAATACCTCTCGAGAACCCCAACATAAGTAGGAATTCTCATAGGCATGATGATAGCTTGGATGTCTTTGCGCAGGCCACGCTCAAAAGTCTGAGCTCTGAAGTACTGATCCCTAACCATATCCATCGAGTACTGTGAGAGGTCGGTAAACCTCGATTTATAGTCAGCCGCTATCATGGTCCCCTACTGAAGCTGAAGAACCTCATGTATACATACCGCTCTCAGGGTAACCGGTGAAAACTAATATCTGAATAGATTCTCAAACTCTAACTAGGCAAGAGTCGTGTAGAGACCCAAATCTTGACGTACATGGAAAATACATTACTTTTGCGGAACACATTATAAATTACAAAAACCAAAACTCAAGGATCGAAATAGTTTAGTGTCTTTGAGAAAATGGAATATAAACTTCTAATAATGTTGAAAGATCTTCAACATCTCCCATAAAGTTCTTCCCCCTTTTTTCTTACCTAAAAACCTTTCTTTATATCCTGGGGAAAAGAAAACATAAAAAGGGTGAGCTCAAATGCTTATTAAGGGTAAGCATGGAGAAAATAAAACAAAACATATACATTTGAACATAAAAACATGAACATGATGCTTAAACATCTAAATCTTGAGCAATGACATAAAACATGGAAGTACGTAAGGCATGGATCAAAATAGAACATCAATCATGATAAAATAGATTGTAAATAAAACTTGTAATTGTGGGAAAACATTAAGCACATGCTATGATTTCCATAGTAGCCAAGGCATTGCTGCCAAGACCATCTTAGTGGACAAAGTCCCTTTCTGTATCGAGTTCACTCCTCGTTCCAGTCCTGTAACACTGAACCAATTAACTTACCATTCCAACCATGTCTATCTCATTAGATATAAATATTTACCCAATGCATTGGAGGGATATATAGGTCCCACCCATCTCATAATGAAATAATTATTACTTGTTCCATAAAATAAACTTATAACATTCATCATAACCCAAAGAATAAAATGGGTTTCATAAATATTATCTCATCATCACATAATCCATATAAAGGAAATGTATATCATTTCATAATAAGAAAAGTGAAACCATGTAAATCATAGAGACACATATGAAATAATGTCATCTTAGATGGAAAATGGTTTTGATAAAACACTTGAAATGAATTCTTGAGGAAAATATCATTTCCCCTTCAAAATCAATTTCTTTTCACAAAATGCCATGAACTTTTAAAATAAAAGTATTTTGTTGAAAATATTCATAAAATATTGTAGAGTATGCTTCATGAAAATGAGGCGTTATGAAACTGTAAAAATCCGTTCATGCCGTATAAGTTAAAAATAACATTCTTCTCGTACTTTTGTCGGAAAAGTCAAAAAGTACCTCGTATGCTAAAAACAAAAAAAGCATTCCTTACATACCATGTAGTAAAAGTCAAAAATGGGTAAAAAGGACTTTAAATATACATGAAATAATTTTTATAAAACATGGACATGGATGATAAATATAACCCAAATAAATACTTACGTATAAGTAATCTCAGATAGAAAAAAATTGAGATTGCAACATTATCTCTTACCTTAGGTCTAATATGATTCGTATGTATCCAAACCTCCTCTTCTTTGACACGCCTCTTTGAAACCTCCTCTTAGGGTACTAAAATTTGTCTTTGAAGAAGAACAAGACCTCTAGAATGTTTCTGGGGATGTTTATAAGGGAAATGGTCAGGGGTTGGCTGAGCATCGGGGCTCCAAATTGTGTGAGGAGAAGAGGGAGGAGATGCCCTTTTATAAGGGAGGAGAGAGGCACCTTTGGAAATATAAGAAATATTAGTTTATATTAAATCCCAACCCCAATTAATATATTCCAAAATAACTCATATCCGAAATTTAGATGAGATAGGGTTGTAATACCATCAACCAATAAAATTTAGACATGTTAGGAATTTATTTGAAACATTATCAACTTTATTTATCCTTATTTAATCAATTTAATTTAATTTGTGGTAATAAAATTCTAAATTTTATATTATAACAAATAATTACCTATTTGTTGTGAATTTTCCATAATTGGATACTTTATAACTTTATAGACCATATAAATTTAAATTTATAATTTTTAAATATTTTTTTGATTTTTAAACAATTTTATAATATGTTATTTTAATAAAATAACAATAGTGTCAATTTGGGCACTATTCCTTTATTTGAATTTAAATAAAATATATACAGAATATATGTTCGAAATTAAATCTTTAATAGATTCATAAAAGTTAATATGTATCTTGAAAATTAGTGTATCACATTAAATAGTTCATAAATATTTATTTTATTATTTTTAAAACCATTTATTTGGTTTATCTCTTAATAAAATAATTAATACACCATTTTTGTATAAATATTTTATATATTTATTTGTTTCATAAAAATTAAAACAAAAATACTATGATGAAGATAAATCTCTTACCTTTAATAATAATACTTTTAATCGAATTTATCATCTTAAAATCACAATAGTTAAATTTCTATATTTATTAAATTATGAAGGTGACGACTTTGGCATCATTTAAAATAAAATAATATAAATGTAATAATCGCTTTTATAAGGCTCCAAATTGTCCAATATTCGACCATTGGATGACTATGGTTTAAATTTACATGACCAATAAGTTTTGGTCAGAGTTTTGTGCCTTTTATAGTCACTATTAGTTTAATAAAATCTATATTCTTAATTTTTCACTAGATAAACAATTTCTGCATCACTATTGTGTCACAATTAATGATAATTATTTAATCCCTAAATATTATAAATAAATTAATATGATGTAGATAATTTTATTAGATTTCTGGAGACTATTCATGGTCTAAGTTTCATTAAGTTTATAACTAAATTAAAATTAATATACTTATAAGATTTAAGAGAGTGACATGTTGTCACTTTCTTTGGTTTTAATAATAATTAAATTATTTTTATTATCCATAAAATGAATCTAATCCGACCCTAAGGTGATATGGGTTGACTTTTATCGATCCAATAGATTTTTGGCAGGTGTTAGGGTAATTTTATAATCTTATATTTATCCTTAATTACCCGATTTACCTTCAACTATAGTAAATAAAATTTACAGTAGTTACTATTCATAATACCCAAAAATAAAAAGTAGCGTATTAACATTATTTGGACCCACTAATTCAAAATATGGAATCCATTTTTCCAAATTCAATACACAAAAGTTGCAGAAATTAAATTAAAATTAATCCCATTGTCGAAAGAAAATGAGTTTTTGTTTAAAACATTGCAAAAGATTGAATTGATTTAACCTACAAATTCAAGGTAAAATCAATGATAATGACATAAATTATATTAAATGGTAAAAATATTTTCTATTTTTACTTTAAAACAAATCAATATTATAATTTAACCAAATAAATTATTACAATGAAAAAAGTTGTTTTTAATTAAAATATAGCGTGTATTTACTATTCATTAAAATATGAATGTTATCAGAAAAATATCAAAACTTTATCCAAATTAAATTTTTATATCCTGAATCCAAGGAAGAATTTTATTTTATAAAATTTAACTTATAAACATTTCAAAAACTAGATTTAAAGTGGGTGTTCCATCAAACGGCGGCAAAACTGCATTTTTAAAAAAATACTTATTTTACCCGATTTTTTTTTGTTCTTATACCATTTTCTAAATAATATGTAAGATGAATAATAATGTTATAAAATTCAAATTTTAGTTACTACTATTCATAACGGCTAGTCTATAATAATATTATAATAATATATCGTTGTTTTTGAAACCAGGTATTGCGTACTACACACGCTATCGAGGAAGGTTGTGATTGCGTGTAATGAAAGCCAAGTCATGGTTGCGTGTTGTGCAAGAATACTTTGTTGTTTCATATAACAGAATCCAACCGTATTTCATTTATACAATGAATATATATATATATACACTCAATGTTGCGTAGAATGACTATTATCAAACGAACTTGAAATTGTGTGTAACACAATCTAAGAATAGTGTTGTGTATACTACAAGCTAATACGGTGTGGTGTATAGCACAAGATAATCTTGTTTTAGCATAAAACATATGATATCAAATAAATTAAAAAGAATAATTATCATAAAATATCGGGTTGTTTCATTCTACCCCCCTTAAAATGAATTTCACCGTCAAAATTCATCGGGTTTATATGTGGTTTTATACTTGAATGTTTCTTTAATTGAAACCCACAATGTAAAATGAAATACAAAAACTTAACATTAAAAACTAAAGTTTGAAATGTAATGGTTACCCAAATTAACTAATCACTGGGTTTCCACATAGAAGAACATAGGTGAAAATATGGATATGAAATAGAAATCTAACCATCATGTTCTGATGGAGAGTGGTAGAAAACATGGCTATGAAAAAGCCAACAATCACAAAGCCATAGATTTGTGATGATATAAGGTACCATATGATTCATAGGATATAAGGGCACTAGGACAACATTTTTGGTTTTCAAGATCATTTCCCTAAAGTTGATGAATTAAAAGAAATACTTACATGATTTTGGTACAATCTCAGTGTTGATCATGAATTGAACAATTTCCACTTTATCCCTTAAAGAAATGAAGTTGAATTTGTTATTAGTGATGTGTTAGAAGATCATGTGATAGAATGATGGGCCATTCCATATGTTTCAAACAAAAGGTTAGCGGAAGTTAAAAGTCCATCTTATGGTTATATTAATCGTATACGGTTCCAAAAATGAACTAATACTTCATATATCATACCTCTTAATAAAATAAAACTAGTTTCTACTAACCAGGGACTTCCTGTAGGCCAGTGGTAGGCGATAAAGGCCAGTCGCACTTCGGTTGTGGGTTCGATTCCCACAACCTTGTCTGACGCGATGGGTTTTCGCCCATCCTGCAAGTTGGCCTTTTTCTAAAGCTACATCACTATATCATCCCATCAGTAGTATCAAAAAATGTTATATCCTTAAAAAATACTAATGTATGTCCAACATAATCCATTCCAATATTTAGGCTTATCTAAAATACTTCGGTCCAAGCTCATTGTATAAATAAAATGATTACTTGAAATGTCACATAAAAATGACATGAATGCCATCATTTATCCCCAATATATCATAATATATATCTTGTTGGTCAAATTACAAACATGTGAATACCTTAATCATGTATTCTCTTGAATAATGAATACCCATTGAACCTTCGTGAAAACATGAATGTTGTTAAATTTTAACACTTCCCACATACTAAAATCCCAAAAATTATATATACTCAAACCATAATATCACTTAGTCCTTATATCAGTCATGAGATCATGAATACAATCAAACATATCATTATCTTCTTATCCCTTCATTATGCGCATATCATCTACTTTCCAAAAATATCTGAATAACCTTTCTTGGTTACCAGTACCATATACTTTCAAATACATTAGGAAAAACAATAGTGTAACAGTCCTTAGATGATTCTTTATTCCATAGAACCATTAACTATACAACATAAATCTTGATAAACATAAAATCATTCCACTACCTTCTTAAACCATTGACCGAGGTTCAACAATTATTTTATCTCACATATCATTTGTAGTCTCTTCATCATCATCAATATAAATACTACCCATACGGCCATGATGATTCTTTTCATGAGACTTTCCCTTAGGGCATTAGTTTGCATAATGACCATACATTCCACATTTAAAAAATCTAATCATTGTTGATGTCATAGAAATACCATTTTCCTTGTCCATGGTGTTAACTGAACCCTTTCCTTTGAACTTACTGGCTTTGTGTCCTTCTTTTCCACACCCAAAGCATCTTCCAGTTCCTTTGAAATAATCTCCCTGATGCCTCTTTCCACATGATTTACATGAGGGAAATTGAACTTTCTTTCCTCTATGATCATCAAGAAACTCCATATTTCTCTTATTATCTGAGTTGGAAAACTTACCAAAGTTGATATTATTAATCATATTATGAGATTGCTGATTAGTCATAATAACGATGTTTGGACTTCAAAATCCCATTTCATTTTGATGCTCATGAATAATATCATTCCACTGTCCATCATATCCTCTATTATCGTGAATCTTCCAGTTCCCAGCCATTTTCTAAAACCCAAAAAAAATAGTGTGAGTGGCCAAAATCATAATCAAGGGGGATTAACGTCAATATCTAACATCTTAGGTTATATTATAATATCATTACCATAATTCTAGGACTATAACCTATACTTATACTTAACATTAGGGACATCCCTAGACATACCTTAGAAATATCTCTAGGGATCTCACTAATGTTTTTGCATACTAGTTTCAAAAGGTTGACTAAACCTTTCCTCTGATACCAACTGTAGAGACCGAAATCTTGATGAACATGGACAATATATTACTTTTGAGGAACACTTAATACATAATAAAAACCAAAACTCAAGGATCGTAATATTTTAGTGTCTTTGGAAACCTAGAATATAAACTTCTAATCATGTTGAAAGATCTTCAAAATCTCCCATAAAGATCTTCCCCATTATTTTCTTACCTAAAACCCATTTTTTATATCCTGGGGAAAAAACATAAAAAGGTTGAGCTCAAATTCTCAGTAAGGGTAACCATGGAGAAAATAAAAGAAACCATATACATTTGAACATAAAAACATGAACATAATGTTTAAACATTGAAATCTTGAGAAATGACATAAAACATGGTAGTACGTAAGGCATAGATCAAAATAGAACATCAATCATGATAAAATAGATTGTAAATAAAACTTGTAATTGTGGAAAAAAAATTAAGCACATTATATGATTTCTATAGTAGCCAAGAAATTGCTTTAAAGACCATCTTAGTGGACAAAGTCCCTTTCTGAATCGAGTTCACTCCTCATTTTAGTCATATAACACTGAACCAGATTAGCTTACTGTTCCAGCCATGTCTATCTCATGAGATATTAATCTTTACCCAATGCATTGGAGGGAGATATAGGTCCCACCCATCTCATAATGAAATCATTCTTACTTGTGCCACAAAATAAACATATAACATTCATCGTAACCCAAAGAATGAAATGGGTTTCATAAACATCATCCCATTATCACAAAATCCATATAAAATAAATGGATATCATTTCATAATAAGAAAAGTGAAACCATGTAAATCATAGAGACACATATGAAATAATTTCATCTTATATGGAAAATGGTTTTGATGAAACACTTGAAATTAATTCTTGAGGAAAATATCTTTTCTTCTTCAGAATCATTTTCTTTTCAAAAAATTCAATACACTTTTAAAATAAAAGTATTTTGTTGAAAATAGTCATAAAATCTTGTAGAGTAAGCTTTATGAAAATGAGGTGTTATGAAACCGTAAAAATATGTTCACACCGTATAAGTTAAAAATAACATTCTTCTCATACTTTTGTCGAAAATTTCAAAAATTACCTCGTATGGTAAAAAAAACATTCCTTACATACCATGTAGTAAAAGTCAAAAATGGGTAAAAAGGACTTTAAACATACATGAAAACATTTTTATAAAACTTGGACATGGATGATAAATATAACCCCAGTAAATACTTACATATAAGCAATCTCGGATAGAAAATAATTGATATTTCAACATTATCCCTTACCTTAGGTCTGATATGCTTCGTACGTATCTGAACCTCCTATTTTTTGATGCTCCTCTTTGAAACCTCATCTTAGGGTACTAAAATTGGCCTTTGAAGAAGACCAGGACCTATAGAATGTTTCTAGGGAAGTTTATAAGGGAAATGGTCAGGGGTTGGCCATGTTTTTAGGCACCAAATTGTGTGAGGAGAAGAGGGAGGAGATGCCCTTTTATAAGGGAGGAGAGGGGAACCTTTGGAAATATAAGAAATATTAGTTTATATTAAATCCAAACCCCACATAAAATATTCCAAAATGACTCATATCCGAAGATTAGATGATATAGGGGCGTAATACCATCAACAAATAAAATTTAGACATGTTAGGAAATTATTTTAAATATTATCAACTTGATTTATCCTTATTTAATCAATTAAATTTTATTTGTGGTGATAAAATTATAAATTTTAAATTATAACAAATAATTATTTATTTGTTTTTAATTGTCCATAATTGGATACTTTATAACATTTTAGACCATATAAATTTAAAATTATAATTTTTAAATAATTTTGGGATTTTTAAACAATTTTATAATATGTTATTTTTAAAAAATAACAATAGTCTCAATTTTGAAAATATTCTTTTATTTGAATTTAAATAAAATATATAAAGAAGATATGTTCGAAATAAAAGCTTCAATAGATTCATAAAAGGTCATATGTATCTATAAAATTAGTGGAGCACATTAATTAGTTCATATAATATTTATTTTATTATTTTTAAAATCATTTATTTGGTTTATCTCTTAATAAAATAATTACTACAACATTTTTGTATAATTATTTAATATACTTATTTATCGCATAAAAATTAAAAATAAAATCCTATGATGAATATAAATATATTACCTTTCACAATAATACTTTTACATGAATTTATCATCTTAAAATCACAATATTTAAATTATTTATATTTATAAAATTATGAAGGTGACAACATTGGAATCATTTAAAATAAAATAATATAAGTGTCATAATTGATTTTATAAGGCTCCAAATGGTCAAATATTCTACAATTGGATGATTATGGTTTATATTTACATGACCAATAAGTTTTGGTCAGGTTTTTGAGCCTTTTATGGTCACTATTAGTTTAATAAAACTATATTCTTGATTTTTCACTAGATAAACAATTTCTGCATCACTATTGTGTCACAATTAATGATAATTATTTAATACCTAATGATTATAAATAAATTAATATGATTTAGATAATTTTATTATATTTCTGGCGACTATTCGTGTTCTAAGTTTCATGAAGTTTACCACTAAATTAAAATTAATATACTTATAAGATTTAAGAGAGTAACATGTTGTCACATTCTTTGGTTATAATAATAATTAATTTATTTTTATTGTAAAAAGTCCATGAAATGAATCTATTCTGACCCTTAGGTGATATGGGTTGACTTTTAGTCATACAATAGAATATTGACAGGTGTTAGGGTAATTTTATAATCTTATACTTACCCTTAATTACGTGATTTCCCTTTATCTATGGTAAATAAAATTTACTGTAGTTACTATTCATAATGCCCAAAAATAAAAAGTAGTGTATTAACATAATTTGGACCCACTGATTCCAAAGGTGGAATTAATTTTTCCAAATTCAATACACAAAAGTTGCATAAATTAAATTAAAATTAACCCCGTTGTTGAAAGAAAATGGGTTTTTGATTAAAACATTGCAAAAGATTGAATTGATTTAACCTACAAATTCAAGGTAAAATCAATGATAATGGAATAAATTAATTTAAATGGTAAAAATATATTCTATTTATACTTTAAAACCATCTAATATTATAATTTAACTATATAGATTATTACGATGAAAAAGTTGTTTTTAATTAAAATATAGTGTGTTTTTGTTATTCATTAAAATATGAAAGTTATCAAAAAAATATCAAAACTTTATCCAAATAAGTTTTTTATATCCTGAATCCAAGGAAGAATTTTATTTTTTCAAATTTAACTTATAAATATGTCAAAAACTAGATTTAAAGTGGGTGCGCCATCGAAAGGCAGCAAAACTGCATTTTTTGAAAGATATTTATTTTACCTGAAAACATTATTTTGTTCTCATACCATGTTCTAGAAAATATGTAAGATGAATAATAATGTTATAAAATTCAAAATTTAGTTAATATTATTCATAACGGCTAGTCCATAATAATATTATAACAATATATCATTGTTTTGTGAAACCCAGTATTGCGTACTACACACGCTATCGAGGATGGTCGCGATTGCGTGTAATGAAGGCCAAGTTAGGGTTACTTGTTGTGCATGACTCCATTGTTGTTTCATATAACATAATTCAACCATATTTCATTTATAAATTTAATATATCTATATATATACACTCAATATTGCATTGAATGACTATTATCAAATGAACTTGAAATTGTGTGTAACACAATCTAAGAATAGTGTTGTGTATACTGCAAGCTAATACGGTGTGGCATGTAGCACAAGATAATCTTGTTGTAGAATAAAACACATGAAATCATATAAATTAAAAAGAATAATTATCATTAAATATCAGGTTGTTACAAGTATCCTCGTCGTGATACTGGATAACCAAACTCCACCATCGCCCTGTCGAGCCCTGTAGAAGGCTCGCTGTCAGGATCAACATCTGGTCTGCTGGTGTCCTGACCAAACGGAAGACTCTAGCCACTACCTCAATCCAGTCCTCTACTGCCTGAGGGTCAGGCTCATCTCGAAACCTGAGGGGTCTCTGTCTTTGAAACTTGTGGAGTGTGCTCAGCCTGCGCTCCTTCTCTACTGGTACAGAAGAAACTAAACACTTCTCCACGGGTGGTGGAATAACTGGCACACCCCCTGAAGGTAAAACTGGGGGATCTTGTCCCTATATCGAAGCTTCATCACTGAGTGGGTAATCCTCATGATCAAGCTACTAGATCCTAGCGCATACGCGTCACGGAGGAATCCTGTAGAGAAAAAATATGTATCACAGCCAGCAAGTATATCTGGAGAGCTGACACAAGAAGGACATGGAAACCACAACCCATTCCTATATGATGCATGTACCATTATTTTCCCATGCAACTAGTATTCTAATGTCTCGAGTCAAAAATCAAGTTATCAGAGTCCTGGTTTAGGGATATGTCAGCTACCCGTACCAACACTGGGGTCCCTGGCTTGAAAACCAAACTTGAAACACTTAACATTGCTTCCCCAAACCAACTCATAGAATCTCAGTCTTAAGGTATAACCGGCCACCTCTGATACCACTTTGTCACGACCCTTCCCAACGGGGCTCATGCTGCAACTCCCCAAGCCCACATCCAATTGGCCAGGGGCTGGGGACTAGAACCGAGTAGGCATGTCACTAACATGGGAGGCGTTGCCTATAAACCTATACACACACACATCTACAATCCCACAAAGATGAAAAGTAAAAACTACTGAAAATGGAAATGCATGCACACACTAAAATCACAACCAATAGAGTACAACAGGAAAGTAAAGTATAGTAATGTAAAACCTTCGGCCAAAAGTACAAGCCCACCAAAAAAAAGTCTACAACAAAGTCCAACCTGTAAAGAATGGTATTGGGACTGCAATCCATAGTCGTAGGAACACACCTCTTCCTGCCTGATCTCACTGAGCACCATTCGGTTCTGGTCCACCTAGAATCATTTCAAAGGCTCTCTCATCTGCACAAGACATGACATGTTCGGGAAAAGCCCGTGCCTGGGTGAGTATAACAATACCCAGTAGAACACCCTCGAAAACACAAAGGAAGACAAAAAAGGAAATACCACAAAGGAACGATACAGTCATATTTATACAATATATGTTTACAAACCATATAACAAGAATATCTAGATATACTCATTCATAATCGACAATCACGAAACCACCACTAAGATCATGCTCGATGATTCCACTAAGCACGTAACAGGGAGAACACACTCCTAGGTTTGAAGAAAGAGATACAAAGTACTCATTCTAGGAGAACTCACTCCATTAGTACTTAAGAATATGATGCTTAGATGAGGATCACAACCAATAGCTATGGGGTGATTCCAAAAACTCATTTTGAACTAATCCACTATGTAGAGGATTGGCGCTCGGGTAAGGTAGGTCACGACGATACCAAGAACACTACCTAGGGTACCAGGAAGGAATAGAGGATCTAGCTCTAAGTGTAACAGAGGGGATTCAAAAAACTCTATTCAGGAAGTCCTTCTGAAGGGATCATACTTCTGTACATAGGAAAAGATACTAGAAACCTTTAGGGAAA
The DNA here is from genome assembly GCA_963277665.1 of Viscum album. Lineage (NCBI taxonomy): Eukaryota > Viridiplantae > Streptophyta > Magnoliopsida > Santalales > Viscaceae > Viscum > Viscum album. The sequence goes on from OY728159.1 coordinate 811,373,545, forward strand.
TGACCAAGGGTATGAAACCTAAGGAATCTAGTCCAAATCATAGATGAAAACTAGCTCAAGCCATGTATAAACTGGTTACACGACGTGTAGTAGGGTCACATACCATGTTCCTTGACTCCGGGTACTGCCAGTGTAAACGGCTCGTGTCTTATGGCATGTCACATAAAAGTAACTACACGATATGTAGAAGGATTACACACTATATCCGAGAATCCGGGGTTCGCTCCATGTACGCTGGCCATGTGCCCGTACACGGTCTCTGTCTTTGTCGCCATGCCCGTGTACCAGTACACAGGGTACCCCGTGTATATGGCCGGGTCTGGCGAGGGAAGGGTACACACGCCCTATCCTTGGCCATGTACCCAACCCGTTTCCATGTTCTCCAAAAGTACACGCCAGGTGGTCCGCCAATGAACACACGTCGTGTATCCCATACTACACGCCGTGGAGTCGGGATTTCTTCAGAACTGCCGTCTTCCTCCTTGTGCCTTGACTGATCTTCTGGATCTTGTTTCTATTGTCTGTTTTCTGCGAAACACAAGATCCTTGTTCATTTCATCATCCTAGCACAGAATTTGGATGTTTCATACCATCAATAGGCTTGAAAAACAAGAGTTTATTCATCCGAAATAAAAAACACCTGATAAACCATAACTTCTGATCTGTCTCGAATCATCCGCCTCCATCCTCATCATAGCTCCATAGCATCACCCTGAGGTTGGATCTAAAGTCCTGGATCGTTATGCCACAGATCTAAGGCATAATTGATCATTCCCCTTATCCCACGAAAAAGAAGAACTCGTACGTGAAAAAATAATGGGGGAAAAGATTCACAAAGAAACAACTCGACGAACAAACCTCGGCTGTTGTTCGTTCCGGCCTTGATCCGTTCTTGTAAGAACGATCCTCAAAATAAATTATCTGATCTAAATTACAAGTATTAAGATCTTCTTCAAAATACCCCAAAAAAATCCCATCCCGCAAATATGTTCAATCCGCAGGCTAATATGTTCGTGGATTAGTCCGAGTTAGACATAAGAATCATGAATGACGAAAGGATACCAAAATCAACATGCCCTACCTAGATCCGCGACATTCGTTGGGGATGATCTGGTCTCCGTGTGGTCGTCGCCGACGAAACTCATCAAGAATGTCGTCGCCGCATTCAGTGGTTTCCTCCAGAGCTTTCCAGAGCCTCTAGGGGAAATTCAGGGTTATGAGATCTATAACCCTGATCCCCTACAAAATCATTACTTAAAGGATTAAAAATATTTCACTGAAGAAAGATTTTATTAAATATTTTTATTAAATATTTTATTACGATTACGTCCAAAATCTAGATTTCACCACCAACCTGGGTAGACCAATGTTAGGCCTCGCCTAAGGTAAAATCACTACTCTAAACGCAAAAGTTCCCTTATATTTATGATTCGAGCACCCGTTTAGGAGTTATTCCACTTTTTCAGGAAAACCCCACGTGCGTGTAATTTTATTATTTAATTAAATTCAAACATTTGTTTTGGGATCACTGGGCCTCGGAACTGCACGACGTCATGATGCCTGGTCTCGAAATAATTTCCATATAATATTAAAATAATTCATGGTAAAATCCGGGACATTACAAAAATGATACTAAAAATACATACCCTTATTCTATAATCATGACCTTGGGAGTAAATCCACCAACGAATCCCTTTGGTGAAAACTAAAACGAGTTACTCGATTAAGAGGTATCGTCTTTCCTTAAGCTCTTTAGTTTCATGTCAATTATTCACCCCAAAAATATTATTATTCAATGATTATATAAAAACAAAAATTTTATAAATATAATAATTTGTTTTTATTTTAGTAAATTTACCTAAAATTATACACACCTTTATATAATGAGAAACGAACATAATGTCTACGTGTACAGAGAACTACAACCTCAAGAAATGATTATAGTTCATTTTTCCTTTACCGCCTCTCATGCGGGGAATTATTATGGACAATATATTAATATATGATATTTATGATATTTATTATGTCTTTATTCTTATTTAATTCATTTTTAACATATACCCTTATACTTTCCATTCGGTGTAAATTCGATGACATCATTTCTGGAAGTGTGCACTACGACCCCCTCAATGTTATGTGACTCGTTCATGTTATACATGGAATAAATAAAGAATGGTTTTAATATAACTATGTAACATATATAACATATATATGACCTTGGAATGTTAATATAAATATTTTTCATTTAATTTTCAATCTTTTAATATGAAAAATAAATGAAAGTAGCATTCATGCAAACAAATGACCTACCATCTCCATGAATGGTGCATTTCATTTATTATCTCCAAATGTTATAAATTATTATAAATAATTGTGTAATGATTATATATGTTAATTTATTCATGTTTTAAATTATTCAAACTATTAAAAATGATCTAATTAATACGAATAACAAATAACAAGTCAAATATTACTAAAAAACTGGGCAATTCGCAACCCAAAAAGTTAAAATAGTGAAAGAGTGTTAATAAATGTGTAAGATAATATTTTTAGAATATTGTCTATGATAATATAGACATGAGTTTGGTTATCGTATAAGTTATTAAAATATTCTAAACTGATATAAAGGTGTATAAATACCACACATTAAAATAAATTTGATGGTAATATATTTCATCTCAATTTATATTCAATTGAGACTTATTTGATGTTATGCACCAATTCACTTTTATATGGTGTCTATAATAACGTTTTAACATGTAATATCATGAATATAATTAATATCATAATGTTATATGTTTAAAATATTATTATCCCTTCATAGGGATTATTAATTAGATGTTTAAATGTGGTATGGGATAGTTTAGAATGTCTAATTATTATTATCTTAAAGAATGTTCTTAATGAATATATTTGAAATCTCATTTACTTTTGTGATTGTTAAATTTATCATGAAGAAATCAATTTATTTTAATAATTTTTCATTATAAGTTTACTTGAATATCAATATTCTCATACAATATATATTAGTATTTCCTAAACCATATTTCATTTTTACATATGGTGATCACTTTGAAAAAAAATTAAATAACTACCGAATTATTTAAAAATCTATATTCTTTATTAAATATTGATATTTGATAAGGAATATTATCTATTTTTTTTAATTGATATGAGTAATTATTTGTAATATTAGTGAAAGATGGGGATCAGAATTTTTAGAGCCCCTCGATGCATCGATGGGTTCCCATGAGATGATTAAGTTGGACACATTGCATATTTTTCTATCTATAGTTTTATCCCTCTTTTGAAATTTTTTGAAGATATAGGTTTTAATTTTCCTTAGACATGTTTTCCATTAATTAATAATTGACCTAATTTAGTTTTATTTATTATTCATCCATGATATTACTTGTTAACATCTATTTGGATACATTTAATTTTCATTTCATTGATTAAATGGATTTTGTTTTAGTTTATTAACTTCCCATGTTGAATCATCCTTTTCAAATTATTTTAGTGGAATGTGTTATCAGTTATTTACTTTAACATGTTGATTTATTCTCATTATTTCATCCTTTCTTCCACTTTACATACCCTTACCAATTATTTGACCATGTCCTTGTTATCTTTTCTTTCCATAGGTTATGAGGAAGAAATATTTAAATAAGATTTCGAGCACGTAGTTTATTTTATTTTTATCTGTCATGTTTGTATTTCTAGTTTCCAAATGTATTATAGGTATCATGTATGTAATATTTATTTACTTGAATTATAATTGGATTATTTATTTGGTATTTATTCCTTTTCATTATGCTAATGAAATAAGATAATGTACTGGCTCATGGCTTTTGGGGTTAGGGAATTACATCACATATGTGTGTGTATTGTCATATGTGAGTTTGGGAAGATAATTAGCACTATAATTCATAAAAATGTTTTTCAAAACATTTTGGATCAAGTGACCAAAACACCTATGTCACAACCTAATTTCATCTTACATAGAAAGCAGGAAAAAACTTCACTTCCCAATGTAGTAAATATTCTCCTTGGCCTTTTAATCTTTATAAATAGCTGAACAATTTCTCTACATAACTATTCATATCTTCTTATTTAATTCAACCGCATTCCTTTAGTAACATGGTTGTTTTATGCTTAGAATATTTTGAATAAGACCTTGAACAATGTTAACATCATCCCATATCTGATCTTTTATACCAACCATGGATTTTTCAAATTTAATAATGTTTATCACCTCATTGTTATTGAAGTGGATAACTACATACTTATTTAATATTATGTAAATGATGAGATCATCATTTCCCATAATATAGTATGTTCACTCATTATCCATAATCAATGTTCCAAACCTTTCCATTACTCGTAATTATTTTTTAGAAACGTTTGACTTCTGAAATATTCCCTTATTGATCCATGATTTTTAGTTTGACATGCATGATTGAGAGAATGTTTTCTTCTCCCCCATCTCTTTATTTCCATTCATGTCTTAAAAAACCAAAAATATAATTTGATTATTTATATTTCTTGATGATTTTTAACTATTTCTTACTAGTTCTTCAGGTATCTTTCTAAATGTTTATTTTTTCTATAGATGAAAATGTAATTTTTGTGTTCCGAAAACCTTTATACTATTAGAAGTATCCATTTCAATAAAATTTTGTGTATAAAAAATATTTGATATATTCCATTTTTTGTTACTCCTGTATCATTTTGTAATGGACTATATATATTGGGTGTGCCCAAATATACCGTAACAACAAAACAATGTATTTTGTGTCTTAGTTTCCTCATTTATAGAATTAACAGTAGTTATCTGAAAATCATGTTTCTCAATATTCTTTGAGGATGTAGGTACCTTATATTTCTAAGTGACTACCACAACCATCTTTTATATCATCATATTTCATCACTAGCATTCTTGTGTCCCCAAATTACTACACTTATGAAATAGGTGTAAGGAATTTAGTTTAAATACACTGATATTAATTAGTTCCTGATACACTTGTGATCCATGAAGTTATAATGGGAGTAAGGATTATTTCTTGATCATCACATGTATGTCCCCACATCAAGACTTTAACTTCATGTAATTCAATTCATTTTACCCACTCATTCAAAATATTAGTCATCCCATCAATGATTTTTTCGTGTTTATTAGTCATTACAATCTACTTTCCTTCTATTTATGAGGTATCATAATTAAAATAATTATGTTTTTCAATTTTCACATTAAATTATAGGTTATAAAAAAAATTATGAGTGTAATTCTTGGATTCATATAAAAAACCATTATCTTTATTTTATTTTTCCCACCAGGTATCTATTTCTTCAATGGATGATTCAAGTTCATCTTCAACAACTATTCTACCCTAATATATATCATTTTTATCATTAATGTTATCCTTTTTTTACATACAATATCCTTGAGTAATTCATTACATATGAATTTACATTACTTGAAATCCAGCACTTCAATTTCTACCGATTATTTATCTAATTTAGATATAATTTTTCTTTTATGAAGAATTTATTCTTCATTTATCACTTTTTATTACCAAAATTGAATAATTTCATTTTGTGTTCATCTTTCATGTTATCTTCCAATAAATTCTTAGGATACCTGGAAATATTGTACCCAAATTTGAAACATCCTAACCAATAAAATTATACCTTTCCCTTGAACTTTTCCCTTAGTATTTTGAGATTAGAGGGTAGAAATAGCATTATTCTCTCAAATTCTTTATTCTAAGGGTTTTCATTAACTAATAGATTCCTTATAGACTTGAATTTTATCTCAAAAAAAACTTCTTTTGGCACTGATTCGTTCTCCTTATTCCTCATCTAATAAGTAAAATTGTTATATATAGTTTATTTAATGCTACCACTGTCATGTCATTATCTTCAACCATTGAAACACATGGATAGATCCCTGGGACAAATCTTTTGAATATTATTTTACCAATTTTCACATCATCAATGATTTCCCCAATACCATTTATATATACAATAATAATTTCATCCAATTAAAAAAATTCATATACAATGTAATTATTACCCATTCAAAAATATATATATTTATTCAAAATGACTTGAAGAATTGATTGATATTATTTTAATTTTTTTCATAAATATTTAGATTCTTCATCCACATCTCAATAGATCTATTTAATTAAATTAACATTGTATGGATAGGGTTTACCAAATCCTCCATAAAAAATTTATTACCTTAGATTCAGCATCCTACTCTTTGTGATCTCTATATGTTAATTACCTTCTATCCATATATACAAATATTCCATGTAATGTAACAATATATAATTACATTTTTAGTGAATAAAAATAAATTTACAATGAATTTTTACAGACCCTGAATTAATTTCCTTTAAAAATAAATAATCCCTTATTGTTCACTACTAACACCATAAAACCTAAACAAAGGGTAACACAAAACAGAGCCTTCAGCTACGATAACACTTGTTAGTCCCTGAGAAGGATTTCACCCAAATAGGTGGTCGAATCTAGTTGTGATAATTAGAATTTGACATCGTAAATGGTCTTGTTATCTAATTAAAAGGAACACTAATACCTCTATTACTAAAAGATATAATAATGTAAAAATAGAGGATACATGTGATTTTTATTGGTTCACCCAAACATGATAATTTAATGAGCATGAATAGAAATGTAATTTTGTACTAAATTGAAAAAAAACTCAAATCTTTTCATGTTACATAATGGAGTAGTTGTATTAAAACATTATGATTGAAACAATATACATAAAGGCACACTAAAATCACATAACTTAAATAATGTGGTACTCATCTTCACAAGCTGATGATCACTAATATATTGTATCAATATTCCTTTCCATGAAATTATAATAAAAATAAACATGTTTTGTTTATCACATCATTATGGTCTAAAATATATTCAGTTGTAACCTACCCAGAAAAAAAATTATTTATGCTCATCTTTTTTAACCATCCATATTCATAAAATCTAACAAAATTATATTCTATTTCATTTTTATTTCCATTAATTATGAATTATAAATCCCCTAATTTATAAAAATATCACAAATATATATGTATGAATTTACCGTTCAATATATTTTATGATAGTCTATAAAACCTCTATTTTTTACTCTCAATCTGAAAATTACTTTTTAGCTAGTTTTACCATTTTATCTACCATATCAGTCCAAGACACCTTATATATCTGGAAACATACTACTTTCATGAATCTCTATTAATCCCATAATATAATCAACTATATTCTTAAAAACTAGTGTATTAAAAAACCCATCAAGAAGCTCTTACACCTAACAAATTTCTATCTATAAATCACACATGGTAGTGAACTTGGTCACTACAAATCAATGAAACCAACAAAAAACTCAAAGAAAACATTTAAAATAAAATACAACCAGGATTTAATGTTTTTTCATTTTCTAATTAGTCTAAATGTGGCTGATGAACATGATCTATATGCACTATTATTTAACCATTATTTGTCAATTTTTAAGAAATTCCAAAGTCCTGAATGAATTATACAAAGGACTGGAAGAAATCTAACACTTCCATCATTAAAAAACATACACAACTAATAACCCAAATGTTTCCCAAGGATGACACTTATTCTACTCCAAAAACACTTACACTGATTCCAAATGCATATAAATCGATCCAAAACACACATACATTGGGAAAAAGAAACAAGTACAATGAATAAGAACACACATACATCAATGCTAAATGAGACTTAGGTAGCTCCCATGTTGTTACCAAAATCCAAGAAAACGTATCCATAATTACCTATATGATACCAGACATGAAACGTACTCTCAATATGGATGACCCTTATGCTCAAAAGTAATCGGAATATTTTCATAACCTATTACTCAACCAAATTTTCAAAAATATCTACAAACCACTCTAGGTCCAATACAGACCCCTTCCAAACTTCAAGAACTAGAATCCACATGACTAAATGGTCTTTATTTTTAGTTCATCCACTTTATTATCAATAATAACGTACCAAATCACACACCAAGGGGATTTTATCCAAAAATATTCTCCTTTTACTTTGTTGAAAATTTGAAACATATTCAACACATAGGCCATAATGACATTTCATAACTCACAAGTTCTTATCAAAATGAATATATTAAGATTATTGCCTATAATTAGAGTATCAATGAATCACATAATATAAAATCAACCCCACATTAGTCAATCTTGGATTGAGAAGCATTTGTAAATGAATATATCCTCATGATATAACCTCATTTTATATTTCTTCACTCACTAATTTCTTAACACTTTTCATTATTCTTCCCACTATAATGAATCCTTAATGTGAAATCCCCTTGATGAAACAATATTTATCCCCTTATATCAATATATAAGAACATTCCATGGATATCCACCTTCTCCCCTTTCATCTTATAAAAATAATACTTTACCTCCTTTTGCAATGAACACATATAACACTTCTCTAGAAGATTATTAAGTATGGTTTTTCATGCTCCACATTATTTTTAGGGATTCATATGGACTTCAAGTTCCATATGATGCCTTACAAGTCATAAATGGTTAGTAAAATTATCATAATGTAATAAATTTGATCATTAATAGAATCATACTCCAGAATCACACATATTTGTTAAAAATTCTACTTGGAAAATGATATTTTATCTTTGTAATCTTTTTCCTAGAACTTATTAATTGTATTTATCTATCATTTATATCATTCTTATTTGATCACATTATGAGAATAAGAGAGGAAACATCTAACATAATGTATTGGATATATTTTCTATTTTATAAAAATTGAGTAAAAGATTTATTGGATAATAGATATTCATCCATTACCATGATTAATGATTTGAAATCATTCAACTTACTAAGAAAAGAGACACGAAAATTTCTATGATTGAAAACACCACTATAATTTGAATTTTTTTCATCCTTTAAACCTTCCAAATTTGTATCTATAAAACCAAATAATGGATATTAAGAATTTATATAATAGACAGTCTCAAAATCCACCATGTGATTGATATATGGGATTATTATCTTCTCAATATTCATATAGATTCATTTTTGTTAGCTTTGTTAGTGGTAAACATTGAATGTAAAATAACATAGTATTCAGTTGAATGGTTTTCAAGTATAGTAATAACATAAAGAATTGACTACAATTCATCACATCAACCACCTTATCAATTAAATCCTTTGATAATTTCATTGGGGTATACAATTATGTTATCATTGGCATTGAATCACCCATGAATATCTTTTTGAAAACCTCTTTTGCATAAATTTTTTTGAAACAAATTTATCTTTTATCCCTTAACACAAATGTAATTAATGGAAGAATAATATATCAATAATTAATGAAATATCAAATTCACATCCCATGGGATCTAAACATAGATTTAATTATTCTTTATACGGGAATCCAAAAATTATTTCATCTATATAAATTAGCACCGACATCCATATATATTCTCTTCCTTATTTATTTGTAGATAATGATGAAATATTACACATTGAAATAAAATATTTTTTATGTAATAATAAATCTATTAATACAAGGTCCATGGTTCTTGATTTTTTATATACAATTCCTTATTTAAATGAAAACATTATTTTCTTATTTTTATTAAAATAAATTCTGCTTGTTTATAAATAAAAACCTCCTCTTGATGTAATCAATTTGGGAATAATGATTTGAAATCCATTTGAATGAATTTAAATCTTATTTCTAATTTCATAGATAAAAAAATTCTTATTATTTACAACCCAGAAACTAGTACATTATATTCACCTATATTAATTAAAAATATTTGATAATAAATCTTTCACACTATACATAATTTTTACATATCACATTTTCTTATTCTATATGTATATTTATAAAAAACAATTTGGTTCTGATGATGTTCATTTCTTATTCCATTTGAATAACATCACATGTCTCCTTCTTTAAAATTATTATAATTTATTAATTTATTTCATTAACCAACCATTCATCTCTAGTCACATATTTAAAAAATTAAGATATCACTAGAGATATAAAATAATTTATTTGTCTTTATTTTTGGGTTTTAACTGGGGTTATCTAGTCCCAAAAAAACTATTCTAATTTATTTCATACCTACTAGTTTTCCAATTTAGATCAATAATTACATATGTATTTTCCTTATCATCACTAATATCAATATACTCTTGTATACCACTTGAGCTCCCCCAGATTCAATGTATTTTAGATCACTTTCTTCTTGTATATCTTCACAATTATGTTTCAAAATATACTCTCCAATTCCTAATTTCTAATAATTTTCAAAAATGATTAAATTTAATAATTAAAAAATTATTTTAAGTCATAAAAAATATTTTTTTCACTTTATGTTTGGATGAGTATCAAATAAAAATATAAACATCACCAAAATCTAATAACATTAAATGTTTCTCTATATTGATAATAAAAAATTAACATCTAAAAACTCATAAGTACTTGAATATGGTATTTTTACAATACCAAGTATCATTTGGAGACATTTAATTTCTCAAATAAAACAATACTATAATTAATATATACAAATTGGTGTGAATTGATTCATTCTGAAATGTATTTGTCTTCTTACTATCTATAATAATTTTTTGATTCATATTATTTATGATTGGGTTCTTCCTACTAAAAAATCTATTTTTTGGAGTAATCACTACTGAACCATGATGTTGAATCATATGATTCACTATGTATTATTCTAACTATTTTTTTGTTAATTATATACCATTTTTGGTGAAGAAAATTGTCTTTTTTTACACTAACATCCTTTCTTATTTCCTTAAATACAATGTGATACATTTAAATAACTCGCTTTGGGAGACAATCACCAAAAGCCATTCCATCCTTCAGAAGTCATCATTATAAAAGATAAATTATTTTTTTAAATTAACACATTTTGGTATCATTTCCAAAATAACATCCATATGAACTATCTAAATTAACCATGATGATTTTATTTTATTTGTATTATGTTTTTCAAATATAATCTTCCCATTTACACATAAATCATTTGTTTTAGTGTCAATAATTGTGAATTCAATAAGTTCACAAACATATTCCTGCATAAATTTTTTCTTCAGACAAATTGGGAACAGTAGTAGAAGTCCTTATGCCACAACTTATTTTCACCTTCCTTTGATAGCATCCACAAATTCCCTTATAAAATTAACTAATGATTCCCCTTCGTGTATTTCCCTTTATAAAGTACCAAAACATGTAATTACTTAAAATTTCATGTATTATTCTTGAATTCCACCACATGTGTCAAGTGTTATAGTTGGGTTAAACTCATAATATTTTGACTAAGACATTAAACCAAGAGGCTATTATCTCATATTAGGTGGTTTTCACCAATATTCTATTTTTCAGAGGCAATAATTGTCACACCATCATTGTTTCTGAAGAAAAAAATCCATGCATTTTTTATTTAATGTCATGGATGTGGTATTGATTTCCCATCACATGGTAAGTGAACATAATGTCTAGAATCTGTATTCTAAACATGACTACTTCTATTAATAGTATTTTAGTAACTCTTACCGTCTCAACTCTTCCCATATTTTCCCATGATTAGTGGTTTGATTAACTTGATGAATAAAAAGAATGAATTATCCTCTATATCCACATTTTAATAAATTTTTTTCAAAATGAAAAACCTATTTTTACTCTTTCTATTACATGATGAAAATTATATCTATTTTTTACCAATTATTCTGGAATCGTTTTTGTATATTTTTACATAATATTGTTGGAAACTTATCTTTATCCACGATTGGTGGTTTGATTAGCTTGATGGTGAGAAGGATTGATACTCTTATATATCCTCATTTTCATACACATTTTCTGTACCTAAAATATATTTTGATTGTTTTTTATTACTTAATTAAAATTATATTTTTAGCAATTCATAGAGACTCTATATATTTTTATTATTGATATAAATGAATAATTGACATTATTATGAATGAAGCCTTTACAACAATAATTGTCACCCTTAAAAGAATACATAGTGTGTGAAAAAAATTATAATATATTTCTTTTTCTCCCAAAAGAATAATTTTTAAATGGAGAATACATATTTTTAGTGACCCAACATTCCATTGTAATGATTCCAGACATTTTTTGTCTTCTTTTCCACCTTAATGACATTACCAAAAGTTCTGCGAGTATTGTGTATCATCATCTTCTTCTGAGTTGTGGGTACCTGTGGTTTTAAATTCATTAAAACAACCTTATTTTTGTGATCTTATTCCATCACTAACATTAATTTATCACTAAACCACTATACCCATATAATAGTAATAACTTCTTCAGTGGAGAGCACATGCCCTTCCTCAGCTGTTGGTGCACTTTTTCTCCCAAATTCCAATGTGGGAGTGAGGATAAATTCTTGATATTTATAATTTGATCAATATAACATGAATTAAAATTCGTTTTATTGAGTTATTTTAACCAAATATATCATATAATTATTCATCCTATAAATATTTTTATGTTATTAAACCTTGTGCATCAACTCAACTTTTTTTCCATGATTTTAAAACATATAGATTTACATTTTAATTTTTTTTATTTTAGTTCGGTATTTCCCCCCTATTGTTTCCAAAAATATTTTTTACACTCATGAAAACACAATTATATTCAATAAATTTCATCTCTTTAAATGTATATTTCTTCAGGGGTTGCCTCACGAACAGTTTCATTATACACTCTTCCCTAAATTCCATCATTTTCATCACCATATTCCGCCTTCATATTCTTATCTACAAATATAGAACATATAAACATAGGTATCTACATTCCATGACCTTGTCAGCTTATTTTTTCATTAATTAATCATATCATTTGGATAATAAGTTTAATTTATTCATGAATTTATACTTATATTTCCACTTGTGGTGCCCACATTTTATTGGTTTAATGTTGTGTTATTTTTATTTTTAATTATCCTAGAAATTATTGTGGAACCTAGAAAAAATGGATCCAAAATTTCCCACATCATAAACAAGGGACTGTTAGCTTTTTATTGAAATTATAATTTTCTTTTTTTGATATTATATGAAATAATAACATAATTTCATCAAATATTTCATTAAAGGGATCTTATTTGATTTATAATTTCTATAAATCATTTAATTATATATCCTAATAATTTTCTTTTGATATGTATTGATTATATTTATTCCATGTCTCAAAATAAATAATAGATCTATTTAGACTATCCATAATTAACTCCTTTAGATATTTATAATCAAGAACTTAAACATTTTTGTTGAAATCCGTGGTAAATTTATTATGGATTATTTAAACACTTTTCTCATCAACAATGATATCACCAAGACCATGAAAAAATTTAAAAGATCATAATCAGATTAAAAAAATATCAACTTAATTTTTTGATATCATTATTAAATATTTATATTTGTTCTAAAATACATGTATTTTTTCTTCCCAATCAATTGATTTTCCTTCATACATATTTAAAAGTTTCTCTCACATTACAATATATTTATTATATGAAATCACCATTGTATATACATGGTTAGCCACCCCTAATAATTTATTACCATTAAATAATTATTGAATAGTTTCTAGTCTCTACTTTTCAATGATACATTATAAATACTTGTATATATTCTATTAATTATATCCATATATACTTCCATTATCGTTAAATGAAAAAATGTTGAATTTCATTTTTACATAGAAATATGTTATTTTATTAAAAAATAGGGATTCCCTCATTCATCATCCCTACTTCTATAAATCCATGGAGTGAGAGAGAACTCCACAAAAATTATTATTCTCTCTCAAAAATCCTTTCTCCATGGGAGTTGAATAAGTGTTTAAAAATTAAAATTTTTCCTTGTTAATGAACGTTTTCCATAACTTGAAGGTAAAATTACTACGCTATTATTTCCAATAGAAATATATTGAAACTAAATTATATGATAAATTTTACTTGGTTCAACCAAACATTGTAATCAAATGACCACACACTGAAACTTTCTTCTACACTAGAGATTCTTAATTTCCTTACATTGGAGGCTACAAATGGTAAGGTCCACACTGACCCTACAAGAAGACATCTATAAACAATAAGGATAAATTCCCTCTTGAGGAATACATTGCTCATGTTCATAATTTATTTTTCAATACTCATTTTTCATTCCAATTCTCAAAAAAATTATAATAAAAAATACCAGGTTGGTGTATAACTTTAGTGTTTCCTATATGATTTTACAGGGATAATTTATCGTAGGAAAACACATGTGTTCATTTTCTTCAACCAAATAGTTTCATGAAAAATAAAACTCTTATATTCTTACTATTATTCTTTTCTAGCCATTTATAAAGTGAATTCCCCTACACTTTTTCTCCTCTATAAAATATCTCGAATAAGAATTCAATCAGTTTGCTCTCCCCATCATTTCTAACATAGTCTGCATTACCTCTGTTTCTAACTCTCTATTTAAAACCTTATTTTGTCTCTTATTTTTCCCTTTTATTTTTTATATCAGACTATGACACCATAAATATTAAGAAACATGCTCCATGCCTGAATAAATATCATGTCCATAGCTAGATTCATTAAATTATATCATATTGGGGTATTAAAAACACCCACATCATGAATGTCTTACACCTTTAATGTCACTATTTAAAGAACCCGTTATATAGTGATCATGGTAACAAAATATCCAAGAAAATTTCCAAAAATTACCTCAAAATAATTTAAATAATTTATCATAAGGTTTCTAAGGTTGTTATATTGTTCCATTCTTCTAAATAAGATCAATAAAAATGATCTCAATAAACAATTCAAATTTTTTTCCAATTAATTATAAAATCCTATATCCCAGATGAAAAATACGTAGGCCTTGAATAACACTTATTCTTCCATAAATCACAAGTATATAGATATAATGAAACATATGTTTCCCTTTTATAACCCCATTGTTTCTAAAAAAACATATACATTGATTCTAGACATCCATACATTGATCCAATTCACACATATATTGGGCCAACACACGTTTACTCTGATCCGAAACACAAATAAACTTATCCTTCATGACACATGTGCAGATCCTATGACTTTTCAAAAATCCTAACACCTAGATAGAATTACACCTATACCTCTCTACATAACATGTACAATCAATCTGGATGACACTTATACTCATATGAAATAGGAAAATTTCTATAACACACTACTCAACCCAATTTTTTACAACACCATCAAACCCAACCATATATAAAAAAACCTCTTACAATATTCACTAAATATTCTTCATAAGACTACATAGTATACATTGAATAATAATTCCTCTTTATTTTTAGTAAATACAACACAAATTACCCTAGATGGAGATTTTAGATAATATCATTTATGAGAAACCATATGTAAAATCTAATCAATTTTACTATCCCTCAAAATATACATGATCATTTGGCCTACATATTTATAAATACAAAGAAAATAAAAAAATTATTAAGTAAAACCATGTTTTATGGTTGAGAAAGAAGTTATACATGACGAATAACATTAATTTCATGAGAGGTTTATTAAAAAGTACAACCCATAAAGTCGTAGAAATCAATGTGGGATAGAAAATAAAGATGGTCATGTTTCAAATAATGTTTTGATCATCCTACTCGATCAAAAAGATATTAAAAGTAATATAAATCTATCAAAAATGTTGGCGGGTTATTTTTTAGAATATGCAAAGAATAAATGACCATTACAAGAAGAAGTTGGATGAGTCAATGAAAAATTCTTCCCAAAGTGAACGTAGTCAGTAAAATAAAAAGATAATGTATGAGAAGTTATCCAAAACATAGAGTATGAAATATTTGATTACATTAGTTTGGAAACAATTACAAAACAAGTTTCAATCACTGTGGTTATAATCAGTTACACATTATTCCCGTATTCATTTTTTTGTCCCTTATATATTAGGAATTATAAGTGATGCATTAATTTGGATAAATAAAGAAATTTACATGTTGTAAAAATTGGATAACAGTTTAAAATGTTTTGGCCATTTTGGAGTCAAATATTCAATTTGTATAACTATATATTATAAATAGATATCCCTTAATGAATTCAAAATCTATTGTATCCTTTGAGGGGGAGTTTTAGAAGCATATAGAAATAAAATTAAATATAAATATAAAATTTCAGTAATTTTATGAATAATATTTCACTATAAAAGGGTTGTATGTATCGTATTTTATCTTTGTTTTATCATAATAAGTTTTTATGTTAAGGGGGACGTTTGATCAATGAAATGAAAATGTTGACAGTTTATTTTTGAAACTAAACCTTATATTTTATTTTAATGTTTCTATCATTTTTAGAATGAGTCAATAAATTTTGGTTACAAGTCTCATGAGAATATATTCATCCCATGATATATCAGTGGAAATATTTTTGTAGCCCAGGAGAAATGTATTTTGAGTTGGTATCAAATTCAAGTTTTATTAGGGAAATTTTTTTTTGTCAAAATTACTCACATTTTTTTTCGATACCGAGCATTAATCTAGTTGGAATAGGGTGGAATAATTAGTAAAACACTTTTTTAAGTGAATTGATATAATCATACACCATGATTATATATATATATTAGTAAGTGGGAGTCAAAGAGTAAAATGGACAACTATATATTTCCATCGATATTCTATTTTAGTATTTAAAAAACTTATAATGGGGGGATTATTGAACCCATTCGGTGTTGATTTTTATTTTTTTAATAATAATTAGGATTTATGAACCCCCTAAGTGTTGATTTATATTTTATATAAATGATCGTGGAGACACTAAAGATGATATAAATATTTTTAGAAGGATAAATATTTTATAGATTTTATAGTAACCAGAAATGTTGATGAGATTAATTTAAATATTCCAAATCATGGTTTGATTATATTTTGAGTTATAAGAACTGAATAAATATTTAATAACATATTAAATCTTGAAGATTAAATTTCCATCATGTTTGATTTTCTGAATGCCAAATCATTAATAAGAGGGGAATATAATTTAATAAATTACGAATAATGTTTCTATTAAGAATGTTATATATTTATTTAATGCTATAAAAGGTTATTTAAGTGTGATGTACTTATATATGATATTGTATTCAACATCAACTCACATATAGATTTTTTAAATAATTTTATTATCTATTGTAAAAAAAATTATGAAGAATACTCATTTCTAAAATTTTGTTGCAAATATAGCATATTGTTACATTATATTTTATGTAAATAGACTATTTAGATAATGATCTAAGAATACCAAATATTATTTCTCATTGAAGAAGCTGGATATGAATTCTTGTTCTATGAATTTTTTTATGAAGATACATTTTACATGAATAAAATACATGGATGGCGTTTGAAGAGGAATTAATGTTAGTTTAGCTGGAAGATTCATTTAAATAAAATACAAAGTTTATATATGTTTTATAAATCTTTTTAATTATTTTAGTAAATATTTATATGACTTAAAGTTATTACAATGTAATTTTTATTGATTTGGGATGAGATAGAGTGGTTGGAGAATCCTAAAAAATACTTAAATATGATAGAGAAATATTAAATAATTTCTTAAAAAATTAATTCCTTTGTTCTTTGGGATTAAAATAAATAATGATTACAAAATTGTAAACAAATTTGTGCATAAGCGTTAAAATTTAGAAAACTTTATTATAACTAAAAGTAACTCTAAAGGATAACTAGGGGTTTGAATTTGGAATATTATTGATTTTAAACAATGATATATAAGAGTAAATAGTTCAATATGTGAGTTTCATAAAAATTAATGAGAAATGTTCAAAGGTACTCGGAGAGAAAAAATAGTGAACTCAAGGACTCATAGTGATACTTAAGAGTAAAAATTTCTTACATATTAGTAAATTATTTGGAAAATGAAACACATAGTTTATGATATATCCATATATAATTAAATTATAGTTCTATATATATGAATCATCTTAGTTTTCCAATGAATACAAAAGAGTACTCATAAAGATAATTATAATTTACTACTTTACTAAAAAAATAATATTTTAAGAACGAAGTATTTTGAATAAGAATTAATTATGATGATGCTGTGTTTTTCTTCAAAGCATAAATTTCACAGAATTTTTATTATAAATCCTGGATTAAAAACAATATCCAGTGATATGTAATGAATAATATGAACACATCTTCTTTTATAAAGAATAATATCAGGTCTAAAAGAAATTTGATGATTGCAAACAAAATATAGCTGGTTATGAAAGTAGAGATGTGGTCACAATATGTAAATAAATTCATTCTGTAGTTCATGATGAAGGGTTTGTTTTTAGAGAGAAAAACTCTAGGATGCCATACTATGGAATCAAGGAGCTATATTAGAATATGGTAATCGACTATATCACATGGTGATAGGAGATTCTATTATTAAATATTAAAAATATCAAAAGGTGTTACATACTGAGAAAATCATTCACACGAAAATAGTATTTTTAATGTTATCTTTCAATAATGGAATTATTAATATTTGGGTTTCATGGATGATTGATGACGAAATAGAAAGTTTTTATGATTTTGGATATCGTGTTAATATTAAATGTGTCAAAATGGGTGTTTATGGCTAAAAATGATATATACTAAATTTTTTGATATAAATGAACTTTCACATTAAATATATGAAAAAATATCTTGGTGAGATTTGTGCATAAAGAAGGAGGTGGTGGAGAAAAATATTGGACAGAAAGAGAGATAACTTAATTTTTTCTAGAATATACTTTGTGTAAAGAACTAATTTATTGTGAGAAGATCATACATGTGTGTTGAAGAAGATTAATATAGTTATACCGACCTATTTTCTTCTGATTATCATTTTGTTTAAGGAAAATGAACTAAGGATTCCATATTTCTATTTATTAGTATCATAAACACTGAATCTGAAAATTCAATATATTATATTGTATGATTGAGATGACTATCAGATGATAACATTATATTGAATGGAATGAAAAAAATAGGCAAAATTTAGATTACTACACACAAAGGAATAAGGTCAAATTTTTTGAGTTAATAAGAGAATTTGTTTCTTATTGATCATCATTCATGGAGGATCTAGCTAAAATAAGTAATTGCAAAGCATGGAATATTTGGTATTAGATCTTGAAAATTTTAATATGGTTTTTTTCATTGTACCTTGTGGGATCTAGGAGAACAGTTCTAATGATATACCATTGACAAAGATTCATATTTATAATAAAAGAAGAGAATCATGTGAGTGGCATAAAAACCACCATAAATTGGGATGTACTCAGCCACACTATTGTTGAATGTCATTAACAAATCCTCATGTGAACTGTTCTTTGGTTTATATTTTGTTATTTTATTGACATTAAATGATTGAAATAAAAAACTAGGATATCCATTTATTGAGTAGATGAAAATGTATGAGAGTGGGAAAATATTATTTGGAATTAAGTCACTCAAATAGATTTACCCCTAGCCCACCCTTAGTGTGGTCCACTAATTCTAGTGGAATATAATTTCATTTCATGAGAATTTAGAATCAATAAATTTTATATATTTACACATTTACACATTTTATCAATATGAATACTATGTTAGATACTAAAAAATAATATGAGAAAATTTTATAATATATTAAAAATATATGACCGCACATGAAAAGTATTAATATGTAATATATACCCCCATGGAAACTAAATGTTTTATCTTGAGTAAAATATTATGTTTTCATTATCAATTTAATAAAATACCACTAGATCTTGATTACTGGAGTCATAGGGAGAAACGAGTATCAAATCTGATCCATTGAATGAATATAACTATGAAATTCTATACTCATACACTCATGTGTTACATAATATGACATCCTCTATTAAATTTTTTCATATGATGTATTCATTAATATTAGTTATTCAGTTTATAGATAATGAAGATTATAAAAGTTATATTATACATGGTGGCCATGATAAATATCTCCTGGATATACTTTATTTCATAGATAAAGGGGTTATATGATTATGTGTGATGTATAAAGATAAATTAGGTGGGAATTTTTATTATGATACTTTTGATTTACTAATATCATTTTAGATACCACTATATCATGAATATAAATGATATTTTAATAGAGGACATCAATTTCTTCTGAATATAGATTTGGAATTCATCTTTTCCAATGTTATAATGGAAAATGGAGTTATCTATAAATGATTTTGGAATCATGATTTAATTTTAGTATAATTTTTTTACCATAATTGAGATATTTTATATAATTTCATGTCAAATCATTCAATATATAAGATATGGAATACGATCATGGTGGTTAGTGTTTTGAACCCTCTTTTTCCCCTTCAATAAATAATTTAATAGAAACTCATCTTCCTTTGTTAAACCTCATAAATTCATCCATTTTTATTCATCGATTAGTTAGGGTGGTTATTTTCTTCTTATTATTTTTCTCAATGGTTTATGGTTGCATGATCCCCTTCATATTCCATCATTTATCTCCTTATCTTCCCATAAATAATGGAATACCTCATTCAAAGGCTATCTTTTAAAATTCCCCCTTTTCGACTTTAATAATTCCCTCTCCCAAATATCCACTCTCTATACACATTAATGTTGGTTTCATCACCTCATTAAATATTACTATAATTATCCATCTATAATTAATCATTAGATTGGTTTTTTTCCATTTCTATTAAACCACATTTCCTTAAGGTGTTCTTTTTTGTCCATTTAATTTTTTACTATACTATTAGTATATTTTAGAGTGGAACAACCCCCTAAAATTTTATTTTTATGGGTGTTGTTACATTTATATAGATTTAAAATGTTTCCCACATCCTTTAAGGGTATATTATTTCTAATGATTTCATTCCTCAATATCTCCCTAGTGGTGTTCTAATCATTATTATTATGGTTCCCTTGGAATAATAATACATTTTCACTTCAATCCCAATTCTTAAATAATATTTATCTTAAATCCTCTTTAGTGGTGGAATAGTACCCCTATTTTAATTACCAAAGGTAAAAACAATTCAAACATATAAAATCCATTGACCTAGTTTCCTACATAGATACTAATTGAACTTTAAAAAATGAAGTAATAATATTTCCCTTATAGTGAAATTTCTTATGTGTGATAGATTTTCATTGATGCTTCCTCATTCCTCATAGAGGAGTTAACCCACAAATTAATTTTTCTTCAGAGTTTTTGTCCCCTAATAGCTGAAAACCATTTAGAATACACCTTTTATTTATATCCATTGGCTCGCTTGTAGTGGGGATATCTACTTATGATAAACCATTATAATTTTTTTGGTAACTAATTTTCACTTACTATGGTAAAAATTATATTTAGGTGTTATATTTTGTGGGTTGTGTTGTAAGTAGACCTCATTTCTATGACACTTTTATACTTTAGAGGTATCTTTTCATATAGCTAATTATTTTTATTAGGTTTTTATTCCCATCACATTTCCATTTATTTTGTAATACAATATTTTCTCAAGCCTACATTATGGATTACTTTTAGAAAGGATCAAAAAAAATTTAGGGATTAAAACCAATCTCAATTCCTTATAATTTTTAATAAAAAAGTTATTTTGAAATAATTTTTTTTCGTGCTATATGAGATTTATCATCATGTGGAATAAAATACCCCTTCTATATAATATATTTATATTATTAATCATGAATAATTAGTTAACATATTATTAGTTAATGTATAGAAGTATTAATAGCTTATTTATTGGTATTTTAAAATTTAATTAATCAGTTATTATTTGGTATTTACTTTACAATACAGTTTATAAATATTTATAACATATATTAATTTATTGTGGAATGTTATTTTAATGATTCAACCAGGATTAATCCTTCAACTATATTTTATTTTATGATGGAAATCAATAAAATATGTAATTTTCTGATGTAATCAATCATGTTTTATACTCCATGGAAAAAACATGGTAATAGTATCTAATTTACACTAATGGAACTAGAAAACCATGAATGAATAGAGGTATTATGAATTTAGTATTTAATTTTTATAATTATTGAATCACATTTTGATTTAAATGTCTTTCAAATGATTCTAAAGGATTATCATCAAATATATGGAAGAATATTTTTAGGTTCAAATGAAATAATATATTCATCATTGTTTTATTTCTTTTAATCGTCTCCTATATATCTTTTTAATTTTTAATTTTTTTCTAATACATTTAATCTTTTTATAAAGCATCAAAATAAATTAGATAGTTCATACATGTCAAACAATAATCAATGATAGTTGTTATAAATGTTTCATGATATATCATGTTATTTTCTCACATTTTTTACATTTCAAACTAATTTCAAAGATAAAACATGATTTTTAATTGTTTGTAGTAATATTCAATCAATTTCACCACAACAAAAACTATATTCACGTGTATTTTGACTTTATATTCAAAAATCACATTGTCATTATTATTATAAATCACCACGATAAATAAAAAATATTTACTCATTATCAAAAAATTTAAGATTGTATCACATATAAAAAAAATAAATTTTAATACCTAAAGGTAATTTTCTATCATATTGGTCACATTAGATGTTCGATGATTCATGGTTTACTCCTACCAATAACAAATTACCAATAAATCACTTTTTTAAATTTTTTAGGGAGAATTGATATCAATTTATAATTTTGAATTATTTAGTATATATTGTATACTTATAAAAGAATTCTAGCATTTATATATAATATTTATCCTAACTAAGTATCTAGAATTCCCAATTCATTATTAAAAAATTCCAATAAGAAAAAATAGAATGAGGATCATTGTCATAAATATTAACTAAAAAACTAAAGTTTATTTATCATTCACTAATTAATAATGATTTTATATCTTAAAATAAAGTATCAATCATTATTATCACCTCACATGTTTGATTTATCTTTATTTCTTTACTAAAACTAAATAAATTCTATAGAATAATTATAATAAATTTTATAAATAAATCATGACCAATTTTATACTCTTTATCATATTTTGTATGATTTAATCAATCAAAATAATACTAATGCATAAAATGTACATTAGATATTTGAGGTTATATAATATTTTTGATTCATGAATGGTTTATTCATATAATTCATACATAACTAGAGAATAATTTTACTAAATTTACCTGAAAAATAGACTGTATTTAATCATTTTTTATTTATAACATGTTAACACTTATAAAAGTAGTTAATAATTAGATGGAACTTTTAGTTATTATATTCATATCATATTTTTAATTTATTTTTTAAAAATCATATCATGGAATAGTTCACTTGATAGAACATGTAAAATATTTTCATAATAACCCATGATTGTTTTATTATTTTTTTCATTTAGTGTTCTTTAGGAATACTAAAAAATTACAATATATAATTAGTATATTCATATATTTAGAAAATCCAATTCATATGATTCAAATTATATTTATTCTTATATGTTGAAATTTAATTAAAGATCCATGTCCAAACTTTTAATGATAAATTGATCTACTTTTTTTCTTTTCTGAATGTTTTAGGCTTGTTTCATAGTTAAAATTGAATTTTAATTCCTAAAATTTACTATTTATTATTTTAATCACCTTTTAAAGAAATTTTCTATTCAGAACATTCTCAATGTTAAAAAATCACCCAAGTATAATTTTAAAAAAAATTATGAAAAATATAGAAAATTTTCAATTTTTTAATAAATTAACACAAACTTGATATGTAAATAATATTAATTAAAAGTAGTTATCACCTGAAATTAGATATTATTTATTAATGGGTGTGAAAGGAAACCAAACAACAATATCATTAGGGTCTAAAATTATGGATCCTGATTGCATCCTAAATAAGAAAAAGTATACAATGTAGAGGTTATGAACAAGTACATGAGTAAATTTTGAAGTTATCATCCTCCCTAACATTTGATGCAAGCCTTCCAGTCACTATGTTCCACTCATTATAAGTATGATAAGTCTCCCCCGTAATGATTGATTAATCCTATATAATCTATTATATTATAGACGATGGACTAGTAAATGGTTTTATTCCCTTTTAGGAATTTGGAAACCATGACATAGTAAGATTCCAAAGTGGACAACATAATATTGTAATGCCTTTAAAAGGGTGGGCCTGTTAAACATATGTTTGGCTCCCTATATATGAGAGTTACCTTTCATATAATGTGTAATAAAATACATGAAAATAGATCACATTATTTCATGAATAATTCCTCCTCCCATAATCATTATTTAATCAAATTCACTATATATATTATGTTCGAGTCTAGTATTAGGAGCATTCCAAGACACCCATAATCCATAACAAATATTTTATTCACCCTTCATTCTATGAGAGAATGGAAGGATGGTTTTTTTAATGGTCGGGTATATATCCAGCCATTGGATTAATGAATATATGTAAGTGTTAAGGTAGATATCTTTCACTTTCAATAAGAGAATAGATTATTTCATACTATAACATTGTTATTTTTTCCAAGATTTTTAGATGGTGGAAAATTCTACATCAAACATCATACTTTGGGCCTAAGACTCCATAGTAGTATCTCTAATATTATGAGAACATGAAGTCATACATTTATTAATAGAATCAATTTGAACCTAAAATACTCTATGGTACATAAGGATATTCTAAATTATACATGACCAGTACCCACTAAAGAGGATATTTAGGAATATTTCTCTTTAACGATTTCACAACATGATTATTTAGGAATAAATAGAATACCATTAACATCATCTTCTTTATTGGTTGGAATGGAATGATAATGAACATTCCAAAACAAGAATAAATAATTTCTAGGTATATCTTTTCTATAATTAATTACTTCTCTTGCATTAGGTTCTTATTGAATGTGAATTATTTTTTGAAATGATCCCATGCTAAAGTATCCCAAAGTAGTAGAGGTAAAATAACTTTGATCTTCTTCCTATAAAATTCGGATAAAGTGTAAGAGAGAATTATAATGTTTATTGAGTGTAGAATTGATGAACCCCAGATTATTTATAGAAATATGGAAAGATAAATATGGTTTTGGTCATCCTAGTAAGTAAAGAGGGTGTCCAGAATAAAAACCAAACCAAAAGTTAATGTCAACCTATCCTAAAATACATCTAGAATGATTACTCTGACTGTGAAGATTCTATTAAATACATATTTAGATAGGTGATGAATAAATTTTATCCTTTAGTAGTGATTATTTTTTATCCTACACATTCCTTTGATAATGTTTCCCCAATTATATTTTACAGCAATCACTTCCCAAGAAAGCTTTTCAAGTATACAACCCAGAATCACATTGATGATTGTTAAGTTAATCCAGAATTATTTTATTGATATATTCCACCTCAACCAAATAAACTAATGGTAATTCTATTATGTATGTGGTTCACAAAGAATCCATTAAAAACACATTCAATTTCCCATCTGATTGTTTTAGGGACTTCAGGGATAGAAATAAATTGCATAGAAATAGATTACAATGTTTATTAATATGTTTCACCATTTCTAAAAATTATAGGAACATAATAATCTTTTTATTATTATGTGAAAAGATATGGTTAATAGTCTTATCAAAATAATTAATATATTTTACAATAGAATACACATAAAGATTTTGATTCACATGTAGTTCACCTATGGATATGAAAAAAATATTTTCATATAAATTTTTTTTACAAACCATGTTTTTGTACTATTTTTTTATATTTTAGAATAATTTAATATTTGAAATAGATTTTTAATTATAAAATGAAATTATTTAATAATTTTTAGAACCATTGACATATTATTTTTATGTTTTTTATTCTTATAGTTCAAAAACATGTTGAGAATCATTGTCATATATTTCCCTAAAAACTGAATTTGTTTTCAAAGTTTTTTAATTTGATAAATTTTCAAAACTCTTAAAATGAAAATAAGGAATGTGGTTACAATATTTTTCACAACATTCACCTTATCATAAACTGAATCATAAAAAAAATTAAAAATTTATATGACGCCTATAAAAAATTAAAAATTGTTAGTGATACCATAATAATAAATTTCATATTATATATATGGAATCCATTCCAAACTATAGATATTAGGTCTTATGAATCATGAAAGTAGGAATCTATCAAACAGTAAAACTCATACATGATAAATTTTCTAAATAATGAATGTATCTGATAGTCTTTAATGATTCACCATAAAATATATATATATTTCTTCACTCAAAATAAATAATTTATTACACATTTCACAAAAAATTCATCCCTTTAATTAATTAATCATTTTAGATAGTAATTAATGTTCTCTCAAAGACCTATTCATCTTCAAAACAAGTGTAAAGTATCATATATACTAACTCCATCAATAGTATATTTTTTTATATAACCCATATAGTATGTTATTTATTGCATTTTTTATAAACCATGTATATATATTTGATAAAACCATCCATTCTAATGTATAATGATAATAATATTAAAATATTTGGTAACACTGATTAAGGTTATTTAATATCCGAGAGTATAATAGGTTGTTTAAAATAATATTTTCCATTATTTTTTCAATGTATTCCATCTCATCAGTTTTGATATTTCATTTGACATGAATAATCAATTCAGCCTTCAGTCTATAATAATATGACAAAATTGCTTCAAAAAAATCTATTTTCTATGGTTTATAATCCAATTGTGATGAATTTTACAACCCTTTATTACCTCAATGCCCTTATACCTTTAAAACTATCATATAAAACAATAACATATATGGTGGAATTATCTTTTATAATAAATATATATATGTTTACATGAATCCATGATCCTATAAGTGAAACTTATATTCTTTTTCAAATTATGGGAATTGCAGTATATATTAGGAATATTTAGGCCAACATGAAGTACCATATGAAATACGAAAAATGAGGAGGACGTATTTGAAAAGATATTAAAATATTAAAATTTAACAGGGTGAATCAATGAATATGTTTATTATAATATATTTATAGAAATAATAGTTCTACATTATAAGATACGATTTACTTTATACTATTATAAATCATTTTGACTGGTGGGTGTAAAAAATAAATTATTACATAGTCAGTTACAATGATCATTGATCTATCATAAATAATTATATCCTTTGTATAACATTAATACACTGATGAACACATGATTCACTTGGAAAATATTCTTAACATAAATGAGTAATGTATAATATTTAACTTATTATAATGAGGTCTGCCAAAATATTCATGTACTATTACACATATATTTAATTGAAAATATGATAGTATACAAGTCACTAGTAAATAATTGTTTGATTTTTCTCATTATTGTATCTATTTTTTGAGTTTCTGTGAGTTGGAGTTCAGTAATATAAAATTTGTGATGAATAGATTTGTGAGTGTGGTTAAGTCATAATTAGTACTAATGGTGTTCCTAACTATGGAAGAGGGGTGTTTTAGGGAAGTGAAGTTTTTAAAACACACCACACAATTTTTTTTCACTGTGTTGAACTCTTTAGGTAGTTTTGCACAAAATTTTTGAGTAGTGTGGTTAGCCGCATGGTTGTGGAATGGTTTTCCAAACTATACGGCAAAATTGTGTACCCCTTTAGAGATCATTAAAAACAATGAAATTATATTATTTTCCTCTTAATTTTTAATCCTATTTCCCTTCATTCATACTCCCCCTTAGTGCAAACATACTTATCATAACCATAGAGGTTATTCAACATTGAGTCCAACATTGGATTCCATCACTGATTTGTGATTTCCTTCAGGTTAATATTTTCGAATCTAATTACATTCTCCTCATTTTTTCCAATATGTTTTTCCGTTTTCATAGAATATTTGAACCTTATTTCTTCTTTGGGACAAAAACATTGTTTAGGGGTTGATGTTTATGGTAAATTAATTTTGATTTGGCATTATGAGGATTCCTTCCACCTATTTTTAGTGGTTTTTCATAATGGTGTTGATTTTAACTCTAACTTCGAGGAATTTTTCTCTTCTTAATCATACTTTCCAATGTAATACATTTAGTTCATGGTAATACTTTTCATTATATTGACTCATTATTTTTTATATTTATTATGGAGGATTTTTATGTAATTATTTGATGTAGTTTATAGTGTATATGGTTTTAATAGGAGTTTCTCATTGATTTCATAATTGAATTAATTATTCACATTCAACTTATTTGATGGAATGTTTCATAGGATGTGTTGACTGTAAAATAATATTAAAGAGGGTTTTTATTTGAATGGTTTTCCTTGAAAATTAGTTTCATACATAAATTTTTTTATGAATCATTTTATAGAGGAGTTTCAACTCCAAAATGACTTTAAAGGATGTTTGGAAAGTATTTTACTCATTTTTGATGGGTAATTATTATTTCAAATCATTTATAAAATGTTATTTTATTTTCATTGGTATTTAGTTCTGAGTTTTTTATTGGTTTGACATGGTGACCATGGGTATACAGGTTAGCGGATGGGTGAGACCCTATATTATGGATGATGATTTCAAGGAGATGTTTATAGTGGCATCAAGAGGTGTGAGTTCTCAGACTTGTTTAAGATTATATAGTTTAGTTAGTTTTCCTTGATTGAGTCGAAATTTCTTTGGATCCTTTATGTTAGATCACCCCCATGTTTCATTTTTTTTGTGTTGATACACATATGGTTTTTTTATTTGAATTTTTTGATTCCAAATTTATTTATCTTGATGTTATTTATATTTTGAAATCAAATAATTTATCCATTTATTGCTATCATATGTTTTTTTCAAAAATAGAGTATCTTTAAGGAGAATCAAAGTATTTTGTTAAAAAAAATTATTAATGAAAATATATTTATTTTATTGTTTTTAAGAATTTTATAATGGTTTTTATGGATAATTTCATTATCTGGATTCATGGTAGTGTCTTATTAGGACATTACTCACACCTAGTACATTCCATTGGGAATATACCGACATTCTTTACATGATACGAGTTAAATATGGAAAACAATGAATATGGTGACTCCTCTCAGTTCCCATCATCGTTATTGGGAATTTTTCTTCTGGTGACCAATTTTAATGTAGAGTATGGATGCATGTGTAAAATTATGATATCCTGGATGATTTTTGTTTGTTTGTATCTTATTTATTATCCTCAAATATATTGTTTTTTTTCTTGTATTTGTTACATTTATTATAAATCACGTATATATTTTATAATGATACATTGGTTATTATTTCATTAATGGTAATGATATATTGTTTATGTATTATTTTATTATTATAATTTTTGCGTTGATCTATTTGTTTGTTTTTATACTTTCTATTTTTTTATTGGATTTTGTGGACATACTAATTATAGATGATTAATAATGGATTATAGATGTAATATGGGAGTTGTTTTATTTCTATTCTTAATGTGAAACCATTATCAAATTTTAGTATTTTTATAACATGGTTCTTGTCTATGTCCCATGGTGATCTGGAGCACACATTTGGATTTATTAAATACTTACCCTAGTGATGGGGAAGGTTTACCCAGGTTAATTCATTATGAAATTTTATCTGAGCCCCCAATTATTATATGGGATATTACATTGTAGAATAGTTAATGGGGTCATCATATTTCAAGAGGTATATCAAAATTCTATTCTTAATCCCCACATAAGGTTATGAAACAGGAGTTACCAGGGGATGTTGGGATTTGAGTCTTCTATTTTGAGTTATTTTTCCTCATACATATTGACTTCATATAATAATATTTCAACACTTATTATATCTTCATGGGTATTTTTTTGAATTATCATGTTTTGTAATGAGAGTTGGGGTGGTTCATAAGATTCATGTATACCCCATATGACCTAGAATATCATGCATAGATTATGATAATATAACTACAACCCATCCGGAGGTTGCTAATTAGTTAATGCATTTTCTAGTAAATTTATTTTCTAAACCATGAATATATCTATAAAAATTTCATATTACTTATTTTCTTCTGATGTTTCAAAATGAAACTATAATGGTGTTTACAATTGAACTAAGGATGGATATGGGAGTTTTCAAATTGAAATTAATGCTCTTGATATTTTTTAAGAATGATGTTTTTTGATGTGGATGGATCTATACATGTTTATGTTTAGTGGTTTTATAAAAATATTTATGTAAAATTTTTTATTTAATAATGGGTTTTAAAAAATATACTTTAAACAGTATTTTTCATGAATACTATGGAATGATTTTGAATAAGGGTTTATGTTTAAAAGTGGTGGGTGTTTTGTAAAATGATATTTATCCAGTGTTATGATTTTAAAATAAGATAAAACATTTGAAATAAAACACTCATGTTTTTTGAGATAGGGTCATTATATCATTTGTTTAAATTTGAAATAAGTTCTTATAACTTATTTTAAAGTGGGTTTTAATTTTTAAAAATGTTTTAACACTTAATGAAAAAATTTAAGTGAATTTGTGGTTTTATTTCAAGAGGGTGTCGATTTTCATTAAATGATTTCAAAATTAGTTTTCCTCCAATGTTTTTTGAAAAACAATAAGGATTTCTTGAAGATATTGAATTTTTTATTTATAATAATTAAGTGAGTTCTTCATATTTTGATAAAAGTTGAGTTTTGTAAATGGGTAAAAAATTTCAATGGTCAATAGTGTTTGAACTTTGGATTATGAAAAAAAATAATTTTTAAGAAGATTTATATTTTTAGGTAATTGTTACATTATGAAATTACTAATTTTTTTGTTATAAATGGTGTATTTTATTAAAAATGGGTTCTTAACAATTAACTATTGTTTTTATCATGTATTGGGTTTTGTGATCAAATTTTAAAACTATTTCTAAAAATAGTTCGTATGTTTTAAAAATTTCAAATGAGTGAAATGAGACTAAAATTTTAAAGAAGTTTTAAAGGGGGATATTTTAAAATTAAATATTATTTGGAGGGAGTTTAGTGTATTATAGTTGAGTGGGTGGACTCATTTTATTGGTGGTCAATATAAATTTTTAGTTTCTTTAGTATGTGTACATTAGTGATATAAGTTATTTATATTTTTGTTATAGTGGGACTATTTTATTTGGGGGTTGCGACCATGATTAGATTAGCCCCTGGTTTATGTTATTTTAATTATGGATATTATAATTACTTTATGTAAAGTTGAGTTCTATTCAATGAATTATCCTCTAGTTTATTCTTTTACTAATATAATAAATATCCAAATATTTATTGGATCTAACCTAACACAAAATTTAGTTGTGGTTTAAGAGTCATCGTGTTCTTAGAAAAAATCCAAGTTTTTTATGCGTTGTTTTTTTTAACTAGTGATTGTTGGGGTTGGATAAAATTATTAAGGTGATTAATTGGGATGGGGAACCTCTAGTTCTCTTAAAACACCAAAAGATTCAATGATAAAAGACTATTATGGTTCTTCTTGATGAGTTTATGTTGGTGTGATGGAATTACATTTCCATGGAATTGATATGTGATTTCATTTCATGAAAACCATTTGAAAAAATGTTTTTACAATGGTAGCAACCTATGGACCCAGATCTATGAGAAGAAAAATAAATTTTAATCCTCTTTCATGGTGGGTATGTATTAGAGGAGTGGACCTAGTATAACTAAATGCTAGAGTACTTTATTCCTTGTCAAATCAATACTGGTTTTTTGTTGATTCAATTCCTTTGTAGAGGTCTCTACAAAACCATTGGTTTGGGGAATCTATAATATACATTTTTATTTTAGATGAATCTATTTTGGTGTGTTTTTTTGGATACTTGTTATCTCTTATTGTGGGGTGGTTTTAGCCATAAATAATCTAGTCATATGTTCCAAGTGTTCTCTTTTCTTTCTATTAAACTATGTTTGAATGTTTTCATTCTCCTTCATATTGGTTATAAGATTCCAAATAAATACAAATTATTAACCATGGAGTTTACCTTATAATATTTCCATGGAAGTATTCATAACGTGGTCAAGGAATAATAGTAGTTTCTCAGTCAGTAGAACCTCTTTCGATGTATTCATGATTATCATATCTTCCCTGATGATGATTTTTTATGAGGTGTACCTATTTAATTCAATCATTCTATGATAAAATTAAATAGTGTCCAAACCTTGGTAAATATATCTTCCCCCCACCCAATTTATTATATATTATATGAAAAAGGATTAATTTTCACTGAGTATAGAGATAGGATTTAGAGAGAGAATGAATCCTTATAAATAAACATGGTGATTTTATTTTTAGTGGTTTCACTAGATAGGTAAACTAGACTCTTGAATGTAATTATGTCAAAAATATATGAATGGTTTTGGAGTCATAAAGAATAATTTCTATTGTTGAGTTTTATCTCATTCTTGAATGATTATTTAACCTCAACATGGATGAAATCCTCAAAACATTTAAAGGTGTTCATGTCAATCTTACAAGTACTAATCAAATTTTTAGTAAAAATATCTGGTTAATTGAAATTTTCATTAAACATATGATAAATAATTATAAGTTGTTTTTGGAGGATTTACAAAGAATTAATTCCATTAATGAGTTTTATGATGAGTTTAATTATCTTTATTTTGGGTTATAATTAATATTTGATTTCCCCTGAAACACATTTCTTCTATTGGTATCCTCGTCATTTTCATGTTTTTGACCTGGTTGATGTTATCAATAATTAAACCTTTGATATTTGGAGTAACTTAGGAAGTAATTTTTATATATAAAATATTTTTATATTGGGATGATTGGTAATTGGAAACTAATATCTTTTATTTTTACTTTTTTTTATAGTCATAGATAATACATATTAATACATTATTTTGGTGGTGCCATCATAATGTGTTCTATAGTAGGGAGTTTGGGATGACCTTGTATTTTTAAAACATGAAACTTCTATGAGATACATATATATTATTTCCTTATTAGTGTTATTAATTTTTGGGGACTTTCTTGGGATAGAAAGTGGCATGGTGGAGAGAATTGTGACATATATTAGGTCATTGTTTTTTTAAGTATTTGAGTTATCATCATTAGTTTGTATGATTTTAGAGTTCTTAGGATTTTTATTCTAGAAAACCCTAATTTTTTAGGAATATCTTATTGTGTAGAGTTATTTCACTATTATTAGAATGTGTGATATTATCCCTATGAGAGGGGTTTTTTAGGGGACAATGAAGATTCTCATGATTACTACATGGTATTTTAAACTTTGTGGTACTATTCGAGTAACTATGAACCTAATTTTCAAACATTGAGGAAACAAACACAGATGGTACATGTTTTTCATAACTGAATTATCCTATCCATATCATTAAAATAATTGATATTTCATTATTTCCCTTTTCATTTTTAAGAACATTTCTAATTATTAATCCTCCCCACCCATAGAGACTTCTCCAAACCATGGATGGTTTTCTCCTTTAATTCCCTTTGTGGATTTATTCACTCTTTAGTGATTTAATTTTATGTGATCATGTTTTTCTTTTAATTTCTTTCTCTTACTTCATTTTCCTCCAATCAGCTTCATTTTCAAGGATGGTTGGAACCCAAGTTCACCTTAGGGGCCATGCCTAGGTTTAGGGGTAAGATTTTAGTGATATTTATTATTACTATATGATTTTTGGGATCCATTCTACTAGTTTATTGTGGTTACATTAGAATAATTAAAAATTCAAGGAATGTGTATCTACTTAATGGGACATTCCCATATAATGCCTTTTTTAATGAATTTAATTTTGATTAAATTTATATAATATGATTTGTATCTGTTTCTGTGAGTTTTTTTTCTGATTTCTAGATGTGTTTAGAAGTATTTATTTTTTTAAAATGTGTTTTCACATGATTTTTCCTCTGAATTATGTTTCTTACTTTAATGTGTTTGATGGAATTTTTCAAAAGGGGAATTAACTCAAAAACAATTTCAAATTATAATTTTTCTCAATTCATATTCCTTGAAAATTAGTTTTATACCCAAAGTTATTTAAGGGATTATTTTCCATAAGAAATTTGACTCTAAAAAATATTTTGAAAGAGGTTTTGAAATTAGTTTCCATTTTTTATTGTTTACTTATATATGAAATGATTTAAGAATTTAATTTTATTTTTATTAGTATTTTGTTATGGTTGGTTTTTTGTTACACATGGGTGACCTGGGGTATGTAAACGAGTGGGATGGCACTACCCTAGAGTTATGCATGATTCTTCTTAGGGTAAATTTTTAGTAACCTAAATGGGGCTGAGTTTTCTTACTTCTTTATGATCATATAAGCTATTTATTGTTCTACGAGCATGTCCCAATACCTTTGGATCCTTTAGTTCATAGCCCTCATGTTTTTCTTGTGTTATGTTTGTGATGATAGAAAAATGATCATTGGATGATGTGTGATATTTCTTATGACCCCCTTTTTGTTCTTTAATGTTATTCATAATATGTTGCTCTCATATTTATTTATTGATCGTAGACATAATATTTTTGTTTCAAAACATGCCTAATTTTGAGAGAGAACCAAAGAATTTTTCAAAAAAGTTATATTTGAAAAATAGGTTTCCATTATTTTACTGAAACATTTACTAATTGGTTTCATGGATAATGTCATTATATAGAACCATAGTACCATATATTTTGGACTTCCCCTCACTATGAATATTCCTATGTGAATATACATACATTTTTACGATATAGGTTATAGATGGAGCTCTACAGATATAGTTTCTCCTCTTGATGATTGTCGTCTATTATAAATATGTTTCAGGAGGTGATTGTTTATCATGTAATGTTTGCGCTCATATGGAGAGTTTTTAGATCCCTTGTGATTTTGGGATGTTTACAAAAGCCTTTTTGATATTGTATATAATTTGGTTGTGTTATATTTTTCTTGTTGGATCTTTTTTCATATACCATTTATAAAGTGAGAATGGTTATTATTTTAGTCATGGATAACTTATGTTTTTTATGATATTTTGGTTTATCCTTGTTTTTGTGATAACCACTTCTCAATTTCTCTATTTCTGAAACTATTTATTTGATTGTGTGAGAATAAAACTCATATATTCATCATATCAAATTCTCAGTGTAATCCGGGAATTGCTTTACTTAGATTTCATGGGTGAAACCATTCCCATATAGAAGTGTTTTGATACCTTGGATTTTTTACTAGACCATGGATATCGAGAATTTCTTTTAGTCCTAGTGACAGGAAGAGATGAGTGACATAGTAGGCTAAGATGATTTTTCAGGTTACAAATATTAAATCAAGTCATCATGGAAGATCTTCTCATAAAACTTATCAATAAATTTATTTTTTTACTCAAGTCTCACATCCCACAATATTCATATATAAAATATCATAATTTTTACTTCAATAAATAAATAATATATTCATAAACATTCAATACAATAAATTCAGAACACTGAACTAATTAAATTAGTATCACTAATATAAAATTGTAGTAGTCATATTTCTAGAATAATTAAATGATTTTCTTACATCGTGAATCATATTCCCTTACCCTCTAACACTAATTTCATTGAGTTTTTATATTACTGTAACATCCCAAGTAAGTAATGAATAATAGATATTTTTATCTATGTCTATTTATGAATTAGATAGTGTTTTAGAGGCTTAAAATGAGAAGAAAATCCAATCTTAAGCATGGAATACAGTAATATTTTTAATAGATTGTTTTTCTGCCTTTTGATGGCAAACCATTTTTAAATCTATCTTTTGACAATTTTATAAGCTATGTTTTTCAAAATAAACTTATTCTTTATGATTGGGACATCAAAATTTACTTTTTGTGAGTTTTTGGTATTTTTCCAATAAAGTTCATTTTTTTAATGAATAGTGAAAATGATGTATTTTAATTCAAAACCTCTTTTTAATCTAATTTATTTATATTATTAGATTATATTTTGAATTGGTTTTAAAGTTCAATTAGAATATATTTTTTACCATTTAATCCAATAGTGGTCATTTTAATTAATTTCACTTTGAAATTGGACTTAAACTAGTGTCAATCTTTTGATACTTATTGTTTCATAAAAACACGCTATTTGCTCTGACAGCAGGAATTAATTATTAAATTAATTAATGTAACTTATATGTTTTGAATTTTGTAAAATAGTCATCATTTTTGAATTCAGAATATCAAATATAGCTTAGGGTGATGTTTTGGTATTTTTCTGAGAAACTTCAATTTTTGATGAAAATGTGAAACCACTAAGTGGTACTAAAAAAACTGATTTTTCGTTTGAATGAAATTTTACCACCTCTGTGTTTTCAATTTCCAAAATCCGACATACATGGTTGTCATTAAGAAGTAAAATGTGGATCAATGAGATTAAAATAATTTTTTGGTGAATAGTAACTTTTAAGTTTTTAATAGCGATTAGAGATAATTAGTGTAATTTAAGGTAAGAATAATGTTTTAATAATATGAAATGACCTAGACAAATTTCCTACCATTATTGGATGTGTCATGGATGACCATGAAAATCCATGGGTCAACTTGGTGACCCCTTGGAGCCACTTTGGAAGAAAAATGACATTAATATCTTTTTATTTAATGTTAAAGTAATAATGTCACAAACATGAGTTATTTTACTAAAACAATTTTTACATGGGGTTATACAAGTCATATTTTTTACTATAAATTTTCACTGGAAAGATAATAGTATTTCCTATATCATAGTATTTTTGTTATAATTTTTAGACAATTAATAAATTAAATTATTAATGACACCATGATGATGTCGCGATTACCTCATTATTTAACGATTTA
Organism: Viscum album; assembly: GCA_963277665.1. Classification (NCBI taxonomy): domain Eukaryota; kingdom Viridiplantae; phylum Streptophyta; class Magnoliopsida; order Santalales; family Viscaceae; genus Viscum; species Viscum album. The sequence goes on from OY728159.1 coordinate 811,410,525, forward strand.
AATAAAATTGAAAATATAATGTAAAATATAAAGCATAAACTTCTAAAAAACCTATTGGATGGGTGTATTTAGAACCTGTATCACCTTATACTCAAAATTTATAATTTTGGGACCTTTTTTATCTGAAAATCATTTTATAACAAAGTATCTTTTCTTAACTTTCCAAGAGTTCCCCTCATATCCTCTTATAAAAGGCCCCCACCTCTAGCACCTTACCCACCCTTACAAAGCCATTGGCTCGGCCAAACACTTCCCATTTTGTCTCTCCAAATCCCTCTATAGCTCTTAGAAGCCTCAAGTTGGGCATAAGTCTTCCCAAGGAATCCTTTGAGCTCAAATCAAAAAGAGTTACCCGATTTAAAGGTAGTGTCTTCTCTTGTGTTCATATGTTTTATTTTGCTTCTCCAACCCACTAAACTCTTTTTATTAATTTATTTTGTAACAAAACAAGTATCTTACATATACTAGGATGTTTTTATAAGAATCATTCGAGCTACACTTACACACACCTAAATATAATGGTTAAAGAACATATTGTTTCTGTAGATGGCGAATTTCTGCCTCACGAAACGATGATTGTTCAACAATCATATAACACCTTCAAAGGTGGCCATTAATATCTCACTATAATTAAATATGATATATAATATGTTTATGTTTTCCTTAAGCTTCTGTATTTTTCTTTATTGCATACCTTTATGGATTCCATTATGGGTATATGCGATATCTTAATTTTAGGAAGTGCGGATTACCGCCCCCTCAAAGTGATTTGATTCGTTAATTCCATATGTGGGATGTACAAATGATGGGTTTAAATTTTTTATATATGATTCTATAATGGAATTATAATATACCTTTATATCGTTATTATTTCTTTCCATTAAATTATGAGATAGAAATTAAAGTAGCGTTCATGCGTATGTACGACTTACCGTCTCTATGAACGGTGCATTTCATTTCTTATCCCCAATTGTAATGTACTATTATAAGTACATATATATAATGGATATATATGATGTATGTTACATCTATATTATGAATATAATTCTGGAATTAAGATATACATATCTCTCATTTAGTTTTAATTCCATTAATATGACATAGAAATGAAAGTAGTGTTCATGCGTACGTACGGCTTACCGTCTCCATGAACGGTGCATTTCATTTCTTAACTCTAAATGATTATGAAATACTATAAATACATTTATATTATGTATATATATGATATATATGATATCCAAATAAGGAATATCATTCTTGATATAATGATCCTTTGACCACATGAACATCATGTAATTGTAAGAAGTCCACTTTCGACTTAAGAACTAAATATCGAAAAAACAAACATTATTAACTTAAATGATTACATAATGTTTATAACATGGTAATAAGTGATATAAAATTAATAATTAACTTGAAAAAGGTTCTTAATCAAGTATAAATTAAATCATGTTTATTATTCTGGACTTTAAAGAACGATCGAGTCAAGTCGGACCCGAGTTAAGGGACTTCGTCTCAATCTCCATTCATTGAGGCATATTTTGTTTTATACACAACCTTCTTTTATACGGTGTATAAACACCTTTGACTTTTACATTTATCCAAAAGTAATATTATTTATACGTAGCATTTTACTAAATGACAAAAGGAAAGGTTTTTGTCGTACGTATGCGGCGACAACGACTTCTCCGCCGCCATAACCATTATTTGAGTTTCGGCTTCCTCTACAAGCCATACCTTTTTTTATAAGAAAAATAAATAACATGTTTTAATTTTCTTCTATTTTTGTATTGAAAATGGTTTTCATAATGTTTTTATTATATCAATGTGTTGTATTGATATCTTGTGATTGAAATGTAGAAATTTAATGTTTCCTTTATGCATGTTTTATGTGATACGATTATGTTATGGTTCTTGGGCATTGTTATGAAGACGGGTGGTTCCGTGATAAACTAAGGGTGGGTGAGCCCGATATATCTCTCCAATTCATTGGGTAACGCGAAGGAGGTAAACGTTAATGTTTCTCCAAAGCGATTTAGGGAATATACTGTGATGGGTATTCCAAACATAACCAAGAGGGTTACTGCCTACGTAAGAATGTTATGAATGCCTCAAGTTACCTTTATGTCTTATGATTTCTATGATTTATTAATTATTTGATGAGGTATGTTAAAGTGCTTATGTTTTATGGGTAAATTATGATTTCATTCTTATGTATATATGTACTCAGGTTTCCTTTACATATTTTTATATCCCTTACTAAGCTTTTTATGCTCATCCCTTGTTTTTGAAATGTTTTTCACGGGTCAAGGGAAAGTTACATGATGTGATGATAGTGCCAATTATGTGTCAAGAAAAAATCCATGATTTATTTTAAATAGGTTTCCATTTATGGGAAAAATGAATACTATCTTTTATGTAACCACTTTTTTTAAATGTGGAATGTAATGCAAGTTTTATGATCTAATTCTATAAAACTCTAAACCTGAAAAGATCCTCAATGTATAATCTTGTAATAACTCAAGATTAAGTAAGGATTAATGCTGGGGCCTTATAGTTGGTATCAGAGGTCGGTTTAGATAACTTTAGGAGTTAGATTATTTTAAAATGATTATCCAAAAATATTTTTTTATGGTCAAATTGAAATGATATAGAATTTAAAGATTACCATGTTGCTTCACCTATGGTATTTCTATGATAAGAATGGTTTTCCATAGAGGAAATAGAGCATCTTTTATGGGAAGGCATACAGAGGGAAATGACCATTCAAATTAGTATCCTGAGATGGTCAGAATCAGAACAAAATAGTTTGTTGTAGTGATGGCTCAGTTGACTCAGGTGAAAAATGTTGGTTGTTTTTATTGATGATATTTTGGTGTTTTATAAAAGTAAAGAGGAGCATGAAGGACATTTAAGGGTTATTTTTCAAACCTTAAAATATAAGAAATTGTATGGGAAATTCAGCAAGTGTGAGTTTTGGTTATAACAAATTTCTTTCCTTGGTCATATTGTTTCTAAAGATGGGATAATTTTTTATCCTGCAAAAACAAAGGTTGTGGATGAATGGATAAGACACACAAATCTTACTGGGATTCGTAGCTTCCTTTGTTTGGCAGGATATTACCCAAGGTTTGTTAGAAATTTTTCACGGTTATATAGCCCAATGACTAAGATAACTCGGAAGGGTGTTAAGTTTATCTGGACAAAATAATGTGATGATTGTTTTCAGGAACTGAAAAGAAGATTGGTGAATGCTCTATTTTTGGCACTACCTTCCAGGAATGAGGAGTTTGTTATCTACAGTGATGCTTCATTGAAAGGATATGGTTATGTCCTAATTTAGAATGATCAAGTAATTGCTTATGCTTCACGACTGTTGAAAACTCATGAAGTAAATTACCCTACACATGATTTGGAATTAGCTGCTATTGTTTTCGCTTTAAAAATTTGGAGGCATCATTTTTATGGAGTAAAGTGTGAAATATATACCGATCACAAAAGTTTAAAGTATATATTCATTCAGAAATAATTGAACATGAGACAGAGGAGATGGCTAGAATTAATCAAGGATTATGATTATACAATTCATTACCATTCGGGAAAAGAAAATAAAGTGGCTGATGCTTTAAGTCGAAAAAGTAATGCTCCATTAACAATGTTGCGTTTGGAACGTGATCCTTTGGTTAAGGATTTGATGAACTTTGGCATAGAAGTTTTTAGTGGAGGATGTCCTTCTGTTTTGTTTCAGGTATCAGTGAAATCTTCTCTATCAGACAGAATCAAGCAAGCATAGAAGCAAGACAGTGAGTTTCAGAAAAAGGTATAGCTGGTTCAAAAGGGTAAGTTGCCTGAATTCAACATTGATAATGATTGTGTTTTGAGATTTGAGAAGACATTGTGTGTGCCTTGTGATTCACATTTGAAGAGAGAGTTGGTATGTGAATCTCATAGTTCTCTATTTTCAGTTCATCCTGGCAGTACTAAGATGTACTGAGAATTGCAAGAGTATTACTGGTGGGACAGAATGAAAAGGGATATTGCTGATTTTACTGTGAAGTGTTTGACTTGTCTACAGGTTAAAGTAGAGAGGAAGTTACTGAAAGGGATACTTCAGCCTTTACCAGTGCTAGAGTGGAAATGGGAAAATATATCCATGGAATTTGTTGTGGGATTACTGAAGACATCTCAAGGTAACAAGGCAATCAGGGTTATTGTTGATCGCCTGACTAAATCTACTCATTTCCTTGCTATATGAGATACTTTTTCCCTAGATCAACTTTCCCGTTTTTATCTTAAAGAGATATTCAGGTTACATGGAGTTCCTCTATCCATTGTATCTGATCGTGATACCAGTTTCACTTCTAACTTTTGGAAAGGCCCTCATAAGTCGTTGGGTACTGAATTAAATTTTAGTACAGCTTTTATCCTCAATCAAATGGGAATTCAGAACGAACAATTCAGACATTGGAAGATATGCCACGTGCTTTTTCGGTGGATTATCAGGGAAGTTGGGACAAACATCTTTCTTTGGTTGAGTTTTCTTATAATAACAGTTTTCATTCTAGTATACAGATGGCACCATTCGAGGCATTTTATGGGAAGCAGAGTCAAACTCCATCTTTCTGGGATGAAGTGGGTAAAAGGATAATGATGGGATCGGAAGTGGTAGAAGAGTTGGCAGAAAAAGTTTAGCTGATACAGAAACACATGAGAACAGCTCAAAGCAGGCAGAAGGGTTATGCAGACAACAGGAGGAAGGATCTCTCTTTTGAGGTAGGTGATCATGTTTTTCTCAAAGTCTCACCATGGATAAGTGTGATGTGATTTGGTAATAAAGGAAAGCTGAGTCCAAGGTTCATTGGACCATATGAAATTCTGGAGAGAGTTGGATCAGTTGCTTACCGAGTGGCTTTACAACCGAGTTTATCTCAGGTACACAATTTTTTTCATGTTTCGATGTTGAGAAAGTATATGCCAGATCCATCTCATGTTTTGAGTCCAGAGGTAGTTCATCTGGAAGAGAACCTATCTTATGAGGAACAACCGGTCCAGATTCTTGACCATAGGGAGGAAGTGTTACGGAATAAGGTGATTCATCAAGTAAAGGTTTTGTGGAAAAACCACATGATTGAAGAGGCAACATGGGAATCTGAAAATGCTATGAGGGATAAATACCCCCACTTATTTTGATAAGTGAATAAATTGCGGGGATGCAATTTTCTAAAGGGGGAAGGATGTAACATCCCAAGTAAGTAATGAATAATAGATATTTTTATCTATGTCTATTTATGAATTAGATAGTGTTTTAGAGGCTTAAAATGAGAAGAAAATCCAATCTTAAGCATGGAATACACTAATATTTTTAAAAGATTGTTTTATTACCTTTTAATGGCAAACCATTTTTAAATCTATCTTTTGACAATTTTATATGCTATGTGTGTCAAAATAAACTTATTCTTTATTATTGGGACATGAAAATTTAATTTTTGTGAATTTTTGGTATTTTTCCGATAAAGTCAATTTTTTTAATGAATAGTGAAAAATGATGTATTTCAATTCAAAACCACTTTTTAATCTAATTTATTTATATGATAATATTATATTTTGAATTGGTTTTAAAGTGTAATTAGAATATATTTTTCCATTTTAATCCAATAGTGGTTTTTGGAATTAATTTCACTTTGAAATTGGACTTAAACTAGTGTCAATCTTTTGATACTTATTGTTTCATAAAAATACGCTATTTGCTCTGACAGCGGGAATTAATTATTAAATTAATTAATGTAACTTATATGTTTTTAGTTTTGTAAAATAGACATTATTTTTGAATTCGGAATATCAAATATAGCTTAGAGTGAATTTTTGGTATTTTTCTGAGAAACTTCAATTTTTGATGAATAGTGAAACCACTAAGTGGTACTTTAAAAAACTGATTTTTCGTTTAAATGAATATTTACCACCTATGTGTTTTGAATTTCAAAAATCCAACATACATAGTTGTCATTAAAAAGTAAAATGTGGTTCAATGGGATTAAAATAATTTTTTTGAATAGTAACTTTTATGTTTTTAATCGTGATTAGAGGTAATTAGTGTAATTAAAGGTAAGAATAATGTTTTAATAATATGAAATTACCTATACACATGTCCTACCCTTATTGGATGTGTCATGTCCGACCAAGACAATCCATGGGTCAACTTGGAGACCCCATGGAGCCACTTTTTAAGGAAAATGACATTAATATCTTTTTATTTAATGTTAAAGTAAAAATGTCACAAACATGAGTTATTTTACTAAATCAATTTTTACATGGGGTTATAAAGGTCAGATTTTTTACTATAAATATTCATTGTAAATTTAATAGGATTTACTAAATAATAGTATATTTTATAATTTTTAGACATTTAATATATTAAATTATTTATGACACCATGATGATGCAGCGATTACCTCATTATTTAACGTTTTAAATAAAATGAAAATATAATGTAACATATAAGACCTACACTTGTCAAAAACCTATTGGATGGGTGGATTTCGAACCCTTATCACCTTATCCTCTAAATTTATAATTTTGGGACCTTTTTTATCAGAAAATCATTTTATAACAAAGTATCTTTTCTTAACTTTCCAAGAGTGCCCCTCCTCTCCTCTTATAAAAGGCCCCCATCTCTACCACCTTACCCACACTTCCAAAGCCTTTGTCTCGGCCAACCCCTGCCCATTTTTTCTCTCCAAATCCCTATATAGCTCTTAGAAGCCTTACTTTGGGTAGAAGTCTTCCCAAGGAAGCCTTTGAGATCAAATCAAAAAGAGTTACCCGATTTAATGGTAGTGTCTTCTCTTGTGTTCTTATGTTTTATTTTGCTTCTCCAACCCCCTAACCTCTTTTTATTCATTTATTATGTAACAACACCAGTATCTTCCATATACTAGGATGTTTTTATAATAAGGATTCGAGCTACACTTACACAAACCTACATCTAATGGTTAAATAACATACTGTTTCTGTGGATGGCGAATTTCTGCCTCACGAAACGATGATTGTTCAACACTCATATAACACCTTCAAAAGTGGCCATTAAGATGTAACTATATTTATATATGATATATAATATGATTATGTTTTCCTTAAGCTTCTGTATTTTTCATTTATTTCATACCTTTATGACTTCCATTATGGGTATACGTGATATCTTCTTTTTACTAAGTGCGGACTACCGCCACCTCAAAGTGATTTGATTCGTTAATGCCATATGTGGGACGTATAAAGGATGGATTTAAATTTATTATATATTATGTTATACTAGAATTATAATATACCTTTATATAAATATTATTTCTATCCATTAAAGTATGATATAGAAATGAAAGTAGCGTTCATGTGTACGTACGACTTACCGTCTCCATGAACGGTGCATTTCATTTCTTATCCCCAAATGTAATGTACTATTATAAGTACATATATATAATGGATATATATGATGTATGTTACATCTAAATGATGAATTTAATTCTGGAATTAAAATATACATAACTCTCATTTAGTTTTAATTCCATTAATATGACATAGAAATGAAAGTAGCGTTCATGCGTACATACAGCTTACCGTCTCCATGAACGATGCATTTCATTTATTACCTCTAATGATTATGAAATACTAAAATACATGTATATGCTGGATATATATGATATATATGATATCCAAATCATGAATATTATTATGGATATAATGAACCTTTGACCACACGAATAGCATGTAATTGTAAGAAGTCCACTTTCGACTTAAAAACCAAATATCGACAAAACAAACATTATTAACATAAATGATTACATAATGTTTATAACATGGTAATAAGTGATATAAAAGTAATAATGAACTTTAAAAAGGTTATTAAGCAAGTATAAATTAACTCATGTTTATTATTCAGGATGTTAAAGAACGATCGAGTCAAGTCGGACCCGAGGTAAGGGACTTCTTCTCAATCTCCATTCATTGAGGCATATTTTATTTTATACACAACATTCTTTTATACGGTGTATAAACCCCTTTTACTTTTATGTTTATCCAAAGGGAATATTTTTTATATGAAGCGTTTTACAAAATGACAAAGGGGAATGTTTTTGTCGTACGAATTCGGTTACAACGACTTCTCCGCCGCCGTGACCATTATTTGACTTTCGGCTTCCTCTACAAGCCATACCTTTTTTTGAAAGAAAAATAAATACCATGTTTTACTTTTCTTGTACTTTGGTATTTAAAATGGTTTTCATAATTTTTTTTATTATATCAATGTGTTGTATTGATATCTTTTTATTGAAATGTGGAAATGTTATGTTTTCTTTTATGCATGTTTTATGTGATACGATTATGTTATGCTTCTTGGGCATTGTTATGAAGATGGTGGTTCTATGATAAACTAAGGGTGGGTGAGCCCGATATATCTCTCCAATGCATTGGGTAACACAAAGGAGGTAAACGTTAAGGTTTCTCCAAAGCGATTTAGGGAATATACTCTGATGGGTATTCCAAACGTAACCAAGAGGGTTACTCACTATGTAAGAATGTTATGAATGCCACAAGTTACCTTTATGTATTATGATTTATATGATTTATTCATGATTTGATGAGGTATGTTAAAGTGCTTATGTTTTATGGGTAAAGTATGATTTCATTCTTATGTATATATGTACTCATGTTTCCTTTCCATATTTTTATATCCCTTACTGAGCTTTTTATGCTCATCCCAAGTTTTTGAAATGTTTTTCACAGGTCAAGGGAAAGGTACATGATGTGATGATCATGTCAATAAAGTTCCAAGAAATAATCCATGTTTTATTTTAAATAGGTTTCTGTTGATGGGAAAAATGAATACTATCTTTTATGTAACCACTTTGTCTAAATTTGGAATGTAATGCACGTTTTATGATCTAATTCTCTAAAACTCTAAACCTGAAATGATCCTCAATGTGTAATATTGTAATAACTCAATATTAAGTAAGGTTTAAGGTTGGGGCCTTATAATTACTCTTTACCAATTATTAATACCATTATCTATATAAAATTCTATATGAATTTTGAGACTTTCAAAATACATAGAGTTTTAAAAAATTACACTATAATAGTCCCAATAACAACATAATGTTAGGGGTTTTTAATCTATTGAACACAATTGTGTTGTACATAAACTTTTAAATCAAATTAATTTTTCCATAACCAATTTATATACGGTTTACTATCATCTTATAATCTATTGATTCATATAATTCATTACCTAACAAACTCGAAATAGTAACTAGTCAAACACTATTTTCATTACACCATACCATTGCAATATAATACAAGGTATATTGTATATAAAATTTAATTTAAAAAATCAATATTTTATTAAAAATTATATGAAATTCAAATAGTAACCTTTATAAAAAAATCCTTTACAAAAGTTATTATTTTTCATAGATATTTCATAATGAACAACTCAAAAATCATTATCCCTAACTAAAAAATGATTTCATAAATATGTGTATCATAAAATGATATTAAACATACCATGTTAAATTGAAATTGCATAGGAATTATTGTGTGTGATTAATATAATAATTTAATGATTTAATCTATTGAACCATAAAATCATCAAACATCAATTCGTCACTCCCAGTCAGTCCCTAACATTAATAGTAGATTCTATAACTTTCATATCATTAAAAAATAATTATTATTTTTTCTTTGTTATATTTGAAAAAAAATCAAACAAAATTAAATACTATGTAATTAAGAAAACCCAAACATAATTGAATTCATTCATTATTCCTTACCTTTAAACTCATTGGGACATGGTGAAACATTGTCTTTAGAAATATTCCATTTCAAATTTTGTTGTAAACCTAAGAATCAACCTAAATTTATAACATTGTGCCCCTTTAAAATTACCCTTTCTTCACTATAATTATAAAAAATTAAAAGTTACTCTTGGACTAAAAATTGGTTACTATAAGTGTAATTTCTGATATAAAAAATAGTAAAAACACCTTCTTCCATCACACCATTGTGATAACTCCAACCAATTACATCATTCTTAGTAATGTGATTTTAATTAGTCTATTTTAAAATTATATAAGGTAACTTGGTGTAGTTATGAAAAAGGACTATATGTAATTCTCATAATTTTCTATAAAGAACTACACAAATAACTAACTATACCAACCTATGTACCAATTCAATATAAAACATTTACATTTTTATAAAATTATATTATTAGTGATGATATTTTGGAATTCATACTATATAACTTTTAAGGTTATTTTTTATACCCATACTAAATAGAAAAATAAAAAAATAATTCAATTAACCAAAAAATTGTGAAATCATAACATTACACACTTATAAAGACTTTGTGTATAAAAATCACACATTTTTAACTCAAACCTTCACACACACACATTAGGCATTAAATTCACACACACTAAACTCACCACTTCACATACACACACATTTTTTGTATTCTCAAATCACAATATCACCCAAACCCATGTGCCTTTAAAATAAAATATTACCCTTTAAATACATTCCATTAAATATATTCTCAAAATTCTTAATAATAAATATTTAAATGGAATAATTTTATTTTTATATCATATATTTCATTGAAGACAACAATTTATTGATAAAGAGATAAGTTAATGATATTAATACCTCAATATTATGATATATAAGGTTAAAGTTGTACCTTTAACATCAATTTTATAAAACTCATCCTTTGGAAATTGTTTTATAAAAATATCTACCACTTACTTGTTTATATGAAAAATTAAAACGTTGATATTACATGTTACACCTTTTTATATATTGTTCCTCAATCTCCATATTCTTTAATCAATAGTGTTTTGTATGATTTTTGGGTATGATAATTGAATCATGATTGTGATAACATATTAATAAAAGAAAACATCACCAGTACTACAGACACTTCTATTTTAGTTCTCATCCAAAAAAATTGAGTTCTTGCATAATTTATAGCCACATGATCTATATGTGGTATACCCATATTCATAGATTTATACACCTTAGTGTTTTATCATACAAATTTTTTTTTATAAGGATAGTACATTACCTTATGTGTACATTTGATCATCAATAATTCCTTACACTTCATAAGATATTTATAATGTTTCAGAGTGTAACACCCCAAGAATTTAAAAATAGATTTAATATAGAATGCATGAAACACTGATTCTACAAAAAACCACTTTGTTATAACCTATCCAAGTAAACATATATTTTTTACCTATATGATTTGAATTTTAAAAAAATGACATACACGATTGTGTTCAATAATATATTTAGAGTCTGATAAGACAAACTCAATTTTTGATGAATAGTAACATACCTTTATTAAAATTAATGAATTATAATGAAAATTAAATCGGACAAAAAAAATAGAAGCTTCACCCATGAATGTATAAAAACAATTTAGAGATCTTAAAAGTGAAAAAACGATCACAGTATAAGTATTGTTATTATTGAATGTCATAAATATTTTAATTAAAATTTTATGATTAATTTAATAATTTAAAATGGAATTGTATTTTCATAAAATGTAATATTAAATTGTTACTTTATTTTCTTATGGTTATATGAAAATTTTACAGGACCTTGATTAATTACTCAATGTGTTAAAAAATGAGTTATAGTTTTAAATATTTTTTCTGAATAAATAAAGATTTTATTTAAAAATAAAAATAAAATATTTAGAAAAATTATTTCAAAAAAATGATTTTCATTTATTAATTCTACACATTGAAAAATGGTTAGGGTGAATTTTTGGGTTTTTTTTTAAATACTAGAATTTTTTTGAATAGCAAAATACGGTAAAATATCGTATATACAAATTATAGGTTAAATACAATATTTATGACATCATGATGGATGTAAGGCCCCTTGGTTCAAACTAACATGCACTTATAAATATTATGGGTCACCTAAATAAACTATTAGTTGTATTCATGTAAATAATAAAATAATGAATAAAATATTCAAAATTCACTCCTCTCCACCACTATAAAAAACTCATTGCTCCCTCATCTCCTCACTCCTCTAAGCCTTGAAGATTCTAAAATTTCTGCCCAAATTACCTCTCCTTGTCACTCCCCATGTCCAATAATCCCTTTTTCGTTCCAAAAGAATAAAACACCTTCCCTTAAAGAGATTCTCAAGGATGCGGATTGAAGAGGTAAATTCCTCTTTTCATTCCTTTTAAATCATGTTCTATTTTATGTGGAATGTATTTAAATTTTTCATAACATTTACTTATTTATATTTTATTAGGTTCCAATAATGTTTTATTAGTCTTATATGAATGTTTTACCCCTTTCTCCTCTCTTTTTAATGTATTCTAAAACCATGTTGCACAACCGTTATGCTGCAGAATTTTCTTCTCAAAAATCTCTCTTTTTCAAGAACTCTCATTATGTTATTATATTTTAATTTCAAGTGTATCATGTTGGGATATGTAAATAAATACCCCCGTTAATTTATATATTATCTAATAATTATGAGGTACCCTTTTTCTCACATCAATATATTATATGTATTTTTATGTGACATCGTTAGGCTGCCGAATTTTCTTAAGGGATTTCTCATTTTTTATTTTATTTTGAGTTCCATTATTTTTTTTCCTCTCCTCATTTTTCCCAAATGTTTTGATGACTAAATTATCATACATGTACTGAAATTTTCTCAGGATAAATTAATAATTTTTCATTATCACTCTTTTCCAATTATTTTATTCTAAAAATGAAAACTCCACCTTATATGTGCTAATCTACCACATTTAAGGACGATGGGTTTTCAATTTCTATTACAATATTAAATTATGGTCATGAAAAAATTATTATGGTTTAACCAGACTATAATATATGTATTATGTCTTATATAATGTTCAAGAATCTTTTTGTACACATTTTATGATTTATAATGCAGAATGAGTTCATTGTATTCAAAAATTGAAAATTAATCCATGTAGTTTTCATTAAATGATTTAAATAATGTTTCATCTTCACTCCATGTAACCAAATGAAATTTACAACCATGTAACCTTATTTATGTTCACTAATAACATATAACTTCAATTCTTCACAATAATCCTCATTTTACATTTTTCATCGTTCATATATATAAGTATACAGATCATGAAACAAACGGACCTGAACAATGAAATATTTGAACCTCTTAACCCATCAAAAAATCCATGAATGAACTTAATAAAGTTATAATAAATCAATTACATGTAGAATATTATTTGGAAATATTAATTATTGAATTTAATTTGGTTATTAATGACACTAATAAAATAATTAAACAAAAATATTAGTTGTCTGGATGGAAATGATAAAATAATGAATAAAATATTCAAAATTCACACCTCTCCTCCCCTGTAAGACCCCACCTCACTATCTCTTATCCTTAATACTCTAAGCCTTGAAGCTTCTATAATTTCTGCCCAAATAACTTCCTCTAGTCACTTTCCACTTCCAAGAGTATCTCGTCATTTCCAAAAGTCTAAAACCCCTTCCCTAAAAGAGATTCTCAAGGAGGTGGATTGAATAGGTAAATTCCTATTTTCATTTCTTTTATATCGAGTTATATTTTATGTGGTATGTATTTAAAGTTTCATACCATGTTCTAATTTCCATTTTATTCCGTTCTACTAATATTTAATGAGTCCGCTATTAATGGGTGACCCCTTTCCCCTCTCGTTTTAAATTTTTCTAACACCATGTTGCATAGCAATTATCCTGCATAATTTTCGTCTAAAAATCTATCTCTTTTTCAAGCACTCTCATTATGTTAGTATCATTTAATTTAAACTGTATAATGCATGGATATGTAATTAAATATTCAATTTACCTTATACATTATTTAATAATTATGAGATTCCCTTTTTATCTTATCAATTTATATTATGAATTTTTAAGTGATGCTGTTAGGATGCAGTATTTTCGTAAGGTATTTCTCAACTTTTCCTTAATTTTTAGTTCCATTCTTTTTCTTTACTCTCCTAATTTGTTTCAAATGTTATAATAACTCTATAATATTACATTAAATTGATTTTTTTCATGAAATATTAATGAATTTTCATTGTCTCTCCTTTCCCATTCATTTATACTAAAAATGAAATCACCCCCTCAGATGTTCTAATCTACCACATTTAAGAAAGATGGGTTTTCAATTTCAATTAACATAATCAATTATAGACATGAAACTATTATTATGGTTGAATAAGACTATAATATATTTATTTTTTCTCATATATGGTTTAGGAATATTTTTGTACACATGGTTTTGATTTATTAAGTAAAATGAGTTTTTTGTGTTCAAAAACCGCAAATTAACCCAAGCAGTTTTAATTAAATGATTTAAATAATGATTCATGTTCAATCCAATTAACCTAATGATATTTAAAACCATATAACCATATTTATTTTAACTAATAACATATAACTTCAATTATGTACAAAAATCCTTATTTAACATAATTCTATGTTCATGTATATAAGTATACCGATCATTAAACAAACGGACCCGAACAATGAAATTGAACCTCTTAACCCATCAAAAATGACAATAATGAACATAACAAGGTTATGATAGGTAAATTACATGTATAAGAGGTTCTAGAAATTTTAATTAATGAATCTAATTTGTTTATACAATACTATAAGATAACGTGAAGAACATCATCGGACTTAAGGTATGGGTTTCTTTTTCTCACTTCCATTTTTGTGGGATATTCTGTAGTCACTACTATTACATGTGTATAGTGCATGTATACTTCCCATTTATATTCAATATCATGATTCCATTTATTTTAATTATATTAATGTTTTAATTTAATTATTATTAATTTTGGGGCATATGATTCAGTTGATTACTATGTTACAAGTATTTTTTACCTGAACATCCATTTTCATTCAGGTTGCTCTTATTCTCTACTGAACTCAATGATATTATTTTCTTATTCAGTACTCATAAATTATATATTAATTATCTATATATTTGTACCAATAAGAATACTACTTTAATTTATTTTTAGTTATATGTTTTAAAAGTATCAATCAAAAAAGATTATCCGGATCAACAAACCTGATTCATGGGATATTTTCAAATTCATACATCTTTTCAAGTGTATGCCAGAACCTGTTTTAAACCACCATTAATTTTATAAAAAATACATTTTATCCTGACAAATTATCTTTGATAATTTCTGGATTTAATAGAACATACTTGCCTTTCCACTTTAAAATTCTCTTTAATACATTCCTTAAAATTCTATAAAATGTTTTATTACTAAAGAACCTTAAGAACTCTTGTTACAAGATTTCACATTAATGGAACATAATTTATGACTAAAATATAATTTCAATGTAATAGTCATTTATTTTATGATATATTCATGTTTAATATCTAATTCATGTCTTATATAAATGATTTTCCAAAATAACTCTTCTTTTAAAAGTAAAAAGGAATTTTCTCATCTCACATTAACTTTTATGAGATATATGCCTTATTCACCACTTATTTTTTTCATTTGGTGTATGTAATTTCCTTTGGTATATCATATAAAGAGTATCATTATTCTAATGATATTATATGGGATTATGATTTGAATTTTTCAAGGTTCTATGGAACACTTTGGAATGTTTAATTATCATTTCCCTCAAATATTTTTCAATGGTCTCATTTAAATGTATCTTTTTCTATGTCACAAAACATTGTTGAATATTTTACTTCAATAAAGTGTATTTTATATGATATCACCCATCGTGTTTTATTGAAAGTATTATGATTAGATTGACTATGTTTGTGGTATCTTAAAACAATTCACCAATTTGCTCTAAATGGTTAGTGTTTATGCTTAATGTTTTGGGAAAGTTAGTTACATTTCATATGATAGTTTCAATATGAAGGTATATGTTGTTTTTGTTCATCCCCACTCATATTAGGAATTAATTAGACTTATTGTTTTATGTGTGGGGCCTGCTATATCCCCTCGATGCATTGGTATGTCTCATGAGACAAAAATATGTCGACTTAGCCAAGGCCTTTCCCATTTTGATATATGTTTTTGGTCGATGTCTTAATAATTTTTAGATGGCTTGGAAGAGTACTTGACAGTATGTTTTAGATTGTTTGATAAATGAATTTTCCTCATTAATAATCAAGAAATTAAAATTTCATGACGTTATTTGACTAGTAGAATACCTAGGGTTATGTTTTATTATGGTACTAGCTACTCAGCTAATATTCCTTCCATAATGTGTTCAAGTTTATTATTTTCATAGGCATGTGTTTTCAATTATTCCCCATTCCTATTATTGATGTTTATGATATATTCTACTATATTGATTACCCTTACTAAGAATATGAGCTCACCCCTTTCTTATGTTTCATTTTCTCTGGATATGAAAATGTTTTTTGTGATTGACCTATAAGGATAATCATAGACTGCTAGATGTTCCAAATAAATAATATAGGTTATATTTCTTTTCAAGTTGTAATGTTGAACCTATGTATATATCTGGTTTTTCTAAACTACTAAACTACTCAGTCCATCGGGATTTGATTCCATATAATCATGCCAATGTATTAAAATAATGCACAGGATCCACGATTCTGGGGTTGGGGAATTACAGTTGGTATCAAATTAAATTTAGTATAAAACAAAGAAACTATCTTTACAAATCATATATTAAGGAAAAATCGCATAGGATAGTCTATAAGGTTAAACATACAAGAAGATCCTAGAATCTTGGTAATGAATATATTATATAGATCTTCAGGGAAAATCCATCCCTCTCTGGATACTATAAGTATATGTAGTTCTGGTACAGATATACCTAGGAGTGAAAACATTAACAAGGAATTTTGAGCTTGACCTAGGGTATCCTGGTACACAACAACGACCTTACTTCTCACCTGGTTTGACACTCTAGGAGGATATGATTAGGATAATTCACATTTTAATCACCCACAATTAGAAAGGATTTATTCCCCCAATGTAACCAAAGTGTATGGTTCTAGGATTTACGATGAATAAATTTATGATATGTGCTATACCATGTTTTGAGTCATAGAGGTTTCATAATGTCACCATCTAATATATTGTGTAGAATTCATTAGAAATGGATCCTAGTAGAAGGAATGATAATTTCCCTTATGCACATGATGTGAAGACTAAGAAGGATCATATCTCTAATAGTATCACGACATTATTTCAAAGAATGTTATCTCCCATGTATCCTAATAATATGAGGAAATCGTATCATGTGTTGACAAGGTATTTAAAGACTTCTATGAGTCCTATGGCTTTGAAAGGATGAAAAAAAGAAGAGGATGGCAGATAAATCATAGATAATGTGCATAAAGGAAAGGTGTATTTTTTCACATTTGATAATTGTGGAAGGAAACACCTTGGTATATTCTTGAGAGGAAAAGGTGTTTGCTTTAAGTGTAGAGAAATAGTCCAGTATGCTCATAATTGCAAGACAAGGAAATAATCTTCTTATATTCCATGCTTAAACTATAAGGATATGGGGAACTACACAAATGAATGTCCCAAGTGTCGTGGAAATATAACTCTGAAAAAGAAAAGGGATCAAGGTCAGAATTATGATATTAATCTGGTTGAAGTATAATAAAAAATGTATTTTGGTTTTTGAATGGAAGAACTATGTTATGATATTCTTATTATAATAATTATGAGATGTATAAGGATTTTACTAGATTACTCTTTCATTAATGATTTGTGGTCATATGATGAATGTTACAAAGGAAACATTATTCATAAGAAAGTTAAATTTTTTAGAAAATAATATATGATTGGGGGAAATAAAAACATTAATATATATATATATATATATGATATTGAGATAATAATGATGAAATGATTGATTCAGATAAAATACTGACTACCTTGGAACTGATTATTGACTTTTCAAGAAGTGGTTTATGCAATCATCCATGGAGTTTACAACACTTCTTGATTTAAGGAATATTTCCAATAATATATATCTTACTTATGTAATATGGAAGAATTCATGTTTCCAATATGGATTTTACGATAATTCTAGATGTTAAAATATTTCAAGAGAATACATGATGAAGTTATTCACATGTTTGGAATGTGAATTTTAGAGATGCTTCTTGTTGATTAAGGGTTCATGCTATTTTCATTATGGAAATTTAGAGACCTTCATTATAATTTGTAGAATCATTATATTTCGTAATTTTAATCATTTACAAAAATGGTTTAATTTGATCATTATACGAGGTTTTAGAGTTTAATGTCACTACATAATGGTTTAATTATTCTTCCATGACCAAGTTTTCCAATTAGAATTTGTTGTTTTGTAGTAACTGATGCATTTAACTTTCCAATTATTAATAGGATATTTTAACCATATTCTTGATGTGGTTTTTCCCCAAGGGTATTTTCAAGTATCAATCATTCACTTTCTAGGTTCAATTTCAAATTTCGAGGAGGAAAGTGTTGTAAGGAGTGGATAATGTAACACCACAAGAATTTACATATAAACTTAATAGGTAATTCAGGAAACACATCATCCATACAAAAAACCAGTTTATTATAACCTAGAAAAGTAAACCTAATTTTTCCACCTCTATGATTGGAGTTTCAAAAAAATGACACACATGATTGTATTTAGTAAGATATTTAGAGTATGCTGAGACAAACATAATTTTTGATGAATAGTAACATACCCTTCTAAATATTAATCAATATTAATGAATAGTATATCAGCCAATGAAATAAAAACTTCACCCATGAATTTATAAAAACAATTTATACATCTTAAAAGTAAAAAAAATGATCATAGTATAGGTATTGGTATTTTTGTATGTCATAAATATTTTAATTAAAATTTTGTGATTAATTTAATAATTTAAAATGGAAGTTAAGTTTCATAAAATTTGATCATAAATTGTTAATTTATTTTCTTATGGATATAAGATCATTTAATGGTACCTTGATTAATTTATCAATGTGTTATAAAACGAGTTATAATTTTAATGTTGTTTTTTTAATAAATTATTATTTTATTTTAAAAATAAATTAAAAATATTTAGAAAATTATTTCCAAAAAATGGATTTCATTTTTTAATTCTACATGTAAAAAATGGTTAGGATGAATTTTTAATATTTTCTTGAAATACTCAAATATTTTAGGAATAGTGAAATACATTAAAATATTGTATATACAAATTATCTATTAAATACACTATTAATTAAATCATGAGTGATGTAAGGCCATTTTTTTCTAACTAATATGAACTTATAACTATTATTTGTCACATTAAAAAGCAATTTTAGTTGTCGTGATGGAAATAATAAAATAATGAATAAAATATTCAAAATTCACTCTTCTCCTCCACTATAAAACCCCCCTAACTCCCTCTTCTCCTCACTCCTCTAATCATTGAATCTCTTAATATTATTTCCCAAATAACCTCCCATAGTAACTCCCCACATAAAAGATGCTCTTGGTCTTTCCAAAATACTAAAAATCCTTCCCTTAAAGAGATTCGCAAGGTGGTGGATTCAAGAGGTAAATTCTTCTTTTCATTTCTTTTATATCATGTTCTCTTCTATGTGGTATGTATTTCAAGTTTTTATAAACTATTATTATTTCCATTTTACTCTATTCCACTACTATTTTATGATTCTTCTATGAATGGGTGACCCATTTCCTCTCCTTTTAATGTTTTTTTAAAACCATGTTGCATTGCTGTTATCCTGTAGAGTTTTCATCTCAAAATCTCTCTCTTTTTCAAGCACTCTAACTATGTTATTATCTTTTAATTTCAATTTTATTATTTTGGGATATGTAATTACATATCCCCCTACTATCTATATTATTTAATAATGATGAGATACCCTTTTCTCTCATCAATATATTTTATGAATTTTTATGTGATGTTGTTAAGCTGATGGATTTTTGTAAGGTATTTCTCAACTTTTCTTTTTATTTTGAGTTCCATCCTTTTTCATTACTCTCCTCATTTATTAAAAATGTTGTGATGAATCTAGTATCTTACATTTACTAGAATTTTTTCATGATAGAGTAACAATTTTTCATCATCTTTCCTTTCCCATTATTTTATACTAAAAATGAAAAGACCACTCGAGATGTGCTAATCTACCACATTCAAGGACGATGGGTTTTTAATTTCTGTTGTCGTCTTAAATAAAGGTTATGAAACCATTATTATAGTTGCAACATGATATAATATATGTATTATTTCTTATCTATGGTTCAGGAATCTTTCTGTCCTCATGGTTTATATTTATAAAGAAAAATGATTTTGATGTGTTCAAAAACCAAAAATTAACCCAAGTAGTTTCCATTAAATGACTTAAATAATGATTCATCTTCACTCCAAGTAATCAAATAAAATTTATAAAAATGTAACAATATGGATATTAAATAATATAATATAACATAAATTATGGTAAACATTCCTCAATTTACATGATTCTCAGTTCAGGTATATAAGTATTCCGATCATGAAACAAACAGACCCAAACAATGAAATTGAACCTCTTAACCCATGAAAAATTCCAAGAATGAACATAATAAGCCCATAATAAATCAATTTCATGTATAATAGGTTCTTTAAATCTTAATTATTGAATTTAATTTGGTTATCCCAGACACTAAGATCATGTCAAGAATAGAATCATACTTATGGTAAGGGATTCTTCGTCTCACTTCCATTTTTGAGAGATATTATTTCTTCACTAGTATTACTTTATTTTGGTGTATATATACTTCACATTTATGTTTAATATAATGATCCCATTTTTTTGGGATATTCAATGTTTCATTTAATGATTATTAATTTTGGGGCAATTGATTTAATTGATTACAAAGATACAAGTATTTTCTACCTAAACCACCATTTTCATTCAGGTTTCTCTTATTCTATACTCACCACAATGATATCATTGTATTATTTAATCCTCATAAATTATATGTTAATTTTCTATATATGTGTACTAATTATAATCCTAATTAAATTTACTGGGATTTACATGTTTTAAAATAAGCATTCATAATGATTATTCAGATAAATGAACCCAATTCAATGGATATTTTCAAATTCTTAACCAATTTCAAGTGTACACCAGAACCTTTTTTAACCCTTAATTATATTTATAAAACACTAATTTTATCATGAAAAATTATATTGGAACATTTATTTATTTAATCGAACAAACTTTCCTTTCCACTTTAAAATTCTCTTTAATACTTTCTTTAAAATTATTTAAATTTTTTTATTTCTAAATAACCTTAAGAACTCTTGTTACATGATTTCACTTTAGTGGGGCATAATATTTTCCTAAAAATTTATTTCAATGTCCTAGTATTTTATTTTATGGTATATTCATGTTTAAAATCTAATTTCATGGACAAATATAAATAATTTTCCAAAATAACTCTTATTTTAAAAGTAAAAAGGATTTTTCTCATCTCACATTAAATTTTAAGAGATGTATTCCATGTTTACCATTTATTTCATTCTTGTTCTATATTTACTACCCATTGGTATATCATATCTAGAGTCTCATTATTCTGATGATATTCTAAGGTATTATGATTTGAATGTTTCAAGGTGGTATGGGACACTTTGGAATGTTTACAGATTATTTCCCTCAAGGATTTTTCAATTGTCTCATTCAAAATATTCTTCACATATCTCAATAAACATCGTTGAATCCTTTACTTCACTAAGTTTTGTCTCCTATGATATCATCCATCTTGTTTTATTTAATGGATTATGATTAGTTTGAATGTGTATGTGATATCATAAAACAATTCTCTAATATACTCCAAATGGTTAGTGTGTATGCTTAATGTTTTGGGGAAAGTTATTTACATTTCATATGATAGTTTCAATACGAATGTATATGTTTTTTATGTTTATCCATGCTCATATGTAAATTGAATTGGACTTATTATGTGATAGGTGGGGCCTGGTATATCCCCTCTATGCATCGGTAGGTCTCAAGAGAAAAATAGATGTGGACTTGGATGGGGCCTTTCCCATGTTGATATATGGTTTTTGTCAAGGACTTAATCATTTTTAGATGCCTTAGACGATTCCATGAAAGTTTATTTTAGAATGTCTGACATATGAATTTCCCACAATATGAAGATATTAACTGAAAGTTCATGTGATTATTCGACTAGTATAATACCCATGGTTATGTTTTATTATGGAATTATTTTCTAAGATAATATTCCATCCTTAATGTGTTCAAGTTTATTAATTGTAGAGGCATGTGTTTTCAATCATTTTACATGGAATTTAAGAAGTTTTTTTTATGATTGACCTTCAAGGAAAATATTAGATTGCTGGATGATCCCAATAGAAATTATATGTTGTATTTCTTTTAATGATGTAATGTGGAACCTATGTAAGTATCTCATTTTAAAAAACTACTAAACTACTATGTCTCCCAGGATTTGATTACTTTTTATAATTCCAATGTATTGAAATAATTCACTAGCTCTAGGATTCTGGGGTTGAGGCATTACAAAGAGTGGTATTTCACTTATAAGAACATTAGATATTATGATTCATACCTTCTTATACATGGGAGGTTTGGGAATGGAATTTTGAGGAGGATTTTCATCCAAATATCTATTTCAAGGTCACCCTATTTATGATAATTTAATGTGACCAACCCTAGTAGATTAGAGTTGGTGGTTACATTATTATATTAGCACTACATACAATCCAAATCATCTCAATAGATCGAATTGTTTACGAGTATTTGTAAACTATATACATACTTGTGTCTTTCATTAAATTTGATAACATAAATTATAATATCATGAAATTAAAAAAGTATACATCCTTGAAATATTTCAATGATTCCTTATTCTTATCATGGGAAAAAGAGACAGTATAAGGGTGATCTCACATTTGCAGTAAGAGTTACATACAATATAAGCTATCATTAATAAATACATAATAATCAATAAGGAATAGTCAACTTGTAAAGATAAATATCATAAAACACATTCTATTCATTCAGTAACATTACTATTAGGATTATTTTAATCATAGTAAATATGAAAAAGATATTTTCCATCATTATGAATACCCTTGTGTGTCGGTGATGGGAAAAAACTACATTGGTTTACGAAGCGGTAGTCCTGTATACACATGAGAAAGATATTTGTTTCCATGTGATAGATAAGGATATAGATATACGTTATTCCATCAATATAAAAATATCTCAATATATTATATATAATGTTGTTATAATATTGTATTTTTTAATAAATAATTTAAGGGGGAAAATATGAAATAAAAATAAATATCTCTGTAAAGACGATTACCTTCCCATAGAAGAAACTCCTCTAGATCTCTTATTAATGGCCCCAGAGATGGTCTTCTGGGAATAGAATCAGATAATTAATGTGGATAAATATTTTGTGTAGATATGTTTTTTGGGTTATTTTGATCCAAATGGATTGAGAGGTGTGAATAATTTAGGGGAGGGAGTTACCTTTTTAATTGGGGAGGATGACACATATTGAAATTTCAAAAATAATAAATCATAACCCTTTTTAACATATCATAAGGATCTAAAATGGATCATTATCAAAACTTATATGTCATAAGTTAGAAAAATGTCCTTAAATAGGGATTTAGACAAGTTATTTTTTCATTTTAACAATTATTTTCTAACATTAACCCCCAGTAAACCCATTTTGACCTTAATAGTGGTAATTAATATATATTATTTTTACAATAAACAAATTTTAAGTTGAAATTATTATATAATATTAAATATTTTGATTCAAGATATTGAATCCATTTTTTATATTCAATTCAAAAAATATTCATGGTTTAATTTAAAGATAAACTCGCAAAATGTGTTAAAAATAGGGTTTCACAAAATTCTTTTTTCAAGCATAAGATTATATTATATTAATTATATGAATATCAATAATAATAATATGGATTTAAATATATATATATATAATACATCATTTTCATTTAATTTTCCATATTTAATTATTATTTTATTTAAACCAAAGGCAGGAACATTATACATTTAAAAATTCTATTCATAAAATTATGATGTTAAGCCAAAAAATAATCTTATATCAAAATCAGGTAGAAGGATTATTAAAATGTGAATAATTATTTTAAATATTATAAAATAATAAGTATTATAATTTAAAATCAAATTCAATGAGTAATTGGGATTTAAACTTATTTAATTTAATGAAAATAAATTACACTATTTGAAAGAAATAAGTATTTTCACAATTCCCTAAAAAATCATTATTTTCAGAAAAATCTAAAAAATTTCACTATAAGATATTTTTTTATGTGAATTTAAAAAATAATATTATTTTTGTAAAATAAAATTTATAAAATTGTCATAAATTAATTATAATTCATAGATATGAAATTAAAATTTGAACAAATTTTGAATAAAATGTGTTTTGATGCATAAAATTAAGTTACAAAAAATTTGAGTGATTATTTATTAAGATTTGGTAAATACATTTTTATTGATTAAGACCTCTATATATGAAAATATATATTTTATAATTTTATTAATCGTATTTATACCCATGAATTCAATGGTATAGTTATTAGGTTCATGTTTAAATATTATTTTTCATGGGACCTTTATGCTTTGTGTTACATTTTATATATTCCATCAAACAAAATTTTATTCTTGTAAAATATCAGTATTGTATGTACCAAAAAAATCGATGAGATTTAATTTATTTAAAATTAATATACTAAAAAATATCATGGTGTTACAGTTGAATTCATATGTGGAGGTACTAGCGAAGATCATCAGGTAGACTTTCACTAGGATTTGTTCTTCATAATATGGGAGTTTCCGATAACTTTTGTATAGAATGGTTGGGTTTAGATGTTATTAGTATCCTAGATAGAAGAATATGTTTCAGTTATAATGGATCATGTTTCAGCCTTTTTATCTTATTACATTGGGGATATAAGTTCTAAAAACCATTATAGTAGGCTGGGTGTCGTTTGTTTCTCTTATGGAGTACGAGAATGTTATAAAAAATGTTTTTGACCTTCCTTGTTGTTAAATATGTAGTTTTTGTTATAATATGGACCCTTCCATTTCATCAATTATCACTGATGTAGGAGTTGCAATATGATATTCTTCTCATCATCAATACAGAAGTAATTTTGCTAATATATGATAGACTTGTGGTATCCCTCATACCCAAGAATATCAGTATTTGTATTCTCTTGTATTATTTAATATTCATAGGAGATTGGCCATGTCGCAAGATGTGCCTAGATGCATGATTAGGAATTTCCAGAATTAGGAAATCCTATTGTCATATGAGCTACCAATTTCATGTTCTCTAGTTGGCTTTCTCACTTTTTTATTCAAAAAATACACGTTAATTTATTTCACCAACTATATTCTATGATTTGTGTCTTGAAGGGAGAGAGGCTTCATGTTCCTATGGTGTTGACTATGCAATTTTGATTTTAAATTATATTATATGATGTGTGCATAGATTTTGAACTAGTGATATGGAATCACTGCACTAGGGGAGATTTACTATGTTTATATATATAGCTATATTACAAAAGTCATTTGATTTATTGGTAGTATTTAGGGAATGATATCATGGAATGTGTTTTCATGGACTAGCCCACTAGGGTCTGCCTGGACTGCAGAAGTCTGACTATGACAACCTTAATCCCACCTTCAATAGTCTAGGGTATCATGACAAGCACCAAAAAGGCATATACCATGATGGGTGGAATTTTTTAACATGTATAAAGACACATACACAACAATATCCATTAAAATGTTCAGAGGAATAATAAAAGTTATTTCATATCTCAAGTATAACTACGCATGAAATAACATGTAGGGGATACATTAGAGTATGAAAATATAATTCCAAATAATAAGGGGTAAATATCCATGACCAACCAAAAATGAAGCACAAACTATAAAACAACTGGAAAATAGAAAAACATAGAGATTTTGTCTCCTGATCTCCAATTACAACCACCATATGCTGTCAATGCACCCATGTATCCCTAAGATCCTTGCATGTCACTACTGATTTATCTTTCATCGGTATGTTACATGCCATGTGTATTAAAATACCTTATAGAGTCGATTATATACATACCCAATAGAACACCCTAAGAACCCCAATGGTAGAAATAAAAAATATATAATGCTAAACAGCTCAACCCAGAGAAGGATGAAAATGAAAATCCATTACATATATCCTCATAAAGAAACCACAGTGAGAGAGAAAGGTGATATCCATCTCCGCAACACATATATGAATGATGATTCTTCCTATAACACAAAATTTCTTGTCTTTGATTCCAAAAATCATGATCATCCTCACAAGAATATATATGTATAGTCCTGCACCTCACTGTTCATCCTCAGAACCAAGGGATCAAAAAACCCAGTGTAGTACCCACTCCCCACAGGAGCATGAAAATGGTCCATTACCAATCAATAAATAGAGGAATATTTCCTTTATCTAATATGTGGTAGTACTAAATCAACCTAGATAAAGGTTATGGGGGACCTTCACCCTGATGCACTAGGGGAGTACCAACCCTGGAATCACTTTTATGATCTTACCCAAATAACTTCCATTACCAAGCATCATTTTAAGGATTTTCACGCATGGAATACCTCAAACATACATCATCTTCTTCCAATAATTATACAATAAAATTCTATATGGATGAAACTAAATATAGGCTACTCATGAGATAATATTCAAGTCCTGAAGAAAGATATATGGAAGGTATAAGTTTTGGGGAGAAGTAAACGGCTTGTATGTGGGCCCACACACGATGTGACCTCGTCTCATCAACCAATTTTGTCCTCCCTTGGACATGTCTTGGAAATTTATGTCACAATATACAATATTTAGTGGTTGTACATGGTATGTATTGGACACTTGGTGCCTTCCTGTTTTTATATACATAGTCACATTCTTGTCTACATGGTAATGTCTTGGTATCCTAGTCTTGGCTGAGTACACAGTCTTGCCCATATACTCTATAAATTATTGTGTGTTTAGAAAGTTCCATGAACATGTACTCCCAGATTACATACTGATCTTCCAACACTGGGTCACATTCCATGTATACTGACATACCATTTTTGGGACATTTATCTAACATTAATCCCTAGTCACTACAGCCAGGGTACAATATGGAATTTTTTATTCACAGTACACATTGTGTAATTGGGTTTTTGTAGGAAGTTAAGAATATTTTTCCATTGGTTTCTATATTCCGCATCACCACAATAAAACCCACCATTTTACTTCATGAAATTGAAGTTAAACATCTATGTCCATTGATTCATATCTTTCGATGGACAGAAATCGGATTATGATCACCCAAAAAAGAGTATGTTGCATGTTCGTTGCTGTTTGGTGTCCCTAAACTTGTATCCACCTACCATAATAACAATCCTATCAGAATACATCCCCAAATAACCAATACTTCAATAATTCATTTAATTACCATGAATCTGGTGGTTTCATCACATCAAAATTGTCTTATCAATGTCGAATGGCATACCCCATAGGCCAACATCGAAGAACATAAATAATAATGGGTTGAAATAACCTGGATAAATGTGATGATACTGATTTTCCAATGTGATATTAGCTAATGATTAAATAGTTTTCAAAAAATGGGGTCATATAAATTAATTAAAAATTAATTTGTAAAAAACAATTCAATTTATTTAAATGGGCTTATGAAAAAGGTGGGTAATCACATATCAACAAAAAGAAGATTTATAAATCTATTCTCATCAATAAAATAGTATGGAATCCAAAAATACTAAGTCATAAAGTGATTATTAATCAATTATTCTAGAAGATCATGTCCATGATGGATGAATAACATCTTTTATGTTCTCTACCAACATCTTCATCCACCTTGATCTGATAGTCATTGTTCTCTGATCTTGATATATCAGCGAATAACACTTTTCCTATATTCCTCCCTAGGTTGTATGTATAACCCTAGATAAAAATAATAATTATGTATTTATAGAAGATTATTCTAGGTTATTTCATTTAATTAAAATAAATAAAATTATTATTTATTTTATTAAATTAAACTCTCAATTGTCACCTCTCATATAACTCACAATGCTGACCAACCTTATCTCTCACCTAGGGTAAACCCCATGTTTTGGATCCAAACGTGATCATGAATTTCCCAAACAAGGTTTCTAACAATGATAAAACCATATAAACCAAAAAAATCTACATATATTAATTAAAATATAATAATATTTTTAATATATTAGTTCTGGGGTCCCAGGTCATCCAAACACCACACTGCCTTCGAGGATAAATCTAGATATTTATACATATACAAAAAAATCATTCTAGTAAAACCAAAGTCAATAAATTATCTCCTCTTTCAAGTTATTTCACCTTTGATAGAATAATCTACACAAAAAATGTGGGGATATTGAGTCTCCATGGGACTCTCATTCTCCCAAGAGCTCTCCTATATGTTCTCGTGTTTGCAAAGAAGATGAACCAAAGGGATGGTTCATACATCCCTAATACTCTTTTTTTATCCTAGATCATCCCTATATATTATATGATTGTGTCTCCATCCTCAATATCATGATTTATCTAGTCAATAATATGTGTAGGATCATGCACATATCTTCTTATCTACAGAACACAGAAGATTTCATTCACATGATCCAACTACAAGTGAAAGGATATGACATAAGAAACCACGCCAACCCTTCATAGGTTCTCATACAACCCAATGAATCTCAAGAATAGATTCCCTTCCTTTCAAAAACAACACAATATTATTTAGGGGGATACTCTCTAGTAAACATGTTCTCCCAACTACAACTCTAAGGTCCTGTTATATTGATCAAAATTATATTTTTCTACAATGGTCCATCCTTATATGCTCATGAATCACTTATACCTTTTCTATCATTATCAAGCATCATATCTATCCCAACAATATATATTTCACCAATCCAAGTCCATACTAAGGGTAACAAGAAGGGTCTCTCATAGAGGTCCTTGAAAGGTGTCATTACGATAGTATAGTGATAATAGTTATTGTAATAAATCTCTATAATTGGAATGTGATCCTCATAAAAATGAATGAATTCTAATCCATAGGCCACCAACATATCCTCCAACACATATATAGTATTCTTGGTATGGTCATCCTTCTGGGGTGAAATATTGTTCTCATATTTAGTTGGGAAATATAACCCTCCTATATGACAATTCATTTCCATATTAAAAACTAAGAATCATGGTGGGATTTGATCATCAAGGGTACCAGATTCATTCGAACAATCTCTGACTTGTTCAGTTGCCATAGACATTTAAATAAAACTATACACTCATATTTAATGGATGTGTGACAACATTGTATGTTAGTCCCTAATCACCCATATTTCATCATTGAATATTACTATCCCTGGATTCCCCTTTAAAAATTCCATGGATATACCATCCCTTTTCCACTATGGTATCTCAAGAGGTTGTGTAAAAGCATCCAAAACATGGTTATTAAGATTATCTTACTGACATGAAAGTCCCTAAGATATGATCATCAAAATGCTTCACCTTATTCCATCCCTAAAAAACAACAACTAAAATTAATTTACATAATTTTCATAACAGAATGTAAATGAAAGGGGGTAAGTCTAAAACACTCTTATACCCTTCTCATAAAAACTTAATGGAACCACTTTATGTACCAGGTAAAGGATGAAAGGCTCTCCTAAATAATAAAATACATATATTTTATCTCCTGAAGATATATAGTTATATGAAATCTCACATTTTATGTCACCCATATGAGACTCTCCCATTCACTGAAGAACCCAAGGTGCCACTCCCATCAATAGAATAAAAACCATGCCACTCTCCTTTAATAAGGTCAATTGCAAAAAATAAAACATTAAAATTCATCCTCAACCAAGTGGGTAAAATACTTAATATTGAGTTCATCTTCTACCACATCTCCCTTTCTATGAGAATATACTTTCTTGAAGTCATAGTCCTATAGAAACTCTATCCATCACCTTTTTCGAAGTTTAAGATCTATACGGGTGAGATGTACCTAAGACTCTAGTTTTATTAGTAAATAATAAAAATATTTCTTCAATGATAATGCCTTCACATATTCAAAGAAAATAATACACCATCCTACTCTAGTTCATGATTCATGTCATATTTTCTCATCGAGTCTCAACCGACTCAACCCGTATGCAATCACTAATAGTCTCTTCATCAAACTGCAACTGAGCCCAGCTCTGGTGTAATCTCAAAACAAAATGAACTTAATTAAAACCTCTATTAGTCTCATTAAAGGAGCCCTAGTCACTCCCAAAATCATCTACTCAAAGGCTGTCTAATACAACTTGGTCCATATAAATGGTTTCCCTTTCTACATTATGTTTTTCAATGTGAATTCAATCCTAGAGAAGTCTTCAAAAAACCTCATGTAATATCCTACGAATCCAATAAAACACTACACCGTTGACATTTCATTTGGTGAATCTCAATAAATCACCACATCAATAGCCAAAAAGTCTATAACTAAATATTTCTCAAAGTTGACATGACCCAAAATGTGTTCATTACAGACCCAAAACCGAAACTCCATGATCTTACCATATATCTAGTTCTCTTGGAGTAAGTCTAGTAATTTCCACAAATGATCATCATGATACTACTACGATACATAGTAAATAATTATTTTACCATTTAATAAAACCAAAAATTGGTCCATGTATTTTTTAGATTATAACTCCTTGATATTTTTTGAAATATTTTTATGAATTAATTTAATCTTTTTGATATTTTTTTCATTTCACACAACATTGCATATTGTGTTTTATATATGAATAAACCAGATAATTATTGATTTATAAACAAAACTAAGTCATTGATTCACTACAAACAATACTTATATTTTCTTGTGGTACATGCAACACTATTTTTGGCTTGTGTTACACATAATACAAATTCATTTTGATATCTTGTATTTCACACATGATTGAGTTTTACCAAAAAACACTATATTATTAAAATATTATTTCTTAATATAATAAGATATAATCTAGATGTTAAATTAGGGTTTATTAATATTATTAACTTACATTATGAAAATATATCGTTTATTGGATGAATTAATTGGTTACCAATTTATTATAAATGAAAATATATACCAATTTAATATAAATAAAATATTTTTAATTTGATGCCCCCAAAGTTATTTAGTATAAATAAATAAAATTAAATACAATTAGTGAATGATATTAATGAATAATATATGTTATATATTCAATAATATATTTTTTATATTAACTAAATATATTTCATTGGAAAAAGATAAGAACAAACAAATTTTATGCATAAAAACCAATATTTTACTAAACGGAAATTTTACCACCTTTTAATGGAGATTCCAATTTAAATATGTTAATTAAACCATTTAGGATTTTTATTTGAAAAAATAAGCTTATTATTTTAAAGGGAGATATAAAACATTATTTTTTCGATCATTTGGTATTTTTTCTAATAAGTTACATATTTTGATAAATAGTTAAAAATATTGGATTTTTATCTGAAAACAGCTTTTCATCTAAATAAATTATAGTGTTAAATTAAATTTTTTGTTTTAAAGAATAATTAGATTATTTTTTATCATTTAATCGGATTTAGATCATTTTAATCAATTTTAAATTTTATTTCGGTGTAAAAGCATTTCAATCTTGTGAGTTGTTTAACTTTAAAAACACATTTTCTCTTTTCTTATGTGGGATTATTTTTTAAATTAATTTTAGAAAAATTTTTGTTTTGAATTATGAAAAATTGATTCCATATTTTGAATAATAATATCTAATATTAATAAATAATTTCCTTTTAGTTCTATACAATATTAATAGTAACTTTAGTAATTTTTTATTACTACGATTAAGGGTAAATAATGTAATTAAGTGTACAAATAAAATTATGAATTTCAGAAAACTAAAATAGAACATGAAGATTTTTTATTGAATTATTATAATTATACCCTTAACACATAATTTTTTAAATTTAATAATTTAATGGAAAATTCTCTATGAAAATGACATATAAATTATTAAAATTTAAAGGAGTGACTAAATGTCACACTATTATATTTAATAAGTATAGTATTTTTAATATGAAGATAAATTTAAGTTATTATTTACTATATATATATTTTAGAAAGATAAATGGTTTATATTCATCAAGTAATTTAAATTAAAAAATTTAATGAAGAAATAATTATTTTAAATGATTGGAAAATGATAATGTGGTAATTAAATGATTAATGAAACAATACATTATATGATATTATAAATATTAAAATAAATATAATTTTACTTAATTAAGGTGATAAAAAAAATTATTCGTTAGTATTACATATTAGGGGTGTCTTAAAGAATTTTTTTTGAATTTATATTTTTGTATGTTTTTTAATAATTTCAATGTAATTAATAATGTCAAAATTGAAACTACATGAATTTTTTTAAAATAATATTTTATTAAATTAGATAAAAATACTAAAAATACTAAATTAGATATAATAGGATGTACTAATATCTAAAATAACATAAATTGAAAATTTATGTTCAATTGGAACTTTATATAGAAAAATAAAAATTCAATTTATTTTATTAAATTTGTTACCATAGTTAAAATTAGGATATGTCAACTAAGGGTTAATAAAAATGATACGGTCTAAAATTACATTAAAACCTATACATAATGTATTATATGATGATATTAAAACCTTATATCATAATATATTAGAATATATAACCTTATGGTGGTATTTTTAATTATTATTTATTTCTTAAAATTAATATTTTTGAGAATGTCCAAAAGTACACCCTTTCTCTCTTATAAAAGGACACCTCTTCTTCTCTTTTATTCACACTTGAGAAACTATTTATCTTAGCCAACCTCATTCCAAATCACATCCAAAAATACCTCCCTTAATAATATAATCCTTAATTTGGGCATAAATCAAACTAATTATGTCCTTTTGGGAAAATAAAAAGAAGATACCCAAAGAAAATAATGTTTTTATAAGTATGGTTAGAGTAAAGACATATAGTAAGGGATTTGTGTCTCACTTTTATTTATATGGAATAAATTCCTTATAACTGTCATTTTTTATTCTATGTGGTGTATATAGTGACCCTTAATATATTTTATTAGTCTTATCCAGAATATTTTGTCATTTTTATATCCATAAATTTTTCTTTCTCTCAAGGGTCACATGATTCTACTAATTATAAATTTATGAGTATTTATTTCAAAATTCGATCAATATTTCTGATTATTTTATTTTAATTCTCTATTATGGAATTATTATATTACATTTCCATGTTTTAATAAAATATTTTTAAATATTTTTACTATTATTAAATGGATACTTAAGTTCATTTTTACCCATTTTAACTTGTTTCTATATGGTTTGAAAGGAATCTGTTTATCGTTTTCCCAATGAGGTTTCTTATGAGTTTTCTAACACAAGTACAATAGGAATCGTTTTCAAAATTATATGGGATGATCTTATTTTTATGATTTTAGGATGCCTTAATGCCTTGTGGCTTCCCTTCCAGGCTTACAAGGTTATTTTAAAATAAAATGCTTTCTTTTAAAAATTTACAGAATTTTAGGAACAAAATGTTTTCAAAACATAAAGAAAATTTTACTCAAGAATAATTTCATGTTATCTAAAAAATTATTTTCCATCTAATTTATTGTTATTTTAAGTTACTTGTGTTTTTCTGTGGATAATATCTAAAGATACTATTTTTATTATTTCTCTAAATAATTTATGATTATTATGGAATGATGTTAATGAATTATATTTCCTTTCCATGACATATAATATGATGAAATGTTTATGAAACTAGTTTATTATTTTGAGTTCTAATATGATTTATGTTGTTATGGAACACAACTATATGAATTTTTTTATATGATGGGTGTGAAATTTATCTACGTCCAATGATTTGGGTAAATATGGATAACTGATTTGGAATATATGTTCTGGGGGAACCTAATTTTAAGATCACAATTCTATGCATGGACCTGGTTTTCATGTCCATAATTATATGAGTGGACCTAGTTTTCTTGTCAATATGTTTATGAAAGGGTATGATTTAAATTCCTTAGTTTAACGAGTGAACCTATTACTATTTATACATGTTCACAATGTTTCATGTATATGTTTATTCCACAATTTCATCTCTTATTTCTATGTTTTGATCTCATGAATTATGTTCTCTGGTTTCCTTATGATTTATATATTATGAACAACTAATCTTTATTCCAAAATTAAAGTTTATGATTTTTTATGTACAAGGTATGATCTTATAATGTTATGGGAACAATGTAATACTCTTATTCTAATGTTTATGATTATATACCTTCCTTTCTTACCCTTAGTGAGCATATAACCCCCCCCATTCATATGTTTCCTTTACCTAGGTTATATGGAAAGGTTTCAAGTTAGAGTACTAAATGGAATTATCTTTGTCAGAAACATTGCAGATCTTCCACCAGAATAGAAGTTTGTGTTCCCTGATTCCAAAGTCATTGAACTAATACAGTATGATGGATTGTGATTGTATAATGTATGAGATATTCCTCATAAATGATGTAATGTCCATGTATCAAAATCATGGGATGTTACAGTTGGTATCAAAGTAAAGGTTTTCTCAATATTTGGAAACTTGGATATGAAAATTCTATTGATATCCCTATTAATATTTTTAGAAATATGTCTAAGGATGTCTCTAAGGATAATCTTATGATGTCATCTATTTAGAAGTATGTGTCGCGATTTAGGTATCCTATAAGAAGTTTTTCATGATTATGTGTTTTTATTATATGATAAGTGTTTATTAAAATATTTGTTATGGTATTATTTAATAATATAACTAGATTGAATGGGGTTAACATTAAATTTTTCTGATTTAGAAATTATGGGAATTATTCAAATAAATGTCCTAAGTGGAAAACTCATGAAGAGAATCTCAAAGATGGTACTAGTACGGGTATACTATTGAGGATAAAGATAAGTCAAATGACATGTAAAATATATGGGATGTTCGAATAGTATTTTTTACATTAAACTTAAGAAGAGAGATTAGATTGAGGTTGAGGAACCTTGAGACATGATTCATATTTTATATTTTAGGAATGAATAAGATAATGAAGCATGAGTAATGATTTAATAATAAAGTTAGATGATTGAAGGGTATTTGTTTTGGAATTCCAATATTATGTTTCATGATTCATGAAATATATAATTATTTTCAGTGTATGTTTTTCTATGAGGATTTAAATGGAAATTTTTAATGGTGATGAAGAAATAAAAAAGTGATTTAATGGAATGGTGACATTCACGGGTGAAAAAATATTAATGGAAATATGACCCTTAATATGTTTCTAATGTTGAGATAATGATGTTTGGATAAAGATATACTGGATATGAATAAGTAAATTTGATGGAACATCTTACATTGAAAATGATTAAGGATTTATTGAAATAGTTGTTTATGCAATCATAGGTGGAGTTTACAACTTTTTTTTAGTTAAGGAATACATTCAATAATAATTGGAATAATAAAGCTTTCATATTTATAAATAAGGATTTATGGAAATTACCATGTTCCAATAGAATACAATATTAATGTATTCACATGTTTGATATGTCAAAAACCGATGCTACTTTATGATATATGGTGAATCAATGCTATTCTACTTTTGAGAAATTTTTTGCCATTATATCTAGTTTTTTTAGTTTTATCATTTGAAAGGGTTATAAGGTTAACCATTTAGAGAATGATTTATGTTTAAAATCAGATGTGGTTTTATAGATTAATTTATTATCTCAATATATGAGGATTTTTCATATTAGATAACTTTTGGTAGCATTTTTTGTTTTAATAAATATATTTGGAATGGTCTATCATTCTATTTATGGATATCATGATCTACTAATGCTTCAGGAATGTCGAATTAACCTTTATTTCTGGGAATAAGAGATAAACTAAAAATTTATCAAGGCACAAAAAAAGGTGGGATTTTGTGGAAATAAAGTAATTTCATCATCTTAGGAAATTTATTTAACATTTTCAATACAGTCTTCAAATTAAAATGGTGCCTCGTTATCATCATTTTAATGATATAAATGACCATTTTCAGGAAACTTTTGGTTATGGATTTGTGATTTTTAACTTTCTCCTGACCACATTCTCTATCATTCTCCATCTGAATATAATATTTTGATTTCTCTTCCATGTACATGTTTTCACTTCCAACCTATGTTCTCTAATGTGGAAACCTAGTTATGAGCTACTTTGGGTAACTGTTATGTTTTCAAGTTTCCCTTTTGAAAATGAAGTTTTAGTATTCATTTTTACGATGTGTTTTTTTTAGAATGTAACTTTTATTTATTAAATCTTTTATAAACTAAAAGAATTTATAGACCGAAATTATTATTAAGCTGTTAGATTTTAATGCCGTGATATTTTGTAAAATATTATTTTCTAATTAATTTAATCTTTTTGATATTTTTTGCATTTCACATAGCAGTGAATATAGCTTCTATTATATTAAAGAAGAAATTTATTATTGATTTGTATGAAACAGCATGTCGCATTTTTTCTACACACAAAACTTATATAAGATTTATTTTATACAAAACACTATTTTTTAATGGTCTTACACATAATTTCGAGTTCTTTTGATAGCTTCCATTACATGCAAGATTGTGTTTTACCGAACAATTGTATATTATTAAAATATTTTTATGTTATATAATAAGATATAAACTTGATAAATTATAAGTTATAAAAAATATTAACTAACATTATTGAATTTTATGGTTAATAAGTTTAATTCATTAGTAAACAATTAATTTGAAATGAAAATATATACCAATTCAATATAAACGAAATGTTTTATTTTTATACACCCAAAGTAATTTTGTATTGATAAATTGAATTAATTAAAATTATTGAATTATATTAATGATATATATATTTTATATATTAAATAAATTTTTTTAGATATTCATTCAATTGATTTTGTTAGAATAAAAGTAGAATAAGCCTAATTTTATGCATAAAAACCTATATATTTCTAAAAGGTAATTTTACAACCTTTTAATGGGGAACCCATTTTAAATATAAATTTTCAAACTATTAGGATTTTTATATGAAAAAGTAAACTTATTATTTTAAATTAGAATATTAAATTTTAGATTGGTAGAACTTATGGTATTTTTATGATAAGTTTCATGTTTGGATAAATAGTAAAAAATACTGAATTTTTAACTCAAAAAATTCATTTAAATAAATTAGTGTTAAATTATATTTTTTATTAATTTTATTATATAATTTAATATAATTTATTTTATTTTAATAAATTTTACATCTTATTTTAATATGAAAACATTTCAATCTTTGAATCATTTTCACTTTAGAAACTCTTTTTCTCGTTCTGTCAATGAGAATATTTTTTAAATTAATTTTGTCCAATTTTTTTTGGAATTTTGAAAGATGGATTCCATATTATGAATCATAATCTCAAAATTCCGTATATGGTTACATTTTATTTTTGGACCATAAGAATAGTAACTTTAGTATTTTTTTCTACAATTAAGGGTAAATAGAGTAATTAAGGGTTAAAAAAATATTATAAATATTATAAAACTACCCTATCACTTCATAAAATTTTATTATCTTATTGTAATTATAAAATTAAAAAATAAGGTTTGAAATTAGATAATTTAATGGACACTTTTCCATGAAAATGACTTAAATGTCATTGAAATTAAAATGAGTGAAAAAATGTCACAATTTTACTTTTAATAAGTATAATATTTTTTTAAATGGGAATAAATTGATGATATACTTGAATATATATATTATTAAGAAACAAAAAATTTGTACAGACATAATATAATATATGTTTTTATTTTTAGTGAAGAAATCATTATCTTAAATAATTACAAAATGATGATGCAGTAATTACACAATTAATGAAACAATCAATTTAATGATATTATAAATATTAAAAGAAATATAATGTTAATTAATTAAGGTGATATAAAACATTTATAGCTTAATATGACATATTATGTGTGTATTACATGAAATTAATATAACTTATATTATTGTATAGATTTTATTAACATTAGTGTAATGAATAGTGTCAAACATGACACAAATGATATTTTCTGAAAAAAAATATTTAATTAAATTTCTTAAAAATAATAAAAACAACAAATGATCACAAATATGATTATTTATGGTCTTAAATATCATTAATTTACCATTTATAGTCCATTTTACACTATATATGTAAAAAATTCATACTATTAATATTTAGAATGTTGTCACTATATTTAAAATTAAAATTGGTTAACTAAGGGTTAATAAAAAAATAAGGATTACAATTACATCAAAACCTATCCAAATTTTATTGGTTTATCAAATTAAAACCTTATATCATCATATATTTGAATATATGGCCCTTTTTAGGATTTTTAATTTATTTTTTAATTATAAATTAATATATTCTAAGAATATCCAAAAGTGTCCCTCCCATCTCTTATAAAAGGAAACCTCTCATTCTCTTCTCTTCACACCTCGGAAACAATTTTCTTCCGAAAACTCCTATCCAAATCTCTTATAAAAATCCATACATACATCTAATATTCCTTAATTTTTGCATAAATCCAACAAAAAATGTCCTCTTGTAAAAACAAAAAATGATACAGAAGTAAGAGTTATTTTTTACGAGTATGGTGAGTGTCAAGACAAGAGGTAAATGATTTATTTTTCACATTTATTTTTGTAGGAAACATGCATTTTAAACAACTTTTTTCTTAAATATTCTATATATACTACCCATGAATGTATTTTAAGAGTCTTATCTAGAATATTATGGTATTTTCATATCCATATAATTTTCCTTCTTTAATGGGGCATACAATTCTACTAATTATAAATTGATGAGTATTTATTTCACAATATCATAAATATTTTTGATTTTTTAAGTCTCAATTTAGGGAATATTTATCTTCCATTTTAATGATTTATACTAATGTTTTATTAAAAATGTTTTCACTATTCTCCATTGGATGATGATATTCATTTATACACATTTTTTCATTTTACTATATGGTTTAAAAGAAATATTTTTATCGTTTTATAAATGAGGTACTTTCTGGCTTATCTGGAAATATAATAAATTAATTTTTTAAAACATATAAAAAATGAAACAATTTTTATGATTTCATAACCGATAATTCCTGTATGCTTCCAATATAAGTTTATATGGTTATTTTCAATGAAAATGTTTTCTTTTAAAATTTTGTGGAATTTTAAGATTATGTTTTCATAACAAAAAGGGTATTTTCCTCAATAAAGATTTCAAGATATATTTAAAAATTATTTTCCATATTTGTTAATGTTATTTTATGTTACCTATTTTTTATTGGCGGTATTATCTAATGACACTACTCTTACTATTCTTCTGAATAGTTTATGTTTATAATGGATTGATTTTTATGAATTATGTATCCTTTTCATGAGTTATGTTTTGATCAATTGTTTACAAAAATCATTTTTATGGGTTTGTATATGATTTATATTATTGTAGAAAGCATAATTATGGATTTCATTATGTGTTGGGTTGGACCTATATCACCTTCTGATGCATTCGGTAAAGATGGATAGGTGATAAGGTATATGTGCTATGCGTGAACCTGATGTCATGTTCACAATTCTATGAGTGGACCTATTTTCATGTACATAATTTTATGTGTGGACCTTTTTTTTATTTCCAAATGTTTATTCAAGGGCATGATTTCATGCCCATAATTTAATGAGTGAACCTATTAGTATTTATACATGTTTACAAATTTACAAGTTTATTTGTATACCAAAATTATATGTCTTATGTTAGAGTTATGATACCATGCATTATATTCTTTTATTTACTTGTGATTCATCTCTTATGAACATCCAATTTTTTTCCATGATTCACAATTATGATTTTTTATATGCAGCTTTTGGTCTTCTAATATTATCATCACATTATCAAACCTGTATTCTCGTGTTTATGATTATATATCTTACTTTTTTACACTTACTGGGAATCTAAGATCATTTCTTATGTGTCCTTTCCGTAGGATATAAAGAGTAGTTTAAAGTATGATTGATAAATGAAATATTTTTAGTGGGAAACACTAAAGATCTTCCACCAGACTAGAATTTTTAGTTTCATGTTTACATATCCAATAAACTAATATGGTCTTTAGAGGTTTTTCTATATAATGTACAAATTGTTCCTCAAAGAGGATATAATATTCATGTAAGAGAATCCTGGGTTGTTATATAGATTATCTAATTCATAATATCTATGAAAATATTGGGGGAATTCATCATAACGAAAGCCATCACTATGAACTCATAGTGTCTGTAGAGACATTAGAATGATGTCTTTGGAATATCATCTTCAGAAACCCTCAGCATGTGCTAGCCATACCTAAGATCAATTGTCACGATCCAGCTCATTCCTCTCAACTATTAGAGATTTTATCAATCCATTTCATGGGTTACTTAGGTTTTTACTGTTACATAGTCAAAGATACAATAATCAACACATGGCCTCATTATCATATCCCCCTTTTTTAGGAACAAAACTGAAGCTTCCCAAGGGGACACACTAGGTCTAATTAAAACATTCTCTCAAAGGTCCTCCAACTACACCCTCATCTCTTGTAGCTCATTAGGGGTCATCTAATAGATCACAAAAGATATAACCTCAGTACCGGGGTGCATGTCGATGCATATACCCAACTCCCTCCTAAGAGGTTATCTCACTAAATTCTCATTGAAGATTCCCATATATCCCTCCTCTACGGAATGAATCCATATTCGGGAAGATCCCACTGTACGAAGGGATAAATTCACCTAATGGGTGATGGGTTTCATCTTTCATCTCATAATTCCCACACACTCATCCATGATATCACTCCCAACCAAAAATGAAAATATTTTCCAATCTATCTAAAGGAATCTAAATCATCGATAATGATATAAAATATGCTCATGGACCATGGAAAACCATTCCATTCCTAATATAATATATAAATTTTTAATCATGATGAAGAATAGGTACCATGAGAAATACTCTCCACTGAATGATAGGTCACACTGGCTGTAGATATGTGATATCGATGAATAGCACCATGTATGAACCAAAATTCATAGCTGTTAGGCTAAAGCCTCTTTTGGAAGTTATAGCTATCACATGGAATATAAGGAGATGAAGTAATGAACCAATGAAATTTTAGGAAGTTCTATAGAATGAGTAGAAAATATATATATCATGCCTCAAATAAACTCATGTATAGCCTAAACATAGCCATGCATATAATGTAGCTACCTATAGCCTCAACTTCTAGATCCCAGATCATTGAGTGGGCTTCTTTATGGTGGTAGTGGGAGAATCTCATAATATCTCACTAAATCAAGAACTCCTCCCTTCTAAGCTCCACCTACCACTCTATATACACCACATCTATTAGGGCCTCTATAAAAATATCGTGGAGATCCATGATCATTAAACTATCTCTTGAATGGTGGTCCATCCATTGTTTTTCTTATATTTATCATCAAAAAAACTTATCAAATCATGAGACATTTGACACCTCCTATCACAATCATAACATCTTCCCTCACTTTTTTGGATAGATCACCTTTGTGTTTCCTGAGCTATAGATCCATGTACTTGTGTATTAGAATGAGCGTGCCTCCTCTACCAAGACCTCAAAATCTGATTCCTACTAGCTACTAATGGAGTATCATCCACATGGTGTCAACTAAAACCCCCAACCACCCAGTTCCCCCTGATGGGATTCTCTCAGTCACTAGATCCCTCTCTACCACTCCATCGTAGGTTATAAAGAATAATAAGATTACAGAATCATGAATTTCTCTGCAGAGACATTTCTCATACATCCATTCTCGGAAGAAACCATCATGAACCATATCCAATTAATTGTATAAAAGGTAAGTGAACCTCTCAACATACCATAAAACTATCTTGTCACACTTTTATAGCTTGAGAATATTAGGAATTCACACAAAAAATAATAATTATGGGTAATACTCATCATGAAACTATTTGAAGATTGACCATGATATAATTGCCTCATCAAGGATCTTTG
Source organism: Viscum album (assembly GCA_963277665.1). Taxonomy (NCBI): domain Eukaryota; kingdom Viridiplantae; phylum Streptophyta; class Magnoliopsida; order Santalales; family Viscaceae; genus Viscum; species Viscum album. The sequence goes on from OY728159.1 coordinate 811,452,927, forward strand.
TAACCAGACTCCACAATCACATGGATTAAAGATATAGAAGGATTCTGAAAATAATTTCCATATGATCATTTAGGATCTAAAAAAATCATTAAGATTCTAAAAAATGACTCAATTCAATTCCCCTATACCTGTGAGTCTCGGTCATAGTAGAATCTCAGAGTTGTCTGAGCATATAAATCACATGTTTTGCTAAATCTTCACACATCGTCGCCCTTCCCTGTCGAGAGTATCCAGTGCTCGATAGGCGGGATGCTTTTCCCTACCTACCTAGAGGAAACACCTCATGATATGGCTCAGAAACTGAGTCATCATCAACCACCATATCACATCCATGATTTTATATCAATAACCATGCTGGGTATCTTCACGAATGCATCCTGAAAGTGATCAATACATACCATAGAAAGATGCACATATATATTGGAGAAGTTTACTCATGATGTATATCCAAAAGACTAATTACTATATAATTCATGTACAAATGGTCCACTGCAACCAATTTCATTGCATTTCGAGTAGATAAGGTGGAAGTACGAGTCCGATGAATTGATTCATCATCCAACGCACCAACATTAGGTTCCATGGCCTGACATCCATATAAGAGACTCTAACACAATTTCCCTATGTTCCCAAATTAGTCCTCACCATGTGTCCAACTCAAATACTGACCTAAGGATTAACATCTCTAATACCACTCTTTCACAGCCTGAGTGACCAGTTCCTACCAAGTCAAAGGTAAGATGAGTGTCACCAACCCAATCTAACCACTAACAGGCATGAGGATGAAGATAATATTTAATAAGTAATATAATAATATGGGAGGATTTTTCTTATTTTACATTTATGCACACACATATCCAAATCCATGAAAATGTTTATAGAAATAATAAAATGGACCACACCTTCTAGAGTGTAACCATGATTTCAATAACCTCTAGGAAATGCAACATTGTACGACAATTTAAATAAAAAATCAGAAAGTGTAAAAATACATTCCAAACCATAAATGAAGTCTCAAGCTAATAATAACTAGAAAATATAAAAAATGAGGGAGACTAGTTTATGATCTCAAAATCTGACCACTGTGCACAGTCAATGTACCCATGTATCACTTACCACCACTATCATTGTCGATGATATGAAAATATTATAAACAAGACATGACACATACGACTAAATATCATGCATGGGTGAGTATATATATTCCTAGTAGGACATCCTAAAATCTAAAAAGGGAGAAATTCAAATATGAAAGTGATATCATCTTTACCAATAACAAGAGGGAATCTAAAACCCAATACATATATTCTCATGAAGAAACCCATATGAATGGGAATAGTGATATCCATCTCCACATCCTTGAAAATAATGATGAGTCTACCTACTACATAGAAGTCCATCTATAATGTCTGGAATCATGTGCAGCTTTCAAATAATCTATATAGATGGGAATTCACCTCATTATTGTGCTCTATAGCCAAGGGATCCATAACCCTAGTGGAGGACCCATGCCCCACGGGAGCTCGAAGATGGGGGGTGTACCCCTATTTAGGTAGAGGACTCGTTGTCGTGACCCTATCCTTTTCCACATAAAATTACATGATTTTAAACAAAATTATACATCATAGTACAGGCCAAAGATCGTTAATTCTTGTGTCTTGAAATACTATGTACATAAAACATAAAACCAAAAAAATGGGGCTAAAATAACACTTCTTTAATTAATCTCCATTAAAATCTCCTAAATTATTTTGAGGCCTTACATCTTCATAGGGTACCTTGGGGAACCCAAGAACAAAGGGATGAGATAAAAACCCCACTAAGGGAATGGACATAAGAATATATCTTAAGCACATGAGTTATGAGGCATGACATAATGATATCAAATTCATGGAATATATGAAATCATATTATATAAGCATGGGATCATAAAAATATAGAATCATATAAATGTTTAAGAATCATAAAATTTGTATTTATTAAAGGTCATGGCTAACCTCCAATATCATTTTCCATTTTTGTACGGTTCATGGCAAACTGCCAATCCCGATTCTCATTTTCATATAGGTCAAGGCTAACTTCCAATCCCATTTCACATCGCATCTCGTGATACCTAACTTTACCGAATCCATTGGAGTGCTATCTAGGCGCATCCATATCAATATTTTCATGAATATTCTTTCCACGTGAACAATCATATATAATCAACCATACATAAACATAAGGGTACCTATGGAAAGAAGTGGGTACCACAATCATGACATAAAGCATAACCAATGAGTATCATAAAAGTGTCCATGAAAATATGGATTAGAACTTAAATGGAAATTTATAAGAAAAAATAGGTATATAACAAGGTAATTGGTGTCAACCAGAAGTGAAAAAATTTATGAAATTTATTTCAGAAACATTAGCATTAAAATATTTTTGTGCGGTTTTAAGGAAAATACTATTTAAAATAGAAAAGTGGATAATATTTTATATAAAACTAGAATTGAACCAAGAAGGATTTCATAATAAAATGGCTGTTTTTATAAAGGCAATTTTGGATTATAATAGGGGATATAGTTTACTTGAAATTGGGTAAAAATTGGGGATGTTCCCTTAAAACAGGTTTTTTTACCAGAATGTTTAAGGAGGGAATCTTTTAAAAACATGTATATCCTCAAAAGAGAGTGATGAAACGGTATTCATTAATGAATTTTATAAAACTAAAAATAATTTATAATATTCACATAAATATATATGATAAATCTATTTTGATATAAATAAAGATAAGGCAACCCAAAATAAGAAAGGAGGTACGTGTAGAATTTGTTACTGTTAATCGGCATGATGTTGGTTGTTCCTAAGAGGGCTTTATCAGAGAAAAAACTAGTTTCTAATCACCCAGACATCATGATGGAAGTATGGTGGTAGTGATAAATCCTACATCATCATTTTTTATTACACATAAAAATGCATTTCATAGAGGACAATCTTGATTAATAATGAAATGGAGAAGATCCCTTATTTTATGTCTGGTGGTGTTCTCTACATTTTATTAACGACCCGATTAAAAAAATAGGTTTATTAATTAATAATTCCATAACCTAATATATATTTAAAATGATTTTTTATAATCTTTTTATGTTCATTCATGACCTTTTTAATGGGTTATGTTATTCAATTTCATTGTTTGGAACTGTAGGTTTTCTTGGTTTTCAAGATTGGTTTTCTTATATTCATGTTCGGTTAAACACGTATGAAGAAAGTGGTTGTCCAAAATTGAAGTTTTATGTTATTAGTGAACATACAAGAGTTTATATGGTTAAAAACATAATTTGGTTACTTGTAATGAAGATTAACCATTTCATATAACTTTAGTGACAACCGTTTTTTGGTTAATCGGTGGGTTTGATTACAAAGAAAATGTTTTTATTTATAACATACTACCATTTGAAAAATTGTAATACAAAACCAAAACAATGATATATGAAATATATAATAATCTGGTTCAACCATAACAAATATGGTTTCACGACCATAATTAAAGATAATAATAGAAATTGATAAATTGTTGTCCTTAAATGTTCTAAAATAACACATCTCAAACGGTGTTTTCATTTCATTAAAATAAATGTAGGTAAAGGAGTGAAGATAAATAGTTATCCCATTAGAATAATATAATTACATTAAATTTATGTTACTGGATTTATCATACCATTTGGGTGATGTGAGGTGAGTAAGGAACAAGAAAATAAATGAACTTAAAAGAAATCAAAGAGTTGGAAAGAGGAATTTACCTCTTGAGTCAAGCTCCTTTGAGAACCTCTTAAGGGGATATGTTTTGGTATTTCAAAGATAATAGGGTAATTTTAACGTGGGGGGAGATTGAGGAGAAATTTCGGTATAATATTGACAAGGTACAAGGCTTGAGAGTAGTGAAGAGAAGGGGGTGAGGGGGTTTTATATTAGGGGAGAGGAGGGTTTTCATAATATTATAATCATTAGTTTATTATTTTTTTATAAGACAATAAATAGTGAGTATTCCATGACCTATAATAGTAATAAATTAAAGTGATCTTGATCCAAAGGTCATTTAAATCATCCATAACTCAAGCATGATGCATAAATTAAGGTTTTAGAATTTATTGTGAATTAAAAGATTTTATTATTCATCAAAAATTCAAGTATTTTAGAAAAATCCCAAAAATTAAACCTAACTATTTTTCAACGTGTAGAATAAAAAATTTAATTATATGTTTAAAAAATAAATTTATAAATATTATTAATTTAATATTTAATTAAAATCATAATTTATTATTAAAAACTCATTTTTAAAAAATTCATTTAGTTATTCTAAAATATAGGTACATCATAATTTCACTTGAATATTATTTTAATGATATCATTGGTAAGGTTAATATTCATTAGGGTATATCACTATTCATAAGTGTATATTACTATCCATAAGGATAGGTTACTATTCACCTAAAATAATGTTTTTCTTATCGGGCTCCAAATGACTTACTGATCACAACCATGTGTCGGATTTCTGATATTCCAAACACATGAGTGACAAACTTATGTTTAAAAGTCACATAGAATTACTAGTTAGTTAAGTTGTGATTTCATGACATAGTTATAAGAAAATAATTTCCATTTATAAAACATTGGGTTATTACAATCTTCCCCCCTTATGAAATTTCACCCTTGAAATTTCGTTTTACATTCTAAGCCTAAAACAGGTGTGTGTAGTTTTCCTTCATTGCCTCCTCTAGTTCCCATGTTGTTTCTTTATACTTGTGGTTCTACCATAGTACTTTGAAATTTTGAGTTGTCTTATTATGTAGAACCTTATCTCTATGATCCATTATCTTCACTGGCTACTTCTCATAATAAAGATCATCCTACAATTGTACAACCTCTGATGAGAGTACATGTGAAGGGTTTGGAATGTACTTACATAAGAGGTATACATGAAAGACATAATTTATTTTCGATATGGTAGGTGGAAGTGCCAATCGATAGTGCACAACTTTGACTCAATCAATGATCTCTAAAGTGTCCATATACCTGGGACTTAGCTTTCCTTTCTTCCCAAATCTCATGACCTTCTTCCATGGATATATGCATAGAAATACCATGTCTCAAACTTTGACCTCAAGGTCTCCTAGATGGTTATCTTCATAACTCTTCTATTAACTTTGGGATACTTTGATATGATTTTGAATTTTTTCCACCTTCTCCACCATTTCTTTGACAATTTCAGGTCCTAGAAGATTACTCTCACTGACCTCAATCCAACACACTAGTGTTCTACACCTTTTCCCACAAAGGGATTTATATGGTTCCATTCAGATGCTCGAGTGGAAATTGATGTTGTTTTAGAATTCAACCAATGGAAGATGTTTTTCATGTCCTCATTTGAAGTCTATAGAACATGTTCTTAACATATCATCCATTGTATGAATATTTCACTTACATCAGCCATAATTTTGAAGATTATTGGTCGTACTGATGTTCAATTCAGTAATTAGAGCATGTTGGAGACTTTTCCAGAACTCTGAGGTGAATCTCGAATCACGATCAGATACAATAGATAGTGGCACTCCATGAAACCTTAACAACTCTTTCATATATATCCGTGAAAGTTGATTCCATGAGAAGTCCACTTGAATCATGATAAATTTATATTTCTTTGTATGATGATCCACAATAGCCCATATAACATTGTTTCCACTGGATGTCCTTTGAATTCAAGTGACAAAGTCCATGGTAATGCTCTCCCATATCCACATTGTTATGGGTACTTGTTGCATCATCCCCTTATATTTTTTCTCTCATCCTTAACTTTTTGACATACGAGGCACTTTCATGTATATTCAGAAATATCCCTTTTCATATTTTCCCACTAAAATTTTTCTCGGAGATCTCGATACATCTTTGTTCTCCCATGTGGGATATAGAGGGTTGAGCTATGTGTATCATTCAAAATATCATTCTTTATCTCTATATCAGATGGTACACAAAGTCGTGACACAAATCTTACAACTCCTTCCTCATCCACCATGAACTTTGAGGATTTCTCATTTCTGATAGCTTCCTTCCTTTTTAGAATTTCCACATATGTTCTTTCAACATCCTTTATTTTCTATAAGAGAGATGGTTGAGAAATAATTTGATAAAGTATATATGATGTTCCTCCCTTATTATTCATATGTTCATACTTTGAAAATATAAGAAGATCGTATCCTTTTCAATTATCATAATTGATAATGATGTAGGATCATTTCGACTTATAAAATCTACCACCTTATTTTCCTTATTAGTATGGTATTGGATTGAGCAATCATAATCCGTGATGAGCTCTATCCATCTTCTCTAGAGAATATTAATCTCTTTTTGTGTGAATATATATTTGACACTTTTGTGAAAATTATATATCTCACACCTTTCTTTATATATATAATTTCGCGATAATTTCAATGAAAAGATTAGAGTTGCCAACTCTGAATCATGTGTAGGATAGTTTTGATCGTATATTTTGAGATTCCTGGAGGAATTGGAAATCAATTTATCATCTTTCATCAGCAAACAGCCTGATACCTTCTTGAGTTCTCCACTTATTGGGAGTGTGAGTACTGGTGCAGTGATAAGCCTCATTTTCAACTCCTTGATACAGTCTTCACATTCTTGAGTCCAAGAAAACATTACTCCCTTCCGTGTTACATTGGTCATTGGGTTCAACAATCGTGAAAATTTCTTCACAAATCGTTGATAACACCCAACTAGACCTAAAAACCAGAGGATCTGAGTTACAAATGTTGGTCTGGGACACACTTCAATTGCCTTTGTCTTGGAAGGGTCTAAATATATCCCTTTACTAGTGATAACATGCCCCAAGAAAGTAACATCCTATATAAAGAACTCACATTTATTATAATTTTCATACAGCTTCTCCCTTTGAAAAGTCTTTAACATAGTATTCAAATGCTCTCAGTATTCCTCCATTCTCTTGGATTATATCAGAATATCATCAATAAAGAAATCTAAAATTTGTCGAGGTGATACATAAAGACTCTATTCATTAAATACATGAGAATTTTTGGATCATTAGTGAGTCTAATGGGAATCAATACAAACTCATAGTTTCCATACCTTGTTTAAATAGAAGTCTTGGGAATATCTTCTTTCCTCACCTTTAGTTGGTGATATCCCGACTGAAGGCCCACATTAGAGAAATAACTAGCCTCGTGATGCTGATCGAATAAGTCATCTATCTATGGAAGGGGATGCTTTTTCTTTATCATGATTTTATTAAACTCATGATAATCAATGAAGAGGGGCATCGATCCATCATTCTTCTTGATGAAGCAGACATGCACACCCCATAATGAAGCACTCGGGCGTATAAAACCCTTCTCCAGATTCCCATGCATTTTCTTCTTCATCTCCTCTAGTTATATGGTATCCATTCTGTAAGGGTTCTTAGATAAAGGCAGAGATCCAGGGATAAGTTCAATTGATAACTCAACCTCTTGGTTTGGAGGAAGACCAAACATTTCTTTAGGGAATACCTTATCGTAATATCTCATGATGGGCATGTCTTCAAGAATGATTCTATCCTGTTTCTCAATCATTTGTGCTAGATATGCTTTATTAAAAGTTAGAAACATCCACACCTAAGATGATGACTCTAAAGTAGATTCATCTTCCTCCTTAAACTTTTAAAGAATCGAAGGATGCTTCGGGGTGTGAAGAGTGATCTGCCTTTCTCGATAGTTGATGTTGGACTTGTAAAAAGATAGACAATTCATGCCCAAGACAGTCTCAAACTCCACTAAAGAAAGTATGATGATATTTTCTAGGAGGTTCATTCCACAAACATTAACTGAGGAGGATTTATAACCCATGGACGCAATAATTTCCTCATTATAGGTTCTCAGAAATAATGTTTCCTTCAAAATTTGAGGTGGTGTTTATATATTTCTTCTAAACTTTCATGATTAGAAAGAATGCGTATAAAAATAATAAAATTGTTTGTTTGTTATTATTGAGTTAATAACCATCATACCTATCACCGCATCATTTTTCGACTCCACCTCAGTAGTAGTGATATCATAAGGCTTTCCTTGTTTCCATAGAGGTTGTTGTTGATTGCCTCCTACAACCCTCATCCTACGGTAATTGTTAAAATAATTCCTAAGCTATATGTAGTTGTAACACAACACTGCAGACTAAGTGTTGATATAAACCTTCCTTTCTTCATCCGCATTAGTGGGATTCTTCATATCTCATCTGTAGTTTTTATCCAGATGTCTAAAAATTTCACATCTGAATCAATTCATGGTTCCCATCAGACATTTCCCAGGATGCTTCTTCCCACAACATTTACAAGGAGAAAAGTTAGTATTCTTTCAATCATGGGATTTTTTTGATGAACCACCCTTGTTTTTTCCCATTTTCAACTTATTTTCACTTGGATAATGAGACAAGTAAGAGTATTCGATCTCCATTTCAACCTTGAGGGCACAACAGACAATATCATCATAACTGTCGAAGTCTCAAATTGCTAATTATTTTTGTAGACTTGAAATTAGTATGCTAAAGAAGTTATCCACCTTGATTTCAGTGTTCAGGAAAAATCTAGAGGTGTGCCTTGAAAGCCTTGTAAATTTTGCTTCATATGCTCTGATCGACTCATCTTCCTTATTCTTGAGTCCGAGGAACTCTCCTTCCATCTTGATATAGAGGGTTTGAGGAAAGTATTTATTGACAAACATCCTCTTGAATTCCTCCCTATCTATGGAATCAATTTTCTATTGGGACATTCAATTCATGATCAGTGTCCACCACTAATTAGCTTCCCTGTCAAAATTATAGACATCCAATAAAAATTTCTCTTCTTATGAGAACTAGAGGATGGAGAATATCTTTTCAATGGAGTTAATACATTGTTCCTCATGGAGGGGGTCATAAGATTTACTAAACATGGGAGGCCTTTCCGCATTAAGGATTCTATGGAAACGTGCACTTTTCTTGGAGGAGGGAATTCCACATGATTCAAGTTATTATTCATAACTGGAGTAAGCTGACCAAGTACTGTCATTATGTTTTGATCACTTGTTCTTGTCCTATCAGGCATATCACTAGGGCAATCTTCACATTGTCTATCACATTGATTATTAGAACGAGTTCTTCTATTTCCCGCCATTAACTAATAAAAAGAACATATAATTATAGGTCTTGAATTCTTATATATTGAGCAAAAAAAATAAAAATTGAACATAGAAATAAAACCATGTAAAAGAGAAGTATTTCCTAACTTGTGATTCATTACGTTTAAACATAGGTTATCCTAGATCTATTTATTTACTTAAATTCTTATGGGATCTTTTTTATTTCCTTAATAATGTTTTGAACTAATCATTGGAATTTACCAAAGCATATCCCCCATGGAGTGTCGTACCCCAGAATGAATCATGTCCTATTGTCATGCACTAGTTCCTATTCGAGTCTAGATCAAAGTGGTGTTTTCGGGTTTTACCCCTAGATACATCTATGTAGGTTCACCTCTATCTACTTGTATCCAGAAAGGGATGTATTTTCATGATAAAACACTTACTCATTGCTCACCATAATTTTGGGATTTTTTCTTTTACTTAGTCTCATCATTAGGGTTCTCACTAAGGTGCTCTATTCCAAATCTCCAAAAATAATTAGACAATCCTATGATACCAACTGTAGCGACCCTAGTCTTTTTCACATAAAATTACATGATTTTAAGAATAATTATCATCAGAGTGAAATACAAGGATTCTTCAGTATAGTGTATTGAAAGAATGGGTACATAAAACATAAAACATGGGGCTAAAAACACATCTTTATTTAATCTCCAAAAAAACTCCTAACATCCTTTGAGCCCTTACATCTGCATAGGGTTCCCTATAAAACGCATGAACAAAGGGATGAGATAAAAATACCAGTAAGGTAATGATAATAAGAATACATATTAAGCACATGAGTTAAGATGCATGACATAATGATATCCATATCATGGAACAAATGAAATAATATCATATAAGCATGAGATCATATAAACACGAAATCATATAAATGTATCATAATCATAAAACACATTTTTATTATGACTCAAGGCTAATAGAAAATCTTGTTTCCCATTTTAGTATGGGTCATGGATAACCACCAATCCTGATCCCCATTTTAGTATGAGTCAAGGCTACCTGCCAATCCCATTTCACATCGCATCTCATGTTACTTAACATTACCAAAAGTATTGAAGTGCTATTTGGGTGCACCCATCTCAAAATTCTCCTGAATATTCTTCCCACATAAATAATCATACATAATCAACCATACATAAACATTAGGATACCCATGGAAAGAATTTTGTACCACAATCATGACATATAGCATAACCAAGGAGCGTATCATGAAAGTGTCCATGAAGAAAGGGAATAGAACATAAATAGAAATTAATAATTTAAAATAGTCATATAACTTGGTATGTAGTGTCAAATATAAGTGACAAAATATAAGAAATTTATTTGAGAAACATTTGCTTTAAAACATTTTTTTGTGAGGTTTTAAGAAAAATACTATAGAGTTTTTAAATAATAAAAGAGAAAAATATTTTATATAAAACCTAAATTGAACCAAGATGGTTTTCATAATAAAAATACTGATTTTATGAAGACAATGGTGTCTCAAAATAAAGGATATAGTGCACTTCAAATTGGGTAAAAATTTGGGAAGTTCCCTTAAAACATGTTTGCTTATCAGAAAGTTCTAAGGAGGGAATCATTAAAAAACATGTACCAAAAGAGAGTGATGAAAGGGTCTGAATAAATTAATTCTGTAAAAATAATAGAATTTATCATATGTTCATAAATATATAACACAAATCAATTTTTATATAAATAAAGATAAGGAAGCCTAAAAGAACAAAGGAGGTTCGTATAGAATTCGTTACGGCTTATCGACATGGTGTCGGGTATTCCTAATAGGGATTGATGAGAGAGAAAATGGGTTTATCTTCACTAATAAACCATTAGGGAATTATGGGGGAGGTGAAAAATAATACCCCATTAGTTATTATTACACATTAAAAGTCATAGAACAGATGAAAATCTTGATTAAAAGTGAAATGGAGAGGATCCCTTACCTTAAGTCTAGTGGTGTTCTCCACATGTTATTAATGACCTAAATAAAAAAATAGGTTTATTAATTAATAATTTAATAACCTCATCTATATGTAATGGATTTATTATAACCTTTTTAAGTTTATACATGACCTTTTTAATTGGTTTAGTTGTTCAATTTCATTATTTGGGACAGTTTGTTTTCTTCGTTTTCAAGACTAGTTTACTTATATTCATGTTCGGTTAAACATTTATAATGAATGTGGTTGTACAAAATATAATTTTCATGTTATTAGTGAACATCTAGGATATTAAATGTTTAAAAACAGAATTTTGTTACTTTAATTGAATTTGAACTATTATATATATCTTTAATGACAACCATTTTTTGTTAATCGGTGGGTTTCATTACAAAGAACAAGTTTTGATTTATAACTTACTACCATTTTTACAAAAAGTATTACAGAACCAAAACAAGGATATATCACAAATATAATAATCTTGTTCAACCATAACACGAATTGTTTAATGACCATAATTAATGATAATAATAGATATTGATAAACCGCGATCCTTGAATGTGCTAAATTAACAAATGTCTAACGGTGTTTTCATTTCATTCAAATAAAAGGTTGGTAAATGGGAGAAGATAATGAAGTATCCCATTAGAATAATAGAGTTAAAGTACATGCATGTTATTTTATTTAACATAACATTTGGGTGAATGGAGGTGAGGAAAGAACAATAAAATAAAATAACATAAAATAAATGACAGAGTAAGAAAGGGGAATTTACCTCTTCAGTCTACCTCCTTTGAGAATCTCTTAAGTGGGTAGGTTTTGTATTATAAAGAGACTAGGGGCCGTTGGAAATGGGGTAGAAGCTTGAGGAGAGGTTTGGGTAGAATATTGGAAAGGCACAAGGCATGATAGTAGTGAAGATAAGGGGGAGTGTGGGGGGTTTATAGTGGATGAGAGGAGGGTTTTCATAATATTATAATCTTTAGTTTATTAATTTTTTTATAAGACAAGAAATAGTGAGTATTCCTTGACCTATAATAGTAATAAATTCATGTTAGTTATAACCTAAGGTCATATACATCATCCATGACTCAAGAACGATTCCTAAATTATGTTTTTAGCATTTATTGTGAATTATTGAATTTCACTATTCATAAAAAATTCAAATATTTTAGAAAAAACCCAAAAAATCACCCTAACAATTTTTGACATGTAGAATCCAAAAATTTATTCTATTCTTTGAAAATATTTTTTCTAAATATGATTAATTAAATATTTAATTAAAATCATAATTTATTTTTAAAAACCTCATTTTAAAACATTCAATTACTTATTATAAAATATAGGTACATCATAATTTCACTTGAATATTATTTTAATACTATAATAGGTAAGGTTAATATTCATTAGGGTATATCACTATTCATAAGGGTATATTAATATTCATAAGGGTATGTTACTATTCATCAAAAATTATGTTTTTCTTATCAGACTGCAAATAACTTACTGATCGCAACCGTGTATGTCATATTTTTGAAATTCCAAACACAGAAGTGACAAACATAAGTTTAAAGTTCACATATCACTTAGTAGTTTATTATGTTATGATTTCATGACATAATTGTCATAATGGAATTTCCATTAATAAGACATTGGGTAGTTTCACTCATTACCAACTTTAGTATGGTGGAGTACATATTATACTTATATAAATAGTTTGGGGTGCCCATGCCATGGTGCGCTAAGGAGTACTGACCTTGACATCACTCAAATGATGCTTCCCTGATCACTACCATCATCAAGGATTTTTTGAAGGAGTGTCATACTTGAAACACCTAACATCATATTTCATATTCCATAAAAAAGGCTACCATCACATACAATGAAAATAACACTCAGGATAGGATACTTGAAGGAAAAAATCTGAGTCCCAAAGAAGTATATCTTGAAGGTAGAAGTTATTGAGAGAATTACCAGACATGTACATGGGTTCACATGGTGTGTGACCTTTACTCATATCCAAGGAATTTTATCCCATGTAAATAATATGTAAATACATGTCACACTAAATAGAGTGTCTTAGTCACTAAATACATGCTCATGTTCCTATGGCTTATTATCATGTACATCAATATGTTCATGTGTCGATGTTTTTTTCTGAGTATCCTGAAAGTGTATGATTTTACTATTGTGCCCATGTAATCGGTTTGTCTTCATGTTCCTAGCCATGTCTGTGCTTGTGTATTACCAAATTACTCACAAATATTCTAGCACTGGGTCACACAGAATGTATATTGACATACAGAGCATGTTATATTTATCTTACTTGAAACCCTAGCTACCACATTTATGGTGTTACACTATATATGATCTTAACAACAGAAATCATGTAGTCTTGTTTTTCAATGTTTGAAAAATGTGTTCATCCATCGTTTTTCATGAACTACAATCACTACCACAAATCCCATCATTTCACTACCCAAGATTGAAGAGTAACTCTCCATCCCTTGATTCATATCCACCCCTAGCTGGAAATCAGATTACAATCACCCATGAAAGAGTATGTCATGTATCTATGATCGATCTGGGTCTTGAAACCCATAATAACCAACCAAAATCTGGAAACCATAATGATATATCCCTAAATCTAAAATCCATCCATTATTTATGTAAACCCCATGAATCTAGAAATTCTATCAGACTTAAACCTACCTTGGAAATTTCAAACTGAAAATATCGAAGGCCAACTACTAAAGACATGAAGACTAATGGGGGAAAATCATAGGAAAAAATGTGATGATATTCTTTTTCAGATGAAGTTTTGGTCAATGGTTAATATTTCTGGAAAAAATGGGGTGATATCATAGCATAACAAATTAAATTGGAAACAAAATTTAAATTCATTAAAAAGAATTCATGCAAAGGAAGAGGAATAAATAATAAGTAAAAAAGAGTTTCAAAAATTTATTCCCATCAATAAAATTTCTATGAATATGTAAATAATGATTCCTACCAAGATTGTGTATAGATCATTAGTAAAGATCTTATTCTCTAGTGACGAAGATGATTTTCATTGTTCACTTCTTGCCTCCCAGTCCACCTTGATCTGATGATCACTATTTTTGATCTTGATTCATCAATTAAGAACATTCCCTTATATTCCTCCTAGGATTATCTAAAAACCCTTATAAAAACATCATAACAATGAATTTATAGAGTACATAGTTCGTTTATGTAAATTAATAATAATAAATGATAATTTATTTATTTTAATAAATGCACAGACAAATAGTCACCTCCCTTAAAACATCTCATTTCGACCTACCTCATGTAACACATAGTGTAAAATAATTTTTTTCATCCAACCATGGTCTCATATTTCCAATCCAAGGTCTCTAATAATGGGGAAACCATTTAATCCATAATTATGTGCACACATACATTAAAATGTGTTAATATTTTTACTATTTTAATTATATGGTACTAAGTCACCAAAACATTACTCCAACTCCAATGATAAATCTAGATATATACATAGAAATATGAAATGGGAAAATCTAACAAAATTATATTCATTACATACATCATTATGTGAGTCCAATTATATAACTCTAATTGAGACCAAGAGGTATATTTTGTTGAGAGATACCCTCATATGGGTTGGTGGTATGCTGATACTATATCTTATTTTATGGATGGAAATATGTTTAGTTCATTGGAGAATTAGATAGTGTAGTTTCCTAATTGTTTTAAAGAGTACCCAAATATATTTATTAAGGAGTTTGTGAATATTACCACTTAAAGATTGATCTAGTTTTTGATTTAACTTAAACTGGGTGTTTCTCTAATATTTATGACTCTATATCAGATGCCCTTTTAGAGTTTCAGGAGCTATGGATTCCAATATATTTTATATTTCAGAGATCGTTGAATCTTCCTTGTGTGTTTCCTTGGGGAGATTCAGTCTTATTTTATAAAAATAAAGAGTCTAATATCTAATTATGTGTCAATTGCCATCATTTAAATTAGGTGATATTAAAGAACAATTATCCACTCTAATATAATGGAGAACTATTTTATCAGTGGAATGCATCTAGTTGTTTGATAAAGGTTAGTGTGTAGTATATATATCATCTAATGTGAGTGAAGAATGAGTTTATTCTAAATACTGCTTTCTACTATTGTCATAAACATTATGAGATCATTTTGATATTGTTCAGAGTTAAAAACCTTTCATCCATGTTCATGTGATTGATGAGAATAGTGTTCTATGAGTTTCTAGACTGGTTCATTATTGTCTTTATTAGTGAAATTTGTGTGTTATCAGCATTAGGGAAACAACACATTGAGCATTTGTGATCTATATTGGAGGTTATTTGATTTCAAGAAATATTCATGAAGTTTTCACAGTGTGATTTTTATGGCCCATGAGGTCCATTTATGGGGAATGTTATATCTCAGTAAAAATTAGACTTTGATCATTAAAATATTGAGTTAGTGTTTTCTTGGGTGGCCCCCAAGAATGTTGAGGAGTTTCCATGGTCCTGTTGGTTATTATAGGTGTTTTTTGGACTACTTCTCCCAACTTGCATCCCTGAGAAAGCATTCTCTAGAAAGTAACATCTATTCATGTGGGATTATTATATCCAAAAAACTTTTGAGTATTTTAATAAGAATTAAGTGTTATTGTTCTGTTTCTACCAGAGGAGGATATTTCATTCGAGTTTTACATTGATTCTTCACATATTGGTTTGGGATGCATGATAATAGAGAAAAGGTAGGTTATCTCTTCAAACCAATGATAGTTAAAACCTTAGGAATGTAACTACACCACCTAGCATCATATGATTTTTCGACTGGTATTTGATTTTATTTTTTGGTATAACAATAATATCATTGAACATTTTGTGACCTTCATGGATCAAAAAATTATGAAGTATGTCTTCTTCCAGAATGACTAGAATGTTTAGTTGTGATGATGGGTGAAATTCATATGGAAATATAACTTATATATTTCCTTTATACGTTTTAATGGAAGTATTATTGAATATACCTAAAGCTATAATTCATGTGTTGGTGTTTTGTATGAGTCATTATCCTTATGGGGTGTGATGGAAGAGTTAGTAGGGTTTCACCTTAATATGGGAGAAGGTGATGGTAGAGGTTGTCTCTATCAAAAATGATTAAACTCTTTTATAGTTTCATAGGTGGAATAATCCCAACTTGGGGACCCCAAGGTATAGGTTAGGTCTGATTATGTTGTTTATGGTGATGCTTATAGGGGATGGTTTGATGATAGACAACATCAATTGTTATGCCAGGGAAAACATTTTATTCCATTAGTGATGCATGTGGTGATTCTTTATGAGTTCCGTATATTTCCTTTACACGTATATCTTGGTGTCATTAATTTTTATCAGGATCTGGGAGATTATTTTTAGTTTTCCTGATTGAAGATGTATGTTTAATAGTTTATCTCTTAGTGTTTGGTGTTCCAGAAGCTGAAGAATAAGCATCATATTCGTGATGGATTTCCCCAACCTTTTTGTGTCACATAGTTGAAGTGGGATGGCATTTAGATGTTCTTAATCACTAGTTTACCTGGATCCCAACATGGTTATGATTATATATGGGTGATCATTGATTGTATAATGAATTCATCTCACTTCATAGCAATGAAGGATTAGATCTTAGTGGAGTAGTTTGTCTAGGTAGCATACATGAGATTGAGAGGCTGCATGGGGTTACAAGAATGGTGATATATAATAATTATTCTTATTTTACCTCTAGTGTATGGATATCTATTCATGTAACACCCCAATATTTTATTGTATTTTCATTGAAATAAATGTGAAGTATTTGATAGCTTTATTTACATGCAACCCCGAGTAAAAATGAATCATGGTATAGTAATCCTTTATAACCCATAAATAAAATTGGCAGTAATTAATAGTGATAACCACATGATGGAAAATATATAAAAAGTTTTTATTTACAACAAATCTATTTATTAATACATAATAAATATGTATATGTTTTTATTAAAGTCATTTTATTCACCAAAATGGTTTTTATTAAATATTTAACTCACAAATTATAATTAATTTATACCATTTTTAGAAATTATATATTTTGAAATTAATATATATTTTGAAAAAACCATGTTATTATTATCAAAGGGTGAAAACCTAAGTTTTTTCTAAAAAGATTTATTTTTTAGTGAATATTGAAAACTACTGATTTTTGTAAAACTGTCATTTTTTCATTAAATAAAATAATTATAAAGAACCATAATGTTTTTATTTTGATCATAAATTTATAAAGGTTTCCTTTAATTATTAATAATCTAATTAATTATAGATGAATCAATAGTGTACTTGAATTTGGTATTTGTTTATTTTTTGGCTTAAAAACACTTTTTATAAAAAGAAATATTTGTATACACGCAATATGTTTTTAACGTAATAAATTAAATTAATCTATATTTTTTATGGTTTTAATAAAAAATTTTGATTATATATAAAATAAAATATTGTATCATTCATTTTATCTTTCATTCAAGAAAATGAAAAGAATTATATTCTAATTTATGCCTCAAAATAAAAATTTTAAAATATTAGTTTTCATTGCATTTTTCACGCTTATTTAAAATTTAATTCTTCCACATATATAAATTCAATCTTGTAAAGTTAATTCTATATTATAAATAAATTTAATTAAAAAAATAATTGTTTCAATCAAATTTTTGTTCATAATGAATAGTAAAAACACTAAAAAATTTGTTATCCTTGCTAATGTTAAAACGTGTATACTTTGGTGTTAAAACAAGAGATAAGAGTAGGAATGCCTCCTAAACTATTATAATTGTTATTATTTGATGATATTTTTAAATTATATTTCCCTATATTTTATTTTAAGTCCATTTAGATCCACCAGAACATGACAGTAACATTATATTATAGAAAGCTTTTAATAATTCCATATGTGTCCCTCCCCTCACTTATAAAAGGGGATCTATTCTCTTCCCTTATTCACATTATTGGTGCCACTGTCTCTGAAAATACCAACTTCAAAACCATAATTTTTTACTTCCCCTAATCATTGACCCCATTTTATTCTCCTAATACTTATCTTCTTAGGATTAAAATGTACTTTAAAGAAGGTCTTTCAAATAAGAGATATAAATCATAACCAATCTCTTTCAATTTTATTTCCTCCTCCGCCATCTCTAAAACTATTATGTATATAATACAATATTTATCCTATGTTATCAATATACATATATTTTATTATCACAATGGAAAAAAAATTCACACCTCTTCTCTATAAAATTTTAAATGAAAGTATTTCTCATGCATACGTGTGGAAAATTGCCTCCACATAATGATATGATTTTTTTCACAACCATCATTCATGGAAGGTTATTATGATAGAATTGATGAATATATATGATTATTATTATATAATAATGATCCATTAAATATTAATTATTATTTATCTTTCTTTCATTTCATCTGTCGAAAATTGGAAGACATAACTCATTTGTGCATAAAGAATATCACCTCTATGATGTGATGTAATTTATTTTTCATTAAAAATTTATAATAATGATTAAAAAAGTGTTCATAATTATTAAATAACATAATAATTATATTATTATGATTCTATATATGATTTTACCATGATCCAATCTCAATGTAAAAAACTATAAAACTAAAACATGCGTGAAAAATATGAAATAGATAACAGCAAAAAATGTAGATTTTGATGAATAATTTTTAATAAATTGGTGTTCACATTATATAAGTGGACCACATATGGTATTATAGTTTTTAATATTGTTATTTTATAGAATTATAATAAATTTTACTTTATTATATAGTATTTTTAGTGCTTACAAATAAATTCATACTTGCATTAATGGTTTTTCGTTATAGTCTCACTTTTTATTGTTATAGTTTAGGCTGAAATTCATGAACATGAAGTTAAATAATTTATCTCTCAAAAATATTATGTATTTTTAGATCCTATTATTTTCTAAAGATGTGAATTTTTTCCATTCATTCCACTATTTATGTACTCAATAGGCTAAAAATGATTTTAAGGGAAACTAACTTTAATTCTCTCTTCTATCAGAAATCTTTTCCATCCATATCCATTTTTTATTTAAAAAAATTAAAGAATAATTCATAAATTTCCTAATGATATTATAAATTAATTTTTACATGCATTTTAATTTCATTAAAAAATTTAAATGAATCTTCATGAAATTTTCCAAATGCATTAATTTTTACTTTTACTGAAAATATTAAAGGAATATATATTTTCACGTACAGCACATGAATGTATTTTACCACTATCATAACCAATATTTTCATAGAATATTCCTCTATAGGATTGAAAGGAAATTTTCAATGAAAATATTTTCCTTGATATTTTAGAAAATTTATATTTTAAATTAGTGATTTAAAAATTAAAATGGTATTTTCCTTATGAAATATTCCAGTGATATTTGAAATTTATTTCCACTTATAACAACCTCCTTAGATGTTTCTTAATACTTACTAGATATATGATCAATTTTTACCTTCTTATTCCTTATTTGGAAGGTTAATTTTAATACTAATTAAATATTGATGAATCCCGTTTTCTTTTCCATGAGTTATGATTTGATGTAATGAAAAATATATACATAGTCTTGTGGAATACATATGAACCGATTATGATTATGGAATGAGTGGGAATAATAAATAATTATAATTCATTGGGTATAGATTAATATTTAATGATATAAAAGGGTGCATGGTAGTCATCCTAATCACAAAAGAGGGTACATTAGAGGTTATCCTATTCCAAAAAGTGGGTACTCGTGATGTTATCCCAATTTTGAAGTTGGTACATCGGTGGTCAGCCTAATACTAAATTTTGATGTATTCCATTGATTTTAGGCTAGACATGAGATATCATTGATTATTATTATTTTATGCATTATGAAACTCTTTTATGAGATGATCTTATGCCAAAGTTATCCTCTCATGGATTATGATCTCTGATTCCTTTAGGATTCTTGTATTTTGAACTACCAAGATATATTCCATATATCATTATTATATGAATTGTTAGTTATGAATTTAAAATTTTAATCTCATGTTATTATACCATTATTCTCATAAAATTATTATATATTTCCTTTAATTGATATATCCCTTTTTTACCCTTACTAAGCCTCTAATTTCACCCTTTCTTTTGTTTCCTTTTCCCCATGATGTTAAGAAAGGTTTTACGTACGACATATCTAAGAATGGTTCCAATTATGAAGCACTATGTGTGAGATTATGTACATGTTTTATGAAAAATATTCTTATGTATCTGAGTTTCCAAAGACCTTAATCCTTTCTGATTTCATCATATATTGTATTGTTAGGTAATGAATATTCATTCAAAATGAAGTAATATTTAGGTATATAATGTTTGGGTTGCCTCTATTAGTATCAAAGAAATGTTTAGTTATTTCTGGAAACTATAATGAGAAAAAATTAGTGAGTAACCAAAGTATAAGCCTATATATAGCTGAAAACAAAATTTTATGGTAAGAAGTGTGGTTTTTATTGAAAATTAATGTAACACCCCGAAATTTTATGAAAAATATTCTTTTTTAATTTCATTAATGTCTTATGTTGTACGCTACACCAAAAGAAGCTTTCACAACACGCATCTTTGACTTGCCTTCCATTACACGCAATCGCGACCTTCCTCGATAGCGTGTGTAGTACGCAATACCGAGTTTCACTAAACAACGATATGCTATTAAAATATTATTAAAACTAGCCGTTATGAATAGTGATAACCACTTTTTTAAATTTTGTAAATTTTATTTCATCAAAATGGACTTCATTTTTGGATTTGTAATATCGAAATCAGCTTAGGGTGAAATTTTGGTACTTTTCGGATAACTTTTATTTTCTGATGAATAGTGAAAATGACTAAATTTTAATTAAAAAAAACTTTTTTAATCGAAATAATTAATAGTGATAAATTGTTAATTTGAGTGGTTTTAAAGCATATTTAGAATATATTTTCACAATTCAATACAATGTTGGTCATTGGATGTAATTTCACATTTAAACCAGACATAAACAGGTGTCAATCTTTTGATAGTTATTAACTCTTAAGAACACGCTATTTGTTTTGACGACGAGAATTAATTTTTAAATTAATTAACGCAACTTCTATATTTTGAATTTGGTAAAAAAGAAATTATTTTTGAGTTCATAATATCAAATATAGCTTAGGCCTAATTTTTGGTATTTTTCTGAAAACTTTCAATTTTTGATGAATAGTGAAACCACTAAGTGGTAGTTAAAAAAACTGAATTTTTCATAAAACATAATTTTACCGCTTCTGTGAGTGGAATTTCAAAAATCCGAGAGACACGGTTGATGTCAGTAAGTAAAATGTGGTTCAATGAGATGAAAATAATTTTTGGTGAATAGTAACTTTTTACTTTTATTTACCACGGTTAAAAGTAAATAGGGTAATTAAGGGTAAAAATGATATTATTATTACCCTAACACATGTCCTAATTCTATTGGATAAGTGTAATTCGACCAAAAACAAGCTTAGAAATAAAATATGACCATTTAGGCCCACTTGGATTAGATTAGGACATTTATTATTATTTAATTCAAAGAAGAGTTAAAAGAGTTAAAATCAATGTTTATTTACTTAAACATTTTTAATATAAGGTTATACATAAGATAAATTCGATTGTAAATATTCATTAGAAAGAAAAAAAGATTTCATACATAATGGTATTTTATTTGTAATTTTTAGACATTAAATAATTTAATTTATTTATGACACAACGATGATGCAGTAATTATCTTATTAATGAAATATTTACATAATTGATGTTATAAATACCCAAATAAATATAATTTGATACTTTTTATGAATTCCACTAATTTAATAGGTTAATATGACATGTTATTATTGATTTAATTAACTTTTTTCGAACTTATCATTCTGTTATGATTTTCACAAAAATCAATTACTAAATAGTGTCAAAATTGACATAAAATAGTTTTTAAAACAAATATTATATTATTAATTGTTATTTTATTCCTTAAAATCTAAGGTTAGGAAAAATGACTTAGATAAGGTTATATATATTAATAAGAAACAATTTGGGGTTCTTTTGGCTTCTTATCGTACGTTTATTAACCTTATAGTGTAAGAGCACAAGAAGACACGGTAAAAGTAAAATTATTTAACTTAATGTTAAATCTAAATGATAAGGTTAAAATAAGAACCTAAACTTGTCTAAATTCTATTCGATGAGAGGAGTTCGACCCATCACCACCTTAGCCTCGAAATAAATCAATTTGGATCTATTTAATACCGAACAAGACTTTATAATAAAATAATATTTTTAGTTTTTCAAAAGGAGCCCCACTCCTCCCTTATAAAAGGGCACCTCCTCCCTCTCTTCCTCACACAACTTTGAGCCTTCAAGCTTGGCCAACCTCGGACAAATTATCTTCTGCACTTCCCAAGAAACATCTTAGAGGTTCTGGTCTTCCTCAAAGACCAATTATAGTTCCCTAAGAGGAGGTCTCAAAAAGGCGCTTCAAAGAAGAGGTAATTATTATTACCGATTCTTTCACCTTTATTTCTTATTCCAATTCTTCTTCTTAGGTTGTTTCATTATGAATTAATAACATCAGTATCAATCATATACTGATATGTTATTATAAGTATGAAACAATCCTATTTCACCATCTATCCATCCCACGGAAAACGAAATCATCGCGCGTGCGTACGTATGGAATACCGTCTCCACGCCGTGGTGTAATCTGTTTTTCCACCAACACCTAACATGGATGGGTATTATGGTGTAATTAATAACTATACATAATTATTATAACATCATAATGATTCTGATATATTTTATCATTCACTCCAATTCAATTCAATAATTATATAAATGATATCATCGCTCGTGCGTACGTACGGACTACCGTCTCCACGACGCGATGAGATTCATTCTCCATGTTAACAATTTAAGAATGATTATAAAGTATATATAAGCAATAATAATGAAATATATGACATTATAAAGCTACTGGATTTATGTGTATATGTATGTATGTCATCTACTTAATTCCACTCAATTCAATAAGGAAACGAAAACAGCGTTCATGCGTACGTACGGCCTACCGTCTCCATGAATGGTGTATTTCTTTCCATTTACTAATTTATTATATATATGTATATTCTGAATATATATTATATATAAATCATGTTTTATATTCTGGAATTAAGTAATTATGATCTAATCCATCATATGAATAACTACAAGTTAAAACACGAACGACAAATGAGACGATTTTACCCAAAATGCTACTTTAACATGAATTTACAAAAGAACGGGTAATATAAAGCCTTAAGTGAACCATATATGATATAATAACAATAAATATGATTCTTTAGTAAGTCAATGACATTATTTAAATCATTATACAGGAGTTTCGGACACTTATGAAGCAAATCGGACCTAAGGTAAGGAAAATATCACAATCTCATTTTTATCCGAGATTGTTTATACTTTGAAATTTACTGGGGTGTATTTTATCATCCACATACATGTTTCCTAGATTTGTAATATTATTTCCATCCACCTACAATTTTTTAAATCCAATTTTATCCTTCAGTGAGTTTTTAGTAAAAGATATGAAAGGAATCTTTTGTCATTTTTTGTAAAAGGTACTTTTTGACTTTTCCGACAAAAGTACGAGAAGAATGTTTTTTTAACTTATACAACATGAATGGATTTTTAAAACATTATTTCCAAGAAGCTTCCTTTACACGTTTTCATGTTTATTTTTAATCAAATTCTCTTAGTTTAGAATTTTATGACATGTTAAGAAATGAAAAGTGTTTTTGAAGAAGAAAGGATATTTTCCTCAAGAATGGAGTTCAAGTTTTTAATCAAAATTATTTTCCATCTAAGATAATAAAGGGTACTGTTTTTATCCCTATTATTACATGGATTTGATTATGTTGTGATGGATATATTTTTATGAATTCCTTTATCCTATATGAATTGTTTTATGATGTCATGATGTTTGAGATTCTCATTTTTATTACATGTCTTATGCAATGATGTATGATTTAAGATTTTGTGGCACACATAAGAATGGTATCATTATGAGATGGGTGGGACCTATATCTCCCTCCAATGCATTGGGTAATGATTTTATATCTCATGAGATAGACATGGCTGGAATGGTAGGTTATACCGGTTCAGTGAAACAGGACTGAAATGAGGGTGACTCGGTTCAAAAAGGGACATTGTCCACTAAGATAGTCTTGGAAATGAGTCTTGACTAACAAGAAATGATTCTATATGATTATGTGTGTATGCCACAAAGATTCATGTTTTCAGTTATGATTATTGGGATTTAATTTCACTACTATGATTTATCCCATGTTATGAAATTATTCTCTCTTTTGCAAGTTAATATTTCCAAAAGTTATGTTCTTATGAATATGATGTGATTGATTTTTCTTTTGTTTACCCTTACTGAGCATTTGAGATCACCCATTTATGTTTTCTTTTCCCCAGGATATAAAGAAAGGTTTTAGGTTAAAAAAAGGGAAGATCTTTATGGGAGATATTGAAGATCTTTCACCACGATTAGAAGATTATGTTCTGAGTTTCCAAAGACACTAAACTATTACGATCCTTGTGTGTGTGTTTTTTTGTTATGTACTAAGTATTCCGCAAAAGTAATGTAATGTTCATGTACGTCAGGATTCGGGTTTCTACAGTTGGTATCAGAGGAAAGGTTTAGTCAACCTTTGGAAACCAGGATGCGAAAGCGTTAGTGAGATCCCTAGAGATATTTCTAAGGTATGTCTAGGGATGTCCCTAAGGATAAGTATACATATAAGATACAGTCCTAGAACTATGGTAACGATCATAGAATTTAACCTAATAAATTAGATATTGAGGATACTCCCCCTTTATAATGTTGTTTTCTCTAGCATGATTTTTTCCTCTCACACTATTCTTTTTTGGGTTGTAGAAAATGGTTGGAAACAAGATGATTCACGATAATGGAGGATATGATGGACAATGGAATGATATTCTTCATAATGAAATGGGATTTGGAAGTCCAAACATCATTATTATGCGGAATCAACAATCTCATAATATGATCAATAAAGTAAAATTTGGTAAGTTTCCTGACTCGGCTAATAAGAGAAAGATGGAGTTTCATGATGATCATAGAGGAAAGAAAGTTCAATTTCCCCTATGTAAATCATGTGGGAAGAGGCATCAAGGAGAATGTTTCAAAGGAACTGGAAGATGATTTGGGAGTGGAAAAGAAGGACACAAAGCAAGTAAGTGCAAAGGAAAAGGTTCAGTTAACAACATGGATGAGGATAATGGTATTGCTACGACATCAACAATGGTTAAATGTTTAAAATGTGGAATGTACGGGCATTATGCAAACCAATTCCCTAAGGGAAATTCTCCTGAAGATAATCAGTATGGTCGTATGGGAAGTATTTATGTTGATGATGATGAAGAGACTACAAATGATATGTGAGATGAAAGAATTGTTGAGGCTCGGTTAATGGTTTAAGAAGGTAGTGGAATGATTACATGTTAATCAAGTGTAATGTTGTATAAGTAATCTCATGGTACTGTGGAATAAAGAGACATCTAAGGATTGTTACACTATTGTATTTCCGATGTTTTTAAAGTGTATGATTAATGGTACTAGTAACCATGAAATGTTATTCAGATATTTTTTTTGGAAAGTAGATGATATGTGCATAATGAAGGAATAATAAGATAATGAGGTGTTTGACAGTATTCATGAGCTCATGATTGATATAAGGACTAAGTGATATCATGGTTTGAGTATATAGAATTTTGAGGATTTTGGTATGTGGAAAGTGTTAACTTTTAACTGCATTCATGTTTTCACTAAAGTTCAATGGGTATTCATTCTTCAAGAGAATACATGATTAAGGTATTCACATGTTTGTAATTTGACCAACAAGATATATCTTATGATGTATGGGGAATAAATGATCGCATTCACATGATTGTTCTGTGACATTTCAAGTAATCATTTTCTTTATACTATGAGCTTGGACCGAAGTATTTTAGATAAGCCTAAAGATTAGAATGGATTATGTTGGACATAAGTTAGGATAAAACATTTTTTCGATATTATTGATGGGATGTTATAGTAATATAGCTTTAGAAAAAGGATAACCTGCAGGACGAGCGACAACCCATCTCGTCGGACAAGGCTGTGGGAATCGAACCCACAACCGAAGTGCGACTGGCCTTTATCGCCTACCACTGGCCTACAGGAAGTCCCTGTTTAGTAGAAACTAGTTTTATTATATTAAGAAGTATGATATATGAAGTATAAGTCCATTTTAGGTACCATATATGATTAATCACACTATAGAATGACTTATGTAAATTTAATAACTTTTGCTAACCTTTTGTTTGAGACAGATGGAATGACCCGTCATTCTATCACATGATCTGCTAACAATTCACGAATAACAAATTCAACTTCATTTATTTAAGAGATGAAGTGGAAATTGTTCAAGGCACGAACAACAGTGAGATTGTACAAAAATAAAGTAAGTATTTATTCTAATTCAAATTCTTCAACTTTAGGGAAACGATCTTGAAAACCAAAAAAGTTGTCCTAGTGCTCTTATATCTGATTAATCAGATGGTACCTTAGATCGTCACAAATTTATGGATTTGTGATTGTTGGCTTTTCCATAGCCATTTTCTCTACCACTCTCCATCAGAACATGATGGTTAGATTTTTCTTCCATATCCATATTTTCACCTAGGTGGAAACCCAGTGATTAGTTTATTTGGGTAACCGTTACATTTCATACATTTGTTTTTAAAGATTGGTTTTGGTATTCCTTTTTACGATTTGGGTTTCTATTAAAGAATCTTTCGAATAGTAAACCATTTATAACCCCAACGAATTTCGAGGGCGAAATTCATTTTAAGGGGGGTAGAATGCAACACCCCGAAATTTTATGAAAAATATTCTTTTTAATTTCATTAATTTCTTGTGTTGTACGCTACACCAAAAGAAGCTTTCACAACACGCATCTTTGACTTGCCTTCCATTACACGCAATCGCGACCTTCCTCGATAGCGTGTGTAGTACGCAATACCGAGTTTCAATAAACAAGGATATGCTATTAAAATATTATTAAAACTAGCCATTATGAATAGTAATAACCACTTTTTGAAATTTTTTAATTTTTATTTTATATAAATGGACTTTATTTTTGGATTCGTAATATCGAAATTAGCTTAGGGTGAAATTTTGGTACTTTTCGGATAACTTTTATTTTCTAATGAATAGTGAAAATTAATAAATTTTAATTAAAAAAAACTTTTTTAATCGAAATAATTAATAGTGATAAATTGTTAATTTTAGTGTTTTAAAGTATATTTAGAATATATTTTTACAATTTAATACAATGTTGGTCATTGGATGTAATTTCACATTTAAACCAGACATAAACAAGTGTCAATCTTTTGATAGTTATTAACTCTTAAGAACACGCTATTTGTTTTGACGACGAGAATTAATTTTTAAATTAATTAATGCAACTGATAAATTTTGAATTTGGGAAAATAGAAATCATTTTTGAGTTCATAATATCAAATATAGCTTATGTAGAGACCCGTATCCTGACGTACATGGACATTACATTACTTTTGCGGAATACTTAGTACATAACAAAAACACACACACAAGGATCGTAATAGTTTAGTGTCTTTGGAAACTCGGAATAAAATCTTTTATCGTGGTGAAAGATCTTCAACATCTCCCATAAAGATCTTCCTTTTTTTTATACCTAAAACCTTTCTTTATATCCTGGGGAAAAGAAAACATAAAAGGGTGAGCTCAAATGCTCAGTAAGGGTAAACAGAAGAAATTTCAATCACATAATTTTCATAAGAACATAACATTTTTGGAAATCTTAACCTGCAAAAGAGAGCATAATTTCATAACATGGGATAAATCATAGTAGTAAAAATGAAACCATAACTTAAAACATTACTCATTGTGGCATACACACATAATCATAGAGAATCATTTCTTGTTAGTCAAGACTCATTGCCAAGACTATCTTAGTGGACAAAGTCCCTTTCTGAATCGAGTAATCCTCGTTTCAGTCCTGTTTCACTGAACCGGTATAACCTACCATTCCAGCCATGTCTATCTCATGAGATATGAAATCTTTACCCAATGAATTGGAGGGAGATATAGGTCTCACCCATCTCTTAATGAATCCTTTCTTATGTGTGCCACAAAATCATAAATCATACATCATTGCATAACCCATGTAATAAAAATGGGATTCTTAAACAACATGACATCATAAAACCATTCATATAAGATAAAGGAATTCATAAACATAATTCCATCACAACATAGTCAAATCAATGTAAAAATATGGATAGAAACAGAACCCTTTATTATCTTAGATGGAAAATAATTTTGATAAAACACTTGAAATGAATTCTTGAGGAAAATATCCTTTCTTCTTCAAAATCAATTTCTTTTCACAAAACATCATACAATTTTAAAAGAAAGAGATTTTATTAAAAATAGTCATGAAATATTTTGGAGGAAGGTTCATGAAAATAAGGCTTTATAAAACCGTAAAAATCCGTTCATGCCGTTTAAGTTAAAAAAAAACATTCTTCGTACTTTTGTCGGAAAAGTCAAAAAGTACCTCGTATGAAAAAGCGACAAAAGATTCCTTTCATATTCTTTACTAAAAACTCACCGAAGAGTAAAATTGGATTTAAACTATTGTAAGTGGATGGAAACAATATTACATATTGAGGGAACATGGATGTGGATGATAAAATACACCCCAGTAAATACTTACGAATAAACAATCTCGGATAAAAATGAGATTGTGATATTTCCCTTACCTTAGGTCCGATTTGCTTTGTTCGTGTCCAAAGCTCCTGTATAATGGTTTAAATAATGTTATTGACTTATTACAGAATCATATTCATTGTTATGATATCATATATGGTTCACTTATGACATTATATTACCCGTTCTTTTGTAAATTCCATGTTAAAGAAGCGTTTTGGGTAAAATCGTTTCATTTATCGTAGGTGTTTTGCCTTGTTGTTCTTGACATCATTATTACTTATATCATGATTTACTTACTTCCAGAATATAAAATATGATTTATATATCATATATATTCAGTATATATATATATAATAGGTAGATAAATAAAATGAAAAACACTGTTCATGGAGACGGTAGTCCGTACGTACGCATGAACGCTGTTTTCCTTTCCTTATTGTCTTGAAATGGAAGTAAGTAGATGACATACATAGGTATATATATACATAAATCCAGTAGCTTTATAATGTCATATATTTCATTATTATTTCTTATATATACATTATAATCATTCTTAAATGGTTAACATGGAGAATGAATCTCATCGCGTCGTGGAGACGGTATTCCGTACGTACGCACGAGCGATGATATCATTTATATAAATATTGAATTGAATTGGAGTGGATGATACAATATATCAGAATCAATATGATGTTGTAATAACTATTTATAGTTATTCTTTACACCATTATACCCATCCATGTAAGGTGGTGGTGGAAAATAGATTACACCACGGCGTGGAGACGGTATTCCGTACGTACGCACGCGCGGTGATTTCTTTTTCCGTAGGATGGATAGATGGTGAAATAAGGTTGTTTCATACTTATAATAACATATCAGTATATGAGTGATACTGATGTTATTACTTCATAATG
Organism: Viscum album; assembly: GCA_963277665.1. NCBI lineage: Eukaryota > Viridiplantae > Streptophyta > Magnoliopsida > Santalales > Viscaceae > Viscum > Viscum album. The sequence continues at coordinate 811,482,980 of OY728159.1, forward strand.
AAACAACCTAAGAAGAAGAAGTGGAAGAAGAAATAAAGATGAAAGAATTGGTAACGGTAATTACCTCTTCTTTGAAGCGCCTTTTGGAGACCTCCTCTTAGGGAACTAAAATTGGTCTTTGAGTAAGACCAGAACCTCTAGGAGATTTCTAGGGAAGTGGAGAAGGGATTTTGGCAGGGTTTGGCCGAGCGTGAGTGCTCAAATTGGTGTGAGGAGGAGGGGGAGGAGGTGTCCTTTTATAAGGGAGGAGAGGGGCACCTTAGGAATTCTTAAAAATATTAATTTATAATAAACCTAACCCCACTTAAAAACCTCCAAAAATAACTCATATTCGAAGATTAGATGAGATAGGGTTGTAATCTCATCAACCAATTAAATTTAGACATGTTTGGATATTATTTTAAACCTTATCAATTAGATTTAACTCTAAGTTAAATAATTTAACTTTTACCGTGTCTTTTTGTTTTCTTTCACTATATGGTTAATAAACTTACTATAACATGCCAAACGAACCCCAAATTGTTTATTATTAATATATATATCCTTATATAAGTCATTTGGCCGAACCTTAGATTTTTAGGAATAAAATAACAATTAATAATATAATATTTGATTTAAAAACTATTTTGTGTCAATTTTGACACTATTTGATATATGATTTTTGTGAAAGTCATAACAGAATTATATGTTCGAACCATGTTTATTAAATCAACATTAATATATCATAGTAACCTAGAAAATTAGTGGAATTCATAAAAAGTCTCAAATTACATTTATTTTGGTGTTTATAACATCAATTATGTCAATATTTCATTAACAAGATAATTACTGCATCATCTTTGTGTCATAAATAAATTAATTTATTTGATGTCTAAAAATTACAAATAAAATACCATCATGTAGTAAATCTTTTTAGCTTTCTAATGAATATTTACAATCGAATTTATCTTATGTATAACCCCATATTATAAATGATGTACTTATTAAACTTTGATTTTAACTATTTTAACCATTCTTTAAATAAATTAATAATAAATGTCCTAATCTAATCCAAGTGGGCCGAAATGGTCATATTTTATTCCTAAGTTTGTTTTTGGTCGAATTACACTTGTCCAATAGAATTAGGACATGTGTTAGGGTAATAGTAATATCATATTTACCCTTAGTTACCCTATTTACTATTAACCGTGGTAAAAAAAAGTAAAAAGTTACTATTCACCAAAAAATTAATTTCATCTCATTGAACCACATTTTAGTCCTTGATATTAACCGTGTCTCTCGGATTTTCGAAATTCCATTCACAGAAGCGGTAAAATTAAGTTTTATGCAAAATTCAGTTTTTAACCTACCACTTAGTGGTTTCACTATTCATCAAAAATTGAAAGTTTTCAGAAAAAAGCCAAAATTTCATCCTAAGCTATATTTCATATTCCAAATTCAAAAATGAAGTCTATTTTACCAAATTCATAACATAAAAGTTGCATTAATTAATTTTATAATTAAATCCCGCTGTTAAAACAAATAGCGTGTTTTTAAGAAACAATATCTATCAAAAGATTGACACTTGTTTATGTCTAGTTTAAATGTGAAACTACATCCAATGACCAACATTGTATTAAATTGTAAAAATATATTCTAAATATACTTTAAAACCACTCAAATTAATGATTTATCACTATTAATTATTTCGATTAAAAAATTTGTTTTTAATTATAATTTAGTAATTTTCACTATTCATCAGAATATGAAAGTTATCCGAAAAGTACCAAAATTTCACCTTAGGCTAAATTCGATACTCTGAATCCAAAAATAAAGTTCATTTTGAAAAATAAGATTTACTGGATTTCAAAAAGTGGTTATTACTATTCATAACGGCTAGTTTTAATAATATTTTTATAGCATATCGTTGTTTAGTGAAACTCGGTATTGCGTACTACACACGCTATCGAGGAAGGTCGCGATTGCGTGTAATGCAAGTCAAGTCAAGGATGTGTGTTGTGCAAGCTCCTTTTGGTGTAGCGTACAACACAAGACATTAATAAAATTAAAAAGAATATTTTTTTATAAAATCTTGGGCTGTTACATTCTACCCCCCTTAAAATGAATTTCGCCCTCGAAATTCGTCGGGGTTATAAATGGTTTACTATTTGAAAGTTTCTTTAATAGAAACCCACATCGTAAAAGGGAATACCAAAACTTGGCTTTAAAAACTAAAGTATGAAATGTAACGATTACCCAAATAAACTAATCACTGGGTTTCCACATAGGTGAAAATATGGATATGGAAGAGAAATCTAACCATCATGTTCTGATGGAGAGTGGTAGAGAACATGGCTATGGAAAATCCAGTAATCACAAATCCATAAATTTGTGACGATCTAAGGTACCATCTGATTCATCAGGTATAAGATCACTAGGACAACATTTTTGGTTTTCAAGATCATTTCCCTAAAGTTGAAAATTTGAATTAGAATAAATACTTACTTTATTTTGATACAATATCACTGTTGTTCGTGCCTTGAACAATTTCCACTTCATCTCTTAAATAAATGAAGTTGAATTTGTTATTCGTGAAGTGTTAGCAGATCATGTGATAGAATGACGGGTCATTCCATCTGTCTCAAACAAAAGGTAAGCAAAAGTTATTAAATATACATAAGTCATTCTATAGTGAGATTAATCATATATAGTTCCTAAAATGGACTTATACTTCATATATCATACTGCTTAATATAATAAAACTAGTTTCTACTAAACAGGGACTTCCTGTAGGCCAGTGGTAGGCGATAAAGGCTAGTTGCACTTCGGTTGTGGGTTCGATTCCTACAGCCTTGTCCGAAGCGATGGGCTGTCGCCCGTCCTGCAGGTTGTCCTTTTTCTAAAACTACGTCACTATAACATCCCATCAATAATATCGAAAATCTTCTATCCTTAAACAATACTAACTTATGTCCAACATAATCCAGTCTAATCTTTAGGCTTATACATAATACTGCAGTCCACTCTCATAATATAGTGAAAACGATTACCAGAGATTTAATACTGTCGTTGATCCCCACATATCATAAGATATGTCTTGTTGGTCACATTCCAAACATTCAAAGTCCTTAATCGTGTATTCTCTTGAATACCTTAGTGAAAACATGAGTGCAGTTAAAAGTTAACACTTTCCACATACCAAAATCCTCAAAATTCTATATACTCAAACCATGATATCACTTAGTCCTTATATCAATCATGAGCTCATGAATACTATCAAACATTTAATTTTCTCCGCATATCATCTACATTCCAATAATATCTGAATAACCTTTCATGGATACTGGTAACATTAATCATACACTTTCAAAACACAAGGAAAGACAACAGTGTAACAATCCATAGATGTCTCTTTATTCCAAAATTACACATGATAAACATGTAATCATTCCACTAAATTCTCAAACCATTGACCGAGCTTCAAAAATTCTTTCATCTCACATATCATTTGTAGTCTCTTCATCATCATCCACATAAATACTACCCATATGACCATACTGATTCTCTTCATGAGTCTTTCCCTTAGGGCATTTGTTTGCATAATGCCCATACATTCCACATTTAAAACACTTAACCATTTTTGATGTCGTAGCAATACCATTATCCTCATCCATGGTGTTAACTGACCCTTTTCCTATGCACTTACTTGCTTTGTGTCCTTCTTTTCCACATCCAAAGCATCTTCCAGTTCCCTTGAAACATTCTCCTTGATGCCTCTTCCCACATGATTTACATAGGGGAAATTGAACTTTCTTTCCTCTATGATCATCATGAAACTCCATCTTTCTCTTATTAGTCGAGTCAGGAAACTTACCAAATTTTACTTTATTGATCATGTTGTGAGATTGCTGATTCGGCATAATAATGATGTTTGGACATCCAAATCCCATTTCATTTGGTTGCTCATGAAGAATATCATTCCATTGTCCATCATATCCTCTATTATTGTGAATCATCTTGTTTCCAGCCATTTTCTAAAACCCAAATAGAATAGTGTTAGATGCAAAAATCATAATAAAGGGGGAGTAACTTAAATATCTATCATCTTTGGTTTAATCTAATATCGTTACCATAGTTCTAGGACTATATCCTATACGTATACTTATCCTTAGGGGAATCCCTAGACATACCTTAGAAATATCTCTAGGGATCTCACTAACGTTTTCGCATCCTAGTTTTCAAAGGTTGACTAAACCTTTCCTCTGATACCAACTGTAGAGACCCGTATCCTGACGTACATGGACATTACATTACTTTTGCGGAATACTTAGTACATAACAAAAACACACACACAAGGATCGTAATAGTTTAGTGTCTTTGGAAACTCGGAATAAAATCTTCTAATCGTGGTGAAAGATCTTCAACATCTCCCATAAAGATCTTCCTTTTTTTTATACCTAAAACCTTTCTTTATATCCTGGGGAAAAGAAAACATAAAAGGGTGAGCTCAAATGCTCAGTAAGGGTAAACAGAAGAAATTTCAATCACATAATTTTCATAAGAACATAACATTTTTGGAAATCTTAACCTGCAAAAGAGAGCATAATTTCATAACATGGGATAAATCATAGTAGTAAAAATGAAACCATAACTTAAAACATTACTCATTGTGGCATACACACATAATCATAGAGAATCATTTCTTGTTAGTCAAGACTCATTGCCAAGACTATCTTAGTGGACAAAGTCCCTTTCTGAATCGAGTAATCCTCGTTTCAGTCCTGTTTCACTGAACCGGTATAACCTACCATTCCAGCCATGTCTATCTCATGAGATATGAAATCTTTACCCAATGAATTGGAGGGAGATATAGGTCCCACCCATCTCTTAATGAATCCTTTCTTATATGTGCCACAAAATCATAAATCATACATCATTGCATAACCCATGTAATAAAAATGGGATTCATAAACAACATGACATCATAAAACCATTCATATAAGATAAAGGAATTCATAAACATAATTCCATCACAACATAGTCAAATCAATGTAAAAATATGGATAGAAACAGAACCCTTTATTATCTTAGATGGAAAATAATTTTGATAAAACACTTGAAATGAATTCTTGAGGAAAATATCCTTTCTTCTTCAAAATCAATTTCTTTTCACAAAACATCATACAATTTTAAAAGAAAGAGATTTTATTAAAAATAGTCATGAAATATTTTGGAGGAAGGTTCATGAAAATAAGGCTTTATAAAACCGTAAAAATCCGTTCATGCCGTTTAAGTTAAAAAAAAAACATTCTTCGTACTTTTGTCGGAAAAGTCAAAAAGTACCTCGTATGAAAAAGCGACAAAAGATTCCTTTCATATTCTTTACTAAAAACTCACCGAAGAGTAAAATTGGATTTAAACTATTGTAAGTGGATGGAAACAATATTACATATTGAAGGAACATGGATGTGGATGATAAAATACACCCCAGTAAATACTTACGAATAAACAATCTCGGATAAAAATGAGATTGTGATATTTCCCTTACCTTAGGTCCGATTTGCTTTGTTCGTGTCCGAAGCTCCTGTATAATGGTTTAAATAATGTTATTGACTTATTACAGAATCATATTCATTGTTATGATATCATATATGGTTCACTTATGACATTATATTACCCGTTCTTTTGTAAATTCCATGTTAAAGAAGCGTTTTGGGTAAAATCGTTTCATTTATCGTAGGTGTTTTGCCTTGTTGTTCTTGACATCATTATTACTTATATCATGATTTACTTACTTCCAGAATATAAAATATGATTTATATATCATATATATTCAGTATATATATATATATATAATAGGTAGATAAATAAAATGAAAAACACCGTTCATGGAGACGGTAGTCCGTACGTACGCATGAACGCTGTTTTCCTTTCCTTATTGTCTTGAAATGGAAGTAAGTAGATGACATACATAGGTATATATATACATAAATCCAGTAGCTTTATAATGTCATATATTTCATTATTATTTCTTATATATACATTATAATCATTCTTAAATGGTTAACATGGAGAATGAATCTCATCGCGTCGTGGAGACGGTATTCCGTACGTACGCACGAGCGATGATATCATTTATATAAATATTGAATTGAATTGGAGTGGATTATACAATATATCAGAATCAATATGATGTTGTAATAACTATTTATAGTTATTCTTTACACCATTATACCCATCCATGTAAGGTGGTGGTGGAAAATAGATTACACCACGGCGTGGAGACGGTATTCCGTACGTACGCACGCGCGGTGATTTCTTTTTCCGTAGGATGGATAGATGGTGAAATAAGGTTGTTTCATACTTATAATAACATATCAGTATATGAGTGATACTGATGTTATTACTTCATAATGAAACAACCTAAGAAGAAGAAGTGGAAGAAGAAATAAAGATGAAAGAATTGGTAACGGTAATTACCTCTTCTTTGAAGCGCCTTTTGGAGACCTCCTCTTAGGGAACTAAAATTGGTCTTTGAGTAAGACCAGAACCTCTAGGAGATTTCTAGGGAAGTGGAGAAGGGATTTTGGCAGGGTTTGGCCGAGCTTGAGTGCTCAAATTGGTGTGAGGAGGAGGGGGAGGAGGTGTCCTTTTATAAGGGAGGAGAGGGGCACCTTAGGAATTCTTAAAAATATTAATTTATAATAAACCTAACCCCACTTAAAAACCTCCAAAAATAACTCATATTCGAAGATTAGATGAGATAGGGTTGTAATCTCATCAAACAATTAAATTTAGACATGTTTGGATATTATTTTAAACCTTATCAATTAGATTTAACTCTTAGTTAAATAATTTAACTTTTACCGTGTCTTTTTGTTTTCTTTCACTATATGGTTAATAAACTTGCTATAACATGCCAAACGAACCCCAAATTGTTTATTATTAATATATATATCCTTATATAAGTCATTTGGCCGAACCTTAGATTTTTAGGAATAAAATAACAATTAATAATATAATATTTGATTTAAAAACTATTTTGTGTCAATTTTGACACTATTTGATATATGATTTTTGTGAAAGTCATAACAGAATTATATGTTCGAACCAAGTTTATTAAATCAACATTAATATATCATAGTAACCTAGAAAATTAGTGGAATTCATAAAAAGTCTCAAATTACATTTATTTTGGTGTTTATAACATCAATTATGTCAATATTTCATTAACAAGATAATTACTGTATCATCTTTGTGTCATAAATAAATTAATTTATTTGATGTCTAAAAATTACAAATAAAATACCATCATGTATTAAATCTTTTTAGCTTTCTAATGAATATTTACAATCGAATTTATCTTATGTATAACCCCATATTATAAATGATGTACTTATTAAACTTTGATTTTAACTATTTTAACCCTTCTTTAAATAAATTAATAATAAATGTCCTAATCTAATCCAAGTGGGCCTAAATGGTCATATTTTATTCCTAAGTTTGTTTTTGGTCGAATTACACTTGTCCAATAGAATTAGGAAATGTGTTAGGGTAATAGTAATATCATATTTACCCTTAGTTACCCTATTTACTATTAACCGTGGTAAAAAAAAGTAAAAAGTTACTATTCACCAAAAAATTAATTTCATCTCATTGAACCACATTTTAGTCCTTGATATTAACCGTGTCTCTCGGATTTTCGAAATTCCATTCACAGAAGCGGTAAAATTAAGTTTTATGCAAAATTCAGTTTTTAACCTACCACTTAGTGGTTTCACTATTCATCAAAAATTGAAAGTTTTCAGAAAAAAGCCAAAATTTCATCCTAAGCTATATTTCATATTCCAAATTCAAAAATGAAGTCTATTTTACCAAATTCATAACATAAAAGTTGCATTAATTAATTTTATAATTAAATCCCGCTGTTAAAACAAATAGCGTGTTTTTAAGAAACAATATCTATCAAAAGATTGACACTTGTTTATGTCTAGTTTAAATGTGAAACTACATCCAATGACCAACATTGTATTAAATTGTAAAAATATATTCTAAATATACTTTAAAACCACTCAAATTAATGATTTATCACTATTAATTATTTCGATTAAAAAAGTTGTTTTTAATTATAATTTAGTAATTTTCACTATTCATCAGAATATGAAAGTTATCCGAAAAGTACCAAAATTTCACCTTAGGCTAAATTCGATACTCCGAATCCAAAAATAAAGTTCATTTTGAAAAATAAGATTTAATGGATTTCAAAAAGTGGTTATTACTATTCATAACGGCTAGTTTTAATAATATTTTTATAGCATATCGTTGTTTAGTGAAACTCGGTATTGCATACTACACACGCTATCGAGGAAGGTCGCGATTGCGTGTAATGCAAGTCAAGTCAAGGATGTGTGTTGTGCAAGCTCCTTTTGGTGTAGCGTACAACACAAGACATTAATAAAATTAAAAAGAATATTTTTTTATAAAATCTTGGGCTGTTACATTCTACCCCCCTTAAAATGAATTTCGCCCTCGAAATTCGTCGGGGTTATAAATGGTTTACTATTTGAAAGTTTCTTTAATAGAAACCCACATCGTAAAAGGGAATACCAAAACTTGGCTTTAAAAACTAAAGTATGAAATGTAACGATTACCCAAATAAACTAATCACTGGGTTTCCACATAGGTGAAAATATGGATATGGAAGAGAAATCTAACCATCATGTTCTGATGGAGAGTGGTAGAGAACATGGCTATGGAAAATCCAGTAATCACAAATCCATAAATTTGTGACGATCTAAGGTACCATCTGATTCATCAGGTATAAGATCACTAGGACAACATTTTTGGTTTTCAAGATCATTTCCCTAAAGTTGAAAATTTGAATTAGAATAAATACTTACTTTATTTTGATACAATATCACTGTTGTTCGTGCCTTGAACAATTTCCACTTCATCTCTTAAATAAATGAAGTTGAATTTGTTATTCGTGAAGTGTTAGCAGATCATGTGATAGAATGACGGGTCATTCCATCTGTCTCAAACAAAAGGTAAGCAAAAGTTATTAAATATACATAAGTCATTCTATAGTGAGATTAATCATATATAGTTCCTAAAATGGACTTATACTTCATATATCATACTGCTTAATATAATAAAACTAGTTTCTACTAAACAGGGACTTCCTGTAGGCCAGTGGTAGGCGATAAAGGCTAGTTGCACTTCGGTTGTGGGTTCGATTCCTACAGCCTTGTCCGAAGCGATGGGCTGTCGCCCGTCCTGCAGGTTGTCCTTTTTCTAAAACTACGTCACTATAACATCCCATCAATAATATCGAAAATCTTCTATCCTTAAACAATACTAACTTATGTCCAACATAATCCAGTCTAATCTTTAGGCTTATACATAATACTGCAGTCCACTCTCATAATATAGTGACAACGATTACCAGAGATTTAATACTGTCGTTGATCCCCACATATCATAAGATATGTCTTGTTGGTCACATTCCAAACATTCAAAGTCCTTAATCGTGTATTCTCTTGAATACCTTAGTGAAAACATGAGTGCAGTTAAAAGTTAACACTTTCCACATACCAAAATCCTCAAAATTCTATATACTCAAACCATGATATCACTTAGTCCTTATATCAATCATGAGCTCATGAATACTATCAAACATTTAATTTTCTCCGCATATCATCTACATTCCAAAAATATCGGAATAACCTTTCATGGATACTGGTAACATTAATCATACACTTTCAAAACACAAGGAAAGACAACAGTGTAACAATCCATAGATGTCTCTTTATTCCAAAATTACACATGATAAACATGTAATCATTCCACTACATTCTCAAACAATTGACCGAGCTTCAAAAATTCTTTCATCTCACATATCATTTGTAGTCTCTTCATCATCATCCACATAAATACTACCCATATGACCATACTGATTCTCTTCATGAGTCTTTCCCTTAGGGCATTTGTTTGCATAATGCCCATACATTCCACATTTAAAACACTTAACCATTTTTGATGTCGTAGCAATACCATTATCCTCATCCATGGTGTTAACTGACCCTTTTCCTTTGCACTTACATGCTTTGTGTCCTTCTTTTCCACATCCAAAGCATCTTCCAGTTCCCTTGAAACATTCTCCTTGATGCCTCTTCCCACATGATTTACATAGGGGAAATTGAACTTTCTTTCCTCTATGATCATCATGAAACTCCATCTTTCTCTTATTAGTCGAGTCAGGAAACTTACCAAATTTTACTTTATTGATCATGTTGTGAGATTTCTGATTCGGCATAATAATGATGTTTGGACATCCAAATCCCATTTCATTTGGTTGCTCATGAAGAATATCATTCCATTGTCCATCATATCCTCTATTATTGTGAATCATCTTGTTTCCAGCCATTTTCTAAAACCCAAATAGAATAGTGTTAGATGCAAAAATCATAATAAAGGGGGAGTAACTTAAATATCTATCATCTTTGGTTTAATCTAATATCGTTACCATAGTTCTAGGACTATATCCTATACGTATACTTATCCTTAGGGGAATCCCTAGACATACCTTAGAAATATCTCTAGGGATCTCACTAACGTTTTCGCATCCTAGTTTTCAAAGGTTGACTAAACCTTTCCTCTGATACCAACTGTAGAGACCCGTATCCTGACGTACATGGACATTACATTACTTTTGCGGAATACTTAGTACATAACAAAAACACACACACAAGGATCGTAATAGTTTAGTGTCTTTGGAAACTCGGAATAAAATCTTCTAATCGTGGTGAAAGATCTTCAACATCTCCCATAAAGATCTTCCTTTTTTTTATACCTAAAACCTTTCTTTATATCCTGGGGAAAAGAAAACATAAAAGGGTGAGCTCAAATGCTCAGTAAGGGTAAACAGAAGAAATTTCAATCACATAATTTTCATAAGAACATAACATTTTTGGAAATCTTAACCTGCAAAAGAGAGCATAATTTCATAACATGGGATAAATCATAGTAGTAAAAATGAAACCATAACTTAAAACATTACTCATTGTGGCATACACACATAATCATAGAGAATCATTTCTTGTTAGTCAAGACTCATTGCCAAGACTATCTTAGTGGACAAAGTCCCTTTCTGAATCGAGTAATCCTCGTTTCAGTCCTGTTTCACTGAACCGGTATAACCTACCATTCCAGCCATGTCTATCTCATGAGATATGAAATCTTTACCCAATGAATTGGAGGGAGATATAGGTCCCACCCATCTCTTAATGAATCCTTTCTTATGTGTGCCACAAAATCATAAATCATACATCATTGCATAACCCATGTAATAAAAATGGGATTCTTAAACAACATGACATCATAAAACCATTCATATAAGATAAAGGAATTCATAAACATAATTCCATCACAACATAGTCAAATCAATGTAAAAATATGGATAGAAACAGAACCCTTTATTATCTTAGATGGAAAATAATTTTGATAAAACACTTGAAATGAATTCTTGAGGAAAATATCCTTTCTTCTTCAAAATCAATTTCTTTTCACAAAACATCATACAATTTTAAAAGAAAGAGATTTTATTAAAAATAGTCATGAAATATTTTGGAGGAAGGTTCATGAAAATAAGGCTTTATAAAACCGTAAAAATCCTTTCATGCCGTTTAAGTTAAAAAAAAACATTCTTCGTACTTTTGTCAGAAAAGTCAAAAAGTACCTCGTATGAAAAAGCGACAAAAGATTCCTTTCATATTCTTTACTAAAAACTCACCGAAGAGTAAAATTGGATTTAAACTATTGTAAGTGGATGGAAACAATATTACATATTGAAGGAACATGGATGTGGATGATAAAATACACCCCAGTAAATACTTACGAATAAACAATCTCAGATAAAAATGAGATTGTGATATTTCCCTTACCTTAGGTCCGATTTGCTTTGTTCGTGTCCGAAGCTCCTGTATAATGGTTTAAATAATGTTATTGACTTATTACAGAATCATATTCATTGTTATGATATCATATATGGTTCACTTATGACATTATATTACCCGTTCTTTTGTAAATTCCATGTTAAAGAAGCGTTTTGGGTAAAATCGTTTCATTTATCGTAGGTGTTTTGCCTTGTTGTTCTTGACATCATTATTACTTATATCATGATTTACTTACTTCCAGAATATAAAATATGATTTATATATCATATATATTCAGTATATATATATATATATAATAGGTAGATAAATAAAATGAAAAACACCGTTCATGGAGACGGTAGTCCGTACGTACGCATGAACGCTGTTTTCCTTTCCTTATTGTCTTGAAATGGAAGTAAGTAGATGACATACATAGGTATATATATACATAAATCCAGTAGCTTTATAATGTCATATATTTCATTATTATTTCTTATATATACATTATAATCATTCTTAAATGGTTAACATGGAGAATGAATCTCATCGCGTCGTGGAGACGGTATTCCGTACGTACGCACGAGCGATGATATCATTTATATAAATATTGAATTGAATTGGAGTGGATTATACAATATATCAGAATCAATATGATGTTGTAATAACTATTTATAGTTATTCTTTACACCATTATACCCATCCATGTAAGGTGGTGGTGGAAAATAGATTACACCACGGTGTGGAGACGGTATTCCGTACGTACGCACGCGCGGTGATTTCTTTTTCCGTAGGATGGATAGATGGTGAAATAAGTTTGTTTCATACTTATAATAACATATCAGTATATGAGTGATACTGATTTTATTACTTCATAATGAAACAACCTAAGAAGAAGAAGTGGAAGAAGAAATAAAGATGAAAGAATTGGTAACGGTAATTACCTCTTCTTTGAAGCGCCTTTTGGAGACCTCCTCTTAGGGAACTAAAATTGGTCTTTGAGTAAGACCAGAACCTCTAGGAGATTTCTAGGGAAGTGGAGAAGGGATTTTGGCAGGGTTTGGCCGAGCTTGAGTGCTCAAATTGGTGTGAGGAGGAGGGGGAGGAGGTGTCCTTTTATAAGGGAGGAGAGGGGCACCTTAGGAATTCTTAAAAATATTAATTTATAATAAACCTAACCCCACTTAAAAACCTCCAAAAATAACTCATATTCGAAGATTAGATGAGATAGGGTTGTAATCTCATCAACCAATTAAATTTAGACATGTTTGGATATTATTTTAAACCTTATCAATTAGATTTAACTCTAAGTTAAATAATTTAACTTTTACCGTGTCTTTTTGTTTTCTTTCACTATATGGTTAATAAACTTACTATAACATGCCAAACGAACCCCAAATTGTTTATTATTAATATATATATCCTTATATAAGTCATTTGGCCGAACCTTAGATTTTTAGGAATAAAATAACAATTAATAATATAATATTTGATTTAAAAACTATTTTGTGTCAATTTTGACACTATTTGATATATGATTTTTGTGAAAGTCATAACAGAATTATATGTTCGAACCAAGTTTATTAAATCAACATTAATATATCATAGTAACCTAGAAAATTAGTGGAATTCATAAAAAGTCTCAAATTACATTTATTTTGGTGTTTATAACATCAATTATGTCAATATTTCATTAACAAGATAATTACTGTATCATCTTTGTGTCATAAATAAATTAATTTATTTGATGTCTAAAAATTACAAATAAAATACCATCATGTAGTAAATCGTTTTAGCTTTCTAATGAATATTTACAATCGAATTTATCTTATGTATAACCCCATATTATAAATGATGTACTTATTAAACTTTGATTTTAACTATTTTAACCCTTCTTTAAATAAATTAATAATAAATGTCCTAATCTAATCCAAGTGGGCCGAAATGGTCATATTTTATTCCTAAGTTTGTTTTTGGTCGAATTACACTTGTCCAATAGAATTAGGACATGTGTTAGGGTAATAGTAATATCATATTTACCCTTAGTTACCCTATTTACTATTAACCGTGGTAAAAAAAAGTAAAAAGTTACTATTCACCAAAAAATTATTTTCATCTCATTGAACCACATTTTAGTCCTTGATATTAACCGTGTCTCTCGGATTTTTGAAATTCCATTCACAGAAGCGGTAAAATTAAGTTTTATGCAAAATTCAGTTTTTAACCTATCACTTAGTGGTTTCACTATTCATCAAAAATTGAAAGTTTTCAGAAAAAAGCCAAAATTTCATCCTAAGCTATATTTCATATTCCAAATTCAAAAATGAAGTCTATTTTACCAAATTCATAACATAAAAGTTGCATTAATTAATTTTATAATTAAATCCCGCTGTTAAAACAAATAGCGTGTTTTTAAGAAACAATATCTATCAAAAGATTGACACTTGTTTATGTCTAGTTTAAATGTGAAACTACATCCAATGACCAACATTGTATTAAATTGTAAAAATATATTCTAAATATACTTTAAAACCACTCAAATTAATGATTTATCACTATTAATTATTTCGATTAAAAAAGTTGTTTTTAATTATAATTTAGTAATTTTCACTATTCATCAGAATATGAAAGTTATCCGAAAAGTACCAAAATTTCACCTTAGGCTAAATTCGATACTCCGAATCCAAAAATAAAGTTCATTTTGAAAAATAAGATTTACTGGATTTCAAAAAGTGGTTATTACTATTCATAACGGCTAGTTTTAATAATATTTTTATAGCATATCGTTGTTTAGTGAAACTCGGTATTGCGTACTACACACGCTATCGAGGAAGGTCGCGATTGCGTGTAATGCAAGTCAAGTCAAGGATGTGTGTTGTGCAAGCTCCTTTTGGTGTAGCGTACAACACAAGACATTAATAAAATTAAAAAGAATATTTTTTTATAAAATCTTGGGCTGTTACAGCTTAGGCCTAATTTTTGGTATTTTTCTGAAAACTTTCAATTTTTGATGAATAGTGAAACCACTAAGTGGTATTTAAAAAAACGGAATTTTTCATAAAACATAATTTTACCGCTTCTGTGAGTAGAATTTCAAAAATCCGAGAGACACGGTTGATGTCAGTAAGTAAAATGTGGTTCAATGAGATGAAAATAATTTTTGGTGAATAGTAATTTTTTACTTTTATTCACCACGGTTAAAAGTAAATAGGGTAATTAAGGGTAAAAATGATATTTTTATTACCCTAACACATGTCCTAATTCTATTGGATAAGTGTAATTCGATCAAAAACAATCTTAGAAATAAAATATGACCATTTAGGCCCACTTGGATTAGATTAAGACATTTATTATTATTTAATTCAAAGAAGAGTTAAAAGAGTTAAAATCAATGTTTATTTACTAAAACATTTTTAATATAAGGTTATACATAAGATAAATTCGATTTTAAATATTCATTATAAATATAAAAATATTTCCTACTTAATGGTATTTTATTTGTAATTTTTAGACATTAAATAATTTAATTTATTTATGACACAACAATGATGTAGTAATTATCTTATTAATGAAATATTTACATAATTGATGTTATAAATACCCAAATAAATATAATTTGAAACTTTTTATGAATTCCACTAATTTTTTAGGTTAATATGACATGTTATTATTGATTTAATTAACTTTATTTTAACTTATCATTCTGTTATGGTTTTCACAAAAATCAATTACTAAATAGTGTCAAAATTGACATAAAACAGTTTTTAAAACAAATATTATATTATTAATTGTTATTTTATTCCTTAAAATCTAAGGTTCGGCCAAATGACTTAGATAAGGTTATATATATTAATAATAAACAATTTGGGGTTCGTTTGGCTTCTTATAGTGAGTTTATTAACCTTATAGTGAAAGAACACAAGAAGACACGGTAAAAGTAAAATTATTTAACTTAATGTTAAATCTAAATGATAAGGTTAAAATAGGAACCTAAACTTGTCTAAATTCTATTGTATGAGAGAATTTTGACCCATCCCCACCTTAACCTCAAAATAAATCAATTTGGAGCTATTTAAAACCGAACATGACTTTATAATAAAATAATATTTTTAGTTTTTTCCAAAGGAGCCCCTCTCTTCCCTTATAAAAGGGCACCTCCTCGCTCTCTTCCTCACACAACTTTGATCCTTCAAGCTCATCCAACCCCTGCCAAATTATCTTCTAAACTTCCCTAGCAACATCCTAGAGGTTCTGGTCTTCCTCAAAGACCAATTTTAGTTCCCTAAGAGGAGGTCTCAAAAAGGCGCTTCAAGGAAGAGGTAATTTCCGTTACCGATTCTTTCACCTTTATTTCTTCTTCCACTTCTTCTTCTTAGGTTGTTTCATTATGAAGTAATAACATCAGTATCACTCATATACTTATATTTTATTATATGTATGAAACAATCCTATTTCACCATCTAACCATCCTACGGAAAACAAAATCACCGCGCGTGCGTACATACGGAATAACGTCTCCACGTCGTGGTGTAATCTGTTTTTCCACCAACACCTTACATGGATGGGTATTATGGTGTAAAGAATAACTATAAATAGTTATTATAACATCATAATGATTCTTATATATTTTATCATCCACTCCAATTCAATTCAATAATTATAGAAATGATATCATCGCTCGTGCGTACGTACGGACTACCGTCTCCACGACGCGATGAGATTCATTCTCCATGATAACCATTTAAGAATGATTATAAAGTATATATAAGCAATAATAATGAAATATATGAAATTATAAAGCTACTTTATTTATGTGTATATATATGTGTGTCATCTACTTAATTCCACTCAATTCAATAAGGAAACGAAAACAGCGTTCATGTGTACGTACGGCCTACCGTCTCCATGAATGGTGTATTTCTTTCCATTTACTAATTTATTATATATATGTATATTATGAATATATATTATATATAAATCATTTTTTATATTCTGGAATTAAGTAATTATGATCTAAGCAATCATATGAATAATTACAAGTTAAAACACGAACGACAAATGAGACGATTTTACCCAAAACGCTACTTTAACATGAATTTTCAAAAGAACGGGTAATATAAAGTCCTAAGTGAACCATATATGATATAATAACAATGAATATGATTCTGTAATAAGTCAATGACATTATTTAAATCATTATATAGGAGGTTCGGACACTTACAAAGCAAATCAGACCTAAGGTAAGGGAAATATCACAATCTCATTTTTATCCGAGATTGTTTATACTTTGAAATTTACTGGGGTGTATTTTATCATCCACATCCATGTTTCCTAGATATGTAATATTATTTACATCCACCTAAAATTGTTTAAATCCAATTTTACCCTTCAGTGAGTTTTTAGTAAAAGATATGAAAGGAATCTTTTGTCATTTTTCGTACAAGGTACCTTTTGACTTTTCCGACAAAAGTACGAGAAGAATGTTTTTTTAACTTATACGGAATGAATGTATTTTTAAAACATTATTTCCAAGAATCTTCCTTTACACGCTTTCATGTTTATTTTTAATCAAATTCTCTTAGTTTAGAATTTTATGACATGTTAAGAAATGAAAAGTGTTTTTGAAGAAGAAAGGATATTTTCCTCAAGAATGGAGTTCATGTTTTTAATCAAAATTATTTTCCATCTAAGATAATAAAGGGTACTGTTTTTATCCCTATTATTACATGGATTTGATTATGTTGTGATGGAAATATTTTTATGAATTCCTTTATCTTATATGAATTGTTTTATGATGTCATGATGTTTGAGATTCTCATTTTTATTACATGGCTTATGCAATGATGTATGATTTAAGATTTTGTGGCACGCATAAGAATGGTATCATTATGAGATGGGTGGGACCTATATCTCCCTCCAATGCATTGGGTAAAGATTTTATATCTCATGAGATAGACATGGTTGGAATGGTAGGTTATACCGGTTCAGTGAAACAGGACTGAAACGAGGGTGACTCGGTTCAGAAAGGGACATTGTCCACTAAGATATTCTTGGCAATGAGTCTTGACTAAAAAGAAATGATTCTCTATGATTATGTGTGTATGCCACAAAGTTTCATGTTTTAAGTTATGATTATTGGGATTTCATTTCTCTACTATGATTTATCCCATGTTATGAAATTATGCCCTCTTTTGCAGGTTAAGATTTCTAAAAGTTATGTTCTTATGAATATGATGTGATTGATTTTTCTTTTGTTTACCCTTACTGAGCATTTGAGCTCACCCTTTTATGTTTTCTTTTCCCCATGATATAAAGAAAGGTTTTAGGTAAAAAAAGGGAAGATCTTTATGGGAGATATTGAAGATCTTTCACCACGATTGGAAGATTACGTTACGAGTTTCCAAAGACACTAAACTATTACGATCCTTGTGTGTGTGTTTTTTTGTTATGTACTAAGTATTCCGAAAAAGTAATGTAATGTTCATGTATGTCAAGATTTGGGTCTCTACAATTCATCCCTATCAAGATACTAGTAAGTTGATGCATTTTTTGTTATACATTCCCCTAGGTGTAATAACTTATAATGGATAGGATTACATATTTACTCAATTATCATTGGTGCTTGATGAGTGGGCCTATTTCGAAACACCAATCTAGAACAATTCATGGGATATTCATGAGATAATTCACATTTTATTTATAATCTATTATAAATTTTTTTATAGATAATAACAATAGATGAAATAGGCTAAACCTAACATTTCACGGATAAAAAAGTAGGCTTCAGGTATTTAATATTCGATAAATGTTTTTTCATGATCACTCTCATTAATGAATCTTAATAGTCATGCAAGCCAATTTTTAGAATTTTATTTTACATATAATAATAATAATAATTAAATTTTGATAGGTATTCTGAAATATTGAAGTATATTTTTTGATAATAGGCTTATAAATTACATTATATATTGAAAACTCTCTAATAATGTTAATTCCTATCGTCAATGATTATATGTCGAATTATCAATAAATAATCTAAATGGTACAATGATCATATTTTAAGTCTATAATTCTTCTCTTATTGAATATTGTGTGAATTTTCTTCCTAAAAATCTTGTTATTATCCATCTAGTTTAATTTGATGTAGTATTTTATAATGGATTTTTTTAATTATATAAAATTATGAGGAGGGGAAGTCAAGTTTGATATTCAAAACCAATGAATTCTTCTATATTAATGTAAGTATAAAATAGAAAATTCAAGAAAAATTATAGTCATTTCATGATTCATGATTCTAATTAAAAGGGTTGTTTATCTCATATGGTTGGGGAGGAACTCAACATCGATGATATATATATAATGTGACTTTGTTGATTTCTTTATGTATGAGTTGTATAGTATTTATCCCAATGTTGATGTTGTGTTTTGAATAGATATAATACATGGTTATACACCTAATTCAATGAATCTTTATAGAATATCCTTTATTGAGTTTTAAGAATTTAATATAAAGTCAGTGAGAGTCTTTATAAGGGATTTGTTCCGCTATGTGAATCACTAAGGGATTCACCTGTTCATTTTTTAGAAGAATGATGAATCTATGAGACTATGAATTTATTATTGGGAACAAGACAATATTTTGATTGAGAATATGTATTGACTAACACATATTGATGATTTATTTTATCAAATTTTAATATCTCAATATTTTTCAAACATTAATCAAGGATTCAGATATAATCATTTGCTGGTAAAACGTGAATACATACACTAGGAAACCTTCCAATTGAGGAATGGGAACTATAAATTTATAGTTACTCTATATAGTATTAGAAATTCCCCTACCATAATCATGAGTTTAATTAATATACTATTTATATATTGCCATGAGTAGTTTTTTGGTGTCTTTTTAGATGATGTTTTTATATATTCCATTATCAAGGAAGATATAGAAGATCGCTTGAGTATTATACTGAATACCTAAAGAAAGGATTAATTGTATGAAAAATTTAACAAGTGTTAGTTTGGATTTTTAAAGTTTCATTTCTTGTCATATAATCTCAAGAGAATGAATATCGATTGATCCATAAAAGAGGGATGTTATGTAAAATTTTCCCTGGCTAAACAAACTGAATGAGATCTATAGTTTTCATGGATTTTCAAGATGTTATCATTGATCTATGTAGAATTTATATTTACAATCAAACCCAATCACAATTTTATGTCATAAGGGAGTAATGTTTTTTGGATTGATAAATATGAAATAAATGTCATCGAACTAAAGATAAGGATGGTTGGTTCACTACTAGTCACACTACCCTTTTTGGATAAGGGTTTGTGATTTATAGTGATTACTCAAAGAAGGCATCGGGATGTGTTATTATTCATAATAATAGAGTGATATGTTATGCATCATGATGATTGAAGGTTCATGGAAAAACTTACCCAACTCATGATTTGGAGTTAGTTAAGGTAATTATTTCAATAAAGATATAAAGGACTCATCTTTATGGAGAAAAGAGTGACATATATACTAATCATAAAATTTTAATGTATATATTTACCCATAAAGAGTTGAATATGTTCTAGAGAAGATGGTTGGTGTTGAATAATTATTATTAATTCTCAATACATTACTACTCTGGGAAAGAGGAAAGGTGGATGACACTTTTTTTCAATAGTATTATACTAGTTTATATATGATAAGGATCATAAGAGATCCAATATTTTTTGATTTATGAAGGATTGACCTTGAAACCATGAAAGATGGGGAGAAATATTATCTTTGTCAAATGATTTTTCAAAAATCTATTAATTTGAATATTATGTCAATGTAGAATAAGGATGTGGATCTATAAAAAGTTTAACAGATATTCATTTATTCATCCTTTATTGTGATGGAATGATAAGGTTTAGGAACCAAGTATGTGTCCAGTAAAAACTAAACATGATGAATGATGTATTAGAAGAATCTCGTAGTTCATTATGCACCTAGGATGTGTGATGACATAAATTGATCTAAAAGAGTATTTTTTGGGGGGAAATATGAGGAGAGATGTTGTAGTGTGTGTATCTCAATGCTTGGTATTGCAAGAAGTTATTTCAGAGAGATAAAATTATAAGGGGTTATTAAAAGCATTTCCCAATCCAAAATAGAAATGGGAAAAAATTACCATGGATTTCATCAATAGAATCCTCAGAATTTCTAATGGTCATAATTTTATATTGTTATTTTTAATCACATTAATCATTCCTTAAATTTAATTAGAAAATAATAATTTCCATCTAGAATATATTTCAAGGATATATATTATAGAATTGGAAAATTTTCATAGATTATCGTATTCTATTATATTAGGTAAGGATATGAGGTTTACCTCAATGTTACAGTGATGTCTTCAGTGGTCTCAAGATACAAAATTTTCTTACAGTGCTTATTATCATCCTCAGAGCTACGGTCAATATGAGAGGACCATTCATACCCTTGAAGACATCCTATGATACTTTTCATTATATTTAAAATGTGGTTGATATAAACACTTTTCTCTTGTCAACTTCTCCTATAGAAAACAGTTTTCACTTGATCATTAAGATGGATCCTTATGAATACCTATATTAAAAGACGTACCTAAATCCAACGTTATTGACTGATGTTTTAAAAGAAAATATATTAGGCCCTAAGCAAGCTGAGGAACTGGAAGGGGATGTTTCTTTATTCTTTAGTTCATCAAGGAATCTCAATGATAATATAATAGTTATGCTAACAATCATTGATGAGATCTTGAATTTGATATCGGTGAGAAGACATTAATGTGAATTTCAATATAAAATAATGTTATGATGTTCAAAAGAAAGGAATATTTTATCCCTAGGTATATTATCCCTTTGAAATTATTGATTAAGTAGAGACTATATCTTATCATTTGGAAATCCCACTTAACCTCTCTCATGTTCATGGTGTTTCCCATGTATATCTTTTTAGGATGTCCATACCTAATCCATTACATGTTTTAAACCTGTAGAGGGTGACAATGCATTTGCCTGAAAACCAGCATATAATGATATGATTTTCTTCCAAGGAGGACCTCATTAGAACATGGTTGACTTCCCACCTGTAGTGTTGAAGGTATTTGAATATTCCTTTTTTGTTGGTCTTTCAAATTCCACATGAAGCGGGATTCGCCTTTGGCTCTTATTTGGATATGTTATCTAAATATTCCATTACCATTTGGAAACCAATATGTTATTAGGATGATCAGTAATCTGGTCGGTATATTTCTATGTTATTATAGTAGTACTGAGTTGGTTTGTCACCCTATTAACCCATTAGATTGTGTGGAAGTGGACCCATCCTGAACTACCTTTGATTGTGTCTGGATTTCAATCGGTGAGCAATATAGGTGTAATTAGCGTGTAATATATGAACACTTTAATGATTTCTAATCTATCTAAAATTGATTGGGGCACTCCTCAAATGCTTGCCTTTGGGGGTCTATTATACTGAGTGGCAGGTGAATTGGTGGTGATTTCTTCTTACTGTGCAAGAGATTGGGCCACTCGATGGAGGTTTGTCATCGGGAAGTCCAGTCCAGGAGAAGGATAGAGGTTGGAAGTAGGGGTAATGTTCCAAACGATCATGAGGAGAATGGCTTGGGTCAGTCAAAAAATGGTATAGAGGGGGGGGGGGGGGGTTGGGGACCTTAGGTGTTATGAACAGTGGAGGAAATCATTTCAATAGTTCTCTAGTGGAATGCAATCTTGAGGGGATTTCTTGAATGGATCGGGTGAATAAGACCTATATTTCTCAGATTAACCTATAGGTGTATGATGTGTTCTAGAAGATGAAGTAGGACCTAGATGGACCTTCCATTAGTGATCCAAAGGTTGATGGTATGGTACCACATGAGGCTGCTCAAATTAAAAATTAGTCGAATGGTTGAACTGTGGTTATGGTGCTTGTAGTTAGTGTGGAGGAGGTTTCATCTATAACTCTTTACACCAAGGTGTTATGGTCAGGAACTGGTAAGGTGTATAATGGGAGATAAGAGGTGGTTGTTGAAGCAATTAATTTGACCAGAACTGGAAATCCAGGGGGTTTAGATTATTTGAACTAGACTAATATACACTTGAGTATAAAATTTTAATGTATTTATGAGTTTTTTTTGAGTTCGGATCCATCCTTCCCGGTTCATGAATACAGGGTCGCCGGGAAGGATACCAATGAAAGTGAACCTGAGCTCTCAGAAGATGGAGCATTAAGCCTAAAAATTATTCATATTCTTAAGAATAGGAATGGGAAGAAGGATTACACCTACTTACCACCTCTTATGGAGACTCAGTCTGCAAAAAAGTCAAACTACTAAAAGATGTCCATTGATATTTTGTGCAACAAGATACCAGGGGACAAGGGAATTGAACTTTTGAATTTACTTTTAAGCTCTAAAGAAGAAGGTATTGAGAAGGAACTATTTCTCAATGCAACGGAAGAGTAGGATGCTAAAATTATGGGGAGGACACTAAGGGTTACACTTAATGAGGATAAATACTCATGGATTTACAAACAGGATCTAATTTAGTTGGGAGTTTAAATAAATGAAAGATTAACATCATGGAATAGATTTAGTCCTGGGATCAACTGGCTTCTAATTTTGAAAAGATAATGATGAAGATTCGAGGTACCTAGGTTTCTTCTTTTTCATGGAAAATTTTTAGGGAAACCAACTCTACTAAGCTCAAGTTGCTTTTTAATAACACTATTTAAGATGATATTTTGGTGGGCTGTTTTGAGAGGTTTTCTTGTTAGGGATATATTCCCTTGGTCTATTAATCTGTTAGTTTTTATAGTGGTTTTTGGATCTGATTCAGATGGGGATTAGATAGGAAGCCTTCATTGGTGCATGTCGCTCGAATTGGGATGATTGAGAGGGTATGGATATGCCATTAGTTCCCTGCCCATGCTCCTGTGCACAGGATAGGTAGCCATATGACATGCTTTGGTGAAGTCTTATCATCTTGGTGCAATTTCTAGGAAGGGGCAGCTCCAGTTTTTAGTCAATTCTATTATGGTTGTTTCTTTATTGGTATGTTGGAATATGTGGTTTCTCACTTTCCCTTAAAAGTGTTTTGGTAATAAAAAATAAATTTTTAGTAAAAAATAGGTTTATTATATTTTTATGTGGAAATTATAATTATTTCTAAACATTTTTATAAATTATAGTTGATTAAATTAATATAATTTTAAAAATAATAACATAAATATTGGCTTAGTGTAAATTTTTTTGGAATTCACCAAAAGTATTTATTTTTAGTGAATAGTTAAAATACTTATTTTTTGTAAAGTGGTCAGTTATTTTCATTAAGTAATGTATTTTAAAAGTCTCGATTTATTTTTCATTTTCATATTAATTTAACATAAGTCTCCATTAATTTAAAATAATATAATTAATTTCATGTTAATCAACTGTATACTTTATTTTGGTATAAGTTCGTTTTTTTGGCGTAAAAGGCATTTTTTCTAAAAAATGTTTTCATGCATGTAATGTATTATAATAATAATAAATTAAATAAATCTCTATTAAATAATGTTTTTAGTGAAATTTATATATTAAATATTAAATCTAATATTTTAACATCTATTTTATGTTTTTACAAGGAATATAATGGAAGTAAATTTAGTTGTATGCTTAAACATATAATTTTCATAAAACTGGTTTTTTGAATGTTTTCCATTATTATTTAAAACAATTTCATACAACTTATAGAAATTTAATATTTTAAATTTTATTTCAAATTTTAAATCATCGTAATTTATATAATTTAATAGGTTAAACATATTTTTTGTTCACAATTAGTAGTAAAAACATAATAATTTTTGCACAATTGTTATTGTTAAAAAGGGTTTACCAGAGTGGTTAAACTAAGTGATATGGGTAGTAATTCCATATAAAAATATATAATTCTTATTATATGAAAATATTACAACCTTATGTAATCCTACCAAATAATTCATTTTTATTTTGATCCACTTTTTGATGAAAATGACCTTATATTATTGAAATCTTTAAAGAAAATTCATATGTATCCCTCCACTCAAATATAAAAGAGAACCTATTATCCTC
This sequence comes from Viscum album, assembly GCA_963277665.1. NCBI lineage: Eukaryota > Viridiplantae > Streptophyta > Magnoliopsida > Santalales > Viscaceae > Viscum > Viscum album. The sequence continues at coordinate 811,508,007 of OY728159.1, forward strand.
CCTTATATAGATAGATTGAACATTCAATATCTTTCAATACATGATTCAAAAATAGATTCCTTCCCTTTAAAATTGTGGAACATTTTCTTCCCCTATTGCTAATCTTTCATGGTCTAAGTTGTAATCCAAAAGAGTTCTCTTAAAGAAAAGGTATAAATATTTACTAATATCTTTACGTTTTGATTCATATTTTACCTTATATAAATATTTTCTATCCATAAAAACATGATTATTCCTATGTAATAAATATTTAGGGACATTATTATTACAATGTTTCAAACATTTCCAACCTCTTCTCCATCAAATGGTAAATGAAGGCATCGCTTGTTCTTACATGTGGACTACTACCTCCACAAAATGATTTAAATCATTTTACAACACTATTATTAATGGATTTTTATTATGATTTATTTAAATATGTAGATATTATATTCATTATATATAAAAAAATACTATAATGTTTAATTAATATTTACCAATATTTCATTCCATCCATCAAGAAGTGGAAATGACCACTCATGTCTATGTTCAGAATATCGTCTCCATGAAGTGATGTAATTAATTTTTCATCACTACATTATAATAATGGTTATATAAGTGTAAATAATGATTTTAATTACTATTATATAGTGATTAATATGATATATATTATATAACTATGATCATTTAAAAAGGACCATAACTGATGAACTGAAACATATATCAAAAAATGAAATAGTTAACACAATAAAAAGATGATTTTAATAAAGATTTATTAATAAATGGGTGGTTTAAATGATGTCAGTAGACCTTATTTAGTGGTGTAGTTATGAATATGGTTCTATTATATCATTATAACAATTATTTATTTATTATATATGTGATTAGAGTTCTTTATAATCATGTTAGACTTGATGTAAGGGTTTTACATTACAATCTCACTTTTTATCGATAATCTTTATACTTAAATTTTAGATGATGAGATTATTTAATCAATATCTACCAAATATTATTTATCTTCATCACAAATTTTTTTTATAGGTATTACATTTTTTACTTTCATTTTAAACACTTTATTTACTCATGATACTAAAAGAATGGTTTTTATGGAAACTTGACTTTATTTCTCTCCTTAGTCGATAATATGTTCCATCCATAACCATATTTTATTTATATTTTTTTCATGAATAATTTTACCTATCCGAAATGATTTTATAAATTCATCTTTACCCATGTTTTATATTCTATAAAATAATTAAATGAAATTTTTTTATAATTTTTTATATTTGATACATTTTACTTTTTACCAAAATTGTAGATAGAGTATTTATATTAACTTACACTATATGAATGGTTATTTGCACCATTATGAATACCATTTTACATTGTTATTATTTAATATTTTTCCATACTTTTCTCAATGTAAATTTTTTCTTTAATATTTATGAAATATTTATATTTTTAATTTGTGATTTCAAATTGAAAAGGATGTTTTCCTCAAGAAATGTTCTAGGAATATTTTAAAGGAGTTTCCATCTATAAAAACCTCATTCGATGTTTATTATGTTTAGCTAGAGATTTGGTCCAATGATACCATCATTTTTCTTTATCTATATTGTTTATTATTATGATGAAGAAATATTATTGAACCCATTTTACTTTTTCACATGTTTATTTTTGGGGTAATGATAAATGATTAGATGATATTGTGGCATACATAAAAATGGATAATGATTATGTGATGAGTGGTTCCATTATATCCCTATAATGGATGGTGTTAAGATTATCATTTTATTAGGTGAATGGTTACATGGTAGTTTATCCAAATTATAAAAAATTGTACATAGGAGATTATCCCGCACCCAAAAGAGGGTACTTGGGAGGTTATTCCAAGACAGATGTAGCTATATTGGTGGTCAGATCAAGACTAATGTGTGATGAATATATTATTGGGTAACCTTGACATAATATTTCTATGATTATGATAATTACAAACTTTATTCCACTCTATTTTGATATGATAATTTGAAAATTTTATTCTCTCTCCTATCATGTTATTTTATTCCTTTATGATTAATGTATTATAAAATACCAAGGATTATGTTATACATCTACATTTTATGATTTTTTATGTATGAATTTCAAATGTTAAGATCATTTTCCCAGTCCATTTTTCTCATTTAATTCTTACATATGGTAATTTATTGATATATCACTTTTTTACCTTTATTTATCATCTGATATCACCCTTTATTTTGTTTCCATTTTTCTTTGATATGAAGAAAGGATTTAAGACTTATATGTCTTTCAAGGGTTCATGTTTTTAATAAATATGTGGGATGTAATGTATATAACTTATAAACTGGTTATTTAATTATCTTTATTTCCAAATACACTAAAACATTATGGTTATGGGTAGGATGATAATATTTTTTAATGAATATTCATTTAAAATGATATAATATTTATGTATATGATGTTTAGATTCTCTCACACTAGCATTATTTTTACTCTAAGTTATTATTTAGAACCAATTTTCATTCATAGAAGGAATTTCAGACTAAGAAGACTATCCAAGACTTAATGGACATGCTTCACACATGTATTATATATTTTGGATATTTTTGGGTTAGAAAAATACCATTATTGGAGTTTTCTAACAAAAATAGTTACCACTCCACTATTGGAATGCATCTAGTTGAATATCTGTATTATCAAAATTTCTGGTCTCCATTGCACTAGACCAAGGTTATAAATTCTTCTATTCTTATACTATAATTAGTTTAGACTACTATAGGGATATTTCACGTGGTCCATCATAAAATTAAGTTGTATCAAGATCATATGGAATAATTTCTTGATCATAGGTTGATAGATATAGAGTTTGATGTCAGAAATCAAGTGTTTTAGAAGTTGTGTCCTCGTCATGGATAGTAAATCTTTATCCATGTGAGTAATATTTCATTCATGATTTATAGACCATTAAAGGTGTTTTAATACTATTATAGTCATGTTATATATATTTTCACTAACCCCGTGAATGACTCTGATTCGTGATGTTTTCCAAGAATCACTACTTAGCCAATATCTTCATAGTAATTCTCAAATCATAGACTTGGGTGTACTGGAAATTTATTGTAGTGACATTGTTGAGTAGTTTCCTATAGAGATTTAGAATAGTTAAGAGAAGGTATTGCAAACACAACCTATTCCTTTTTTCATGTATTTGGGTGACACAATGTCATAGAGGATAATACTTGAGAGAATGAGACATAGATGCATTAATAATATCACAGTGTTGTTTTGAATCTTGGTTTTTTCCTTATTGAGACACTTTTTTTAGTCTTATATTGATAAATGAGATTTATTATTTTACCTTTTTAATGATTTTTCATGTTTATACAATCTTTCATCATTTTTTGTTTCTTGTATCCCAACTATAGTGAGATCTTTGAGGGGTATCTCATGGGGTGGTTATTTAAACCCACTCATCTTCTTTCTTTGTTTCATTTAACATACTTGAGGGTGATAATTTTTTATAGGTATCTCATGTAAGGCCCCTGATTTCAAAACCCATAAACATGGAATTTTCTTCAGGCTCATAGGTTTCATGATGGAGTTTGGAGCAGTTCTGAATGTTAGAGAAAATGTTTAACCTTTTTATGTATACAATGTCATAGTAGTGATTGTGGTACTAGATATTATAAATTTTACTTGGAGGTTGATCATGGGGAAGGATTTTTTTCATTGGTTGTTTTTATATTGATTATGGAGTCATCCATTTGGTTTTTAAGTGCACTATAATGAGTAAACTAGATTTTGGGTCATTTTTAAGAGGTATTTTTCCATAATGTAAATCTTATGAGAAATGTGGTTGATGAAATGTCTTGGGGAGCCATTTTAAGAAAGGTAAGATTTTTATAGTGTCTGAGAGTCCCATTATTGTGAATTGGAATTGTGGATCACACCACACCATATTTTTGGGTGTGGTGGGGTTAAAAAACATGGATTTATACACCACACTATGTGGTGGCTGTGGTGATAGTCAAAACTATTTAATGTTAGTTTTAATATCATATGAATACTAGCATAAAAAGTAATTTAAAATGTATCATGCTTCATAAAAAGGTACTAATGTCATTTTTTGAGTTCATCTCACCGTAGTGAAGTCCTTTATGTTTCCTCTATAAATAGTTGATCTAAGCTTCCATGGTTAATATTTTTATTTCCTCTCTCAATGACTAGCCAACTCATATATTGTTCATCAACCTCCAACCATGCTTTAATGATTCTGAACAACATGGATCATCATATAAATTTCTCATATCAAGGTATTATCCCCTTTCTTCTATCATCAATATTTCCCCTATTTTCATTCTTCTAAAATATAATTTGGTTAGAGGTTTTTTTAGTTGAGGGTCATAGATTGTATTATTGGTGAGTTTTCATACTAGATTATAGTGGCATTTAATTCATTTTTTGTGGTGTTTCATATGTCATGAATGATTATTTATCTTCCATTATTCATCAGAGAATATTGATCTTCTAATCAAGGAAGGGATTTATTGGTTCAAATTTTCTTTATATAAACGTGGGAATTAATCATCCTTTATCTCCATGTCATGATTTTTTTATTTACCTAAATAATATAATAAACCATAAATTCAGTCAGAGGCGAGCCTCTGACCATTTATTAAATAAAAGAAAATCCAACAGACAAGAACACCAAAGTGAAATGACAAGTACGCATCATATTAGTCTGGTCCATCACCATACCCATTATATATTGTGTGATCTGCAGTAGCCGATTCCCACTCTGAGCTGTCGTAATGGAGCAAAATCTTGGCGTACTTCCTTCTTAGATTCAACTTCTCTAAAGAGAGAAATTCCTTAGCAGATCGCTCAGCCCAACCTTCCCCCCCCCAATGGAGAACCTGGTAGTCATTGGCTTCGGAAAATAAGAATAGTCCCTCCTCGGCCTTCATCGTGGTGGGGCAGTCATCACTTCCGCATTCCCAGACACCTTTCTTTTCCCACCCTAGACAACATCACTGTAGGAGGCCCGGACCATGCCAACTTTATTCTCTTTGACACTATTGAGACAATCCCCCCATTTTTAGGAATGTGAACAACACGATAACCCTCCTCCAGACCCTATTCCTACTGAGATTGGATGTTAGAATCAAGTATATCAAGACATTGTGAGTTACCCATAAGCGTGCAGCCAACATTTGTCACCTGCTTCATGAAGAGATCACCAGCAATAGCCTTTTGTGAAGTGCTTCCATCAGCATTGATTGAAAAAACATCCTCAGTGTTAGCAACTTTCCCATTCCCCAGATCTTGCAAACAAATTCTAGTGGAGTCAAGATCAGGAACCTCAACATCATCCTCCTACCCTTGAAATGGTACAGTAAAACCATCTGAGTCAACAACATTCTTCCCCTCCAAGGCTTTTCCACCCATAGCCACAGCCCCATCTCGGTCCAACCCCACATCATTCATATCCAAACCAACAAAACGGTTGCTTAGTTCAATATCAGTCCCCTACTTCCATGATTGGGGCTGCAACTCAGCTGAATATTTCTCCTGCACACCACTCCCATCAACAACCTACTTCACTGACCCATGATCTATATATGAATCCTTTAAAAAACCCTCCTCCGCAGCATAGGCACTACTGATGACCGCATCCTTCATGAAACCAACCTCCCTTGGTCAGTCTGTATTATTATGTCCACTGCTCATATTCTCCTGCTCACCCTCCAAAGGGGCCAAGATATCCACAGAGAGGACCGGATTGTATGCACTAGTCCCAGCCACAGACCTTGGTTCAATTCCAAGATTAGCTTTCAATCTGTCAAACACTTGAAGGACTGATGGTTTTAGGGGCGCCTGCACTGTCTTCAGACCACCTACCAGGCCCGACACGACATCAAAAAGACCCTGCCTCATCCCCTTCTTTGTATGTCCAGCAGGTTGCGCTTCAACTAGCACTCCTTCAGAGTACACAGAAACCAAGCGATCCCCTTGCCCAGATGAAACTCCAGGATTGGTATCCCCCTCAACGTCCACCAGGTCATCCTTCACAGCCACCTGAGTCAACTTGACAGCCGCACGCACCCATCCACCATCCCCACTATGTTCACCCATCCCTTCTGAGTGAGTAACCAACCCTCCCCTACGACAAACAGTCTCCAAGTTCCTGAAATTTTTACACATCGCACAGAACTTCATCCATGACTCAAAAACTACCTCTTTCATCCATCTAAACTCTTTCTCGTCAGTAATCCAGACAAAATTCACAGGGGGTCTCGCAAAATCAACCTCCACACATATGTGTGGGTAAACTAGGTGAGACACGGACTCAGTCCGTTGATCAGAGAAAAGAAATCTTCCAATCATGTTTCCAATTGCACAGAGGATCGCAAGATTTTGAAAAGAAAGGGGGAAACTGGAAAGACTTACCCAGGTAGCAATCGACGACAGGTTGCGCTGCATATGAAATTTGAAATCCCAATGGAAGAAATAAAAGGAAGATTCGCCACACCTTCTAGGATCCCGATATCAAGCGATGATCAAATCAACCTCTGAGCCAAATCGAACCATGATAGTCCGTCGATCGAGTAACCCAACAACCAGACGCTCATGAAGCTCCCAAGATTTTGATATGACTTGGGCAAATGATTCCCCCAACGGTCAATGAGGATGAAAATGAGCCACCAGGGTAAACTTACACAGATCCTCAACACAATTTATCTCAGTTGGGAGCACTGACAACTGAGGCGCCTCTTGGAATAGAACCGAAACTTTTGGAGGGATGTAAATTTTAGTAAAGTGAGGATAAGGATACACTGATTGTTTCATGGTTTTTTTAAATTATTCATTAGAATTAACCATATGAAAATAATATTGTTTTCATTAATTTTTATAATGAATTCAAGTTTTAATATTATGTCTTAGCTTAATCTATTAAGCTTATTTACAATAGAAATTAATGGGAATGCATTAATAATCACATTTGGTGGTTCTAAAATTCTTTTTCTTATTAGGATACTTTTTTATAATTTTGAAATCTAATGTATTGAAGTCAAAATTAACATATCTTTAAGTATAATGATATTTAATTTTGATACTTCAATGAATATCTAGGCTGTAATTTCTGGTTCATTATGGGTTTATTTCAAGCTATCACATGGTATTTTATTATGTAGAGTTATATATTTTTAATAATATTTTGTTATTGTTTTTTTTAAATTATTTAAATTCTAAAATATTGTAAACAATGTAAATCCTAACAATGGTAGAATTAAATAGAAGATGAATTTTCATAGTGGTTTATTCCAATCTTGTATTCAACTAATGATTGGATTAATAATTATAATTAGTTATACTTTTATTGGTAGTTATGGATAGACACTACCTTTTGGATTCATTGTGTGGATAACCACTATTTAATGAATTGGTAAATTAAACATAGAATTAAAATATTTGTTTGATAAGATTAAATATTATAGGATGAACAAGATCATTATTATTTAAAGGATACATTAGTTCCTTAATGTTATTTACTTGGGATTTAGAGCCTGAATTGCTTTTTATTATTATAGAAAAAACTAGCATTTTAAATATATTTGAGCTCTTAGGATTTATTTCCATAATGTGTATTAATTATAACTATTTTTTCTGGGAATCTAATAGCAAGAAATGGGTTGGATGTGTCGGGATATTCTAACAGATGATGGATTTAATAAGTAATGGTCTTGGAGCCTATTTTTTAATGATTTTAAATTTCAATGATTATTAGAAATATTATTCTATACTGTGTGTTTTAGTGTCGTAAATAAGGTTATTGGGATGTGTTTAGAGTGATTAATTCTTGATGATATTATATTGATCTATATTAATGATTTTTATATCTCTAGAAGATATTTACTTGATCATTTTCCTACTACTTGATAGAGTTTGATTACAGGAAATGTAATTGAATCTACAATGTGGTGCCTTAAAATGATTCTTGTAGTAGCTAGATTACTTGGAAATGAAAATTTAACAAATAAAAGAATCTGGTTTGTATATATTATTCAAATATATTAATGATGTAATTGTGATTATAAGTGTGTGATTAGTTTTTCTATCAACACTTGGATTATAAGATTCAGGTTTTGGCCTTGGAAACTAAACAACTAATAACATAAATTAATGGCTAATTATGAATTCAATATAGAACTGGATAATTGGATTGTAATTTAATATATAGAAATTTGTAGTGTTAGTTGGGGGTCCAATGTGGGGATAAAAAATGATTATATGTCTAGCTAATTTCCATTAGTGTGCATGTGCATGATCATATTTATATTCTATGATTCCATACACGACCCCTCCGATATCAGTAGGGAAGACGACACTAAAATTTTTTAGTAGTGTTTTCTCTAACATCTAGGGTGGAGAGGGAATATATGGATTACTTAACCCTTTCCCCCACTCTCCCTCCTGGCATATTTTATTTGATATATCTTGGGCTATTATGTCTTGTGGTATAGGGTTCCTTCCAAATAGGGATAATATGGATCACTATTTACTATAATTTTATTTATGAGTTATAAAAGATTAATTTATATCCCAACCATATACATACAAAAAATAGAAAGACAAAAGTTATGTTTTATATAATGATTAAATAAGAGTAAATAAATCATAACATTTACATAGGTCATAGTGGATTTTGTCCATACACTTGGTCAGTATTTAGAAATTATTATAATGAGATATTTCAAGATGCATAGGATGCATTAATTGTGGTGATACAATTTTATAGAGTGTTAGATGATTTATAGTAGGGATTCACATTAGATGTATCCATTTGGGTGTTACAGGAAGAAAACTGTAACGCCCCGACCCCAGCTACCCAGAGTCGGTGCATTACTTCGTAACATTGGCATGATCATGAGAAAGATCAAGTCTCGAAAGACCTATTAGTTTAGTAGCCTTGGAATAACTAGATACATCCATAAATTTTTACATTACATCATAAAAAAAACATCTTGTCTTCATATCCCCTAATACTATCCCTGCAGGTCATTCATAAATTACTTCTTCATAATCCTGGGAAAAATAAAACATTGAAAGGGGTGAGCTCGGATGCTCAGTAAGGATAACATTATAGCATAAGCTTTCATAAATAAGCATAAACACTTAAGGCAATTTATAACTAAAACAAAAGCCTTTTAAAATTGAACTTCAACATAGTATGGCAAAAGTAAAATGAAATAATGCCATTTACTTAATCACATGGATATTCTACTAGTTGAATGATCACATGCAATATCAATAACCACTTTCATAATGATGGAATGCATAATGCCAGACTATCATAACCACATAGCCAAGGCCTCGTGCCAAGACTACAAATAAGATTTTGCCAAGGCCTTGTGCCAAGACACTAGTTTGTCTCATGAGACCTACCGATGCATCGAGGAGCTATAGCGGGCTCCACCCGTCACTTATTAAGTCCAATGCATTCCTCATATGAATAGTTTTAAGCATAAAATAAACATTCGTATTGAAACTAGCATACGAAATGTCAATACTTTTACCACAAACCTTGAGTGGTATAAAAATAGCACATCCACAGTCAAACATAACTCATTCGATACAATATGGAAGATTGTATTGTATCACATTAACCTCAATCAAGAATAATGAAGGATGTTGACATAGATGAAAATAATCATCAAAACTATTTGAGAGAAATATCCCCCTTTTCTTGAAATCATTTAAAAGTCACACTATTTGTCAAAAAGCCATTTAAAAATAGATTTTTGAATCAAAGTGTCCCATACCACTTTGAAACTTTTTAAAAGGATTTTTAATTTTAAAACTTTAATGTCCATATAAATAAATCCTTAAAACCATTTTTAAAATATGGACATTAATGAGCATGATTTAGAAGAATAATTCTTTAAAACATTTTAAAATGGTATTTTGGTTAGAGTTTCTAAACAAAAGAGAGACACTTGAATACAAATAATTGAGGTAATCAAAACATTGTAATATCATGAGAATAAAGTAATTCATGATATACTGTGTCAAAGTACATTATATACACCACATAAAAGTGATTTGGTGTATATCATCAAAGAAGTCTCAATGGAATGTAAATTGAGATGAAATCTCTCATAAAGGTTGTATCCTTAGGTTAAGGATAAATCAACGACATAATTATGTGTGACAAATATAAATACACTAAATATGATTGGATATTCAGTGTAAATCAATCAAAGTATATTCACACATATTCTTGTAAAAACAATACCAACGAATTGGATGTTTAACTCAACAAATAGAGAATGAGTTAAAATTACTCATATAAATTCATATCAATGAATTGAGAATTATCAATGGAGTGATTATGTGTATCAAACTTATATCCACAGTAAGGGGAGTGGAAATTATGACATAATCAAATGAATAGTGATTCCACACATAATCTTGAAATATGCGTAAAGCCAAATGAGTGGAAATTGAAATCTCAAATTCCCTTATTGATTAGGTAACTTAAGAAACAAACACCCATGAAAGAAAGATCATACCATGATGATGTAAATACTCATAAAATAAAGTATATTACACAATGAATACAATCATGGGTAGTACACATACACCACATGCAATAATTAAGTGGTGATCAATGGAATTCTCACAGAATTAAAAGTGAGACAAGAAACCCCTTACCACGTTAATCAAATGAGTCGCATGGCCAAAAGTTAATAACCACCAAATGATTTACAGAATAACATGAATATAAAGTGAATCATGATAATATATATCAAATGGAAGTACACAATACACCAATTTCAATAATTTAGTAGCGAACAATGGAAATCTCACGGAATTGAAAGTGAGATAAGAGAATCCCTTACTTTGTACTTTTTCCTTGGTCGATGGTAGGTTTACCTCCTGTATAATGGTGAAATAATTGTTATTGAATAATACAAGAATCATTTACTTTAATATGATATCATATATTATCTTTTAACATTGATTTGTTAATAATATCTTAGTATTAACGCCGTTTCGGGTGTTAACTTACTCATTTTCTTTTATATGTTTTGTTACATAAGTCATGTTTGTTGTATCTTATTAATATCCATAATGATATCAAGTCCTTAAACATCATTTTTAAATCATTAAATGATAATTATACTTTAATGGATACGATGGATAATGAATCTCATCGCGTTCGTGGAGACGGTAGTCCGTACGTACGCACGAACGCTACTTCCATTTAATTTTTTAATTTTTTATTTTAAAAGAATAGAATCCAAATGATACATAGGTATATTACTATTCCAGTATTTTATATATGTTACTTAAGTTCATTAACACCATCCTTTATACGTTCCATGTGTGGTATGAACGAGTCATATCATTTTAAGGGGGCGGTAGTCCGCACTTCCTCAAATGAAATTATCGTATGTATATACGACATGAAACGAATAATGGTATAAAATAAAATGGAATTACAGAAGCTTATATATAAAATATATATCATTAATATCATATTTAATTACAGTTCCATCATAATGGCCACCATGAGAGGCGGTAAGATGTTTTTGAACAATCATCGTTTCGTGAGGCGTTAGTTTGCCATCCACAGAAACATTATGTTCATCATCCATTAGATGGAGTTGTGTGTATGTGTAGTTTGAATACTTCTTATAACAACATCCTAGTATATTGATGATACTGTTGTTGTTACAAAAGAAGGGAAATAAAAAGAGTTTGGGGGTTGAAGAAGCAAAATAAATGAAAATAATTTAAGAGAAATCGTTACCTTTAATTTAGGTAACTCACTTTGGTTGGAACCAAAGGACTTTTTGAAATGCTTTCTGCCTAAGGGGAAGCTTCAAGGAGGAGGAGAGGGATGTGGGGAGCTTATTTGGGCAGAGTTTGGACGAGCCAAGTGGCTTGAGAGGTTTGAGGAAATGAGAAGGAGGAGTGCCCTTTTATAAGAGGGGTGAGGGGCACCTTTGGAAAAGCTAGAAATATTAATTTATAATAAATTCATATTCGGTTTCCAATGGCTCCAAAGTTGACTATTCAAAGTTTGAGGTGGGGATAGGTCGAAAACAACTCATCCAATAGAATTTAGACAGGTTTGGGTACTTATATTAACCTTATCTTTAAGTATTAACTCTAAGTTAATTAGTTTCACTTTTACAATGTCTCTTTGTATTTTTATATAATATGGTTAATAAACTTACTATATACATCCAAAAGACCCCCAAGTGGTCCATTAATGATTAACCTATCATAATATAAGTCTCTTGGCCGAACCTTAGATTTTTAGGAATTTAATATCAATTAATAATATAATATTTGTTTTAAGAACTCTTTTATGTCAATTTTGACACTATTCACTAGTTGATTTTTGTGAAATTCATAACAGATTGATTACTGCAAAAAAAGTCAAATAAATCAATCCTAATATATCATATTATCCTAGAAAATTTGTTTAATTCATTAAAAGTTTCATATTATAATTATTTGGGTATTTATAATATCAATTATGTTAATTTTTACTATTTTAGTAATTACTGCATCATCATTGTGTCATAAATAAAATAACTTATTTAATGTCAAAAAATTATAAATAAAATATAATTATGTAGGAAATCGTTTTAGCTTTCTAATGAATATTTATAATCTAAAATCCAGCATATATAACCCTATGTAACAATTGTTTTGCTAAAAGATATATGCTTGTGTCATTTTGTATTCATTTTAACTTAATTAATATAAAGTGTCATTATCACTTACAAGTGGATCCATGGGGTCCCAAAATTGACCCAAAGATGCCCATGGTCGACCATGTATCAAACAATAGGGTTAAGACACATTTTAGGGTAATTTAGTATTATTATAATATTATTTTTTTTAACCCTTATTTACCGGATTTACCCTTAACCATGGTAAATAAAATATTTACCGCAGTAATTATTCAAAATGTCTAAAAATAAAAGTTACCTATTTACACAATTTGGACATCCTGATTCCAAATATGGAATCCATTTTTCTAAATTCAAAACACAGAAGTGGCAGAAATTAATTTAAAATTAATTCCCTCTGTCAAAACAAAAAGCGTGTTTTTAAGAGATAATAACTATCAAAAGATTGACACTTGTTTATGTTCGGTTTAATTGTAAAATTATGTCCAATGACCAAAATTATATTAAATGGTAAAAATATATTCTAAATATACTTTAAAACCACTAAAATTCACAATTTATCACTATTAATTATTTTGATTAAAAAAGTTGTTTTTAATTAAAATTTAGTAATTTTCACTATTCATCAAAATATGAAAGTTATCCGAAAAGTACCAAAATTTCACCTTAGGCTAAATTCGATATTCCGAATCCAAAAATGAAGTCCATTTTAAAATATAAAATATATATAATTTCAAAAAGTAGGTATTACTATTCATAACGGCTAGTTTGATTGGTTGTGGTGTGTTAAAATCTCGAAGTTGCGTACAATGCACGTCATTGCATTATTCGAAAGGAAACATACCGAGGAAGCTTGGGGTGTTACATTCTCCCCTCCTTCAATAAATTGCGTCCTCGCAATTTTTAAAATTTTGCTTGGGAATATAATGGAAAGTCCCACATCGGAAAAAGAGTCAATAAAACTGTCACTTTAAAAGAAAGAAAGAGAGGTATAAGGGTCATCCAAGATAACCCATACTAGGATTCCATGTAAGAAAACATGGATATGGATGATAAACTAAGTGTCAAGTTCTGATGGAGAGGGATAGAAATCATGATCAGGAGAAAGTTAACAATGAGAAAACCACAAACTTGTGTTGGGACAAACGACCATTAGTCTCCTAGTAGGAAATTAAACGGACAACATTTTTTTTTAAGTTACATTACATAAGGAAGAGGAATTAATTTATGATATTGACTAAGAACATTATGAGATATACTTACATTTTAAGTAGATTTTCATTCTTTAATAATTTCCACCACTAACTCATTTTTTTTTAAACGATGAGTATTCAAGAAGACTTGGTCACACTGGAAGAGATAGAATAAACTTCTATAGAATCACATGATCCATGAAGGATAAACCATATATTTACATTGTCTTTGAAGATTAATCAAAACCAAAATGGTCAGTGAATGATCTAATGATCCCCCAAAAGGATATTCATTGAGATAAATATGCACTAATCTTAATTTCTAAAATTAAACCAACAATACCCCAAAGTTAAATAGATACCATTCAATAACCAATTGTCCTTAAAATCCTTTAATATAATCCAAACTAATATTGAAACCCAAAACATAGAAGAATTTGATTATGTAGTCTCCCATGTTAAATTGTATCTCCAAATGACATCAGATACTCTTAAAGTCACATACTCAAAAGTAATTAACCTAATCACATATTCTCTATTATAGGTTAATCATTTCCATAAAAAACCCAAATCACTATAAATCCACAATAAAAACGTAGATAAAAATCTATCATTACTCCACAAATGAAACCCCATAGTATTCTATTTTCCTTGGACATATAGTGTTTCCAACAAAGCGAACATCTTCCAAAATAACATTTATCACTTAATCACCAAATCATTTTCCTATACCAAGGGTATTCTTTTGATATGAAATAAGAACCCAAATCAACTTATTATTGATCAATAAAATAATTTAACTAAAAAAATAGTCACACTAACGAGGGACTTCACGTAGTCCAGTGGTAGGCGATAAATCCCAATCGCACTTTGGTTGTGGGTTCGATTCCCATAGCTTTGTCCGACGCGACGGGTTGTCACACGGTCTACGTGTTGTCCTTTTTCAAAAACTATATTTTATAATATTGCCAAAATGAGATAAATTCCTCAAAATACTATATCATAAATTTAACCACAAATGTTATATCATACCTTGAATCTTCATCCCAAATTAGAATAACTTATAATTATCTCAAACCCCAATGATCATATAAATCCAAGTGGTTATTTATACCCAAATCCACAAGAGAAGAGACAATTCTTCCTCAAATATCATTCTCACATGGAAAACTGCGGGGTTACAAATACAAGAGAAAATTATTCCATAGTAAACCCATCAACAAGGAGTGCTAATACTTTTTAAACATTTCTCCAACCATTTATTCCCACATAGCTTCTTCTTTGACCAAGAAAATATCCTATAGAATAGGACATTCACTCGGGTAATGGCCAGGTCCCCTACATTTACGGCAAATGACTGTAAATGGACTCTTGGGACCATTTTTATCTTCTTCCATAGTACTCTTCATTTTTCTTCGGCAATTCTTTACTTTATGTCCTTCCTTCCCGCACGTAAAACATTTCGTTGTCCCATTGAGACATTTTCCTGGGTGTCTCTTTCCACATTTCCTGCATGATGAAAATTGAGGGTTCTTTTCTCCATGGTCTCCATTGCTGGAGCTCTTATCATTTATCACCTTTCTCTTCCTTGTTGAGTCTGGGAGTTGGTTAATATATATGTTGTTGATCATATTTTTGGAAAACTGATTTGGCATAAAGACGATATCTTTTACGCCTATCAATATTCCATTTTTTTGCTCATTGCCACCACCGTTCCCATCTTGTACATCATTCTCAAAGTCACTATGACTTCCTTGGAATCCAGCCATTGACTAAAACCATAAAGCATTGTGTGAGTAATAGTAGTCGTAAAATCATTTAGAGATTAAAATGTCACCATATTCTCAATTTGAAACATATTAGGATTAACCAAGGTCATTTACTCTCATCTTATATATATATTACTTAAATTGGTTTGTAAAGAAAATGTAAATTATCCTAAGCATATCCCCCGGGAGTGTCGTAACCAAGAGTGCAGCAAGGCCCGTTGTCGTGCACCAGTTCCCGTTCGAGTCTAGCTCAAAGCGGTGTTTTCGGGTTTTACCCCTAGGTACATCTGTGCCAGAGCCGCCTCTACCTGCTCGTATCCAGACAGGGATGTATTGCTCGGAAAACTCACAAAATCTCTACAATACCAAAATTCTAGGAAGTTCTTTTATACTAATCCTCAAAGTTCATCTTAGGTCTACGTGCTCTAATCAGAGTTTATCTAAATCTAGCTACCAAGGTTTGTACTAAACTTCCTCTGATACCAACTGTAACGCCCTGACCCCAGCTACCCAGAGTCGGTGCATTACTTCGTAACATTGGCATGATCATGAGAAAGATCAAGTCTCGAAAGACCGATTAGTTTAGTAGCCTTGGAATAACTAGATACATCCATAAATTTTTACATTACATCATAAAAAAAACATCTTGTCTTCGTATCCCCTCATACTATCCCTGCAGGTCATTCATAAATTACTTCTTCATAATCCTGGGAAAAATAAAACATTTAAAGGGGTGAGCTCGGATACTCAGTAAGGATAACATTATAGCAGAAGCTTTCATAAATAAGCATAAACACTTAAGGCAATTTATAACTAAAACAAAAGCCTTTTAATATTGAACTTCAACATAGTATGGCAAAAGTAAAATGAAATAATGCCATTTACTTACTCACATGGATATTCTACTAGTCGAATGATCACATGCAATATCAATAACCACTTTCATAATGATGGAATGCATAATGCCAGACTATCATAACCACATAGCCAAGGCCTCGTGCCAAGACTACAAATAAGATTTTGCCAAGGCCTTGTGCCAAGACACTAGTTTGTCTCATGAGACCTACCGATGCATCGAGGAGCTATAGAGGGCTCCACCCGTCACTTATTAAGTCCAATGCATTCCTCATATGAATAGTTTTAAGCATAAAATAAACATTCGTATTGAAACTAGCATACGAAATGTCAATACTTTTACCACAAACCTTGACTGGTATAAAAATAGCACATCCACAGTCAAACATAACTCATTCGATACAATATGGAAGATTGTATTGTATCACATTAACCTCAATCAAGAATAATGAAGGATGTTGACATAGATGAAAATAATCATCAAAACTATTTGAGAGAAATATCCCCCTTTTCTTGAAATCATTTAAAAGTCACACTATTTGTCAAAAAGCCATTTAAAAATAGATTTTTGAATCAAAGTGTCCCATACCACTTTGAAACTTTTTAAAAGGATTTTTAATTTTAAAACTTTAATGTCCATATAAATAAATCCTTAAAACCATTTTTAAAATATGGACATTAATGAGCATGATTTAGAAGAATAATTCTTTAAAACATTTTAAAATGGTATTTTGGTTAGAGTTTCTAACCAAAAGAGAGACACTTGAATACAAATAATTGAGGTAATCAAAACATTGTAATATCATGAGAATAAAGGAATTCATGATATACTATGTCAAAGTACATTATATACACCACATAAAAGTGATTTGGTGTATATCATCAAAGAAGTCTCAATGGAATGTAAATTGAGATGAAATCTCTCATAAAGGTTGTATCCTTAGGTTAAGGATAAATCAACGACATAATTATGTGTGAGAAATATAAATACACTAAATATGATTGGATATTCAGTGTAAATCAATCAAAGTATATTCACACATATTCTTGTAAAAACAATACCAACGAATTGGATGTTTAACTCATCAAATGGAGAATGAGTTAAAATTACTCTTATAAATTCATATCAATGAATTGAGAATTATCAATGGAGTGATTATGTGTGTCAAACTTATATCCACAGTAAGGGGAGTGGAAATTATGACATAATCAAATGAATAGTGATTCCACACATAATCTTGAAATATGCGTAAAGCCAAATGAGTGGAAATTGAAATCTCAAATTCCCTTATTGATTAGGTAACTTAAGAAACAAACACCCATGAAAGAAAGATCATACCATGATGATGTAAATACTCATAAAATAAAGTATATTACACAATGAATACAATCATGGGTAGTACACATACACCACATGCAATAATTAAGTGGTGATCAATGGAATTCTCACAGAATTAAAAGTGAGACAAGAAACCCCTTACCACGTTAATCAAATGAGTCGCATGGCCAAAAGTTAATAACCACCAAATGATTTACAGAATAACATGAATATAAAGTGAATCCTGATAATATATATCAAATGGAAGTACACAATACACCAATTTCAATAATTTAGTAGCGAACAATGGAAATCTCACGGAATTGAAAGTGAGATAAGAGAATCCCTTACTTTGTACTTTTTCCTTGGTCGATGGTAGGTTTACCTCCTGTATAATGGTGAAATAATTGTTATTGAATAATACAAGAATAATTTACTTTAATATGATATCATATATGATCTTTTAACATTGATTTGTTAATAATATCTTAGTATTAACGCCGTTTCGGGTGTTAACTTACTCATTTTCTTTTATATGTTTTGTTACATAAGTCATGTTTGTTGTATCTTATTAATATCCAGAATGATATCAAGTCCTTAAACATCATTTTTAAATCATTAAATGATAATTATACTTTAATGGATACGATGGATAATGAATCTCATCGCGTTCGTGGAGACGGTAGTCCGTACGTACGCACGAACGCTACTTCCATTTAATTTTTTAATTTTTTATTTTAAAAGAATCGAATCCAAATGATACATAGGTATATTACTATTCCAGTATTTTATATATGTTACTTAAGTTCATTAACACCATCCTTTATACGTTCCATGTGTGGTATGAACGAGTCATATCATTTTAAGGGGGCGGTAGTCCGCACTTCCTCAAATGAAATTATCGTATGTATATACGACATGAAACGAATAATGGTATGAAATAAAATGGAATTACAGAAGCTTATATATAAAATATATATCATTAATATCATATTTAATTACAGTTCCATCATAATGGCCACCATGAGAGGCGGTAAGATGTTTTTGAACAATCATCGTTTCGTGAGGCGTTAGTTTGCCATCCACAGAAACATTATGTTCATCATCCATTAGATGGAGTTGTGTGTATGTGTAGTTTGAATACTTCTTATAACAACATCCTAGTATATTTAGGATACTGGTGTTGTTACAAAAGAAGGGAAATAAAAAGAGTTTGGGGGTTGAAGAAGCAAAATAAATGAAAATAATTTAAGAGAAATCGTTACCTTTAATTTAGGTAACTCACTTTGGTTGGAACCAAAGGACTTTTTGAAATGCTTTCTGCCTAAGGGGAAGCTTCAAGGAGGAGGAGAGGGATGTCGGGAGCTTATTTGGGCAGAGTTTGGACGAGCCAAGTGGCTTGAGAGGTTTGAGGAAATGAGAAGGAGGAGTGCCCTTTTATAAGAGGGGTGAGGGGCACCTTTGGAAAAGCTAGAAATATTAATTTATAATAAATTCATATTCGGTTTCCAATGGCTCCAAAGTTGACTATTCAAAGGTTGAGGTGGGGATAGGTCGAAAACAACTCATCCAATAGAATTTAGACAGGTTTGGGTACTTATATTAACCTTATCTTTAAGTATTAACTCTAAGTTAATTAGTTTCACTTTTACAATGTCTCTTTGTATTTTTATATAATATGGTTAATAAACATACTATATACATCCAAAAGACCCCCAAGTGGTCCATTAATGATTAACCTATCATAATATAAGTCTCTTGGCCGAACCTTAGATTTTTAGGAATTTAATATCAATTAATAATATAATATTTGTTTTAAGAACTCTTTTATGTCAATTTTGACACTATTCACTAGTTGATTTTTGTGAAATTCATAACAGATTGATTACTTCAAAAAAAGTCAAATAAATCAATCCTAATATATCATATTATCCTAGAAAATTTGTTTAATTCATTAAAAGTTTCATATTATAATTATTTGGGTATTTATAATATCAATTATGTTAATTTTTACTATTTTAGTAATTACTGCATCATCATTGTGTCATAAATAAAATAACTTATTTAATGTCAAAAAATTATAAATAAAATATAATTATGTAGGAAATCTTTTTAGCTTTCTAATGAATATTTATAATCTAAAATCCAGCATATATAACCCTATGTAACAATTGTTTTTCTAAAAGATATATGCTTGTGTCATTTTGTATTCATTTTAACTTAATTAATATAAAGTGTCATTATCACTTACAAGTGGATCCATGGGGTCCCAAAATTGACCCAAAGATGCCCATGGTCGACCATGTATCAAACAATAGGGTTAAGACACATTTTAGGGTAATTTAGTATTATTATAATATTATTTTTTTTAACCCTTATTTACCGGATTTACCCTTAACCATGGTAAATAAAATATTTACCGCAGTAATTATTCAAAATGTCTAAAAATAAAAGTTACCTATTTACACAATTTGGACATCCTGATTCCAAATATGGAATCCATTTTTCTAAATTCAAAACACAGAAGTGGCAGAAATTAATTTAAAATTAATTCCCTCTGTCAAAACAAAAAGCGTGTTTTTAAGAGATAATAACTATCAAAAGATTGACACTTGTTTATGTTCGGTTTAATTGTAAAATTATGTCCAATGACCAAAATTATATTAAATGGTAAAAATATATTCTAAATATACTTTAAAACCACTCAAATTCACAATTTATCACTATTAATTATTTTGATTAAAAAAGTTGTTTTTAATTAAAATTTAGTAATTTTCACTATTCATCAAAATATGAAAGTTATCCGAAAAGTACCAAAATTTCACCTTAGGCTAAATTCGATATTCCGAATCCAAAAATGAAGTCCATTTTAAAATATAAAATATATATAATTTCAAAAAGTAGGTATTACTATTCATAACGGCTAGTTTGATTGGTTGTGGTGTGTTAAAATCTCGAAGTTGCGTACAATGCACGTCATTGCATTATTCGAAAGGAAACATACCGAGGAAGCTTGGGGTGTTACATTCTCCCCTCCTTCAATAAATTGCGTCCTCGCAATTTTTAAAATTTTGCTTGGGAATATAATGGAAAGTCCCACATCGGAAAAAGAGTCAATAAAACTGTCACTTTAAAAGAAAGAAAGAGAGGTATAAGGGTCATCCAAGATAACCCATACTAGGATTCCATGTAAGAAAACATGGATATGGATGATAAACTAAGTGTCAAGTTCTGATGGAGAGGGATAGAAATCATGATCAGGAGAAAGTTAACAATGAGAAAACCACAAACTTGTGTTGGGACAAACGACCATTAGTCTCCTAGTAGGAAATTAAACGGACAACATTTTTTTTTAAGTTACATTACATAAGGAAGAGGAATTAATTTATGATATTGACTAAGAACATTATGAGATATACTTACATTTTAAGTAGATTTTCATTCTTTAATAATTTCCACCACTAACTCATTTTTTTTTAAACGATGAGTATTCAAGAAGACTTGGTCACACTGGAAGAGATAGAATAAACTTCTATAGAATCACATGATCCATGAAGGATAAACCATATATTTACATTGTCTTTGAAGATTAATCAAAACCAAAATGGTCAGTGAATGATCTAATGATCCCCCAAAAGGATATTCATTGAGATAAATATGCACTAATCTTAATTTCTAAAATTAAACCAACAATACCCCAAAGTTAAATAGATACCATTCAATAACCAATTGTCCTTAAAATCCTTTAATATAATCCAAACTAATATTGAAACCCAAAACATAGAAGAATTTGATTATGTAGTCTCCCATGTTAAATTGTATCTCCAAATGACATCAGATACTCTTAAAGTCACATACTCAAAAGTAATTAACCTAATCACATATTCTCTATTATAGGTTAATCATTTCCATAAAAAACCCAAATCACTATAAATCCACAATAAAAACGTAGATAAAAATCTATCATTACTCCACAAATGAAACCCCATAGTATTCTATTTTCCTTGGACATATAGTGTTTCCAACAAAGCGAACATCTTCCAAAATAACATTTATCACTTAATCACCAAATCATTTTCCTATACCAAGGGTATTCTTTTGATATGAAATAAGAACCCAAATCAACTTATTATTGATCAATAAAATCATTTAACTAAAAAAATAGTCACACTAACGAGGGACTTCACGTAGTCCAGTGGTAGGTGATAAATCCCAATCGCACTTTGGTTGTGGGTTCGATTCCCATAGCTTTGTCCGACGCGACGGGTTGTCACACGGTCTACGTGTTGTCCTTTTTCAAAAACTATATTTTATAATATTGCCAAAATGAGATAAATTCCTCAAAATACTATATCATAAATTTAACCACAAATGTTATATCATACCTTGAATCTTCATCCCAAATTAGAATAACTTATAATTATCTCAAACCCCAATGATCATATAAATCCAAGTGGTTATTTATACCCAAATCCACAAGAGAAGAGACAATTCTTCCTCAAATATCATTCTCACATGGAAAACTGCGGGGTTACAAATACAAGAGAAAATTATTCCATAGTAAACCCATCAACAAGGAGTGCTAATACTTTTTAAACATTTCTCCAACCATTTATTCCCACATAGCTTCTTCTTTGACCAAGAAAATATCCTATAGAATAGGACATTCACTCGGGTAATGGCCAGGTCCCCTACATTTACGGCAAATGACTGTAAATGGACTCTTGGGACCATTTTTATCTTCTTCCATAGTACTCTTCATTTTTCTTCGGCAATTCTTTACTTTATGTCCTTCCTTCCCGCACGTAAAACATTTCGTTGTCCCATTGAGACATTTTCCTGGGTGTCTCTTTCCACATTTCCTGCATGATGAAAATTGAGGGTTCTTTTCTCCATGGTCTCCATTGCTGGAGCTCTTATCATTTATCACCTTTCTCTTCCTTGTTGAGTCTGGGAGTTGGTTAATATATATGTTGTTGATCATATTTTTGGAAAACTGATTTGGCATAAAGACGATATCTTTTACGCCTATCAATATTCCATTTTGTTGCTCATTGCCACCACCGTTCCCATCTTGTACATCATTCTCAAAGTCACTATGACTTCCTTGGAATCCAGCCATTGACTAAAACCATAAAGCATTGTGTGAGTAATAGTAGTCGTAAAATCATTTAGAGATTAAAATGTCACCATATTCTCAATTTGAAACATATTAGGATTAACCAAGGTCATTTACTCTCATCTTATATATATATTACTTAAATTGGTTTGTAAAGAAAATGTAAATTATCCTAAGCATATCCCCCGGGAGTGTCGTAACCAAGAGTGCAGCAAGGCCCGTTGTCGTGCACCAGTTCCCGTTCGAGTCTAGCTCAAAGCGGTGTTTTCGGGTTTTACCCCTAGGTACATCTGTGCCAGAGCCGCCTCTACCTGCTCGTATCCAGACAGGGATGTATTGCTCGGAAAACTCACAAAATCTCTACAATACCAAAATTCTAGGAAGTTCTTTTATACTAATCCTCAAAGTTCATCTTAGGTCTACGTGCTCTAATCAGAGTTTATCTAAATCTAGCTACCAAGGTTTGTACTAAACTTCCTCTGATACCAACTGTAACGCCCTGACCCCAGCTACCCAGAGTCGGTGCATTACTTCGTAACATTGGCATGATCATGAGAAAGATCAAGTCTCGAAAGACCGATTAGTTTAGTAGCCTTGGAATAACTAGATACATCCATAAATTTTTACATTACATCATAAAAAAAACATCTTGTCTTCGTATCCCCTCATACTATCCCTGCAGGTCATTCATAAATTACTTCTTCATAATCCTGGGAAAAATAAAACATTTAAAGGGGTGAGCTCGGATACTCAGTAAGGATAACATTATAGGAGAAGCTTTCATAAATAAGCATAAACACTTAAGGCAATTTATAACTAAAACAAAAGCCTTTTAAAATTGAACTTCAACATAGTATGGCAAAAGTAAAATGAAATAATGCCATTTACTTACTCACATGGATATTCTACTAGTCGAATGATCACATGCAATATCAATAACCACTTTCATAATGATGGAATGCATAATGCCAGACTATCATAACCACATAGCCAAGGCCTCGTGCCAAGACTACAAATAAGATTTTGCCAAGGCCTTGTGCCAAGACACTAGTTTGTCTCATGAGACCTACCGATGCATCGAGGAGCTATAGAGGGCTCCACCCGTCACTTATTAAGTCCAATGCATTCCTCATATGAATAGTTTTAAGCATAAAATAAACATTCGTATTGAAACTAGCATACGAAATGTCAATACTTTTACCACAAACCTTGACTGGTATAAAAATAGCACATCCACAGTCAAACATAACTCATTCGATACAATATGGAAGATTGTATTGTATCACATTAACCTCAATCAAGAATAATGAAGGATGTTGACATAGATGAAAATAATCATCAAAACTATTTGAGAGAAATATCCCCCTTTTCTTGAAATCATTTAAAAGTCACACTATTTGTCAAAAAGCCATTTAAAAATAGATTTTTGAATCAAAGTGTCCCATACCACTTTGAAACTTTTTAAAAGGATTTTTAATTTTAAAACTTTAATGTCCATATAAATAAATCCTTAAAACCATTTTTAAAATATGGACATTAATGAGCATGATTTAGAAGAATAATTCTTTAAAACATTTTAAAATGGTATTTTGGTTAGAGTTTCTAACCAAAAGAGAGACACTTGAATACAAATAATTGAGGTAATCAAAACATTGTAATATCATGAGAATAAAGGAATTCATGATATACTATGTCAAAGTACATTATATACACCACATAAAAGTGATTTGGTGTATATCATCAAAGAAGTCTCAATGGAATGTAAATTGAGATGAAATCTCTCATAAAGGTTGTATCCTTAGGTTAAGGATAAATCAACGACATAATTATGTGTGAGAAATATAAATACACTAAATATGATTGGATATTCAGTGTAAATCAATCAAAGTATATTCACACATATTCTTGTAAAAACAATACCAACGAATTGGATGTTTAACTCATCAAATGGAGAATGAGTTAAAATTACTCTTATAAATTCATATCAATGAATTGAGAATTATCAATGGAGTGATTATGTGTGTCAAACTTATATCCACAGTAAGGGGAGTGGAAATTATGACATAATCAAATGAATAGTGATTCCACACATAATCTTGAAATATGCGTAAAGCCAAATGAGTGGAAATTGAAATCTCAAATTCCCTTATTGATTAGGTAACTTAAGAAACAAACACCCATGAAAGAAAGATCATACCATGATGATGTAAATACTCATAAAATAAAGTATATTACACAATGAATACAATCATGGGTAGTACACATACACCACATGCAATAATTAAGTGGTGATCAATGGAATTCTCACAGAATTAAAAGTGAGACAAGAAACCCCTTACCACGTTAATCAAATGAGTCGCATGGCCAAAAGTTAATAACCACCAAATGATTTACAGAATAACATGAATATAAAGTGAATCCTGATAATATATATCAAATGGAAGTACACAATACACCAATTTCAATAATTTAGTAGCGAACAATGGAAATCTCACGGAATTGAAAGTGAGATAAGAGAATCCCTTACTTTGTACTTTTTCCTTGGTCGATGGTAGGTTTACCTCCTGTATAATGGTGAAATAATTGTTATTGAATAATACAAGAATAATTTACTTTAATATGATATCATATATGATCTTTTAACATTGATTTGTTAATAATATCTTAGTATTAACGCCGTTTCGGGTGTTAACTTACTCATTTTCTTTTATATGTTTTGTTACATAAGTCATGTTTGTTGTATCTTATTAATATCCAGAATGATATCAAGTCCTTAAACATCATTTTTAAATCATTAAATGATAATTATACTTTAATGGATACGATGGATAATGAATCTCATCGCGTTTGTGGAGACGGTAGTCCGTACGTACGCACGAACGCTACTTCCATTTAATTTTTTAATTTTTTATTTTAAAAGAATCGAATCCAAATGATACATAGGTATATTACTATTCCAGTATTTTATATATGTTACTTAAGTTCATTAACACCATCCTTTATACGTTCCATGTGTGGTATGAACGAGTCATATCATTTTAAGGGGGCGGTAGTCCGCACTTCCTCAAATGAAATTATCGTATGTATATACGACATGAAACGAATAATGGTATGAAATAAAATGGAATTACAGAAGCTTATATATAAAATATATATCATTAATATCATATTTAATTACAGTTCCATCATAATGGCCACCATGAGAGGCGGTAAGATGTTTTTGAACAATCATCGTTTCGTGAGGCGTTAGTTTGCCATCCACAGAAACATTATGTTCATCATCCATTAGATGGAGTTGTGTGTATGTGTAGTTTGAATACTTCTTATAACAACATCCTAGTATATTGAGGATACTGGTGTTGTTACAAAAGAAGGGAAATAAAAAGAGTTTGGGGGTTGAAGAAGCAAAATAAATGAAAATAATTTAAGAGAAATCGTTACCTTTAATTTAGGTAAATCACTTTGGTTGGAACCAAAGGACTTGTTGAAATGCTTTCTGCCTAAGGGGAAGCTTCAAGGAGGAGGAGAGGGATGTCGGGAGCTTATTTGGGCAGAGTTTGGACGAGCCAAGTGGCTTGAGAGGTGTGAGGAAATGAGAAGGAGGAGTGCCCTTTTATAAGAGGGGTGAGGGGCACCTTTGGAAAAGCTAGAAATATTAATTTATAATAAATTCATATTCGGTTTCCAATGGCTCCAAAGTTGACTATTCAAAGGTTGAGGTGGGGATAGGTCGAAAACAACTCATCCAATAGAATTTAGACAGGTTTGGGTACTTATATTAACCTTATCTTTAAGTATTAACTCTAAGTTAATTAGTTTCACTTTTACAATGTCTCTTTGTATTTTTATATAATATGGTTAATAAACATACTATATACATCCAAAAGACCCCCAAGTGGTCCATTAATGATTAAACTATCATAATATAAGTCTCTTGGCCGAACCTTAGATTTTTAGGAATTTAATATCAATTAATAATATAATATTTGTTTTAAGAACTCTTTTATGTCAATTTTGACACTATTCACTAGTTGATTTTTGTGAAATTCATAACAGATTGATTACTTCAAAAAAAGTCAAATAAATCAATCCTAATATATCATATTATCCTATAAAATTTGTTTAATTCATTAAAAGTTTCATATTATAATTATTTGGGTATTTATAATATCAATTATGTTAATTTTTACTATTTTAGTAATTACTGCATCATCATTGTGTCATAAATAAAATAACTTATTTAATGTCAAAAAATTATAAATAAAATATAATTATGTAGGAAATCTTTTTAGCTTTCTAAGGAATATTTATAATCTAAAATCCAGCATATATAACCCTATGTAACAATTGTTTTTCTAAAAGATATATGCTTGTGTCATTTTGTATTCATTTTAACTTAATTAATATAAAGTGTCATTATCACTTACAAGTGGATCCATGGGGTCCCAAAATTGACCCAAAGATGCCCATGGTCGACCATGTATCAACCAATAGGGTTAAGACACATTTTAGGGTAATTTAGTATTATTATAATATTATTTTTTTTAACCCTTATTTACCGGATTTACCCTTAACCATGGTAAATAAAATATTTACCGCAGTAATTATTCAAAATGTCTAAAAATAAAAGTTACCTATTTACAAAATTTGGACATCCTGATTCCAAATATGGAATCCATTTTTATAAATTCAAAACACAGAAGTGGCAGAAATTAATTTAAAATTAATTCCCGCTGTCAAAACAAAAAGCGTGTTTTTAAGAGATAATAACTATCAAAAGATTGACACTTGTTTATGTTCGGTTTAATTGTAAAATTATGTCCAATGACCAACATTATATTAAATGGTAAAAATATATTCTAAATATACTTTAAAACCACTCAAATTCACAATTTATCACTATTAATTATTTTGATTAAAAAAGTTGTTTTTAATTAAAATTTAGTAATTTTCACTATTCATCAAAATATGAAAGTTATCCGAAAAGTACCAAAATTTCACCTTAGGCTAAATTCGATATTCCGAATCCAAAAATGAAGTCCATTTTGAAATATAAAATATATATAATTTCAAAAGGTAGGTATTACTATTCATAACGGCTAGTTTGATTGGTTGTGGTGTGTTAAAATCTCGAAGTTGCGTACAATGCACGTCATTGCATTATTCGAAAGGAAACATACCGAGGAAGCTTGGGGTGTTACAAAAACCTTGGGGAAGTTCAAGTGGGGTACCTTCTTTCATACTTATTGATAATTTTTTTATAATGTTTTGGTTTTGAGAATTATTTAGTGAGGGAGATTTTGTGAGGATGGTAAAATAGTGTTACCCAATTATGTGGTAATTTAGTTTCAATTTTTTATTCCTCGGTATTTAGTATGATTCATTAACATTTTACACAAGAGGTTTCATGGAGAACATGATTTATTATAAATTTTATACTCACCATATATATATAAACTATTTTCTAGTTAATGGGAGTAGGTTAGTGATTGGTTTGGACATTTTTAGAATATAAGAATTTTCCTGCACAAGTCAAGAGTTTCTGGTGTCCATGATCATTGACTAGGACTTAATTATGTTACAAGAAGTTTTTATTCTAGTGGGTTATAGTTAATGTAAGTCATTACAAGTATTGGTATTAATTATTTAATTTATTCATTGTATGGTTTGGTGTATAATCTCAAATTATCTCTTAATATTTTAATGTATATACATGGTAGTTTCTCTAATGTGAGTGATTTTTATACCCAAGGGTCTAGTTGATAATTAGCGGTCTCGGATATATTCATGTCACTCTCATTTTATACCAAAAATTAACCCTAAAATATTTTCATACAGATATATTCAAAAATTATGTTCATTCAATCAACCATAAATCGTATAACTTATAAATTTGACTTTAAAAAGAAAAAAATAAAATATAAAAAAAAATACTATTGTAGAAAAATGACCTTTTAAACTTTGAGTGTTAATAATATTATTTCATAAAAATTATTAAATAAATTACTGGTAATATATTAGTTCATACATTTAAATAATACCTATTATCATAATCTTATTTTAAAACTGATCAATTTAATTTGTTTGTATATATTAAACAACAATTTAAAAATAGTTCTTTAAAAAATACTTTTTTAATACTAAATCAATTTAAGAATTTATCTTCTGAAGTTAAGCATTTTTAATTGAATAATATCATTATATTAACAAAGAATTTTGTTTTTATTTTATATTTTGAAATAATTTCTATCTAATATGTCATGTATCATTTTAGTTTGGTGTTTTGTGTAACATAATATATTATACATAGTTTTACTTAAATGATAATTATATATTAAAATATCATGTTGTTACATTCTCTTCCCCCAAAATAAATTGTGTCCTTGAGATTTTAATTTATTATTACCAAAAAGAGTGTATAGTAATAATTTATTATGTTGATTTCATCATGGTAATTAATTTTTATGTAACTACTCGAATATCTAGTATTTAATAATTAAATGTTTAAAAAACCATGAAGGTATCATTATAAGACTAAAAATAATGAATGAGTTTCCCAAAGCATATCTTGATCATTGATTAAAATTCTCCACATAATATTAAAAAGTTTAATTGTCACGATCCGACCCAACAGGGCTCGAGATGCGACTCCCCAAGCCCGCCTCCAATAGGCTAAGGGTTGGTGACCAACACCGAGTAGGATATCACATACATGGGAGGCATTAGCCTAAGGTACCTGTACACATGCACCCAAAAACACCTCCATGCAACAGTGCAGAGATATAGAAACTAAAAAGTAAACGCATGCAGACAATCTATCCCAAACCAGAGTGCAACAAAAAAATTACAAAGGTCACAACAGGGCCCACCAAAGAAAACTACAAAGCATGTCCAACCTGCTCTCAAGAAGGGGAACGCTGCCACAAACACCCGCCAGAAAGATCCCTCGGCATAGCTCCGGTAGACACCCTGATCAACTCGCTCACTAAGCTCTGCCTACTCTGGGTCCTCCTAGGACTCCGTCAAAAGGCATGTGGTCTGCACAAGACACAAACATGTGCGGGCAAAGCCTGTTCAGGGGTGAGTATAAACATACTCAGTAGGCACCCCAAAAACCAAAAACCCAAGGGAGCAACTGAAAGACAACAGTCCACTCAACCCAGCCAGAGAGAACCCAGACGAGAGAGAAACTCCATCTCGTGACCATCCTCGGCTAAACACAACTAGTAAGCTCAGCTCAGCTCAGGTGTATGCCCATACATACACCTTGAACAATCCAGATATACTCAGCTCACGCCACAAACCACAAGAGGTACCGACCTCATCACCAACAACTGTCCCAACCAGGAGAGTACACCACAAAAACACTATCATACCAGATGACACTCATCCGAGAGATACACTCCATCGGGTCCCAAACAAACATCTCAGACGGTCACCCGAGAGACCATGCTCATCGGATAACATCACTGAAGAAACATCGCTGAAACAACATAACCACCAAACTCCTCAGATAGGGGATCACCACTAGGGTCCGCTAGGGGATGCCAAGACCCACTCCGGTATACGTAGATCACAAATAGGGGGTCACTCCCAGGGTCCTCTGGGGGATACCACGACCCGATCTGGCATACATAGTTCTCACAGATAGGGGATCACGCCCAAGATCCGCTGCAGAATACCACAACCCGATCTGGCGCTCGACAGAAGCTCCACACTCAGATAGAGGATCATCGTCCATATAAAGATGGTCACGATGATACCAGAACCCTATCTGGTACAACTCGTGATGTAGGGGATCGAACCGACGATGCTGCAACCCTACCTAAACCATGCGCTGAGTAGGGGATCGCCTAACCAACGATACTGCAACCCTACCGAGACCAAGCGCTGAGTAGGGGAACATATAACCAACGATATCGCAACCCTACTATAAACTTCATGCCGAGTAGGGGATAGTATACCCGACGATGCCACAACCCTACTGGGCAAGACCCACCGCGTAGGGGATCATATTCCCGATGATGCCACAAATCCTATGGGGTTAACCTGCTAGATAGGGGATCATCGCATGTGAATAAGTGGTCACAGCGATACCAAGAACCCGATCCATGGTAAAGATGCTAGAGGATCTGCTTCGGGCCCACCGGAGGGATGCCACAACTCTAACAGTTAAAACATCCCATCGAGAGGATCACAAACCCCTATGAAGGTTGTGATTCCGCGCGAACCCTCGTAGGAATGAACCAAGGGATAACCCTCAACCACTACTGGTCCAAACGTCGCTAACCCGAGCGACCTGCCCAACGCCACACTGCGCACCTCCTAGGCTAAAACCAAGGCCACCATCGCGTTCCACGCGAAAAAACACGCAGGATAGGCTGTTTACTCGCCTGAAATGGAGCACCGGTGAAAAAGGCACTATTCACCATAGCTAGCTCGTGCGGGGCCCACACAATGATCCTGAAACCCCTCGAGCAGATCACACCACGACGATCCACTCGGAAAAACAAGTGGAATCGACTACTTGCTCGTCCTAAATGGACACCCGGTGAAAAAGGCACTATTCACTTAAGGCTAGCTCGGGTGGGGCCCACGCCTGGATTCCAAAACTCATCGAATGGATCACACCATTGCAATCCTCTCGGAAAAACACATAGGATCAAATATTCATCCGCCAAAATCAGACTCCTGGTGCAAAAGCTGCGTTTCTCCGCAAACGCCAAAACCTGGCCTCGTGGGGCCCACACCCAGTTCACAGTCCCAACACCCGGAAACCATCTCCAAAATTCCATCGTACCATCAGGGTCTCAACGCCACTGACAGCACGTCAATCGGATGCTCTGGGTAGAAGATACAACGGCCCGAAGTCGTAAAATAATAAAATATTATTATTTTATACGACGTTTCTAACTCCCAGGCCGCGATCCCGAACCATAAAATTATCAAAGTGATTCCAAAAGGTCTGTCTCGACACAAGGAGCGCGTCGCCGCAAATGGCACGCAAATTGGAGTTACGGTTTGCAAGTTACGGGGGGTTTAAAGAACCCCCGGAAAATCCTGGCCGGGCCACCGCCAGCCTCGCCGGAAACCGCCGCGCCGCCGCCGGATTCCGCTGCGCCGCCACCGCCGCCACCGGAAACCGCCGCCGCGCCGCTGCGCCATCGCCGGATTCCTCCATGGTCGCCGCCCATTGTCGCCGGAAAACTAGGTTTTCGCCGGAAAACATCCGGGAGCCACCGGGAGCACCCCGGTGCTCCAAATTCAGATCGGAAACATGTTTTGGAAAGTTCGGGACCCGAACTATACAACCCTTACAAAAATTTGAAGGAAAACAACACAAAAATGGGATCCAGGATTGTAAAACTCAAACCTCCAACCTCACGAGTGAAACGCCGACGTTCTGCCTTAGATCTGCGCTCTAGAGCTTCCGCTGCGCGCTCTTGGAATGTCCGTCGTCGAATTCCGAGCTCGTGGGCGCTTCGTTTTCTCGATTTGGTGGAGTGGCGGCGAGGAACAGTGAAGAACATCAAGAGGAACGATAAGGAGGGGGGCGCTGATATTTATATCATCCGCCCGCCGGCGCCAAACCCGCCTCCAACCCGACGCCCGATGCGAACAAAAGTAAGGTCACTCCTAGGATAAACACGTCATTCTGAACACAACGGCGGACTCAGATTTTCCATCCGAGACACCGTTCAGAAGTTATTCGAGCCGACGCTCGCACACTAACTTCCCTACTTATTTACGAAAACGCCCATGGTGTCGTTTCTCACCGCAGGCCCACGCCCGCAAAGTTTACACCTTACTTAGGGTAAACGGCACGTTCCGGACGCAACCGTGCCCTCAGATTCCTGCTCTGAGCTACCGTTTAGGAGATATCACACCCCTGCCACATGCATTGTATAAAAAAACATACTATTTTTATAAAATTAATTTTAGGCACACCGGGCCTCGGAATCGCTTGCCTTCTTCGCGCCTAGCTCTGGAATTATTCATTGAAATATTCCAATGTTTGATAGGACCAAAAACCCGAGTCGCTACATCCTCCCCCACTTAGAACTTTTCGTCCCCGAAAATCCCTAAGTATAAGGAAAGCGACTGGACTCTCAACTGGGTCTCACACACCAGTGATATCACCAACCAACACCCATGCCCGAACGCATAAGTCAAAGGGACTCATCCACCACACCTCAATACTATCCGCTTTGGGCGGCACTGACTCGCCCTCACGGTTTTAATCGCGTCACAAAAACACGTCTCGATGGTGGAAAGATCCCTCTTCCTAATGCATTCGAAGCATACCGAACAACACCCACACAGGGTCTTACCAACGCCCTGAACAAAACTCGAGCAAGCAACAGAAAAGAAGGGTACCACTCAACAGTGTCTATCAAACTACTGTAGAAAGTAAAAAAAGACACAAGGCGTACCTCTATCCATCCGTGGTGCCTCTGGGTAGACTGCCTCCAGGGCATGCATCTGTCCTCACCCTCAGCCACCAGCTCCATGAGCTTGGCGTGGACCACATGGGGGTGGGGGAGGTGGCATCTGGTACTGCCTACCACCGCCTCCTGCTACACTAGCTCCACCGCCACGTCCGCCGCCCTGCAGACCTCCTTGCTCGAGACGCTGCCTCTACCAAGGCGGTCCATCGACCGGCTCCCTCTCAGCAGCACATCGGGTCGGACAATCTCTAGTAAGATGTCCCCGACCGTCGCAACCGTAACACCACCTCTCCTGCAGCTGACCAAAACTAGCATGCGAGCCCTGTGAGCCCTGAGGCTCAGATCCTCCATCATGGGGTCGCCTCCTGAAACGTTGGCCTTGTCCAGACCTCTGAGTCTATCGTCGGCTACCTAATGTCGATCCGAATGAAAAAGTCTCAGCCCTCGAGTGCCCATCACTAGCAGGGAGAATCTGCTCAGCCAGAAAGCTCTCCACCACCAACGCTCGCTCCAGTACTCCAGCATAGGTGGGCAGGCACAAGGAAACCACACCTGCTCAGATGTCCCTGTGTAAGACCTCCTCGAAGGTCTGAGCCCTAAAGAATGGGTCTCGAACCATATCTTGGGAGTAGTGCGATAGGTCTGTAAACCTTGCTGAGTACTCCGACATAGTCATGCTCTCCTATCTAAGTTGCAGAAGCTCCTAGATCCGCACTGACCTCAGCGTCTGCGGATATAACTCCTCCCTGAAGAGCCGCTCAAACTCTACCCACGTGAGCGTCTCCTCGTCATGGGACTGCGTCACCAAACTCCTCCATCGCTTGGCAGAACCATGCAGAAAGCTTGCCGCTAGGACCACCATCTGATCTGGAGGTGTCCTCACTAGGCGGAATACCCGGGTGACTGCCTCAAGCCAGTCATCAGCTGTCTGGGGGTCTGGATCACCCCGTAACCTCAGAGTTCGCTGCCTCTAGAACTCGTGCAGTGCACTCAGCCTGCGCGCGACCTCGTCCTGCACTGCCGGCACAACTAGCTGCTCGACAGGTGGTGGCTCAACTGGCAGACCACCTGGAGGTTCAACCTCAGAACCTGCTCCCTTCTCCACAGCCTCTACACGGGGCGGGTCGTCAGCACAATCCTGCTGCGGAACCCTCACTGGCTGTCTTCGTGGAGGAATCCTGAAAAACATTCAAGACGCACCATGGTCAAAAAGTATATCTGGAGAGCTGACTCAAGATGGACAAGGAAAACCCAAAAACCCAGTCCTATATGATGCATGTACCATTATGTCCCCATGACCAGTGTACGAATGTCCCGAGTCTAAAGGTAGGTTATCAGAGTTCTGGTGTATGGATACGTCGGCCGTCGCACCAACACTAGAGTCTCTCACCTAAAATCAAAACTCGAAACATCTTAACATTGTCGCTATGCAACTCAAACCAAACTCCCACTAGACAAGCTACAGTCTGAGATCCCAAAGGTGGAACCTCCTCTGATACCACTCTTTCACGACCCGACCCAACGAGGCTCGAGCCGCGACTCCCGAAGCCTACCTCCAATAGGCCAGGGGATGGAAACTAGCGCCGAGTAGGCTATCACACACATTGGAGGCATTAGCCTATGGTACCTGTACACACGCACCCACTCGAAACATCTTAACACTGCCGCTATGCAACTCAAACCAAACTCCCGCTAGACAAGCTACGCTCTGAGATCCCAAAGGTGGAACCTCCTTTGATACCACTCTGTCACGACCTGACCCAACAGGGCTCGAGCCGCGACTCCCCAAGCCCGCCTCCAATAGGCCAGGGGCTGGTGACCAGCGTCGAGTAGGCTATCACACACATGGGAGGCATTAGCCTACGGTACCTATACACATGCACCCACAAACACCTCCATGCAACAGTGCAGAGATATAGAAACTGAAAAGTAAATGCATGCAGACAATCTATCCCAAACCAGAGTGCAACAACAAAAGTATAAAGGGAAAAACAGGTCCCACCAAAGAAAACTACAAAGCATGTCCAACCTGCTCTGAAGAAGGGTAACGCTGCCACAAACACCCGGTGGAAATATCCCTCGGCACAACTCTGGTAGACACCCCGGTCAACTCACTCACTAAGTTCCGCCTGCTCCGGGTCCTCCTGGGACTCCGTCAAATGGCATGTGGTCTGCACAAGACACAAACATATGCGGGCAAAGCCCATGCATGGGTGAGTATAAACAATCTCAATAGGCACCCCAAAAACCCAAAACCCAATGGAGCAACTGAAAGGCAACCGTACACTCAACCCAACCAGAGGGAACCCAGAAGAGAGAGAAACTCCATCTCATGACCATCCTCGGCTAAACACAACTAGTCAGCTCAGCTCAGCTCAGGTGTATGCCCATACATACACCTTGAACAATCCAGATATACTCAGCTCACGCCACAAACCACAAGAGGTACCAACCTCATCACCAGCAACTGTCCCAACCAGGAGATTACACCACTCGAACATTGTCATACCAGATGACACTCATCTGAGAGATACACTCCATCGGGTCCCAAAAAAACATCTCAGACGCTCACCCGAGAGACCACGCTCTTCGGATAACATCACTGGGGTAACATCGCTGAAACAATAAAACCACCAAACTCCTCGGATAGGGGATCACCGCTAGGGTCCGCTAGGGGATACCAAGACCCACTCCGGTATACGTATCTCACAGATAGGGGATCACTTCCAAGGTCCGCTGGGGGATACCACGACCTGATCTGGAATACGTAGTTCTCACAGATAGGGGATCACACCCAGGATCCACTGGGGAATACCACAACCCGATCTGATGCTTGAAAAAAGCTCTACACTCAGATAGAGGATCATCGTCCATATAAAGATGGTCACGATGATACTGGAACCCTATCTGGTACAACTCGCGATGTAGGGGATCGAACCGACGATGCCGCAACCCTACCGAAACCACACGCTGAGTAGGGGATCGCATTACTAGTGATACTGCAACCCAACCGACACCAAGCGCTGAGTAGGGTATCGTATAACCAACGATACCGCAACCCTACTATAAACTTCATGCTGAGTAGAGGATCGTATAACCGACGATGCCACAACCCTATTGGGAAATACCCACCGCGTAGGGGATCATATTCCCAATGATGCCACAAACCCTATGGGGTTAACCTGCTAGATAGGGGATCGCCGCACATGAATAAGTGGTCACAGTGATACCAAGAACCCTATCCAGGGTAAAGATGCTAGAGGATCTTCTCCGGGCCCACCGTAGGGATGCCACAACTCGAATAGTTAAAACATCCCATTGATAGGATCACAAACCCCTACGAAGGCTGTGATGCCGCGCGATCCCTCGTAGGAACGAACCAAGGGATAACCCTCAACCACTGTTGGTCCAAACGTCGCTAACCTGAGCGACCTACCCAACTCCACACTATGCACCTCCTAGGCTAAAACTGAGGCCACCATCACATTCCACGCGGAAAAACATGCAGGATAGGCTATTTACTCGCCCGAAATGGAGCACCGGTGAAAAAGGCTCTATTCACCGTAGCTATCTCGAGCGGGGCCCACACAACGATCCCAAAACCCATCAAGCGGATCACACCACGACGATCCCCTCAGAAAACAAGTGGAATCGACTACTCGCTCGCCCAAAACGGTCACCCAGTGAAAAGGCACTATTCACCGAAGGCCAGCTCGGGTGGGGTGCATGCCTGGATTCCGAAACTCATCAAATGGATCGCACCATTGTGATCCTCTCGGAAAAACAGAGAGGATCAACTATTCATCCGCCAAAATCAGACTCCCGGTGCAAAAGCTGCGTTTCTCCGCAAACGCCAAAACCCGGCCTCATGGGTCCTGCACCCCGTTCACTATCCCAACACACGGAAACCATCTCAAAAAGTTTGTCGTACCATCAGGGTCTCAACGCCACTGACGGCACGTCAATCGGACGCTCCGGGTAGAAGTTACAACTGCCCGAAGTCGTAAAATAATAAAATATTATTATTTTATATGACGTTTCTAACTCTCGGGCCATGATACAAAAACATAAAATTCTCAAAGTGATTTCAAATGGTCCGTCTCAATGCAAGGAGCGCGTCTCCGCAAACGGCACGCAAATCGGAGTTATGGTTTGCCAGTTACGGGGGTTTAAAGAACACCCGGAAAATCCTGGCTGGACCACTGCCAGCCTCGTCGGAAACCACCGCGCCGCTGCCGGATTCCGCCGCGCCGCCGCCGCCGCCACGTCGCCGCGCCGTCGCCGGATTCCGCCATGGCCGCCGCCCGTCATCGCCGGAAAACCGGGTTTTCGCCGGAAAACTTCCAGGAGCCACTAGGAGCACCCCGGTGCTCCAAATTCAGATCCGAAACATGTTTTGGGAAGTTTGGGACCTGAACTATACAACCCTTACGAAAATTTGAAGGAAAAAAACACAAAAATGGGATCCGGGATTGTAAAACTCAAACCGCCTACCTCGCGGGCGAAATGCCGATGTTCTGCCTTCGATCCGCGCTCCAGAGCTTCCGCTGCGCGCTCCTGGAACATCCGCCGTCGAATTCGGAGCTCGTGGGCACTTCGTTTGCTCGATTCGGCGGAGCGGCAGCGAAGAACGGAGAAGAACATAAAGAGGAATGATAAGGGGGGGGGCTGATATTTATATCAGCCGCCCGCTTGCGCCAAACCCGCCTCCAACCCGACGCCCGATGCGAACAAAAGTAAGGTCACCCCTAGGGTAAATACACCGTTCTGAACGCAATGGCGGACTCATATTTTACATTAGAGACTCCGTTCAGATGTTTTTCGAGCCGACGCTCGCACACTAACTTCGCTACTTATTTACGAAAATGCCCCTAGTGGCGTTTCTCACCGCAGGCCCGCACCCGCAAAGTTTACATCTCGCCTATGGTAAATGGCACGTTACGGACGCAACCGTGCCCTCAGATTCCCGCTCTAAGCTACCGTTTAGGAGATATCACACCCCCTCCACGTGCATAGTATAAAAAAAACTTAATATTTTTATAAAATTAATTCCGGGCACACCGGGCCTCAGAATCTCACGCCGTCTTCGCGCCTAGCTCTGGAATTATTCGTAGAAATATTCCAAAGTCTGACAGGACCAAAAACCCGAGTCGCTACATTAATACTCCCTAAGCCTAAGTTGATGATTTTTTTAACATCAATAAGGAATTTGATAAAATATAATTACTTGATTTGTTCCCATTATATTAGATAAATTTTACCCTTTTTTGTTTTTTGATTAGTCTCCTATCTCAGTTTTACCTCATAATATAAATAAAAATATCAAGATGATTTTTTTCATTCAAAATCAACTAATATTATTTTTTAATGGATCATAAGATCCAAAAAAGGGATAAATATTTATTTTTAACATGCCAAGCTTCTACGGTACGCTTCTCTTTGAATAATGCAACAGCGTGTGTTGTACGCGACATCGAGTTCTAACACACCACAACCAATCAAACTAGCCATTATGAATAGTAATAACCACTTTTTGAAATTTATAAAGTTTATTTTTCAAAATGGACTTCATTTTTGGATTCAGAATATCCAAATTAGCCTAGGGTGAAATTTTGGTATTTTTTCTAAAAAACTTCATTTCTTGATGAATAGTGAAACCACTAAGTGGTAGTTAAAAAACAGAATTTTTCATAAAACTGAATTTTACCGCTTCTGTGATTGGAATTTCGAAAATCCGAGAGACACGGTTAATATCAAGGAGTAAAATGTGGTTCAATGAGATGAAAATAATTTTTGGTGAATAGTAACTTTTCACTTTTATTTACCACGGTTAAAAGTAAATAGGGTAATTAAGGGTAAAAATGATATTAATATTACCCTAACAAATGTATTAATTCTATTGGACAAGTGTATCTCGACCAAAAACAACCTTAGGAATAAAATATTATCATTTAGGTCCACATGGATTAGATTAGGACATTTATTATTATTTAATTCAAAGAAGAGTTAAAAGAGTTAAAATCAATGTTTATTTACTAAAAAAATTTTAATATAGGGTTTTTCATAAGATATATTCGATTGTAAATATTCATTAGAAACATAAAAAGCTTTCCTACATTATGGTATTTTATTTATAATTTTTAGACATTAAATATTTTAATTTATTTATGACACAATGATGATGCAGTAATTACCATAACAGTGAAAATTTAAAATAATTGATATTATAAACACCCAAATAAATATAATTTAAGACATTTAATCAATTAAACTAATTTTCTAGGTTAATATGACATGTTAGGATTGATTGAATTAATATTTCTCGAAGTAATACTTCTGTTAAGTTTTTTAAAAAAATCAATTATTGAATTGTGTCAAAATTGACATAAAAGAGTTTTTAAAACAAATATTATATTATTAATTGATATTAAATTCCTAAAAATCTAAGGTTCATCCAAGTGACTTATATCATGATATTTTTATCATTAATATACCACTTGGGGTTCTCTTGAAGTTATCTAGTAAGTTTATGAACTATATAATATAAAAATACAAAGTGACATGGTAAGTGTCAAACTAATTAACTAAGAGTTAAAACTAAAAGATAAGGTTAATATAATGACTAAAACCTTTCTAAATTATATTGTTTGAGTGGTTTTAGACCCATACCCACTATTAAATTTTAATAATTCAATTTGGAGCCATTAGAAACCGAATATTAATTTATTATAAAATAATATTTCTAGCTTTTCCAAAGATGCCCCTCACCCCTCTTATAAAAGGGCACTCCCCCTTCTCATTAATTCACACCTTCAAAGCCTTCTTGTTCGGCAAAACCCCACCCAAATACTCTCTCTACTTCCCTCACTACAACCTAGATGCCTTAGTTTGATCAGAAAGCCAACCTATGGAGCCCTTTTGATCAAATCAAAAGGAAGAACCCGAAGAAGAG
The DNA here is from genome assembly GCA_963277665.1 of Viscum album. Lineage (NCBI taxonomy): Eukaryota > Viridiplantae > Streptophyta > Magnoliopsida > Santalales > Viscaceae > Viscum > Viscum album. The sequence continues at coordinate 811,548,371 of OY728159.1, forward strand.
GTAATGTTTTCACCACCCTTTTTCAAGTTCCTTTCTTCTTCAACTTCTTATTTATTTGTTATTTCCATTCTAAAGTAATAACTTTAGTATGTTATTATAAATATGGTATAACCATAATCAGTATTCTATACATCCTTTGAATGACATGTCACCATACGTGCGTACGTATGGCTTACAGTCTCCACGTCGTGGTGTAATTGTTATTCAATATATATTATTATTTGGATGGGTATAATAATGATGTGTAATTCATGTAAATAATAAATATAACATGATAAGGATTCATTATATATGATATACCATCTAATTAAATATTATTTTAATATCAAAAGAATGATATTTTTTCTCGTGCGTAAATACGGACTACCGTCTCCACGAACGTGATGACATTCATTCCCCATCGTATCCATTCAAGACTAATTTTCATTTAATGATTAAAAATAATGTTTATGTACTTGATATCATTCTGTATATGAATAATATACAACCGATCCATGACAAACACGACTTATGTTGTAACGCCCCGACCCTAGGTACCCAGATTCGATGCATTATTACATAACATTGGCATGATCACAAAGGATCAAGCCTCGAAAGACCGATTAGTTTAGTAGTCTTGAAAACACTAGATATATTCATAAGTCTTACATTACATCATAACTTAAAAAAAACTACAAAAAAATATTATCTTCATATCCCCTCATACTATCCCTACAGGTCATACATAAATTACTTCTTTATAATCCTGGGAAAAATAAAACATTGAAAGGGGTGAGCTCAGATGCTCAGTAAGGATAACATTATAGCAGAATCTTTCATAGATAAACATCAACACTTAAGGCAGTTTATAACTAAAACGAAAGCCTTTTAAACTTGAAATTCAGCATAAAATTGCAAAGATAAAATAAAATAATGTCATTTACTTACTCACACGGATATTCTACAAGTCGAATGATCACATGCAATATCAATGACCACTTTCATAATGAGACAATGCATAATTCCAGATTATCATAACCACATAACCAAGGCCTCATGCCAAGACTATAAATAAGATTTTCTCTAGGCCTTGTGCCAAGACACTGGTTTGTCTCATTAGACCTACCAATGCATCGAGGAGCTATAACAGGCTCCACCCGTCACTTATTAAGACCAATTAATTCCTCATATGAACAGGTTAAAACATAACATAAACATTCGTATTAAAACTAGCATACGAAATGTCAATACTTTAACCACAAACCATGAATGGTATAAAAATAGCACATCCACAGTCAAACATAACTCATTAGATACAATATGCAAGATTGTATTATATCACATTAACCTCAATCAATAATAATGAAGGATGTTGACATAGATGAAAATAATCATCAAAACTATTTGAGAGAAATATCCCCCTTTTTCTTGAAATCATTTAAAAGTCACACTATTTGTCAAGAAGCCATTTAAAAATAGATTTTTGAATCAAAGTGTCACATACCACTTTGAAACTTTTAAAATGAGTTTTAATTTTAAAACTTTAATGTCCATATAAATAAATCATTAAAACCATTTTTTTCAAACATGGACATTAATGAGAAAGATTTAGAAGAATAAGTCTTTAAAACATTTAAAAAAATGGCATTTTAGTTAGAGTTTTTAACCAAAAAAAGACACTTGAATACAAATAATTGAGGTAATAAAAAAAATTTAATATCATGAGAATAAAGGAATTCATGATATACTATGTCAAAGTACATTATATACACCACATAAAAGTGATTTGGTGTATAACAACAAAGAAGTCTCAATGGAATTTAAATTGAGATGAAATCTCTCAAAAAGGTCGTATCCTTAGGTTAAGGATAAATCAATGACATAATTATGTGTGACAAATATAAATACACTAAATATTATTGGATATTCAGTGTAAAACAATCAAAGGACATTCACACATATTCTTATAAAAACAACACCAATGAATTGGATGTTTATCTCAACAAATTGAGATTGAGTAAAAATTACTCTTATCAAGTTCATACCAATGACTTGAGAATTTATCAACGGGGTGATTATGTGTATAAAAAGTATATCCACAGAAAGGGGAGTGGAAATTATGACATAATAAAATGAATAGTGATTCCACACATAATCTTGGAGTAAAATAATCAATGAAGTATGTGTAAAGCCGAATGAGTGGAAATTGAAATTTCAAATTCCCTTATCGATTTGGTAACTTACGAAACATACACCCATGAAATAAGGATAATACAATGATGATGTAAATATCCACAAATTAAATTATATTACACAATGAATACAATCATGGGCAGTACACACACCACATGCAATAAATAAGTTGTGAACAATGGAATTCTCACGGAATTAAAAGTGAGATAAGAAACCCCTTACCACGTTGTAATCAACTGAGTCGTATGACCAAAAGTTAATAACCACCAAATGATTTACATAATAACATGAATATGAAGAGAATAATGATAATATATATCAAATGGTAGTACACAATATACCACTTTCAATAAATTAGTGGCGAACAATGGAAATCTCACGGAATTGAAAGTGAGATAAGAAAATCCCTTACCTTGTACTTTTCGTTGGTTGGGGGTAGGTTAACCACCTGTATAATGTTGAAATAATTGTTATTAAATTATTAATGAATCATATACATTAATATGATATCATATATGATCTTTTAACATTGCTTTGTTAATAATATCTTAGAATTATTGTTGTTTCGGGTGTTAACTTACTCGTTTTCTTTTATATGTTTTGTTACGTAAGCCATGTTTGTCATGGATAGGTTGTATCTTATTCATATAAAGAATGATATAAATTTCTTAACCATTATTTTTAAATCATCAAATGATAATTATACTTTAATTGATATGATGGAGAATGAATCTCATCACGTTTGTGGAGACGGTAGTCTGTACGTACGCACGAGTGACAATATCATTATTTTGATATTAAAATAATATATAATTGGATGGTATATCATATATAAAGAATTATTATCATGTTATATTTATTATTTAAATTAGTTACACATCATTATTATACCCACCCAAATAATAATATATTGAATAACAATTACACCACGACGTGGAGACGGTAAGCCGTACGTACGCACGTATGGTGACATGTTATTCAAAGGGTGGATAGAATAATGAATATGGTTGTACCATATTTATAATAACATCATAGTATATATAATATACTGTAGTTATTATTTTAGAATGGTAATAACAAAGAAAGAAGAAGCGGAAGAAGAAAGGAACCTGAAAATGGGTGGTTAAAACATTACCTCTTCTTCGGGTTCTTCCTTTTGATTTGATCTAAAGGGCTCCTTAGGTGGGCTTTATGATCAAACTAAGTCCTCTAGGTTGTAGTGAGGGATGTTGAGAGAGTACTTGTGCAGAGTTTGGCTGAACCAAAAGTCTTTTAAGGTTTGAAGAAATGAGAAGGAGGAGTGCCCTTTTATAAGAGGGGTGAGGGGAACCTTTGGAAAAGCTAGAAATATTAATTTATAATAAATTCATATTCGGTTTCTAATGGATCCAATGTTTATTATTCAAAGTTTAAGGTGGGGATAGGTTGGAAACCATTCATCCAATATAATTTAGACAGGTTTGGGTTACTATATTAACCTTATCTTTTAGTTTTAACTCTTAGTTAATTAGTTTGACATTTACCATGTCACTTTGTATTTTTATATTATATAGTTAATAAACATACTATATACATCCAAGAGACCCCCAAGTGGTCCATTAATGATATACCTATAATTATATAAGTCTCTTGGACTAACCTTAGATTTTTAGGAATTTAATATCAATTAATAATATAATATTTGTTTTAAAAACTCTTTTATGTCAATTTTGACACTATTCAATAGTTGATTTTTGTAAAACTCATAACAGAATGATTACTTCGAAAAAAGTTAATTAAAGAAATACTAATATGTCATATCAACCTATAAAATTAGTGTAATTCAATAAAAGTCTCAAATTATATTTATTTGGGTATTTATAATATCAATTATTCTAATTTTTCACTATTATGGTAATTACTGCATCACCATTGTGTCATAAATAAATTAAATTATTTAATGTCTAAAAATTATAAATAAAATATAATTATGTATGAAATATTTTTATATTTCTAATGAATATTTATAGTCTAAAATCCAAAATATATAACCCTATGTAATAATTGTTTTTCTAAAAGATATATGCTTGTGTCATTTTTGTATTCATTTTAACTTAATTAAAATAAAGTGTCCCTATCACTTACAAGTGGATCCATGGGGTCCCAAAATCGACCCAAAGATGCCCATGGTCTACCATGTATCAACCAATAGGTTTAAGACACATATTAGGGTAATTTAGTATTATTATAATATTATTTTTTAACCCTTGTTTACCGGATTTACCCTTTAACCATGGTAATAAAATATTTACCGAAGTAATATTCCAAAATCTCTAAAAATAAAAGTTACCTATTTACACAATTTGAACATCCTAAATCCAAATATGGAATCCATTTTTCCAAATTCAAAACACAGAAGTGGAAAGAATTAATTTAAAATTAATTCCCATTGTTAAAACAAAAGGCGTGTTTTTAAGAGATAATAACTATCAAAAGATTGGCACTTGTTTATGCCTGGTTTAAATGTGAAATTATGTTCAATGATCCATATTGTATTACATGGTAAAAATATATTCTAAATATACTTTAAAACAACTCAAATTCATAATTTATCACTATTAATTATTTTGACTAAAAAAGTTGTTTTTAATTAAAATTTAGTAATTTTCACTATTCATCAAAATATGAAAGATATCCGAAAAGTACCAAAATTTCACACTAGGCTAATTTCGATATTACAAATCCAAAAATAAAGTCCATTTTGAGAGATAGATTTTATAAAATTTCAAAAAGTAGGTATTACTATTCATAACGGCTAGTTTGATTGGTTGTGGTGTGTTAGAATCTCGAAGTTGCATACAATTCATGCCATTGCATTATTCAAAAGGAAACGTACCGTGGAAGCTTGGGGTGTTACATATGTAATAAAACATATAAAATAAAACGAGTAAGTTAACACTGAAATAATGATAATATTAAGATATTATTAACAAATCAATGTTAAAAGATCATATATGATATCATGATTATGTAGATGGTTATTCTATAATTTAAAAACAATGTTTTAACTATTATACAGGAGGTTAACATACCATCGACTAAAGAAAAGTACAAGGTAAGGGTTTTTTTAAAATCTCTTCATTATCCGAGGTTGTATATACGTAATAATCTACTGGGATTTCTTTAACATCCACATCCATTTTCTTAAAAATGTATTTCAAAACATTTTTACTATTTACAAGAATATGGGTAAAAGTCATTTATACCCTTTTTTAACTTTTTATAAGAGGTTTATAAAGTAATATTTCCATCGTTTTCAAAACAAGGTTCTTTTTAACCCTTTCGACAGAATTAAGGTAAGAATGTTTTTTTAACTTATACGGTGGGTGCAGCTATTTTCTGCCATTATAAAATCTTCGAAGCTTCCCTTACAAGCTTATAAGAAAATTTTCAAAGTAAATGTTTTATTTTATAATTATGTGACTTTTAAATTATTTCAAAAAAGGAAGAGATATTTCTCTAAAAAGAGTTTTGATTTCATCTATGTCAACATCCATTGATGGATTTTAAGTTTATTTGGAGTTGATTTATGATGATACAAAACATCCATATTTTATTGATGGCTTTGTGATATGTTTGACCATGGATGTGTTATTTTTATACAATTCATGGTTTATGAAGAAAGTATTGACATTTCGTATGCTAGTTTTAATACGAATTTTTAGGTTATGTTTAAACCTGTTCATATGGGGAATGCATTGGACTTAATAAGTGACGGGTGGAGCCCGATATAGCTCCTCGATGCATCGGTAGGTCTCATGAGACAAACTAGTGTCTTGGAACAAGGCCTTGACAAAATCTTATTTGTAGTCTTGGCACGAGGCATTGGCTATGTGGTTATGATAGTCTCGCATTATGCATTCCATCATTATGAAAGTGGTTATTTATATTGCTGTGATTATTCGATTAGTAAAATATCCATGTGAATAAGTAAATGGAATTATTTCATTTTATTTTTTCCATACTATGTTGATGTTCAAGTTTAAAAGTATTTTGTTTTAGTTATACATTGCCTTAAATGTTTATTCTTATTTATGAAAGTTTCCACTATATTTTTATCCTTACTGGGCATTTGTGATAACCCCTTTTCTATGTTTTATTTTTTCTAGGATGTGAAGAAGTAATTTATGAATGACCTGCAGGGATAGTATGAGGGGATACAAGTGTGGACTATGAAGACTATATTGTTGTAGTTTTCATTTTAGGATGTAATGTAAACATTATTAATGTATCTAGTTATTCAAAAGATACTAAACCAATCAGTCTTTCGAGACTTTATCTTTCTTGTGATCGTGCCATTGTTTTGTAATAATGCACCGACTCTGGGTATCTAGGGTAAGGGCATTACAGTTGGTATCAGAGGAAGTTTAGTACAAACCTTGGAAGCTAGATTTAGATAAACTCTATTTAGATCACGTAGATTTAAGATGGATATTGATGATTAGTATAGAATAACTTTCTAGAATTTTGGTATTGTAGTGATTTTGTGAGTTTTTTGAGAAATACATCCCTGTCTAGATACGATCAGGTTGAGGTGGCTCTGGAATAGATGTGCCTATGGGTAAAACCCGAAAACACTGCTTTGAGCTAGACTCGAATGGGAACTGGTGCATGACAATGGGCCTTGCCACACTACTAGTTACGACACTTCCAGGGGATATGCTTAGGATAACTCTGATTTTATTTACAAATCATTATGAAGGGTTTATGAGTATATACTTTCTCAAAGAAAACATTTTTATTATTATTGATTATATCCATAAATAGTTCAATTTATGTTAAGTGTTTTATAAGTATAGAATTATGTATTTTGATTCATAAATTGATCTAGTTTATGCCATTGTTTAGAAATGGCGCCTAGTGGAAGAAATGGGAACTGTATCAATGCACATACTCCATATAGGGATTTCCATCCTACTTAATATAATTATAGTGGAGACGGTGATACAACTAGTGCTGATCAACTAATCACTATATTGGGACAACTCATTCAGGTTATGAATAATAACCTTACCCATATGAAGCACCCTGATCCACAGTGTGGAGGATCAATGTTAGATCACTTGAGGAGGCAGAAACCACCAACATTCAATGGGAGTACAAATCCATTGGTAGTTGAGAAATGGATAAGTTCCCTAGAGAAAATATTTCAGGCTTTGGGAAGTAGTGAAAGGGAAAAAGTTATCATGGTAGTTTACCGCCTCACTGGAGATGCTGGTCAATAGTGGTTGTTGATTCAGAACACAAAGGAAGATGATTAGGTATCAAATATTGAATATAGGGAGTTCAAAGATCTTTTTTTAGAAAAATACTTTCATCGTGACCATCGAGCAGATATAGAAAGGCAATTTATGAGTCTGAGACAAAAAGAGGATGAGAATATCACAAAGTATGAGGCCAACTTTACAAGGTAAGCAAGGTATGCTAGAGATTATATACATAACACAAGAAGTAAGATTGATCGTTTCATTGATGGGTTAAAACCATTTCTCCATCGAGCATTAGTCTCACACTGCTTCTCATCATACGAAGACATTATCTCATGTGCTATCAAGACAGAAAAGTAATTCTCTAAGTCATATGACTTTAAAGCAAAGAAAGAGAAGAATAGATTTTCTGATCAATCTGGGAATGGAAATTTGGGGAAGAAGGGAAAAGTTGAATATCCAACCTGCAGCAAATATGGGAAGAAACACCCCGGTACTTGCTTAAAAGGAATGGGATTCTATTACATGTGTGGTGAAAAAGGCCACCAAGATCATGATTAGAAGGGAAGAAGGAAGCAACCGATGTCCAATTCTATATTGAAGGGAGATGGGACATTATGGAAATTAATTTCCTAAGCGTCAAAGGAACTTACTTCAAGAAAAGTCCAAGGGATCAAGGCCAAGCTTATGCTATCACTACTTCTGATGTAGAAGATCCGAAAGATGTGGTGGCAGGTAATTTAATGGTTTCCTCATGTTTAGAAAATTCATTTTTTGATTCTGGATCATCGCATTGTATCATATCTTCCCAGTTTGCTAAGAAAATTAGATATTTCCAATTTGATTTAACAAAAGATTTGTCAGTTAAAACTCCTAAGGGAAGTATCATTGTAACAAAGTTTCGTGAATCAGTCCCCATTAGAGCACATTAATGTTTTTTATCTGCTGATTTCATCGTGATACCTATGATTGAAATTGATATAATCCTCGGTATGGATTGGATTTCAGACCATGATTCGAATATTTATTGTAAGAAGAAGGAGGTTACGATTTTTGATGATGATGATGATAAGGAACACCTTTTCTTTAGAGAAGAATTATCACCACCAAATTCTTATCTAGATCCACCCCTAGTAGCTCAACTAAATTCAATTATTGGGGAGGAAAAGAATGAAATTACAGTTGGTGAGGAAATGAATGTTCAAATAGAGGACGTACCTATTATGAAAGAATATTTAGATGTGTTTCTAGAAGTTTTACCTGCACATCCACCAGAACGAGATGTTGAGTTTTCCATTGATTTAATTCTTCAATCAAAGCCTATATCGAAGACCCCTTATAGAATGGCCACTGTAGAATTAGTTGAACTAAAGAAACAACTAGAGGAATTGAGTAATAAGGGATTTATTAACCCTAGTGTTTCTCCATGAGGATCCCATGTTCTTTTTGTTAAAAAGAAAGATGGATCTGTGAGGTTATGTATCGACTACTGGGAGATCAATTCTATAACAATAAAGAACAAGTATCCCCTACCTCGTATTGATGATTTATTTGACCAACTGCATGGAGATAAATACTTTTCAAAGATTGACCTTCGATCTGGATACCATCAGTTTTGTGTGAAGAAGGAAGACATTCCGAAGATAGTATTTCGGACTAGGTACGGGCATTATGAGTTTATATTAATGCCTTTTGGGCTGACTAATGCACCCTCTGTATTCATGGATCTGATGAATATATTTTTCAAGGAATATCTTGATGAGTTTGTGGTGGTATTTATTTATGATATCTTACTATACTCCAAAAGCTACGATGATAATGAAAATCACTTGCGCATTATCCTGAAGACTCTTAGAAGACATGAATTATATGGGAATTTTAGCAAATGTGAATTCTGGCTTCAGGAGATTTCTTTTCTTGGCCATATTGTCTCTAAATATGGAATCTCTTTTGATCCTTCTAAGACCAAGGAAATCCAAGAATGTCCAGCACCTGCGAGTATAACTGAGGTACACAGTTTTATTGGTTTAGTATGTTATTATCGACGTTTCGTCCAAAATTTTCCTCGATTGGCTAACCAATTAAGGAAGCTCACACGTAAAGGGGTTAAATTTGTTTGAAAAAAAAGAGTGTGAAGAATGTTTTTAAGAACTTAAGATAAGATTAGTCAATGCTCTTTTATTGACTCTACCATCGGGGAACGATGGGTTCATTATTTATAGTGATGCATCGAAGAAAGGACTTGGTTGTGTCCTTATGAAGAATGATAGGGTTATTGCCTATGCATCACAATAGTTGAGAATTCATGAGCAAAACTATCCTACTCATGATCTCGATTTAGCAGTTGTGATCTTTTCTTTGATGATATGGAGGCACTACCTCTATGATGAAAATGTGAGAGTTATACTGATCACAAGAGTTTAAAGTATATTTTCTCACAAAACGAACTCCACATGAGGCAAAGGATATGGCTTGAATTACTTAAGGATTATGACTGTATGATACACTACCACACTGGGAAAGAAAATAAGGTGGAAGTTGCTTTGAGCAGAAAAGATCATGGAGTTTTGAACAATATGAGAATTGAAAGGTATCCAATTTTCATGGATCTAGTGAAGATGGAAATGGGAATAACTAGGGAAGGTGAAACATCAATTCATTTTCAAATGGTTGCCAAACCATCTTTACTAGAAAGGATTAAGAGTTCTCAGAATGATGATGAATAATTTCAAAAGAATATTAAAGCTGTGAATGAAGGGAGATTGAGAGACATTGTTTATGAAGAAGGAATTTTGAAATTCAGGAAGTGGCTTTGTGTTCCTGATATACCTGATCTAAAAAGGGAATTGCTAGATGATGCTCATAGTTCCAACTTCTCTATACACCCTAGGAGCACCAAAATGTATAGATATTTGAAGGAACATTTTTGGTGGGACAACATGAAGAGGGAGATTGCTGATTTTGGGTCAAGATGTATGGTTTGCCAACAAGTGAAAGCTGGAAGGCAACATCCAAGAGGAGTCATGAAACCTCTTCCCATACTGGAGTGGAAATGAGATAATATTATGATGGAATTTGTCATGGGGATACCAAAGAATCCTAGAAGGAATGATGCAATATGGGTCATTGTTGATCATCTTACCAAGTCAGCACATTTTCTTGATATAAGGGAAGATTTACCACTTGAACGGCTAGAAAGACCATATATTAAGGAAGTTGTGAGACTTCATGGAGTACCACTATCGATTGTTTCTGATCGTGATCCCCGTTTTACTTCATGATTCTGGAAGAGTCTTCAGAAGGCCTTGGATACTGAACTTCATTTGAGCACTTCCTACCACCCTCAAACAGATGGAAAATCAGAACGAACTATTCAATCATTAGAAGACATGTTGAGATCCTGCTCACTTGACTTTCAGGGTATGTGGGATCAATATTTACCTCTGGTGGAAATTTACTATAATAGTAGCTTCCATTCGAGTATTCAGATGGCAACATATGAAGCGTTATACAGAAAGAGATGCCGCACACCAACCTGTTGGGATGACGTTGGTGAAAGAAAACATGTTGGCCCAGAACTAGTGGAGGAAATGATGGAAAAGGTGAAGGAAATCCAAAACCAGATCAAAGCTGCTCAAAGTAGGCAGAAGAGATATGCTGACAACTGAAGAATGGATTTGGAATTTCAGGTGGGAGATCATGTTTTCATGAAGGTATCTCCAAGGAACGGAGTTATACGTTTTGGAAAAAAAGGTAAATTGAGTCCCCGGTACATCGGACCTTTTGAAATTCTAGAACAAATTGGGGATGTAGCTTTCTGTTTGGAAATGCCACCAAATCTCTCCAAAGTTCACGATGTGCTCCACGTATCACTGTTGAGAAAATACATGCCTGACCCAAAACATGTACTCACCTGTGAAGAAATAGAACTGGAACCCGATCTTTCTTTTTGCGAAGAGCCCATCAGGATTCTTGATAAAAGAGATCAAGTGCTGAGAAACCGAACAAATCGTCTGGTAAAAATATTGTGGAGAAACCATAAGATGGAGGAGGCAACGTGGGAACCCGATGAACATATGATGAAGAACCACCCGAGTCATTTCATGCGGTAGTATTCTAGAAATTTCAAGGACTAAATTATTTGAAGTAGGGGAGAATGTAACACCCCAAGCTTCAACGGTACACTTCTCTTTGAATAATGCAATATCGTGTGTTGTACGCAATATCGAGTTCCAACACACCACAACCAATCAAACTAGTCGTTATGAATAGTAATACCCACTTTTTGAAATTTATAAATTTTATTTTTCAAAATGGACTTCATTTTTGGATTCAGAATATTGAAATTGTCCTAGGGTGAAATTTTGGTATTTTTCTGAAAAACATCATTTTTTGATGAATAGTGAAACAACTAAGTGGTAGTTAAAAAACTGAATTTTTAATAAAACATAATTTTACCGCTTCTGTGAGTGGAATTTCGAAAATCTGAGAGAAATGGTTAATATCAAGGAGTAAAATTTGGTTCAATGAGATGAAAATAATTTTTGGTGAATAGTAACTTTTTGCTTTTATTTACCACGGTTAAAAGTAAGTAGGGTAATTAAGGGTAAAAATGATATTAATATTACACTAACACATGTCCTAATTCTATTAGACAAGTTTATCTCAACCAAAAACAACCTTAGGAATAAAATATTATCATTTAGGTCCACTTGGATTAGATTAAGACATGTATTATTATTTAATTCAAAGAAGAGTTAAAAGAGTTAAATTTAAAGTTTATTTACTAAAACATTTTTAATATTGGGTTATACATAAGATAAATTAGATTTTAAATATTAATTAGAAATATAAAAAGATTTCCTATGCAATGGTTTTTTATTTATAATTTTTATAAATTAGATAATTTAATTTATTTATGACATAATGATGATGTAGTAATTACCATAATAGTGAAAAATTAATATAATTGATATTATAAACACCCAAATAAATATAATTTGAGACTTTTTATGAATTAAATATATTTTTTAGGTTAATATGTCATGTTAGGATTGATTTAATTAACTTTTTTCGAAGTAATCCTTCTGTTATGATTTTTACAAAAATCATTTATTGAATAGTGTCCAAATTGGCATAAAGAGTTTTTAAAACAAATATTATATTATTAATTGATATTAAATTCCAGAAAATATAAGGATCATCCAAGAGACATATATAATGATATTTGTATCCTTAATCAACCACTTGGGGGTCTCTTGGAGGTATATAGTAGGTTTATTAACTATATAATATAAAAATACAAAGTGACATGGTAAGTGTCAAACTAATTAACTAAGAGTTAAAACTAAAGGATATGGTTAATATAATGACTCAAACCTTTCTAAATTATATTGGTTGAGTGGTTTTTGACCCATACCCACATTAAACTTTAAATAATGCACTTTGGAAGCATTAGAAACCGAATATTAATTTATTATAAAATAATATTTCTAGCTTCTCCAAAGGTGCCCCTCACCCCTCTTATAAAAAGGCACTCCACCTTCTCATTAATTCACACCCTCAAAGCCTTTTGGTTCGGCCAAAACCTGCCCAAATACTCTATCAACTTCTCTCAATAAAACCTAGAGGCCATAGTTTGATCAGAAATCCAATCTAAGGTTCCCTTTCGATCAAATCAAAAGGGAGAACCCGAAGAAGAGGTAATGTTTTCCCCACCCTTTTTCAAGTTCCTTTCTTCTTTAAATTCTTCTTTATTTGTTATTTCCATTATAAAATAATAACTCCAGTATCTTCTATATACTTTTATGTTATTATAAATATGGTACAAAAATATTCAGTATTCTATCCATCCTTTGAATGACATGTCACCATACGTGCGTACGTACGGCTTACCGTCTCCACGTCGTGGTGTAATTGTTATTCAATATATATTATTATTTGGATGGGTATAATAATGATGTGTAATTCATGTAAATAATAAGTATAACATGATAAGGATTCTTTATATATGATATAGCATCCAATTAAATATTATTTTAATATCAAAATAATTATATTGCCGCTTGTGCGTACGTACGGACTATCGTCTCCACGAACGCGATGAGATTCATTCCCCATCGTATCCATTCAAGACTAATTCTCATTTAATGATTAAAAATAATGTTTAAGTACTTGATATCATTCTTTATATGAATAATATACAACCTATAAATGACAAACACGACTTATGTAACAAAACATATAAAAGAAAACGAGTAAGTTAACACCGAAACAATGATAATACTAAGATATTATTAACATATCATTGTTAAAAGATCATATATGATATCATAATTATGTATATGGTTATTGTATAATTTAATAACAATGTTTTAACTATTATACAGGAGGTTAACATGCCATTGATTAAGGAAAAGTACAAGTTAAGGGTTTATTTCTCAATCTCTTCATTATCCGAGGTTGTTTATACGTAATAATCTACTGGGATTTCTTTATCATCCATATCCATGTTTCTTAAAAATGTATTTCAAAACATTTTTACTATTTACAAGAATATGGATTAAAGTCATTTATACCCTTTATTTGACTTTTTATAAGAGGTTTATAAAGGAATCTTTCCTTCATTTTCTAAATAAGGTGTTTTTAACCTTTTCGACAGAATTAAGGTAAGAATGTTTTTTGAGCATATACAGTGGGTGCAGCTCATTTCTGCCATTATAAACTTTTTGAAGATTCTCTTACAAGCTTATAAGAAAATTTTCAAAGTAAATGTTTTATTTTATTTTTATGTGACTCTTAAATGATTTCAAAATAGGAAGAGATATTTCTCTAAAAAGAGTTTTGATTTCATCTATGTCAACATCCTTTGATAGATTTTAAGTTTATTTTGAGTTGATTTATTATGATACAAAACTTCCATATTGTATTGATGGTTTTGTGATATGTTTGACTATGGATGTGTTATTTTTATACCATTCATGTTTTATAAAGAAAGTATTGACATTTTTTATGCTAGTTTTAATACGAATGTTTATGTTATATTTAAACCTATTCATATGAGGAATGCATGGGACTTAATAAGTGATGGGTGGAGCCCGCTATAGATTCTCGATGCATCAGTAGGTCTCATGAGACAAACTAGTGTCTTTTCACAAGGCCTTGACAAAATATTATTTGTAGTATTGGCACTGGGCTTTGGCTATGTGGTTATGATAGTCTGGTATTATGCATTCCATCATTCTGAAAGTGGTTATAGATATTGTATGTGATTATTCGATTAGTATAATATCCATGTAAATAAGTAAATGGAATTATTTCATTTTATTTTTTCCATACTATGTTAATGTTCAAGATTAAAAGGATTTTTTTTAGTTATACATTGCCTTAAATGTTTATTCTTATTTATGAAAGTTTCTGCTATATTGTTATACTTACTGGAAATTTGATCTCACCCGTTTTCTATGTTTTATTTTTCCTAGGATGTGAAGAAGTAATTTATGAATGACCTGCTGGGATAGTATGAGGGGATAAGAGTGTGGACTATGGATACTATATTGTTTTAGTTTTCATTTTATGATGTAATGTAAACTTTATTAATGTATCTAGTTATTACAAGGCTACTAAACCAATCGGTCTTTCGAAACTTGATCTTTCTTGTGATCAGGCCAATGTTATGTAATAATGCACCAACTCTGGGTATCTAGGGTTGGGGTGTTACATTATTCCTAATATATTTATAAATTTCCTAAAACAAAAAATTATTTTCTCAATTAATAATAATACAAAATGAAATAAAAATATACATTTAATTAAAGAAATAATAATTTAATCTCTAAAGCTAGAAAATTAACACTCTGATTTCACTATAAATCCTTCCATAAAAAATATACTTAAAAATTTTTAAAATATTCCTAATAAAATTTTACATCCATTTATTATAAAAAAATATCATAAAAACATAACATTTATCACCAAAAAACATAAATCACATGAAAATTTTCATAAAAATGTATATTCCTTAATCATATATTATCCTTAATGTAATTATATTTTAAAAAAAATAACCATCATCAAAATAATATAAGGCCAAAATAAAATTAGTAAAATTTAACAAAATTGTCATGAAAAAATTTGTTATTATATTACATACTAACCATAACGCTTAAATATACCTCATCATGCATTCTATAATATATTTATCCCAAAAACCCCTTAGAAAAAATATTTTTCAATCATATCAAAACATTTTAACAGTTTTCTAATGGTAATCTCAATAAGTGAAACCACATAGACATAATATCTAACATTATACCATGACTTTTTTTCACACTACTTGCATTAATATTTCAAAAAAAATATAGAGAACAATTTAGAAAATAAATTTAATCTATTAGTCCCCAAATAGATTTTCATTCCATGTGGTAGTCATTATCTCTTGAACATATGTTCTGAAATACATTATTTTAAAATAACCACAAATATAATATCAACACATATAACAACTCTAATGGTTATTTTTATCAATATCGTGTATTATTCATAAACCTAAAAATAATTTCATAAAATATCATTAACCACCCTATAATAAAATAACATTTGGAAAAAATGGTATTTATAGTTTTGAACTTGTGAACCTTCTTAAATATATTAACCCTTACTCAAAATACCACAACATTAGAAATCATGAAACCCAATATATACCAAATCAATCATTCAACACCCTTTATAAATTTCTAGAAAATATTTTCTATCATATTCATTAGTAAATCATTCTTGCAATCAAAAATATAAATCTTGTATTAACAGTTTTCAATAGCAATCTAGTCATTTTTCTTATTTTGAACATAAGTAGTACTATTAAAATATTTCAAAACATTGATATATTATTGATAATAGATTGGTATTCAACATATAACCTTGTAAAATTTTCCTTCATATGTTCATGTTGATTGCCTTTTGGAGGTTTCGTCTCAGTACATCGATTTCAAAAATGCCCATACTCAACGTATTTAAAACATTCATTCATTGTTTAGAAATTAATAAGATCTATATTCCCATTCATTTATTTAATGAAAATATTACTTTTAACATCATAGATTTTTACTCTCTGACCACATTGTCAGCATATAAAACATGTAACTTTTGGTTATTGATTTTATGTACTACTTACCCCTATGTCTTTGACCACCTTCTGTTTGTGGATGTTTTTGAGTTTCTCCCTATTTTTTTAATTCTTATAATTTTAAAAAATGACTTTTTTCATAGTGTTAGGGTTGAATCATGGAGTGAGTTTGTTAATAGAATGGATCTCAAGGCAGTGACATACCAAAATTTGGTTCCTCTAACTTTTTCAGTATGGTTGTAGCATGGAAGAATAGGATATAGAATGGTTTGTTTTTTAGCCTCTTCCAAATCAGACCAGTTAGTGGCGTATTGGTGGGATGTGTCTTGGATAAGGATGTGGGGCCTCTTCCATTATTAGGGTGGTTGAAGCATGGGATACGGGTTTCAACATATAATTACCCATTATAATTTTTATATAGGTGTATACCTCATCATGGAATCCATAGGTTGGTTGATTATCATTGATTGAGAAGTAACAGTATAGGTGAAATTGTAGGATTGGGTGATTATGGAATGTTCACCCTTAATGCACCATGGTTTACCCAAATCTCACCAGTAATCTTTTATAGTGTCATGTTCTATTATGTGGCATTGTTTTTTTGAGACATAAAGTCTCAAACCCCAATTTAAATTTAATCATCCCTACAATTCAAATACATCCTAAACCATTGGATTTTGGGAGAATATCAAGTTGAATTCAGGCTCCTTTAACAACTATTATTTTCAGATCAAATCACTAATATATTTGATTGACCTATTTTAAGTAAATGATACATCTTATTGTTGTGGAATACTCTCTTTTTTATTTATTTCCATCTTTGAGAGTGAAAATTCCTCATGATATTGATGGATTGGAACATTTATTTGATGGGATTTGTTTCAATGGATTCCTACTTGATCATTCATGCCTTCAACTATTTTTTGTCATTCCTATTTCAGGTGTTTTATAAACTGACCTTGTGATTAAATATAGGTCATTCCCTAAGTATTTTCCCAATAATTGAAATCATTATATTATTTCTTGATTGGAAATATATTTTCAAATGATTTATAAACCTTGATTTTTGATAATTTGGAGATCAGTTTCATGAGAATGATATTTTTGGTATAAAAACTATTTTATAAAGTTTTTAAAATATGTTGTTATTTCAGAAAAGATAATTTGATGTAGATTATTGAGAAAATGTTCTTTAAAAAGAAGTAGATTTTTAATGGAATAATTTCCTTTTGAGAACCTTGGTTTTGTAATTCAAATTGAAATCAATGTTGAATCATGAAATTGGTATTTGAAATTTGAGTATTTAAAATGAAATAATTTCCAAATGATTATTTTCTTGATTGGAAGAACATATGATCTTGGGTAGTTATTTTGGATTTGGACATGTATACTAGGACTCTGACTCACAAGTAGTGGATTAAATAAGACAACTCTAACTAAACCTTTTTTAATATTGATTTCCCCAAATGGGGTTTTGATTGATTCTATCCCAGTGGTATTATCATAGGGAAGTGTGAACACACCCTGATAATTTTTGACTAGTCACAAAGTGTGAGGATCAAATAGCCTAGATCTAACTAACCATAGGGCTTATTACCATATTTCTTGGTTGGGAAATCCTAATTACCTACCAATTATTATAGAACTATTTTCTTCAAGTCCTTTTTATTTTAATAAAAATCTTCATCTAATCATGTTTTTATATAAATATCACCTACTCATTTGAAATCCTATTTTGACTGGAAATGTAAAATTCTCTTCTACTCCTTTTTTATTTAAAATTATAGAATTATTGGTTTATTTTCTAAAATAACTTACAGAAAACATGATCATATTATATTGGGATGTTTAATTATAAACATATATTTTCCTTTCGTATTTTTAGAATATATTATTCTAGGTTTAGGAAAAGGTAATGTGACCCTTTGAGGTGGAAGGTGTGCTTGATTTATGGGACTCTATTCTAATGGTGGTGACTGGGGGATCTATACTAAACTTTTTGTGCAGGATTCAGATATCTTGTTTTGAATATTATATGTCATATTTTGGATGATTTTTTATTTGTCATATCATTTTACTTGTGCTCCATTATCATTGATGATTGATTAGTATACTGATTGTGTATTGTTTCATCTACCACATTTATGAATTAATAAATTGTTCTGGTGGAAAAAGGTTCCCCTTTTATTTTTTATATGTTATTAAGTTGTAGTCATTAAGCCCTATGGATTAAGATCACCCTTTAGATTATGTAAATTTTTGTTTGGGTATATCTACACTAGTGTATCTGGATTCTTACATCATAAAGTGGTATAAAAGTTATGCTTTCACATCCCCCTTTATGTCAGTATTCAATCTAGGATCTCATAGAAGACATGATTTAGGATTTTTGAGACATAAGGTGTTCTTGTGAGAAAATTGATAGCTAACACTCATCATAGTGATCCATAAGTCACCATGGTTTTTTGGGGAAAATAAACCTTGGAGAATAAGTTAATATCATTCTAGTATTTTCCATATTTCAAATATGTATTTTGAAATCCCAAAAGGATGAATTTTTTATGGAATTTATATTAAGTATTCACTTGATTTAGATGTTGATATTAGTATCTGTGCTGATGTTTCATTGTTTCTTATCAATGGTGTGTCATATTATTCCCCTAATAAGATGCTAGAATAGACCTCCGTAGGGAGCTATCAATGGAATAAGGAAATTGAACAATATAGATGATTGGAACCACATTAATCCAGTGGTTCATTTTTTCTATGCTCTAGGACCGGTTTTGTACATGTTTCCATTCTTCCTTCGGTTCTAGAACCTCAGAGAGATGAATCTAAAGATTGTGATCAGGTGTTTATTTTCAAGAAACCATCAACATTCCATTTCACTAATGTTCCTCAAGAGTGAGTGGATTTTTAAAAATTATTGAACTTCATTTTTAGTTTTTGGAAATATATGAAGCTACAACGGTGAAGCGTTCTACCTTTAATATTTAAGGTCCAAGAATGATGTGGTTGCATTTTACAATTATAGAAAATAATAATTAATTCTTGGAGTTCAATGAATTTAGATACATATTTAATGAACAATTCTATCTATATTAATTTTTTTTGGAAAATTATATGGAGTTTCTCAACCTTTAAAATGGTGATAACAATGTGACTCAATATGTGAACTATGTTTTTTGAAAATGTTTAGTTTTCTCCCAAGGTGGTCTGAAATGATAAAATGAAGGCACTAAGATTCATGATGGGTCTTTGACTTGATAAATATTTCCACTATTTCACGCTCAAGCTCACTTCTTATGATGACATATTGGATGGAGCCTTGATGGTTGAGCTTGACATGTTAGGTAATTCAGGGTAAATGAGAGTTTCTTATTCTACCAATGGAAGTTCTTATGGAATCTCACATTTTTAATACATAAATTATTTATTACATAGTACAATACTTAATAACACATAGTATCATTTAA
Organism: Viscum album; assembly: GCA_963277665.1. Taxonomy (NCBI): domain Eukaryota; kingdom Viridiplantae; phylum Streptophyta; class Magnoliopsida; order Santalales; family Viscaceae; genus Viscum; species Viscum album. Next base: position 811,568,389 of record OY728159.1, read on the forward strand.
TGATTATTTTCTTGTAAATTAAAATTTTAATTCATTAATAACATAAAAATCATCTGAAACACATAAAAGTATTCTTCATAGGTTCATCCTATGTTACTTTTTTTGCATCTCATGTTCTCGGTACATACATCAAAAGAAATTGGGGAGAATAATGCTATGTAAGGGAGAAACAAAAGAAATGAAACATAATGGATCATCATATATAATACAAGAGGCATGACCTGACAGAATAATCATAATTACATTATACATAACATGGATATATGGCTATAACATACAATTAATATATTCATAAGTAGATCTCTAAGGTTTAACCCCATGGTGTCATAAATCATAATTACCATGACTACTCACCAAAGTATCATAAAATATATCATATCAATGGATTAATTTTCTACCTAATGAACTAGAGAGATATAAAGTCAAACCCTTCAAATTCCTTAATTCATGTGTGACAAAAATATCATAATAAAAAATTTCATTAATAATCCATGTAAAAAAAGAATGGTTTTTATATAAAATCATTGAATATATAATTACTTAAAAAAATTGATCATTATATATTTTTTACCCATGAAAATGGAATTTGGGTTTCAAAAATTTAAATATCATAATAAATAAATAATTTGTATATATAGGCTAATACTAATGGAAAAGGAAGAGGTACAGTTATTCACAATTTTCTAATTTCTCATAAAAAAGAGTGAAATTTAATAAATGAATTTGATAACATTATGGGTATATGACATTAATTAATGTAAGGGTATAATGGTAGGGAATAAATGTATTACATTGATAAAAAATATTTTTTATTTAAAAATAAATAAATTAATTCAATATTTGTAATTCTTACTATAAATGTATACTTAAATAGAAAAGAATAGGAGGATAATTCCCTTGCCTTAAACCCCGCTATATTTTGTCTCTGTTATGGGACCTGAATAATAGGCTTGATTTTATTAAAACTTAGAACCAATAATCAATTATATTCAATTTTTAACTATTTATCAATTATAATCCTTATATTATATCTCTTAATTTTCATGGTTACATTTAAATCATTTTGAAAGGATATTTTTCTTATAATTTCTTATATTTCATCGATTTAATGATTTTGATTAATTTATATTTTTAAATTATTAATATTAACTCAAAAATTTTATAAATTATTATATTTATAAATTTATATATTATTAAAACTATATCATAATAATCCTACATAGTGGTGATAAGAAAAGAATTTTTAACATTCATGTGGGTAGTTAACCGACCATTATCATGACATTGTCAAAAGAAGGGGAAGAAAATTAAGAAATATGAATACATTATAAATATAAAAAATTTATTAGGTTAAAATCATTTTTATAATTCCATCCTAATATTTAATTGATATTTGAATATTTTGGTTTTTAATGAATTGAGAAGAAGATGAATATAATATGGAAATGATAAAAGAGTTGATGAAAATTAAATCTTTTCTCGATGTTTCTTCCATTTTATGGAAACAAAAATCCCTTAATTCTTGGATTTGGGTTTCTCTAAAATATCCATAAGGATTATAATACGATTAAGAGGTAATATTTTTAGAGTGGTTTTCCTTTGGTAAGTGATAGAGGATTGGATATACAATAGTAGGGAGATGGATTATTTATATTTGGGGATATGAGTATTTTTAGAGTAAAATATTAGATAAAATAACATATCATAACTAAAAAATTTAATTGTTATTTTTCAAAAAAAATTAAAAATAAACGAACAAAAAAATATTTTTGTAACTTTATACCCATTTATTAACTGAATTTTCTAGTTTATTAAAAAGAAAAGTGAAAAAAAATATATTTATTTTAATATATAACTTTTTACTTTAGACTTTGGATGATAGTTCTTGTGTTTGAAATTTTAGTTTCATGGATTTTATACCTTATTTTACATTTTTTTCATTCAATCCAAATGTTATATAATTGATTATTTCATTTTTAAATCATTAATGATGTAAATTAAAATACACCGGTTTTAAAAAATTATATTTTTACCATTCACCTAAAAATTGATGTATTTTAGTAGATTACCAAAAAAAACACCCTTGATTTTTTTTATTTAATTATTTCCAAAATAAAATTAATTTTATCCAAATAGATATATAAAATAATTAATTTTTATTTTTAATATAAAAATACTTTATTTTTACAAAATATATTAAAATAAAGATATCAAAAATGTGATTTTATTTTATTTAAGTTTTTTAATCGTCATATTTTATTTTTGGAACTATAATACTTATATTTTATTCAATTACCCATGATAGGTATTATTTATATTAAATGTTATTATTTTGGAGCCATATTAAAATTCCCAACAATCAATTTAAAATTCCAATGATCTTATTACTATTCCAATAATCATAATACTATTTTAATTATCATATTAACTCTTATAAATACCACCCCATTAATTAATTATAAATTCACCAAAAAGCCTCATAAGGTACTATATTTTTCATTTTCTAAGATTTTGATTGGTTTACTAATATTTGGTCTATTTTCTAAAATGTTTTTTATGTGGTTTATGATTCTATCATATTAGAGAGATCCAAATTGTCTGATTTTAGTTTTCCTATTTTTTATTTTTTATCCCATTATAATGTTGTGAATTTTCATGGGTTTATATTATGATTAATGAAACAATCTATATTAAGGAAATAAATTGTTTTTTGTTTCATTATGTTATGTATCTTTATAATAATGTATAAATAATATAAAACACATTTATTTTGGAAATAATTACTACTAATAAAATTTGGGATGTAAAATTCATCCCCCATTTATAAATTTCATCTTCAAAATTTCAACTCATATTTTCATTGGATATTAAATGAGGGTTGTTCTATTTTATTGTTACCTCAGGTTCCCACATAACCTATTCTTATTTATGGATTTGAAATAACATTTGAATAATGTGATTTTTCTTATTTTAAAAAACATTATCTCTAAGGTATATGATCTTCATTGGTTTATCCTAATAAGACAGTTCATTCTCCAGTTATACCACCATTTTAATTAGTACATGTGATGGTTGATATATGTGCTTTCTCATGAGAGATATGTTGAACACATCATGAACATGAGCCATGTTTTAGGGAAGTTCTAGTTGATTGGCCCAATTCATATGAAATCAATGATCTAAAAGGGTCTAATGTACAGAGGGATAATATATCCTTTCTCTATAAACCATATGACTCTATTCAATGCTTATATTAAAAATAAAACATTGTCTCCAACTTTATAGGCCAAGTCCCTTTTACGGTTATCTACATAGTTATTCTACCAACTCTGAGCGTATTCTGTATGTTGTTATATGCTTGAACGTTTTCTTTCATCTCTTGCATAATATCAGTTCCAACTTGATTTTATTCACCAACTTCAAAACCAACAAGTACGAGTTATAAATTTCTTCCCAAGAAGTGAATCATATAGAGTAATTTTAATACTTACGTGAAGTCGTTTCTTGTATAAGAACTAAAATAATGAGGGATTTTAATCCTAACAACCTTTAAATTCTATTGAGAAACCACTTAGCATGTCTTCAATTGACTGAATGGTCATTTTAGATTAGACACTATTTTGGGGTTGATAGTCCATACTGAAATTCAATTTACTATTCTAATAATGTTAAAAACTACTCTATAATTTCTAGGTGAACCTTATGTCATGATCAGAATCAACAAAAAATGGTAACATGTGCATCTTATCCACATTGTTTATTTATATCATGGAATTCCATACAAGAGATAAGTATTTTTGAATATCGATGAAGCATGATGAATTTTTTAGTATATCCATCAACAATCAAACCATATTATTTTCTATATATATAGGAGACTATTGAAAATTTATGTGGTGATTTTCTCTCACTTCTATGTGAATATTGGAAATGGTTGCATTATCCCCTTGTACTTTTTTCTGTTAAATTTATCTTTCTTACATACAAAAAACTTTTAGGTATACTCAATGATCCACTTCTTTATGTTGTCTAAACTAAAGTAATCTATAAAATCGTTTTACATCTTGGTACTTCTTGGATTGAGAAAGAAAGATGAGCATTATGCATTATAAAATATCTATTTATTTATCTCAGGTTGTAGAGGAACAAAAAATGTAGTTCCAAACCGAATTACACAATCTTCATCAATGTCGAATTTATTATGCTTCCCCACATTTATTATTTAACTATATTTTGTATCTATGGATCATGACATTATGCCTCCTTGATATGGATAGGTGGTTGGGAAAATATTTTTTAATGGTATGACCTACTCCCTTTAATAATGATTTCCAAGTTCATCCTTTGCATCTCCAATAAGATACGATTTTTCTCAATCCATACCATGGATAGAGTAACATTTTATTTTTGGTTAGGAGCACCAACTACCACCTTCACTATACTAGGATGGTAGTGAATAGTTTAATTATAGTCCTCGATTAGATCTGACCATATTTTAGGGTTCATTTCAACTTCCTTATGTATGAATATATACTTCAAACTTTTGTGTACTGTGTATATATTTAATTTTTTCCATGGAGACACTATCTCCAAACATTTATAGAAAATATGATCGTTACTACCTCTAGGTCAAGATTTGGATAGTTCTTTTCATGAGGGTTTAACTGATGTGATGCATATGAAATAACTTTTTCATTTTTCATGAGTACATATCCACAAATGACAAATGTTTCCACCTTATAGGGTACAGATAGAATAGCTTCACAAACAAATCTCATCTTCGGTTCATATAAGCATTCTTCTCAATCCATTGTCTATGTAAAATTAACCCGCTTTAAAGTTAACTTGGGTAGTTTATTACAAAATATTGAATATATTTTCAAAAACATTCTATATTATCCTTCTAAAAAAAGAAAAAAAAATATTTGTAACATTGTTTTGGTGTAGAAACTCCTCCATGGACATTGTCTTGGAAGCATCAACTGAGATTCTTTCACTGGTAATGATGTTCCCCAAGAATGAAATTGGTTTAATCTAGAATTCATATTTACTAAATTTACGAAAAATAACATATCCTACAATAGTGTTTCTATTATGACCCTTATATGATCATATTGTTCCTTCTGAATTTTTTAATATATCATAATATCATCAATAAAGTCCACCACAATATTATCAAGGTAATCATTACAGATTCTATTCATCAAATAGATAAATATTGAAGGATAATTATTCAATATAAAGTCTATAAAAACATGTAATGCCGAAATAGTTTTCAGAATGTAGTCTATAGGAAATATTCTTTCTTCACCCTTAACTAATGATACCGTGATCAAAGTTCAGTATTGGAAAATAATTCATCCCCACAAAATTCTTAGAACAGATGATCAATACTTTGAAGATGATATTTATTCTTCACTTTGATCACATTAATTACTCTATAATAAATTAATATCCACATTGATCTATACTTCTTCATAAAGGGCATAGGTGATCCCTAAGGAGACACACATGGTCAAATAAAACCTTAACCAAAAGATCTTCAAATTTTATCTTCAATTATTCTAACACCATATATTATATTATATATAAGGTATTAGATATTAGCATGGATCTAGGAACAAGTTCATAAGATAACTCTACATATCATTCTAGTGGAGGTCTAGGTAACACTTTTAGAAATACATCAATGTATTCCAAAAAAAATGGGTATATTTTCTATCTTAATACATTGTACTTGTTCTTTTTCATCACCAATTACCACAATAAAGAATGATATAGGAGGTTCTTATAAATATATATTAGGTTGGGATATATCTCATTCAATGATAACTCTAGGTTTTATATTCAATACCACTAAAATTTTCTTTCTTCTACATTTGATCTTGGCTTTATACTTTGAGAGCCAGCTCATCCCAAGTGTAGTGTCAAATTCCCCCACGAGAATGAATACTATATTTTTCATGGGATTATACTCACTAAACCCGGTACTATAGTTTCTATACACCTTTTATTATTGGATAATTCCTCTAATATTTTTAAACAACAACTCTAATTCAAGTTGTTTTGTGTTTGACTCTATATTCTTTTAAAACTCAAATGAAATAAAGGAATGTGTAAAACTAGAATCAAACAAATTAACTACTATCATTGAGATCAGAAAGTGTGTACATTCCTCCAAATCATTTAGAGCCACTGTGTCATCCATTGTGATTGTGAAAGAACAACCCTTGTCCCCCAGCCACTACTAAGTTTGATGGTGGTTTCTCATTATTATATTTTTATTATGAAATTGATTTTCAATTAATCCAAGATTTCCACCCTTGATGAATTGAACATTAATCTATGATTAAACCATATTCCTTTTTTATTTTCATTGAGATATTGAGACTTCACCTCATTATGATAGTTCAAAGATATATATCCATATCTTCCACACTTGTATCACTTCTCACTCATAATCTGGTAGTTCTAATATTGTTTTTTCCCACAATTTTTGTAGGTGGGTAGTTGTGATTTCTTTCCTCTATTTCTATGATCAAAATTCTTTCCATATCTTTTCTCCATTAATCTCTTCATTTCATCAAATAAATATGACCAATGTGTTAAGTCAAAAGTCTTCTTTTGACTTCTATATCATGTTTTGGAAATCACAAATGTGTTCTATCATATGTTTGTATATTACAATTGTCTTTTATCATGTTTATCGTATCGTACGATGTTGATCGTACCGACCAAATCGTATCGTACTGACTCTGTCAAACGTATCGTACTGACTCAGTCAATCGTATCGTATTGACTCTGTCAATCGTATCGTACTGACTCTGTCAATCGTATCGTACTGACTCTGCTATTCAGATGATCATTATTTGTTTTGGTACTTTGTCAAAAACTCTCTCTGCATATGAATCGTACTCATATTTTACATTTCTATATATCTCTTGTCCTAACAAAACGATGTCGTTGAGTTAGTTACAAACTAATCAAAACGATGTCGTGCTTTCTGTTTCAATATGACCGTTGGAGGCAATATGACCGTTGGAACCCGAGGCCTATAAATAGGAGGTCATTTGAAGCTGAGTACACAACGATGAAAAAAGAGAACGAATGAAGAGACTCTGTGAACTACGAAGATTCTAGAGAGAGACACTGTGACTTCTCTCATCAGCTTTGTGCGTCCGATCATCGTATCGAGGGCTTTCAAGTAATTGGAAGACAGAGGTGCCGATTACCTGCAAAATCGAGGGCTGTCGGGGATAGGCAGACAGACGGTCCGATCATCGTATCGAGGGCTTTCATGTAATTGGAAGACAGAGGTGCCGATTACCTGCAAAATCGAGGGCTGCCGGGGATAGGCAGACAGACGTTTCGATCATCGTATCGAGGGCTGCCGGGGATAGGCAGACAGACGAGCCGATCATCGTATCGAGGGCTCACCAAGGTGTTGGTGAGACAGACCTTTTATCCTAGGTGAAAGGATAACCCTTCTCTTTGGGTTAAAAGAATTGTATTACTTTTACATTTCCGCTGTTACTTGTATTAGAAAGGGATTTGTATTGTTTCCTTTCTTCTTTACATATTCAATTGTAATTGTTTCAATTACAATCATTCTATTACATATTGTATTGATTGGTTCTATACTCTTTAAGGTAGAATCATTTATATCTGTATTACTCTAATTATTGTGTTCATCTTGAATACAATTGTTTTACTTTACAATAGTATTACAATACATCATACCTTTTACAATCAATACAATTGTGGGTGTTTGTATTTGTATTAGTTTAAGATCATTTAAACTAATCTCTTTGTTACTAAAACTCAAAAGTTTTTAAACCTACAATTCACCCCCCCTCATGTATTGTTCCATCTAATAGACTTTTATATCTACTATTCGATCCAACAATTGGTATCAAAGGCGGTTTTCCACTGACTTGTATTACTAGCTTTACTTCTTATTACTATCTTGAATACTTACTACACTAACGTGTGGAGTGGAAAAGTTGTTTTTGTTATATTAGATGGAAGGAATGAATATCGGATAAATAGATAATATGAATCCTTCTAGACCACCAATTTTCGATGGGAATGATTTTGAGTATTGGAGAGATCGTATGAAGACTTTCGTCATCAATACCGGTGTAGACAATTTTATTATGCTTACTGGGGGTTACAAAATTCCTGACAAAGAAGTTAGCACTTTCACCAACCAAGAGAAGCAAGAATATCAACTGAATTACAAGGTACGCAATACTTTATTATGCTCTATGACCAGGAATATATATAGTCAGATATCTTCATGTGAAGCAGCCAACTGTGTTTGGAAGAAATTAGAAGTCACTCATTTTGGTACATCCAAGGTTATAGAAACAAGGAGAGAAATGCTTCGAGCAGAGTATCATGGATTTGTTTTTCCTTATGGAGAGCCAGTATGTAAAGTGCAACAAAGGTTTATGACAATTGTCAACAGCTTACAATCTATGGGAGAAAAAGGTCTTTATTATGAAGCTCTTGTTGATAAGATTATAGATATTATGCCAAATGAATGGGAGTTAAAAAGAACAGCTATTGATGAAAATAGAAAAGTTTCCCAGATTACTCTTGATGAACTCTTTGGAACTCTTCTACAGCACGAGACAAGAATGAAGAGAGATGCTGATTTCAATAAGAAGAAGATTGGGAATGGAAGTGTAGCTTTTGCATCTAAAGCTAAAACACCTGAAAGGGTTACAAGGTCTAAATCCAAGAAAGTTGTTGTATCTGATTCAAGTGATTGTAATCTTTCGGATAATGAGTTAGCTAATCTTGCTCGAAGGATGAACAAGATTGTGGGAAAGAAAGATTTTCAATATAGATTCAAAAAGAAAGACAGGAAAGATAGGAAAGATTCAGAGGTAACTTGTTATGAATGCAAGAAAGCAGGACATATAAGGCCTGATTGTCCTTTACTAAAGAGGAAAGATAGAAAAGAGAAACACTCTGAAAGAAACAAGAAAAGGTTTTATAAGACAAATAAAGGCTTGAAAGAAAATGATACATGGAGTGCAAGTGGTAGTGATTCCTCAGATGATTCTTCAGAATATGAGACGTCAGGACAAAGGAATATTAGACTTCTAGCCGGACTACCAATTGAAGATCATTGTCTCATGGCTAAGGTACATAATGCTGAAGCTGTTCCAAATGTCTCTTTAAATTCAAATTATGTTGATAATAGATATTATGAATCTTCAAATGATGAACCCTCATCATCAGAAGATGATACATTACCTTCTTTTGAAGAAGTTTCTAGATTTGCTAAGTTACTTGAAAATGAAAATTCTAAACTCAAAAAGAGATTTGAAAAAGCAAATTCTAGAATTTCTATTTTGACTAAAGAAGTATCAGATCTTTCTAAAGATCTTGATGGGAAAACATCTGATTTTGAAAGTATTTTGAAAACCGTTGAGAAAGTCAAATCTGAAAAGGATAAACTTTCTAAGGATCTTGAAACTGCTATTTCAAAGAAAAATATTTTAGAGTCTAACTCTAGTTCAAATTCAAATGTTTTAGAAAACAAGAATTTGGTTTTAAAACTAAAGTCAGAGATTTTATCCTTGAAAAAGTGTTTGTCAAACTTTACTCATGGAAAAGAAAACTTTGATAGGATGTATTCTCAAATTAGACCGTTGAGAAATCGTTCTGGTCTTGGTTATACTTATTCCAAACCTGTTTTTAGTAATAACTATTTTGTTCCTCAAAAAACCATTTTCTGTTCCAAGTGTCAATGTGGTGGACATTGGAGAAGAGATTGTTCTCTTAACAAAACTCAATCCTTAGGATTTCATAAATCTCATTTTGCTAAACAAATGTGGATTCCTAAAATTCTTTTATCTAACCCTTCTGGATCCAAACAAGTTTGGATTCCAAAAATCTAATTGTTTCTTTTTCAGGGAAATGAGAAGTGTATCAATAAGAACATTTGGTACATGGATAGTGGTTGTTCTCGACATATGACTGGAAACAAAGATTTCTTTGAAAAAGTTATCAAAACAAAAGGTGGAAAAGTTACCTTCGGAGATAATGCTCAAGGAAAGATTGTTGGTATAGGTAATATCGTTTTTCTTGGAAAAGTTCTTATTTCAAATGTTTTATTTGTAAAAGGTCTTAGGCACAATCTCATCAGCATAAGTCAATTATGTGATGAAGGTTACCTTGTGAATTTTAGAAATGATAAGTGTCTAGTTCACAATTCCAAGGATGAATTCATTCTATCTGCCCATAGGCAAGAGAATGTTTACACTATTAACTTAGAAGACCTTAGGAACCAAAACTTACCTTGCTTAAGTGTAATAGAAGACCAATCGTGGCTATGGCATAGGAGACTAGGACACTGTAATTTGAGAAACCTAAGAAAACTCCTCGTAGAAAGGGGGAGGACATTTCTTTCTGTCTTTATGTTTCTGATCTTTAACTATTTACTCTATTTATATATGTTTCTTTTTCTGTTTATCGTATTAACAGTTTTATCGTTTCATTTTAGTTTTCCTGTTTATCATATTGACCATTTCAATTTTTCTGTTTATAGTATTGAAATTCTTTTCCATCGTACCATTCAATTTTTTTTCGACCGATGATGGTATTGAAATTCTTTTCCATCGTATCATTCAATAGTTTTTGAATCGACCGATGATGGTATTGAAATTCTTTTCCATCGTACCATTCAATAGTTTTTGAATCGACCGATGATGGTATTGAAATTCTTTTCCATCGTACCATTCAAATAGTTTTGTATCGACCGAAGATAGTATTGAGATTGTTTTCCATCGTACTGTCAGTTCATGGTAATAAGATTATTTTCTATCGTACGGTCCGATCATAGTAATGACTTTGTTTTCCATCGGCATCATGATTTTTTTTTCCTTACGATTGTGTTTACTTTTGATTCATACCAAAACCAGCAATTACCTTATGTTCTCTGACAGGTTTCTTTTCACTCTTCTCATTTTTTTAAAAAAAAAATTTTTTGCTTTATTTTTAACCATTGATCTGGTATTATCTAATCTTGACCGTAGAATATCAACGGTCATCTCTTTATTGCCTATAAATACCCCCCCTCCCCTCCCCAAACCCTCATTGATTGTCCAGGAATTGAGGCGAAGCTCTGCTCCACCAGCTATAAAAAATCGTACGATCTTCTCATTGGCAGAACCTTTATGTCTCAATCTTCTGCTAATACTCCTGCCGAAATGTCTTCAAAGACTTTTACAGAGAAAGACTTTAACAGAGAAAGGTTAGTATCCCGAGACTTTTTCGATACGTACGATTCTACAATCAGGAGGATCATTCTGTTTCAGGGATGGGAACATCTCTGTGTGGAAAAGCCTGATTTTCAAGATCCAGTTCTTTTTGATGAAGTTTGTCAATTTTACAAAACCGTTTCTTTCGACAAAGATATGACTATAAACTTCGCTGTGTACGATAGAAAATTATCTATGTCTGTGAAACAAGCGGCACATTTTCTGAATGTTTCTATAGAAGGCGATGCATTCTGTCCATCTCACAAACTACTAGAGGAAGTTGGTACGTTTAATAGAGAAAGTGCTGAAAAAACTTTGTTTGTTATTAATGAGGAAGAGGAAAGTTTCTCATCTTTCACCGGACAATCGGTTTGTCACTTTATGGATGCAAGGTTTTCTTATCCCAAGGAAAGAGGATAGAGAAACCCTTAAAGTTTCTGATGTCTTTATGCTCGACTATCTTGTGAATACGAGGAAAGTAAATCTCATGGGATATGTTTTTGAAACCATCAAGAATGTCAAGAAAGGAGGGATTAAATCCCAGATAATAATGTATCCAGCCTTCCTTACGAAATTCATTCTTGATAGTATGAAGTTTTGTAACATTCCTTTGAAAGGAGAACCTACGGATTTGAGGCCATCTTTGATTAATAAGAGTACGATGAAAAAGATGAATGTTTGTTTTGATTCAAATTCAAAACATTTTGTCAGAGATGTAGAAGCTGAATTGGCTCAAAATCAATCGGCACCTATGCCAGCCAAGGACAATCAATCCACCGGTGTTACTCGAAAGTCTGATCCTCAAACTAGTTCAAAACCAAAGAAGAAGCCAAGGTACAGTAAGGAAGTTGTAGCCAAATGGAGAAAGGACAAGGAACAGAGAAAGGAAGGTGATCTGAAGTTTGGTCTTGACCCTGCTGAGGCCTTTGCAGAAAGAATAAGGGTAGAAGAAACCCTTCAAGCTGAAAAGAAAAAGAAGACTCTTTTGAAAAGAAAGGCTCAGGACTTTGATATCTCTAAAGTCTTGAAAGCAGTTGAAGATGATAGTGCTCAACTAACTGTGGAAGTGCACCAAGAGCCCATCGTACAGAGTCTTCCTGAGAAAGAAAAAGGAAAACAAGTGATAGAAGAAGTGGAAGTAGAAGAAGGATATTTTCTGTTAGAATTTCTTCAAAGTTCAAAGAAAAGTAGAGAGGAATCGCTTCAAAAGCTGAGCGAAGGTGTTCAACAAACTCCTCATGCCGATCAGGAAAGATCTCCGGACAGGATGTCATCTCGAGAAAAGCAAGATGCTCAATCTTCTCAGTCTGATAAAGTAGTTGTCATTAGTGACAAAGTGGAAGATGAAAGAAAACAGAAAGAAAAAGCGAAAGGGAAACAGCCAGTTGTTGATTCAAGCAGATCGTATGAACTAGCATCGTACGATGAAGATACTGATTCAGAGCAAACAATCTCTCTCCAGAAGAGTGATTACATTGTTCATGTTTTGAGAAGAATGGAGAAAACCATTCCTTATTTCCCGAGGCTGGAAGGGAAGATTGATTTTATTACTGAAAATCAATGGAAAAAGTTTGGCTCTGTAAAAGAATTGAGAAAGAAAGTTTTGTCAGTAGAAGACGATCTGAAAGTTCTTTCTGAAAGCTCAGTTGCTCATAAGAAGGCTTGCAATAAGATGACCAAGTGGTCATACAAAACAGAGATCTCAATCAATGATCATGAAATAGCTATTGAAGATATAAGGAGGTTATCAAATGAGCTAGCAATTGCTTTCAACAAGCTTGATAAAGAACCGGTTGAAAGGCTGAACCTTTTATCTTCTCAAAGAGCCGATGTTCCTTCAGTAAAAGATTTGCAAGATAGGATGAATGTTTTCCAATCTGAATTCTCGAAAGTTTCATCTTTCAAAGATGAAATTGTTTTACTGAAGAATCAAAATTCTGTGTTTTCCAAGGATAACAAGACTCTGCAAAACAGAATTGATACCCTTGAAGAAGTAATCAGAGTACAGGAGGAGACCATCAGAAATCAAGATCAGATTTTTGCGGATCAACAATAGCTTCTCAAAACTCAGGGTGAATCAATTTCTAAAGACAAGAAGGAGATCAAGAAGATGAAAGCTGTGCTTCATGAGCTTATAAAGAAAGAGAAGGAAAGAGAAAACAAATGATTGTTGTATTTGTTTCTTTTGGAACTTGTTTGTTTTGTAATAATTCTTATAATCCTTTCTCTTTTATCCATTGTCTTGTATTACTTCACTAACTCTTTCAGACAATTCGAGATTACTCCTTTCTTTTTGTAAATCACAAAGGGGGAGAATATTTACAAAGCAAAAGATTTTTTTACAAAGGGGGAGAATGCATTACAATGCTCTTAAGGAAAATCTACGAATACAATCCTTAGGAAAGTCAATACCTAAGGGGGAGTTAGTTGTATTCAATTTTTCAGAAGAGTTTTTTAAACTCAGGGGGAGATAAGTATTTCTTGTTTCATTTACTTTGTGTATTTGTGCTTTCCAAAAAGGGGGAGATTGTTAAGTCAAAAGTCTTCTTTTGACTTCTATATCATGTTTTGGAAATCACAAATGTATTCTATCATATGTTTGTATATTACAATTGTCTTTTATCATGTTTATCGTATCGTACGATGTTGATCGTACCGACCAAATCGTATCGTACTGACTATGTCAAATGTATCGTACTGACTCTGTCAATCGTATCGTATTGACTCTATCAATTGTATCGTACTGACTCTTTCAATCGTATCGTACTGACTCTGCTATTCAGATGATCATTATTTGTTTTGGTACTTTGTCAAAAACTCTCTCTGCATGTGAATCATACTCATATTTTACATTTCTATATATCTCTTGTCCTAACAAAACGATGTCGTTGAGTTAGTTACAAACTAATCAAAACGATGTCGTGCTTTCTGTTTCAATATGACCGTTGGAGGCAATATGACCGTTGGAACCCGAGGCCTATAAATAGGAGGTCATTTGAAGCTGAGTACACAACGATGAAAAAAGAGAACGAATGAAGAGACTCTGTGAACTACGAAGATTTTAGAGAGAGACACTATGACTTCTCTCATCAGCTTTGTGCCTCCGATCATCGTATCGAGGGCTTTCAAGTAATTGGAAGACAGAGGTGCCGATTACCTGCAAAATCGAGGGCTGCCGGGGATAGGCAGACAGACGGTCCAATCATCGTATCGAGGGCTTTCAAGTAATTGGAAGACAGAGGTGCCGATTACCTGCAAAATCGAGGGTTGCCGGGGATAGGTAGACAGACGTGCCGATCATCGTATCGAGGGCTGCCGGGGATAGGCAGACAGATGTGCCGATCATCGTATCGAGGGCTCACCAAGGTGTTGGTGAGACAGACCTTTTATCCTAGGTGAAAGGATAACCCTTCTCTTTGGGTTAAAAGAATTGTATTACTTTTACATTTCCGCTGTTACTTGTATTAGAAAGGGATTTGTATTGTTTCCTTTCTTCTTTACATATTCAATTGTAATTGTTTCAATTACAATCATTCTATTACATATTGTATTGATTGGTTCTATACGCTTTAAGGTAGAATCATTTATATCTGTATTACTCTGATTATTGTGTTCATCTTGAATACAATTGTTTTACTTTACAATAGTATTACAATACATCATACCTTTTACATTCAATACAATTGTGGGTGTTTGTATTTGTATTATTTTAGGATCATTTAAACTAATCTCTTTGTTACTAAAACTCAAAAGTTTTTAAACCTACAATTCACCCCCCCCCCTCTTGTATTGTTCCATCTAATAGACTTTTATATCTACTATTCGATCCAACACAATGTGTCTCTCCAAATAACATTTTAACCTTTAATTCACTCCTCATAATCTTCTCATGTCTCTAATGGTCTCTATTTTCTAGATTCCTCTATAGATTGGGTCTCATCCCACTAAAGAACCAATCAATATTTCATATATGATCCATAAAAAAGATAGAGGTGTGTCGAGAATGTATTTTAAATTTTATCCCATATCTACCCACTAATTTATATTCCTTCTCCTTCTATTTTAAGAATTACTTCTCAATTTTTTTTCTTATCAAATGAGGGGAATATTTATTGAAAAATATTATCTTAAAATCTTCCAACTTTATGGCATAAATAACCACTCTTGGATTTTAGTTTTTTATCAGTTCCCACCACTGAAAATCTTCTCAATCTAATAAGTATACTTTCAAGGTGAAATTATCCATTTATGAAAAAAAGAATGCATAAAATATGTTTTCTATAGGATTAATCCATTTTTTCAATTAATGGATCTACATACCCACTAAAGGAAGGTGTTCATTGAGACATGAAGACTCGAATATAATTTTTTTCATTCGATGTGAATCTGTACACACAACATGATTTATGTGGTCATTAATAACTTGAGATAGTTGATTCATAATCATTATGTTCTCCTCCATTCCAACTTTTATGATGTTAGGACGGTCGTCAGTTCGTCATTTTTTTCACTCATCATTTACATGGTTTGTATCATTTTTTTCTATTTTTCTGAAAGAATAAAACCTTAGTAAGAAACATGTTAGTTTTATTAATATTGTTATTAAAAAGGTAAATTAAGTTATAAAAATACATACTTAAATACAGTTTTCATTAATATCTTCTAATAATAACATTTTCTATATATCCATCATAATAGTTCAAAAAAACATATGGTTAACCAAACATATCACTTGAGAGCATTAAACTGGTTTTTTAGTAATCCGTATTTCCATACACCTATAGATAATCTATTAAAATACCAATAATCCATTTTGGGATTATTAACCCTAGTTAAAACTATTCCTTTCTCAAATACACTTGTAGTAGCTAGACACTGCTATCATTTCACAGAAATCTCTTAAATAATAATTCTCCAAAATTCATGAAGGTTATCATTTATTTTGACTTATCTAAAGGGTTTTTACTAAATTTTTATCATCTTGATTTTCATGGATAACTAAACTGTTCCCTGATACCAACTATAGAATTATGTCTTTTTAAGAAAAAAATTGATGATTACATTATATAACACTTAATAAAACACATGATTATTTTAAGATTTAGTTTACTTGAAATGATAAACATACCATATGAATAACATTAACAATATGATAATCCACTTAAAAGGACATTACGTAGGTTTTTCCTAAGTTATAGTTACTGCATCTCATATCCCAGGGACACACATCAAATGAATTATGACTGCATAATACCTAGTAAGGTATGAAAATTGGAAATGTAATGTGAACTACCATAATGGATAATACATGATGCCTACCATGATAGAATACTCATAATAAAATGATTCATGATATGGAAATGTGGCTACAATATAAAATGGATACATTTATATTCATATCACCAAGGTTTTACATAAAGGTTTCCTTAATCAAAATTACTATGTTTATTCACTATCATATCGTAAAACAAACCCTTTTAAGAGATCAATTCATTACTCAATGCATTAGAGTGAAATCATGGAATAACCTTCACATTCCTTAATTCATGTGTGCAATAAATAACATAATAGAACATTTCATCGATAACCCGTAGAAAATATAGATTGGGTTTTATATAAAATCATTCCATATATGAGTCCCTAAAGACTTAAACATTACATAATTTTTAACCAAAAAAATGGAATATGGGTTCCATATATATAAATTCATGAATCAATAAATCATGTTTACATCTTGGTAAATACCCATGGAAAAATAAGAGGTGTGTGTATTCATAATATAATAAATTCTCATGAAAATGAGAGAGGTTTAGTAAACGAATTTGAAAGAATAATGGGGATAAAACAGGGATTAAGGAAATGGTAAAATGAGAGGGAACAATGGTCTCTCATTGATAAAATGTTACATTTTAGTAATGGGAAAAGAAGTAAATCACCATTTATAATTCTTATTGAAAATATGTACTTAAATTGAAATACAGAGGAAAAGAATTTCTCTAGCTTAAATATCTCTTTATTTCATCATTTTTTACCTCCAGAATAATAGACTTAGGTTTATTAAAACATGGAACCATAAGTAAATTATGTTCACTTTTTCACTATTTATTAATAATAATCATTGGATTTTATTTGTTAATTTATATCATTAATGTCAAAATATTTTTGTGTGATACTTTTTTAAAAATCTTCCACCTTTCACTGATTTAATGATATTTACTAATTATTATTTATAAATTATTAATATTAACTCTAGATTATTATAAATACTTATATATATATATATATTACAAAAAATTTATAATAATAATCAATTAATATGGTTATAAGGATACAATTGTCAATTCTCTTTTCGGCAGTTAACCGACCGTTATTCTGACATTTTTAAATAAGGAGAAAAAGAATTATAAAATTTTAATATGATGTAAATATGAGAATTTAAATATGCTAAAATAATTAATATATTTTTAAAAATTTACTTTATAGATCTTACAAGATTTATTATTAAAAGGAATTGGGAAGCTCTGGAGGAGGAGATGAAAATGAGAGAATAGTTGATGAAAATTTTATATTCTCTCATTTTTGCTTCCTTTGTACAGAACTAAACTCACTGGATTCATGGAGTTGGTTTACTCAAAAATTTAAATAAGAATTATAAGGGGATTAAGAGGGATTATTTAGGTATATTTTCATATTTGGTAACAAGGGTAGAAGTGTTTTCTCAATATGAGTGAGAGGGGTTATTTATACTTGACGAGAGGGGTATTTTGGATAAAATATTGTGAAAATTACTAAACCCAAGATAAGGTATATAATAGTGTTTTTTGAAATTATCAATAGTATATAACTAAAATAAAATTTATTTTAAAATTAAAACCCCTTTTTAAACAGAATTTAATTTTTTAATAAAAAGTGAAGTGTAAAGAAGAAAAAAAGTTTATTTTAAAATGTACACTTTTTAATTTAGACTTTGGAAAATACTTTTTAGTCATGTAATTTAAATTAATTGGATTATTTAAATTATATATTATGTTCTTGATTAGTCATCATGTTCTTGAATTAATTATGTCAATATTATATCAAGAATTATGCAATCTAAAATACACTTGTAATGAAAAAAACATTATTTTTCCTATACACCTAAATATTTATATATTTCAAAAAATTAAAAAAAATAACCCTTATTAAATTTTGACATAATTATTTCCAAAATGAATTGAATTTTATGAAAATAATTTTTTATCATATGTAATTTTAATCTTTAATATATAAAATATCGTATTTTAAAAATAAAAATAAAATAGTTTATTGAATATATTTTTTATTTTCTTTGAGTTTTTAATCATGGTATTTATTTTTTGACACTGTAAAACATATATTTTGATAAATTTATCATAATTAAAAATTATTTATATTACATTTTGTTATTTTAGGGTCAAATTAATATTCACTACTATTATGTAACTATTTCTAACAGTTGGGTTACTATTCTAACGGTTAGGTTACGATTTAGATGATCATACTACTATTCCAAAAACTATATTTAAACTTTAATACTATTATTACTACTATTATATTAACTCCTATAAATACCTCTCAATTCATTGATTTAGCATTAACTATAAATCCTCCCAAGGGTCTATATTTTCAATTTCTATTTTGTTGATGTGTTTCAAAATATCCTATTAATTTTTTATAGTTTTTTTGTGGGGAAGATTATTAAAGTATATTGGGGTGATCTAACTTATCCAATTATAGTTTTCTTATTTTATATTTTTTCCCTTGTAATGTTTTGAATATTAAATTGTATAGTTGGAAATTAATGAAAAGATCTCTATTATTGAAATAAATTATTTTTTGTTTTTATGTGTTTTATTCATATGATAGTATATAATATATTATTAAACTACTTTATTTTGGAAAAAAATATTACTAATAAAGTATGGGGTGTTATAGTTTTGTTAGATTCATTAAGTGAAAGATTATCTTTAATGAGTCTTGTGGAGGATATTGATAGTAGGTGTCATCTAGACCCTTTTAGTATCCAAAAATGGCCCCAATACATTCTTCCAATGTAGAAAGGTTGGGAATTCGAACTAGGTTTGTACTGAGGTAGATATGATTTGTTTATTATGCAGTCACATAGGCCACCAGTAGAGGTTTTGAAACATATTTTTACCTTTTTCTGTGTAACTAGATAATCAAAACCCAAAAGTACTATGTAGTATTCATAGACGTTAACAAGTAAGGGGTTTTGTTCATAGGCATCTGAACTAGGCTTATTTATATAGAGGGATATTCTATAGAGTAATCTTATAATGGTCCAATGATAGTGAGAAGTACCAGAACAATATATTCTTCATTAGTGATTACATTATTTGATATTTCTACTTCTTATTATTTCAAGTAAACATAAATTATTGATTTTATAATCCTTTATATAGAGTTAGGTATTATGTGGTTGATATTTCTTATCCCCTCAGAATTAAGACTGAATTGGTCCTTTGAGTCCCTTCTTGTGTATTAGTATTATCAGATAGTGAGCTCACTTGAAATTTTTTGCCTCTTAACATGAATTATTTATATTCTATTTCTGGGATAGATTAGTTCTTCTTCCATATATCACATATTTACTATTATCTTCTGTGAGTCTCATTTACTAACCACAGTGGGTTGTTTTATGTTTTTAGCGGGAATAAGACCCAACATCGTGCAAGGTTGATCACTTTTCTATTTTTTGTAAGGCTAATATCTATTTTTTAATTTGATCTAGAGAAAGAATATTTGAGTTGTTATATTTATCTATTGGTATTTGAGTTTCCCAAAATGATTCCATCTATCATTTCAGGTTTTCCATGAGTAAGGGAGGTAGTGTTCAATATTTTCTTATCACCTAGAACTTATCCTATCTCTAATCCCTCTTAACACATGACACCAGACGTACAGATAGAGTTGGTGATCTCGTTGGATGATTTTTTTAGATAAAGGATTTATATGTGCAGGTGTGTCACCCTTTATGGTTCTTGTTCTTTTCAAAAAGAAATATAGTTACCCACTTTTAATTTGTGTTGGTTACTAAAAACTCATTTAAGTTTCGGTAAAGAACAATTATTTGTCTCCAAATATTGATGATTTGTTTGACTAGTTTAAATTGGTGTATTAGTTCTCGAATATTAGTATTCATTATGGTTATCACCAGTTGACAATCAAAGAATTTTAAATTCCAAATACTTCCATTAGTAATACATATGGCCATTTAGAGTACCTTGTTATAATATTTTGTCTATCCAATTATACTACATTTTCTGTGGAACTAATGTATAATATATTCTAGGAGTGTTTCAATTCATTCATGATAGATTCTATTGATGACATCTTATTTTACTCTAAAACAGAGGAAGTCCATGTGCATTATTGGATATCAGTTTTAGATAATTTTAGAGATAAAAAACATTATTTCTAGCTATTAAAATGTAGTTTCTGTATTTAGAAAGTGATTTTCTTGGGACAAGTGGTATCAAAACATGGTATTTTAGTCAATCCTACAAAGTTGAAGGTTGTTATGAAATCGGACCATCAATCTATTTCTTTATGGATTCAGATCCCTTTGGGATTAATGGGGTGTTACCATAGGATTATTAAATATTTCTTAAATTGGGCTTCTCTAGGGACTGCTCTCACTCAGAAAGGAGTGAAGCTCATATGGGATTTGAAAGGTTTTTATTTTTTCAATGATTTGAAATATCTTTTGACTTTTACACCAGTTTTTACTCTTAAAAAGGTTTGATAGGTCTGTGTCAAATTCTATGATGCATAATGATAAATTTTGATTTGTTTTTTGATAAAATGTGATCATGGGGTGGCTTATGGTTCTCGATATCTTAAGTGTAACTTCCCCCGATCTGGAACTCTCTCATATGGCCAAATCAGGCAGGTTACTAAACCTCAAGTGTGCCTCCTTGTATTCTAGAGGCTTCCAACTTGTATCAATGGTGTAATGAATATATTGGGGAGACTACACCCCTAGTACAATGTTATAATATAGTGGAAATAAAAAATATTATTAAATATCATTGTAGTGGAAATGATTAGAATAGTGCAACATAGAACTTGAAGGTAAAGGACAAACCAAGTAAATATTATAATAAATAATGTAATGATATACTAGAATGTTTCTAAATTTCTATAAAAAGTAATAAATATAAAATAACAAGATGACACAAAATCTTAAAAGGTCCAATTCCTAAACCCAGTGTTGGTCCTGTAATGAAGCTCTAACACAACCAACAAGGAAGAATCAAATACATGATTCCTTACCCTTTCCCAAACCTGGATCCATGTAATCTACTTGAGTATCAAATATCGCCCAAAATAGGGTGTGAGTAAAATCAGTAGATCACACCACCATTTCTAAAAATACCCTTATGATAATAAGCGCATTAAATATATATATAAATAGTTTTATTGATTAAATAATTAATAAAACCAAACAATCTACCTTATATGTCACTATACTAAAATATCTCTAAGTATGTAGAATATCTATTCTAGAAAAAATAACATGTCCATAGAATAATCAGATAACTGGGTTAATATCCACAATCATAACAACATAACCAGGTGTATCCCTTTAAATAATAATTATAGCATAACTAGAAACTTCTATAAAATAATTACAGTATTACTGGGAAAAGACCTATAAGAATTATTGAATAACTGATCCAACCACTATATTTATGAATTTCAGAATCTCTTTTGAGCCTTATAAAAATCACATCATAACTATAACAATCCATTTATATAATATCTTCAACATCAATAAAAAACAAGTCATAATGAGAATAATATCATAACACATCATCATATCATTAGTCATATTGGTTAATTATTCCATTTTCAATTTTCATTTCAATTAGCCATTCACTAATTAAATTATATCTTATTTCAATTCCATCCTAATTTGTACAACCATTTATATCAATTCATCATCATACATTTAAAAAATCATTTCATACATTTTCAAAGGATAATCTATCAAAACCAATCATATGAGATCTCATGTCAGGCTAAAAACATTTTAATTCATTTTCTACTCTCTATTGTTCAAGGGTAGGAGCACACTATAGGTAGTCATAATCTATGTCTCAACACTATTAGGTCAAATGGAATCCAAGGAAGATTCTAACATATGATTTATCATCACTATTGTTCTGTAATTAACATGTATGTTATGTCAGTGAAATCGAACAATATTTAAAATACACAAAAAATTAGAAACATGCCATATGGCCTAGTTCTAGAATACATACCTTTTACCAAAATTAAATTAATGCTCTAAACTGGGAACTCTAATAAAGAAAAAATTATGTATATATATCACAAGGATACCCATATATCACATAAGAAAAAAATATGATTCAAACATCAATCAAGATATTACACCATGACAATAGATAACAAGAAAAAGATAAGGGATACCCAAAGAAAAATAAATAAATGGGGACCAGATTCTTTTTTTTGACATCTGGAATGGAATAAATAACTCTAAAAATTTCTTGTATTCACCTATGATATAATGTATAGGGATACACGGTGGTTAAATAATGAATAAAACACACCGTGTGGAATTAAACCTTATAATCCCTATAATTAGATAGTGTTTAATCCGTTTTTATCTTATATTTTTGAATTTATGAGTTATTCCAAAAAACACTCATCACCTATGGTTAAAATAACCTTTATTGAACATTACATGATGTGAAATAGGTTCATGAAATGTATTCATTTCACATCCTTAACCAACTTACGACATATTCATGGTGATACATACACATCATGTTTCATGGTTAGGGTGTGTATTTATTTCACACCCTGAACTAGTTGATAATGTCATCCTGGAAACATTTACTCATTGAGTAACATGTCCTTCTTGTGTAAATTTCATGAAGATAAATCTCAACGAAATTTCTATTGGAAAATAATGAACCACCTCTAAATCATTTCCAACTATTAGAGAAACCTCTTAAAACCCTTCAACATGTTTATACGAAAACATTATTTCATTTTCCATTGAAATTTCTCTCCACCCTCAAACGAACCTACCAAAAAGGTTACACAACTTGGAAAACCCCAAAAAAATAGGTTCATTGAAAATCTCAAAGAATAACATAGATAAAACAGATGAGATCTTATAACCTCCCCACTAAATAACATCTTATCCCTGAGATTCTCCAAGAATCATTTTGGGGGTTTAGAAGAACATTTTTTTCCAAAAATATAGCATATCAAACTCACTTTACAAGGTATTATCTTGAACATTTCTATGCTACCACTCAACTAAAACTAGAGGTATAGTATTTCCCCATACACATTTCTGACTATAGTCTATAATCTATATCAGATTATCCTATAAGGAGGCATCTACACCAATCTCAATTCCATGATCACCTACCAAGTGATAAGGGTCAAGATTATATCCCCAAATCATTGTCTCATGAAACACATCATATAGGTAACTGTAGCACTATAGAATGAATAATTTCAAGACCAATGAACTGACCCCTTCCACCATATTGAATGGCCTGAAACACATTGGCTCTATATTTACCTATTTTATGATATATAGTTTTCCAAACCTCTGAGAAACCTGAAAGAACACATTGTGACCTTCCTAAAACTCCATAGGTCATCCACAATGGTCAGAATAAGATTGTTTCCTTTTCTATGCAATCACCAACTACCTCCGGATCAACTAAACCTACTCAAACACCTCCTACACAATATGAGGTCCAATAAGAAATGACTCACCTACCTACAACCAACAATGAGGATAATGTCATGGTATGGTTATATAATGACTTAAATGTTTCCAATTGGATCAATGCCTAAAATATATTATTATAAGAAAACTCCATGAGCCCTAAATTCTACTCCTATGAACCGCCAAGATCCATAACACAATCTCATAACATATCCTCAAAAATCTAAATAGTTCATTTATATTAGCTGTTAGTCTGTGGATAATTGATTATACTAAAAACCCCATGATTTGAGAACCTTCTGAACACCCTCCAAAACCCAAGGCCCGAAATGGGGATCTCTATCAGAAATTATACTCCTCAAAACAACATTCAACCAAACTATATCCTATATATAAAGACAACCCATGTCATCAACGGTGATGGAATCCATAATAGGAAATAAGTGGGATAACATCATCAGTTGATCTATGATCACACATAACTTATCATTCTTACAAGGTTTCATTAGTAATCCTATCATAAAATCCATGGTGACATTATCCCATTTCTACTCCATTATGGGTAGAGGATTCAACAGCATAGTAGGCCTGTGATACTTGGATTTCACCTACTCACTGGTAAAACATCTTTTTAGAAATCCTTATACCTTCTTCTTAATTATTGGACTCTAATGATATCTAATGTGATAATGATACATATTTGTCATTCTAGAATGTACCACCGATCAATAATCATGAAACTCTCTCATAATCTCCTCTCATAAGACTATATGAACCCATACTCGACCAATGATAATAAGAAAATAGTAACAGCCAAGAGAGAATATTCTTAACGGATCCCCATCATATATGTTTTCTCATAGATATAATCCCTCTAGAATAGATAATTGATCTATCTCTATCTGATCAAGAAGAAATGGTATAAAAGATGTTGAAGTCAAAGATACTCATCCTTGGGACTCTTGAACATCTCGATGAATTTCGGAAAAGAGTGTCATCTTCCACCACTCATTGAAAGACTCCTTCATTTTATATATATGCATATTTCATCTCAATGCATAGTGAGTGATGTTTTCGATACCAACTATATAAGCAAACTCAATTTATAAAGACTATAGATACTAGATCCACATCCTTTATCGAATATATATGTCTCTATGTGAAAAGATTTATTTGAGGCTCTAGTGGTCTGTGTACACCAAAAACCTCTCACCCAAATTATAGTGTCTCAAAGATCTCAAGGAGTGTACCACTGCAACTAAATCTAAATCTTGGAAATAATAATTCCACTCATGTGGTCTTAGTTTTATGGAGGCATAATAAAACACACGACCCCCCTGCATCAAAACTACACTAAGTCTGAATTTGTATACCTCACTATACACGGTATTTTCCTTACCTAGCATAGGTAAGGTGAGTAATAGTTTTTAATTAAACATGATAATTATCTTTTAAAAATATATCTCACAAGTACATGATGAAAAAACACACCCACTTCTTGGTAATCCTAGACATTGATTCTTCCAAACAAGAGAAGTCTAGGATGAAGCTCTGATAATATCCTCTAAAATCTAGACATCTCTAAATCTCAAATAAATTCTTATTCCACTCATAATATGCAATATATTCAACCTTTAATAGGTCTGATAACACCATATCCTCTAGATAAAAATACCCAAGAAGTGCACTTTGTCAATCAATAAATTGAATTTGGTCATCCTAGTGTAAATTTGGTGCTCCCCCATTGTACTCAATATGATTCCAAGATGTTGGTAAAGATCATATAATGAATGAGAGACCACTAAAATATATTCAAGAAAAAACACTAAAAACGTATCCCATAGGATGAAATGTTCAATCCATCAAGACCATAACTATATTTAAGGATTTTGTTCAACAGAAAGGCGTCATCTTGAACTCGTACAGACCATACCTTCTTCTCAAAGTATGACAAGGTATATATGATGGTCTCACACTAACTGGTAGTATCCTGATCACAAATTGATATTATAGAATATATTTTCCACTCTTATTGAATAAAATATATTCTTGATGTGCAGAAGGGCATACTAGTCCTTGGTCATTGTCTGGTTCAATCTCTAAAAATCCACAAATAAGAACAAATTCCAACTAAACTTCATAGTGAAAATAATTACATAATCTGAAGGTGATTAACTAGGATGTATGAGACTCTTTGCTTCCTTATCATCCAACTAAGCCTTCAACACATAAAGCTCTTCCTGTCTCATCCTGTATAGTGGATGATAAACTGCATCTTCTCCTAACACCAACTCAATCATGAACTCAATATCTTACTCATGTGGTAAGTCGTAGAACTCCTCAAGAAAGTCATCCTAAAAACTATATACCCCTGGATAAAAAGTAATTAGCTATATTCAATCATCATCTAGAAAAAGGGTTTCTAAATAAGCCATGAGAAAATCCAATAGAATTTTCCAATCCATACCAATAACTAAATCTGAACCAGTTATTTATAGTATAAATTGATAACAAAAGAAATGGTAACCGCCAATTTATAGAGAACATTCCATGTAGACTTTGATATTATTTAACCACACTTATAATATTGTATCAATTTTCAAGACACAATTGTTGATTTCCACCAATAAAATCAATCATCTTCAAAAAGAAATGATATAATGGAATTTTATTCTCTTATATCAAATAGAACATTAGAATGGTTTGATGATACAATAATCATACCCCTAATGGTAGAAGGTCATGTATCCAAGATATTAAAATTAGAATTCATAACTTATATCTAATCGTACCCTCTAACTTGGGCTCTGGTATGACTCTCCTTTTTTTGCCCTCTACCTGGTATTGTCGATCCTATAATGGGCTCGGATACCCGCAACCACAACCTAAACATTCAGTGGTACTCTAGCTACTCATATGGCATGGGGTAGCTGATTCATTCCCAAACTCAAGTACCTATCATGATCCCATGCATCTTTTATGCTACTACATTCCCCTACAAAACCTCTACAGGTGACTCATCCAATTAAAAACATGTCACTCCAAAGAAAGGTATTGGTACTAAGGATGCCTATGGATAACCTTTCCACAATGACATCACTACAATGGAACATGGTATTGAGATGGTTTCCAGCTCCCTTGACTACTCTACTCACTATTAACTTGTAAATAACTATCACAGTGGTGCTTCTTTCCAACAAAATAAGAGATCCTACTTCTACCTAATAGAACCGCCAGGCCACTACCCATGGCCTCTCTCAGATTCCATTATGTGATGAGAACCTAATTCCTCATTTCCAAAAATCTACTCAAACCAAAAACATTCATCCATGACCTGATCTCATAGAGAATAATATCATGTAAATTCCTATCTCGGAAAATCTCATCCGCTACTGAACATGACATAAATCACTACATGTCGATGAAAAATCCAGTGTAGTACATTACTCACATGACCACATGAGTGAGGTGAATGAACCTTTGAGGATTTTCATCCCTCAACATATCTATATAGAAGTGGATCAAAAACATTATTTTTAAATACTTCTACGATAAATTATTTTAGATCTTATCTTCTTCTTAAATGTCCCTCCAACTCTTGTTAAGTTCATAAAGCATGTCTGCATAAATATTCACCCTCCTATCAGTGGGTGTATCGAGGTTCTTGAAGATCATATGGACTCAATAAATCTATTACTTGTCTTATGATGGGAATCTATACTTATTTAACATAGTTGGTTTATATAGCTAGAACTCTCTAATTAGGTCAAACATCAAAGGAATAGTGTGAACAATCTCCCTCTCCATAGATTTCATGACCCATAATAATATTCCACAAATCTGAAAATCCATCTAATCCTCATGAGATATGTAAGGTTTATTTTAGGTGTATTAGGATCCTGCATATTTCCTCTCTCCTGATTCCTAATTTGGAAATGAAGAGGATTAATTTTCAATATAATAAAAACACCGTACCTAGAACACTAGAAAACAACAAGGTCAACGAAAACATGTGAAATTAATATAGATCCTTTAGTTTATTATCTCTCTAAACATGAATTACAAGTTAATAACCATGAAATAATACTTATTTAATTTCAATTTATTATATATAATAATTATTACATTCCATAGTTTTTATAGTAAAATATATCACATCTAATGAATATATTACTACCATGAACAATTTATATCAGGATATATCCATATGTTTCTATCATGATGCATGAATACTCATACCATACCATACAAGGCCACAAGAATAAATATAAATAAATAATAACATCACCCAATATGTTAATCAATAAAGTTGATATAACATCAATTGTAACAAAAAAACAAAATGAATTGAAAACTCATTCTTAGATATTAGTATTTTTCCATTACATGGGTTAGCTACTCACGTGAACAAGATCATTATCAAGTCTTCACACATCATATTATCCTTTCCACCTTTATAAAATAGTAGAGAATTAGAAAATAACAACTTGTACCTCTAATACCACTTTGTAACATCCCTTAATCCAAATCCATCTCATGTTTCAAAATAAGTTTGGTTACTAGACCTCAAGTTCACCTCCCCACAATGAAGAGTCTGTTGAATAATAGTGGGAGTGTAAAAAATATTATTGGGATCCTATACTCCTAGTAAAGATTATTAATTTATAATAAATAAAAAGTAATAATAACTATCATAGTAATATAAATAGATGGAACAAAACAACATAAAATATAAAGTTAAATGATGAAACAAGTAAATAAAATAATAAAACATGAATTTGAAGGTTGAATGTATATAATTTTAAATTAAATTTAATGAAAATAAAAGAAAAATATGACAAAAAAACTAAAAAATTCCCCCTTCCCAAAACCTATGTCAGTCTCATCTCAAAGATCCAACCAATATAGAATGCAACAATAAACTACAATGTTCCTTTCCCTTTTCCAAATATATATCCATATAATTTGATCAAGTTACAAATAGTGATTTAAATAGGGTCAAATTAAAACTTAGTAGGTCAACACCACTTTTTCTTAATAAAAATATATTAGTAACTCCATTCATTTAAAATATAAATAAGTGTATTAATTAAATAATTAAAACAATAATAAAATCAACCTTTTTTATTGTCAGGTTGGAATATCTCTGATCTTGTAGAATAACTATGCTGACCACAACCACAAGTTCATAGAAAAATCAAATAATTATGTCAAACCCTATAATAATTATAGCATAATTCCTCATATATATTTATATAATCATTTCATCATATCTGAGAAAATAACTATAAGAATTACCTTATAACCAAGCCAAGCCCTATAAGAATTACATCATAACTGGTCAAATCCCTTTATATAATAATTTCATCTTTTGTTCCAAGCCTTATAATCATTACTACATAATATAGAAAATCCCTTTATATAAGAATTTCAACATCAAAAATAACACAATTTTTCATAAGAGGCATGTCGTAACACAAAATCATATCATAAGTTACAATGGGTAAATCTTCTGATTACCAAGATCCTTTCAATTACAAATTCATCCATTAAATTATATCTTTTGTCATTTTCATGCCAATTTTTACACCCGTTTATATCAAATCATCATCATCCATTTCAATAATCATTTATGAACTTTTTCAATGTGAATATATCTCAAAAAAATCACATGAGGTCTCATTTAATGCTAAATATATTTTAATCTGTTACCCTATACTTTTTTTCAAGGGTAGTCTCACCCTATCAGTAGCCATAAGCTAAGACACAACACTGTTAGATCTAAAGGTATCCAAGGAATAACCCAACACATGATTTATCATCACTATTATTATATTAATTGAGATGCCCATTATTTTTGTGAAATCGCATAATATTGAACATATTAAATCAATTAAAAATATACTATAGTGTTTTGTTCTAGACCACCTTCCTTTAACTAAAAATGAAGGAAATTATATGAACTATGAATGAAAACATTGAATGAAGGAGATGGGGATCATAAGGAAGAAACCTTGGACAAGCATGATCAAGACCCTGTTAAAATAATGGTCAATATATTACACATTGATAATAGAGAAAAAATTAAATAGATGGAAGAAATACAGAAAAAACTAATCAGGTATCGTATGGTTGATCTTGATTTCATGAATAGAAGATATCACTCCAAGATCATCTAGAGATTCCTAAGGTCTAATCCAGAGGTAAGTTCAACAAATTAAGATATAATCTGACACCTAGTGTATTTTTAAAATATATTTTCCTGATAATTAAATAGGGTCTAATAATTTAACATCATGTATATCTCAATTTATGATTTATTCTGAAAAATGTGTCATCTAAATTTAAAATAAACCTAATTAAATATTACATGACATGAACCAGTTCCATGGTTTGTAATAATTTCACATACTAAACTATTTCAAACAATCTACTTGGTGATAGTTACACGTAGTGTAACAAGTTGATGGCATGTATTCATTTCATGCCATGAAATAGTTCATGAAATATTTCAGGAAACATTTACAAGTCGTGTAACATCTTCATGGAATGTAAATGTCCAGAACCTATCTCTTGGCCCATTTTCCATCAGTAATGCCTGAACTACCTCTAAATCCTTGAAAACTCACATAGAACCCTTTTAATCCACATCAAAACAATTGTAAATATAATTTATTAATTCAAAAAAAACATATATACAAAAATATTGGGTCATTTTCCCTATTAATTTCTCTCTATCCTTAAGGGGACTAGACCACCATGGATCAAAGTCAAGGTAAAACTCAAATAAAAGTTCCTCAATGAGATAATAAAAGAGGTATATACCCAAAAAAATACAGGATCTTACATTAGGTCACATGAGAAGAATAAAGTGAGCAATTATCATGATCTCATTATTATGATTCATTCTCTTAATAGTTGGCGACACTACCTCTATAGAAAAGTGTTACCATTAATTTAGACCAAAAATATTGATTTATATATTCTGTGAGAAAGATTTAAACCATTTCTAGAGGAATTGGGTAGATTACCTATATTACATTGATTTATAAATTACCTACACCACTAGAAAGGTTATTTTTTCACAATGCTTTGGGCAATAAACATCCAACCCATACTAGGAAAATAATCAAAAGAGTGAAATTGTTTCTTTTTTTCTCAATTTTATTTGGGATTATGAGAGGATGTGATTGAGATTATTTTGAAAATAATTAATTTTTAATATTCAAATATCAATATGATTATTTAGAAGAGATAGTTTTATGATGAGTTTCATGGAATTAGGGAATATCTTTATAGTGGGGAGACTATCGATGAGTGGTTATTTTCCTCAAAGGGAATCATATGATTCTAAAACTGGAATGTTTTTTCTATTTCCATATGAAAAAAATTTATGGTCTATTTCCATAATTTTTTATGGGAAGTGAACCTTTGAGATATGAATCTGTTCTATGACACAAAGAAATGATTATGGTGGCCATGTGTTAGATGAGGCTTCACTAACTTTGTTTCTTGTTTATATACTCTCCCATAGGTCAAGGTCAGCCACTAGAAACCTTCATATTTGATTTATACCCTTCATGTGATGACTTTGTAGTGGGATTCGATTTCTATTAATTTCCTGGTGGAGTTACTATATAGCACTCAGAATGATAGTATGATGGGATTTGTGATCAATCAGCTAACCAAATTGGATAACTTCATCCCCATTATTGATACAACAAATGTTAATGACTCAGAATGCATTTACGTGAAAAAGATTTTTATAATATATGTAGTTTTATCTATTTTAGTTTCTTATAGGGGTCTGTGGTTCACTTTGAATTTTTAGATAGTCCTCTAAGAGTTGTTAAGATAATAAATTATTTTGAGATTGTATTATCTTCTATAAATGGTTTTCCAAAAAAATAAGCTATATTGATCTTGGAAGATATGGTTTATTCTTACATTCATGATTTTGATAGAGCATGGGATAACCACTTGGTATTTCAGGTGTTTTATTAAAATAACAGTTACAAGACATCCATATATTTAGAAAATTTTTAGAAATTTTATTGAATTTTGTGTAAATATCCATTGTATTGGTTAGATATTGGTAAATATTCTTTGGTGGGACATTTTTTGGTCCAGAAGATGATTAAAAAGATTATTTTGATTCATCTGATTTTTTTTAAAACTTAAAGAAGGTATAGATCTTACTGTGTTCCTCAAATATTCCCTTTGGATTATTCAATTGGTGACTAGGTTATCTTCACATTTTCACCTTGGTTGGGTCACTAACTACTTAGAATATACAGAACCTTTCACCAATATACATGGGACCATTTGTGTTTATAGAGTAGATTGGTAAGGTGGCTTATCATTTGTAGTTTCCACCCTTGTTATAATCAATCCATACTATAATTTATATATCATAGATGAAAAAGTACATCTCTAACTCATATTATGTTTTCATATAGGAGGACCTTGATGTTGAATATAATTTATCCCTGATTGGGCATCTAGTTTAGATTTTTTATTTTAAGAAAAAGGATCTTTATGTGAAGTATATACCCATAGTTTGTGTGCTATGGAAACATATTTTTGATTCACATTATACTTGGGAGAGTGAGGCACTAGTGAGAGAGAAGTGAGCTTATCTTTTTGACATCGAGTCTTCTTAATAGGATTTATGTTGGAAAAAAATGTTTTATGTGGAGAGGTTATAACATTTAGTATCATATTTTGGTTAATACATACCCCCTTATCTTTTGATCATGTGTTTTTTGGGTGTGGATTTCATTTATTCAAGAGTTTTTATAATTTTATAGTTTTCTATAGGGATTTGTACCATTTTGAGAAGGGTTGTGGCATGGAGTGAGTTTTAATGTGGTATACACCTCAAGGTTGTGGTCTAGCAAATTTTTCTACCACTACCTTTTTCATTATGGCTTCAACGCGGACCACTAGACTTCAATATGGTGTCTTATTTATCATCATCCAAATAAGGTGGGGTTGAATCCTATATTATAGTTTTGGAATAGAGATGGATGTGGTACTTATATAATTTTTTGGTTGTTTCTGGGGAGGTGTGTGGACTATAGAATATCCTTACCTTAGGTAAATTATTTCTGAGTGTAGCTTATGTTAGGGATTTTGGAGGTCAGTTCACTAGGGGTGACTACAGCCTCCCTCTATAATATTTATAGTCGTGTTTGGTGACTAAAAAATGGTCTCCCTGGCTATGTTGTGTTATACGATGTTTTATATCATCCTAGTCTTAAGTTTCCTAGGCAATGACATTGCCTTATGTATTCCAAACATAATGTCTTGAACCCCATTTTAAATTCCAACAACCTATCTATTTGACTCTATCTCCAATATTTAGATTTTGGGATGCTTTAAATAGATGTTTTGGATCCATCAACCTACATTCTTCTCAGATTGAATCACCAGTGGATGTGATTGACCTCTATCAAATAAGTGAGACTTATTTTTTTCATGGAATGCTCTCTTTTTCCCTTATCTCCTTCTTGGAGAGTGAAAAATCATCATGGTGTTGATGGATTAAAATATTGATCTGATGGGTTTTATTTTATTGGATTCTTTATTAATATTTTATGACTTTGAATCTCCTTTTTATTTATTTTTTAGGTGTTTTATTGATTAATCTTATGATCAAAGGTAGGTGGTTCTTTTTGGATTTTCCTACCAATTGACACTACGATTTTTTTTCTTGATCTGAAATATATTTTCAATTTTTTTATAAACCATTATTTTTTATGATTTTTTGATTGATTTCAATGAAATGATATTTCTTGAATAAAATATATTTTTAAATTATTTTAAAACATTTTTGGATTTGTGAAAATATGGATTAAATTATTTTATGATGGTTATTGAGAAAAGTGGATTTAATTGAATGTTTATTTTTTAAATACAGAATTTTTTTGAAATCATATGTTTTAGTTTTGAGATTGAATTGGAATATTGAAATACGGAATTGGGCATTAAAAGGTGAGTTTATTTTAAATGAATTAATTTCCAATTAATTAACAGATTGATTTAAATCGCCTATGTTACTGGGTTATTATTTTTTCTTAAAGAGATCTTGATATGAATGTGACTCTCTAGAAACATATTAACAATGAAAAATCTAGTGAAACATCGGTTAGTATGATTTTCCCTGAGGTGGTTTTGATTGAATATATCCAAATGGCCGGATCCTAGGGTCATGTTCCCACACAATAAGTCATAATGATTGACTAAGAAGTGTGGTGATCCAATTTCCTAGATCTATCTAACCCCAGGTATTATGAATATATTTCTTGGTCTATATATTCTTATTACATATTAAGGATTGTAGAACTGTTTCATTCATGTCATGTCCATTTTATGAAAAAAATTCATTTTATCACATTTCGATATAATTCTCATTTACTTTTTTGGAATAATATTTTGATTGAAAATATGAAGTGGTCTATAATGACTTGTTTTATTTATATTACTATATATAATAATTATTAATTTATTAAAAATTATTGACTAAACGTATATTTGGGTGTCAACTATGTCATATTCCATGAATATTTTAGTTTATATATTATATTCATTGTATCTTGGTCATGGTTTTATCATATCAAAAATATTAATTGTTTTATAAATATTGTATTTACTAATTACAAACACTTTTATAACTATCCTTTTAAGGTGGTGATGAAAAATGATTTGTCTGACCTTATTGTGGTGGTAGTATCCACTTATGCATGAGTAATGTCTTCATTTTTCAATAGATTGAAATAATAGAAGTTTAATTAATAATGTTTCACCATGTAATTCCTTGAAATATATCTTGTAACATTTTCAAAGATAAGAGATTAGATGGCATAAGATTTCGTTCCTCGATGAGTGCATAAATTATATAATAAAAATATTAAATATATTAATATCAATCAGGAGGTATTTCCCTAAAAATTTATAATAATTCCCATAAAAATATCTTATCCTAAATATAATACCACAATTGAGTTCATAATGTGGTCATTACCCTAGTAATAACCCAATCTTTTTCAGCGTGGTGTATCTTTTTAAAAATTGTTGCGGATATAAATAATGAATAAAAAATTTGATTTTATTTACTATGAATTCATGAACAAATAAACATATATATAAACATGGTTATAAAAAAAATTCAAGGATATCCTTATAAAAATGGAATTTTAGAGATTTTATAGTGGAGGAGCTTCTGTGGATGAACATTGTGGATCAAGAGTCATTTGCGCCATTAGAAATCAATGATCTCATCAATGACAATGACGTGGATTCATTCTTCATCAGTGATCGACACATATTAATGTATGATGTTTTTTATGTGGTTTTATCCCCATTTTTATTATAATATGATGAAATTGTATCAATCAACTAATATATGTATTTTTGGAACAATCATATTATGTGTATGGGATTATTATGTATAGAATTTGGGGATTTATTTTATTGATTGATAGGAATATCATCTTCCTTTATTCAAATGGAAATGAATAAATGCCAATGAAGACATTGGATGAGATTTATTTTTCAGGATCTTGTTTCATGAATTTATTCCCTTGTTCTGGTTTTATTCGTCATGGGTGTCCATTTTGGTTGATGGTTCGACAAATACTTGGTAATCAATCACTGTGCACCCATTCATGGAATAACATATTGATACAATAGATCCGAGTCAGATTGATGATGGGATCGAGCTATGATGATGGATCAGGACCAGATCATAGTTCCTCAACTAATTTTTGACTTCCAGTTATGGGAAACAATAAGGATGGTTTCCAGTGTAAATCAGATGGCCGGATACCAGTGAGTGACGATGGTACAGTTTTGTCAGACCATATCCTTGTTTTTCAGCATGATTCTTGGATGGATCAAAGTACAGAGGAGAGGATGATGATGTGTAATGTATTTCCACGGTTTCTATAAAATATTTATATAAACAACATGTAATCTGGGTACACACATCATGAAAGGCCCTAACAGTGGTTCTAGGGCTTCTACATAGAATAATAGTATCACACACTATATAACATGTGTCACACACTGTGTAAAACATGTAACACACTATGTGACCCTTACCTGGAGTCTCTATGTGTATCTTATAGGATGCACAGACATAGACATGGTTGAGTTAATGACATGGCCAGATTATATATATTGATATGTGTACTTGGGCATCGTATCATACACTGACACATCCAGGTGTACATGGGAACAAATATGGGCATGGGTCGTGATAAATGAGTAGACCTGGTGCCAAAGTTATATGTCATGTACTTATGGTACACATCGTTTACTTCATCAAAGATGATGTGGAGACCATATTCCCCTCAGTATGTACTTGTTTCCTTTATGGTGTGTTCCCTCTATCCAACAAAGTGGGTGTATATTATAGAATTGTGTCCTAAAAAATTATGATACTCTCTAATGGAATAGTTTTGGATAGAATTTTAGAAATATCTCCCAGCGACTGGAATGAGATCCTCTATCATCTTTTTCCTTGGGTGGGGTTCTCATAATTGGTGTGACCAACTGTACACAGGTGTCAATACCCTACTTTAAGGTTTAACCCTAACTAGGTTGGTCGATATTACCCCCATAGCCCTATTTATGATCCCCCATAAATGAATTGATCTCTTCAGACTTATAGAGTTTTCTTCTAAAAAGATAGACCCGACAAGCATGAAAAATCAGATAGGAAAATTATTACTGTCTGACACACATAGTGAGTTTTCTTGGATGAGTGTGCTTACAGACTCTCGTGAATAATCTTTGGTTGGAATTATGATTGTGACCTTACCTTGAATCATAGTATTTACTGTGAGTATATATGAATGTTTTAATATATGTGTCACATTATTATTAAAATATACTTTGATGATATCAATATTCTTGATGTGTTATTCTTAGTGATTTTAGGGTGTCCTACTTGGGTATTGTAATACTCACCCATTCATGGTCTCTTCCCATATGTGTCGTGTCTAATATAGATGACTAGATGTTCTTTTGGATTCATTGTTGACCAAGGGTAGATAGAGCTTATATTTATGTTAAACATACCACTGTTTCTTCCAATGAGTGACATATGATTGTAGTCTTTTATTTATATTAGGTTGGACTTATTCAATGTTTTTTGTGGGTTTATTTTTGGACCATTTTGCATCCTAGTATATTCTTGTAATTTTATTGTGGTATATAAATGCAAGCATGCTTTTTTATATTAGATTTATTTTACATTTCATCAATTTAAGGGGATGGATTTTTATGTGTGTGTAAAGGTACCTTAGGATAAGGAATCAAATATGATTGTTATGCCTACATAGTGCTAATAACCAGCCCATGGCCTATTGGTGGAACACTTGGGGTAGTAAAACATGGATTATCACTGGATTGGAAGGGACTAATTGGTTCGATAAATAAAGAGTAGTGTTATGGGATTATTCTATTCAAGTAATATAGTTTAGTGTTTTCTCTATCATTGAATGTTTTTTTAAAAGAAATACATTTATGTGCTTTGAGTTTGGATTTCAGGCCATGGAATCTAGTGTTCGTGAAGAATATAACATATCCATATACAAAATATCTGATCACCTACCTTTCTACTCAATGAATGTAGAAATTTATAGCATAAAAAATATTGATAAATGAATAATATAGAATTTGGTTGGGTGTTTGTGCCATTCATGAGTCATATCCATAGATATATTCATTGAATGTAGTACATCTTGTTTATTTCAGGATTCCACCACAATGAATTCTGACTAGGATTTGGTAGTATGGTCACAAGGATGATCCTCTCAGTGATTTGGCTCTGATACAGGGAAATATTATCGAGGTAGTTTCTCTTGGTTGAATGTCATCCATACCACTAACCATAGAGTAGTATATGGTACCCATAATACCAACAGATGAGGTGAATAGGATAAGCATACTTCATGAGTATCAGTTTTAGTGATGCCTCGAGTTCAATGGTGAGACAGACCCATAGGTAGATAAGGATTTGATTAAAAAGATTGTGTGAGTCGTTCATCATTTCAAGACACCTTCAGACTAGATGGTGATCCTTCTACATGGATCTTCAAAGAATTGGTGTACCATTTTTGTTTTGTAATATTATTAGGTGACTATTTCATTGATAGAGATTAAGCATTTCTTCAGATATGGGTATCCTCTAGATATGATGTGAGAAATGAACATCCATGATATTTTATAGCTACAACAGGGATGCATGAATATACTTGAGTACACATCGAGTTTTACCAACCTCTCATGATACTTAATGGATATGGTTTTGGATCCATTATTTTGGGCATGGACCATCGAATGATGTATACACTAGGACATCAGGGCTTTCTTGATACCCATATGCATTTCTAATTATGATGGGGTGCTAGAGTGTGCCTTCGTGATAGACAACGTTTATGTATAGTAGCAACTAAGAGTGGGTGCCAGTAGTGGGAAGACTGGGGTTGAGACCTCTGCAACAATTTGATAAATGAATAGGCCTATATCTATATGTGTGAGACATTTTTGGAGTTGATATTTGGACCAATGATCTAAGGGTCAAGACTATTGGGATGGGTCTATTGAGCCTACGAATAAGCAATGCAAATATTGGGATGATTGGGAACATCTTGAATGAGATTTAATGAACCATCATATTGCTAAGAGAAAGATAGTGGAAGGGATTCCTATGAAAAGGTAGTTGTTGGAACAAGGAGGAATGTAGGATGATGGATGTGGTAGAGGAGCATAGAGATTATTGGGAGGTGGCAGATGATTTTTCATGTTTCCACCACCACCCCTTTGTAATCCATACCAAACTCGGGGAGCAGGTGGATGGGGGAGAGTAATGATGAAAGCCATATATGCCTATAATACTGAGGTTATGGGGATTCATAGAGGTATGATATATGTCTATCCACATTAGCGATATTTTTTAGAGACATGGTAATGAGTCACTCTTTTCTTATTGTGTCCCTATTTTGCAACCTAGAGGTTCTGGTTATGCCCTTGTCTCAAACCGTACTCTTAGAGACTCCTACTGATGATGACTCAATGATCATGAACTTTTATAAACACATTGATCTGATTCTCAGAGGAGATAGTTTCTCATGGGATATCCTTATGGAAGTGTTGATGCCTTATGAATTCATCTTAGGAAAGGACTATAAACAAATCATTCATGCACAGATTGACTATTTTACACAAAGAATGTGGTAAGTCCCCATTCATAGAATATGGTATTCCTTCATAGGTAAGAAGGATACCCATGCGGATTATGATGGACTTATACATAGTAGGGTATATCCAATTACTCTCCATATTACAATAATTTCTCTTAGAGAAGTTGAAACTTTGGGCTATCAATTCCCTTGTCTGGTGGATGAATACAAGAAAGTCTTACCTACCCATCAAGGTATGGACTTATATATTAACTTACACCCAATTATAGCCTCAATATCTATGCTAGAATATTATATAGATCCCATAGAGATTCGTGGGATAAGGGTGTAGATAGATGATATATAGAGTAAGGGCTTTGTGAGACGCGTTATTCACCCATAGGAATCACTAGTGTTGTTCACCAAGAAGGTGTATTCGAATTTGATGTTATGCATGGATTATTGATTGTTGAACCAGGTAACCACGATGAAAAAATATCCACTATCAATTATTTATGACCTCTATGATCGGATGAGAGCGCACAAAGGTTTTGGAAGATTCACCTCTGTTCTGGATATCACCAACTATAAGTACATGTTGAGGATATAATTAATATGACATTCATATGTTGCTATGGTCACTATGAGTACTTTGTGATGTGAGATGGCATGAAGAACACCCCAAAACTGTTTACAGTACTCATGAATCATATAATTCGTCCTTTCTTAGTTCGTCATGTGGTGTATTTTATCAATGTTGTCCTAGTATACTATTAATTTTTGGAGGATCAAGTGTGACACATGAGGATAGTTCTAGAAAAAATCTGATAGAATCATAATTATGATAATATCCTAATGTATTAGTTCTATATTCAAGAGGTCCAAATTATTGGAAATTTTATCTCAGTTGATGGTGTAGTAGTGGATCCTGGAATTGTCAAGACAGTTTTATCTTTGGACCAATCAAAGAGTGTGATGGAGGTACAGAGCTTCCATATGTTGGAAAGATGTTAGAGGATATTCGTGCCTAATTTCTCTATGATATTAGAACCTTTGATTTATCTTATTTAGAAGGGGGATCCTTTCATTTTCATGGAATGGTTCCTGTGGGATTTTAATGATTTGAGGCAGATGTTTGAGATCTACCTGATATTAATATTTCTAGAGGAGGGTGTCTAGTACATAGTATTCTGTGATGTTTTAGGGATTGGAATTGGTTTTTTTTTGATAAATATATATGATGTGATTGCCTACTGGTCTCAGATGTTGATACCTCATGAGATGAACTATGCAACTGATGATTATGAGTTGGTAGTGGTAGTATTTATCCTAAAGATGCGGGGAAACTTCTTTATGGGTGATTGATTATCAACTCCGACCAAAAGAGCATCATGTATATCTTCTTTCAAAAGGATCGTAACTTGATACATAGGTGGGTTCTAGATTTCATCATGTACTATGACTTTTAGATACTTTATAATTCAAGTAAGGGGAGTGTGGTAGAATAATCTCTTAGTAGTAGAAAATATTCTCAATTACTGATTGATCCATTGGATCAGTTAACCTCATTGTATTTGTACTTAGAAGAAAAGTATGATTCTTAATATATTAAATTATGTTTATTACCCCCAAAACTTTTATAAAATGTTATGTAATCTCATCATGGATATGCCAATAGTGAGACCTTACATACTCTAATATCACCTAGATGTTATTCTTATGGATTTTTTGATGGTGGGGAGTAGGTTATCCTTTCAAAATGATTGACGATGGTACCAGGGATGTTACAAAAGGAGGAGAGGAGGGAGTTTCATACATCCATTTAGAGGTACTTCTAGAGGTGTTAAAGATATACTAGGACCTCTAAAATTTGTTTTTGTGGACATGAATAAAAATTATATAAAGGCATATATCTCTCAATGCCTTACTTTTCAGCTAGTGAAGGATGAGAACCAGGTTCCAATAGGTTTAGATCAACTAGTTGACGTTCCAAATTAGAAGTGGGATATAATATATATAGACTTTATGAAGGGGTTACCATGTATTCCCATAGGTCATGAAACCATATGGGTGATCGTAGATCAACCCACCATGTCGACCTGCTTCCAAGATATTCAGGATAATATTTTAGTAGAGATATTATGATTCATTTATGTGTAGAAGATAGTCTGGCTCCATGGAGTTCCCTCAAAAATTGTTTCAGAAAATGATTATTGCTTCACACCATGATTTCGTATAGTATTTTAGGATAACTTTAGGACATAGTTGTGTTAAATCATGTATTGTTACCCCCATAATGATGGATACACTAAGTGGACCATTGAGGTTATGGAGGAAATGGCACAATATTTTATTTTTGACATTGGGAATAGTTGAGAGTGTCACCTATCCTCAATAGAGTTTTTGTTTACAAAAATATAACATTTTTCCATTGGTACGGAACCATCCATGAAATTTTATTAGAGAACCATAAGGTCACCACTTTGTTGGAATGATCCAGGTGTGTCAGCACTCATGTTTCCAAAG
This sequence comes from Viscum album, assembly GCA_963277665.1. Classification (NCBI taxonomy): domain Eukaryota; kingdom Viridiplantae; phylum Streptophyta; class Magnoliopsida; order Santalales; family Viscaceae; genus Viscum; species Viscum album. The sequence continues at coordinate 811,610,139 of OY728159.1, forward strand.
TTCGTGTGAGATAGGGAAGAGAAGTTGAAGACCATAAAATAGAATATGATGACAACATAGATTCATCATAAGTCCTTTATGGGCCAATGATAGAGGCATTTAGAGTTCATGGAGGGACACCATGTTTTCCTAAATTACTCACTACGATGTGGATTATGGATATTTGGTTTGGGTAGGAATATGTCTCTCAGATTTATTGGAACTTTTTGTAAACTAAACCGAGTCAGAAAGGTGTCATACCACTCAGATCTACTGCCACATTTATATTGGGTACATTAAATCATTCATGTGTTATATGTGAGAAGATATTTAAATGAAATTTCACATGTTATCAACTTAGGTGATTTGAACATCGATGATGGATTTACTTTTTCAAAGTACCAAGTCCAAATTGGGGACCAGTAGGAGAAGATACTTTAAAATTGATCAATTCACTTGGTACATGTCCAGTTGCAACCTGGGATTCATTGGGAGGGAACTTAAGAGCTGGATTCCTAGATGCGGGAATAATTAACACATATTTTTTAGTAGTCTTTTTTTTCGGGTCTAAAATCCTTGTGTTGGGGAGAATATAATGCACCGGGTTCTTCCATGTTAAGAATTAGAATATATCACGTGAAATTTTCAAAACTAGTTGTTGAGACTATGTGAAATTATGAGGCATGATGGGATCAAAAAAGATATTAGAAAAATATTAAAAATGTTAATATCAGATAAAAGCGGTATCCCAAGAAAAGTAATATAACTCTTAAAAATTGTCTTGAATTAGAAATCTGAGACCGTTTTTTATTTCAAAAAGTAGTATTTATCATTGACGTGAGACAATATTTGCCAGCACCAGGCATTTGTGAAAAAAAATCATGGAAATAAATAATGATTTAATTAAATAATTGATTTTATTTGATTTTATCCAATGGCATAATAAAATTATATATAAACTCGATTATAACGATATTTAAGGTTTAGCCACAAAACCTTGGAATTTGAGAGAGGATCATGGGGAGGATATTCTATGTATGAACATCAATGGAATAAGAATCGTTAAAACAATCATAGATCATGGATCTCACTAACAATAATGAAACAAGTTTTTTATTCATTAATGATCGATCTATATCTATGTAGGATGTTTGTTTTTTGTTGATTTAACCCCATTTTCCTTACCCTTTGATGAACATGAATCAATCAAATAATTGATTCATTCTCATATCGATTGTATTGCATGTAAAAGATTATTATTCTTGGAATTTGTGGATTTATTTTATTTATTTCTTTTTATCATATTATTACTATTTATAGTGGATATAAATGAATACTGTCATGAACATTAATTTTGTTTCATTCCACATAATCCTTTTTTGTGAATTTATTTCTTTATTCTTTGTGTATTCATCAATGGCGTTCATTTTGGATGGTGGTTCAAAAAATACCTCACAATAAATCATTCCACATATGTTTCTTCGGGAAATTTATTGATACCATATACCTAGGTTTGTATTGATGATATGAATGAGCTATAATGATGGATTAGTACTAAATTCTAGTTCTTAGTGTGGGTTTTGATTTTTGATGATGGGAAAGATGACAGATGGTTTCCTGTGAAAACTAGATAGTCAGATTCCAGTGAGTGGAAATGGAAAGGATCAACTAGTATAGATGCTTGTTTACTGGCGTGATTCATGGATAGATCATAAAATAAAGGACTGGAAGTTGACTTATGAATCATATATATGGTTTTTGGAAAATACCAATATACAAGACAAATATTCCAGGCATACAGACCATGTGGGACCCTAGCTGAGGCATTAGGTATTTTTCAGTGAAGAAAAGTAACAAACATTGTGTGACATGTTTCATATGCCATGTGACCATTACCTAGAATCTCATATTCCATCCTAGAGGATACACGTACATGGATATGGTTATGTACATGAATCAAATAGATTACATGAGCTGAGTCATGTCCTCATACATTTCCCGGTACACATACAATACTAAATAAATGGAAAAAGCTTGGTGTGCACAGTCATAAACAATAGTACAATACATTATACACAAGTAGAAGAAATTCAAAAGTGGAACATCATGTATTGTGAGTACGCAATATTTACTTATATAAAATTATGTACAAACCTTGTTCTTATTAGTATGGACTAGTTTACTTAAGGGCACATGCCCTAAATTAGTCCATGTGATGGTATAGTATGGAATTATTTATTATAAAATGAATTTGGATCCTCAGTATAATATTTTTATTAGAGATAGTTGTAGGAATATCTCCAAGAGTCCCGGATGAGATCCTTTATCATCTTTTGACCTATTTGGGGTTCTCGGATCTGGTGTGACCAACTATACATGTTCATTAATCCCCTAATTAATGGGCTAATCCATATTAGGTTAATCATTATTAACACATGGCCCTAAGCATGATCCTCATCTATGTATCGATGTCTAGAAACCTAAAGAATGTAATTTCTTATGAACAGACCTGATGATCATGACTTCTCAAATGGATACCATATGTACTGTAATACTCTCATAGTGACTTCTCCAAGGTGAGTGTGGTTACAGACTCTCAAGCGGAATCATACATTGGAAATGCAATTGTGACTTTACATTATGACTTACTATGAATATATCTATCTACTTTATTGTGTGTATCACATTATTATTGAAATATAATATGAATATATAGCCAATCTTGATATTTTATTATTATTGATTTTAGGATTTTAAATTGGGTAATTTTATTCTCACGCTTGCACGGGCCCTTCCCACACTTGTCATGTCTTATACACATGAACAACCTTTATACAAGGTTCTCAATGGACCAGTGGCATAAAAATCATATATTTGGGCTACATCGACAATAAATTTTTTAAATATTCATATTTTATTATATTCCCCTCTTCCTTTAAAGTTAGATATTTGTACAATTTTGGTGGGATTGTGTTTGTACCTTTATAATTCCCTATATTTTTTGTACACTGATTGTGGGATATTGATGTGTTTATGCAATTTTTATCAGTTTAATTTTACAATTAAACATTTTATGGGATTATATATGTGTTTTTACATATAGTAACCTTAGGCTAAGTTCTCCCAATTAATTTTTATGCCTACTTTGTGCTAGTCTCCAAACCTTGTCTTGTTGGATGTGCGCTGGGGGTAGTGACATTCATATTATCATCAGCCATGTTGACCTAGATGGGTCATGTCATGATAGGAAGGTAAAAAATAATTAATCACTATATAATCTTAATTATAAATATAATATATATTAATTAAATCCATTTATAATCAATCCCTTATATGCATTTATTAACAATGAATTACATAACATAATAGAGGTGGTAGTCTACATGAGTGTATGAGTAATGTTACCATTTTCCAAATGACTGGAAGGAAGTAAATTTGATAATATTTTATCATTAAATTATTATAGTTCAGTCACAATAATTATATATTCATCCATGATAGTCTATGAAAAAAAATTAATTACATCGCTTCATGGTGGTGATAGTCTACAAATATGAATGCGTGACATTATATTTTTTCCATCAGATGGAAATGAGATGAAAATGGTTGTACCAAAAACATAAATGAATTTCATTATATTAAATATACTGATTTAAATATGTTAATATGGTTATATATCATTTATAATAGGTTTAATATTAATTAAAATTCTAAAATATTGGTGAGAACATATACCTCCACCTTGGATAATCTCCTTTGAAAAACACATTAAGGCTTTTTAGATGGGACTTTTGGGACAAAACATTGTTAAGTTGTGTAATATGGTTTTCGAGGGTATTTGGGATGATATTGGTCAAGATAATGTAAATTTTATTCTGTGTAAAATTTAGGATAGGATGTTCCCTTTCATAAGTTGGGGGACTCGGGCCATTGTAAATACCCTTAGCATTAAAATAATATAAAGTCATTTTTAATGGAATATATCGAAAAATATATCAATTTATTAATATAAGATAATTTTTTGTATTAATAATCTCAAAAAAAAAAATTATATATGTTTTAGTGGTATTTAAAGTTATATCTCAGAGTCAAACTCTATCATTAACACATTTAACCCTTATTATGGTGATAAAAATATTTACCATGCTAAAAGGTCATCATGATCAAAAATAATATGATAATTCTCCTATAATTTGAATACAATTATTTTAATTATGAAATATATTTTAATATATTAAATTCATAGAGGTTAAAAACATATTTTTATTATAAATGTGCAAAAGGAAATGGAGAATAGTTTTTTGAAGAAAATGCCTATGAGAATAAAAATGGCTTTATACCAAAATAAAGTATAGAGTTACTATCGATGAATTTTATTGATTTTTGAATAAAAAAATTAGAGTTTTGTATAATAAAACCTAATAAAAAAGTTAATTTAACTTTGTAAATTATTAATATATGAAATAGGTCAAAAATAATTCTTTCATTGGAAAAAATATTATATTGGATTAAAAATAATAAACATAGGTTTCTAAATTCAACACGATATTTTAAATAATAATATTAATTATTAAAAGTGTTTTATTATATAAAAATGTGTTTAAACATTCATCTCATTCGAATATCATAATAATTCCATAAAGGTAATAGAATTTTCAAAATCCGTATTTTTCAATATTGACCAAAAAATTATCAATTTCTCAAATATCCCCAAAATTTACCCTAAGATAATTATTTCATATTAAATTAAAAATAAAAACAAATTCATCAAATTTAAATCCTTAAATTCATGAATTTATCTTTTAAATGAGTGAAAAATATATAACGAAAAATATTTTTATAGAAAAAATCTATTTATAATATTAAGTGTTCTCAATATTATATTATATCATTTACTAATTATATTATGTATAATATATTACTTCATCCATTGAAATATTATATATATAATAATAATAAACCTTTAAAATTGATCACTTTAATTTATTAAGATAAAATAAAGAACACTTTATATGTTTTGCTTTGAAGAACAATTGTTTTTATGATTAAATAATATTAATTAATATTCTTATAAATATAATAATTTTTAATTGATAACTATATTTTAATTTATTTCAGGATTTATTCTTCATATAACATTCAAAATAATTTTCATCTAAGTTTTCATGTCTCATTTTAGTTTGTGTGTTTCAGTTAATATAATCTAATAGATGTATTATAATGTATAAGTGATTTACATATTGAAATATCATTGTTCTACATTCAACTACCCTAAATAAATCAAGTCCTTGAAATTTTAATTTTTTTCATACCAAAAAGTGTGTATAGTAGTAGAATCTGATATATATTTTATCCTGGTAATTATTATCTATGTTACTAGTTGGAAACATAATATTTCTAAAACACTTTCTGTATTGATATAAGAATGAATCATTTTAATGAGTTTACAAAATAATATATTGATATATAAGTGATATTTTAAATTTAATATGTGATAGATGTATATTTCACTTTCATGAGGTGAAGAATTATTTTTCAAGGTAGATTATATGAGAAAATAAAGATACTTATTTAATTTCATTTCATCAGCATATTTTTTTCCTTTGGTTCTGGTTTGAGATACTTTCCTTATATGATTCATCTAATATTCTAACTGATAAATAACAATGTTTAACATTCCATGGATGAATCTTTAAAATTAACATTTAATGGATCATAATACTCCCAAAAGTGATAAAAACTTATTCCTACTCTCTTTATACATTTAATAAAACCAAAAATACTTAGTATAAGTTAAGATAATACCCATAGAAATATGAATAAACCATTAAATTCCATAATAAAACATTAATATATAATTTCTAAATAATTACTCTATAAGTTCTACTTAACTAATTCCATAAATAATTATCCCTATATCTCTTAAAAATATTCTTGATCAAATTTGGAACCCATGTATTAGAAATATTTGATCACATGAACTTAACATTTATCTTCAAATGAAATTAATCATTCATAAAGTCACATACTAATAATGTATCTGCCTTAATTGTATATTCTCCGAAACATTATAATCTTTTTCAAAATTAATATGAATCATCACGATATAAAACCAAACAAATGTAGTTAACTTCACCAAAAATATCATGAACCACATATTTATTATATTACATACTAATCATAATGGTCATCTATACCTCAATTGGGGATTACTCGGTAATTATCTAAAAAATCATCACCTTTTCCCTGAATTTCATTTAGATGTTATTAATACTATTCAAAAAATGATTCTAATGGATAAAAAAATAATGTCAATCACTTTGACATAAAATACCAAAATATACCATAACCTTCCATTCACCTTAATCATTGTAACTTTCCTAAAAATATATTTATCTTATTCAAAAATAACTTTAATCACATGATGAAAAACAAATTAACAGTCATTATGGTTATCAATATCACTTCAACATATTTCCCTAATATGTGTTTTAAAAAATTCCAGAATAATAAAATAGAATCATATAACAACACTAATGTATATCTATCTAGTTACCATGTATTCATTAATGCATCTTCCAAAACCACTAGCTCCATATCAGAGTGCCACATGACATCATCCATGCCTCCCAATATGTAAGATACTACCGACTAGAAATAAGTTTCTATGCCAATCAGTGGGGAGACTACACACGCTATATCATATTACAGAGCAATAATAATATATAATCATATATATAAATAAATCATTCATGTAAATATGAGAAAACAAAGTAAATGATGTTACTATCATATAGGTAATAAATAGACTTCCGGAGTGGAAATTCCAATCTCAGAAATAAACAAATAATGTAAATGAATGAGTAAAAATTTGGGGTCCTATAGAGTCTATATCATCCTATAACTAGATTCATACTTCTCTATATAGCCATCGACCACATTCCCCTTACCCTTACTCAGATCATTTAACATGATGTTTGCATGTGCATCAGGATGCACGTGTATGGTGTGAGTATTACAACCCATTAGGAAACCACCAATGCATCCTTAAAAATTTGTCTCAAGTATAATTATAATATTCCATTATAATAATAAAATTGTATCAAGTATAAAAACATAAAATGTATATTGAGAGATCAAGTCCAACCAATCTTTAACAAAACACCTGGTCAAACCTGCATTTGATACATTCCAGATAGATACTGAGGAGATTTTAAAAGTAAGAATAACTATAAAAAATAGTGAATCATATTCTCAATGATCCCACATAATCATGTGCACATTTCACTCAATATCATCTAGTTTTCAATTATGTAACACCACTTGAAATCCCCTAGTCTTGGAGTAAAAATGTTACTCACAATCCACTTGGAATACCCAATAGACCTGGTAAATTGAATTTACTAGGTGTCCTTAAGTGAGTCCTCAACATGGCCTCTATGATATCATAGTACATATACCCTAGGCTCCGGTCCATCATTACCACCGATGTAGATCTTGCACACTTCCCCTCTAGGGGAAAATCATGTCATGATGGACCACTTGAACTGAGCACCAAGAACGATACCTCCAAAGGAATGGTTATATAAATAAAAAGGTAGAACATAGAAGGACTTAATATCATCATGATAATAAACTAAAAATATACATACAGGTATTCAGTGTCAAAAATGTCCAAACTATCTATAATAATATTCATGTAATCTAGTATCATAAACATGCCTTGTAGGCTATACACATTCCCAAATGCAATCAAAATCAAGACCAGTCATCCAGGTATACTAACAAATGAACTATATCTAAGAAAAATAGTATACATGAGATCCCTATAATGTAATGAACTTATTATCTCGATTTCATTGATGAAGAACATCAAGGTTCATTAAGGAATCATCACTAGAATATTGTCATTGTATTAGTCAATTCCAACCACTCGCGAATGATTCAGAGGGAATATTCTAACTATTTTTTCTAAAATAAAATAAAATAACACATGTGATAATAGTTTCTCTCACTTAGATATTTTTTAAATTATCACATTTTTGAAATGCATGTGATTAATTTCTTCCTCAAAGAATAATTATGATAAAACATACGATAATAATCTATCTCTATATAATAATCCAAGTAAATATTTTTTTTATTAATTTATAATTATCATTTGAAAATTTTGGGTCATTATTTCACAAAAATAGACATGAAATAAAGATAATACGAAACATAAATTCCTAAATGAAAATTATCTCGTTTAAATCATTGCTCCCAAGAATATAAGAGAGTGGAGGTTCTTATTCCCCTAGAAACTAGATAAATATTACAAATGTTTCAAATAAATCTTCACCAATATTGAACAAGGTAATCCTTGGAATATCAAAAATAAAAAAAAATATCCCAAAAAATAATGGTGGGAAAATTCAAATATTTTTAATAAGAGAAATCACATATAGATTCACAACATTAATGCCTAAAAACTAAATTCATAATTTAATTTTTTCATTCATGTAATTATTGATTTTAGTGTTATTAAAATTTTCTATAAAAATGATTTATGATTTTAATCTAGTCTAGGAATTAATTCCCAGTGATTTTTACTATTCAAAATCATCAAAATTCATTACTAGTATGAGAAGGGAAGATGAAAATATAAAAAATAGGCCTTTAAAATTATATTTCCCAATATAGAAGATGTGTCATGGTAACATCTTTTACCGTTACATAGATAATAGGTGTCACATATGTTTACTGACTTACCCTTATGCATTTTTGGATTCCAAGGAACTAACCTGAAGAAGCACATTCTACATATACACTACCGCCAAGTTACCCTTACATATCATTTTAAAAAATGGTTACCTTTAGTTAGCCTTTGAAAACCTGAGGCTACCCTTATATAGTGAGGGTTTACACTTAATAAAATTTTAGAAAATGTTGGTTACCTAAATGTATCACTATGTTTACCCTTATAATACTCTTATAAATAGGTCCTTACGATTTCCTATTCTATATACACAAGGGATTACCCTTATTTTCCCATATAAAATAGGTGTTACCCTTACATAGAAAATAGAAATCCTGGATTACCTTTACATATATCAGGGTAACACCTCTCTATCCTTAAATATTTTTATAAGGTTGGGGTCAAAGCCTCATTTATTATTAAAAAAAAAGCAAAGACCTCTTTAACTAGGTAGAGGGAGACACATTACATAGCCCGAAGGCCCAGTGGGTATTTAGCCCATTACATGGACCGTAGGCCTAAATTTTGTCCCAGGTCCCATTATATAAATAGTAATGCTACAATATCCACCTCTATTATAGTTCCCTACCACCGCTATAGTGACCTATTGTCGCTATAGTGACCTACCGCAACTACAGTGCCTGACGTTGCTACATTTTTGCTGCTGCTACAGTACTGTTATAGTCCCTACGCCCAATGGGTTTTGAACCCCCATTTTTCATATAGGATTATGGGGTGTTTACCCCTAATCCGAACCCCATCTACACCCTTCTATCCATACATAACAATTATAAAATATTTTTACCTTTACACAACATCCTAAAAACTCTTTTTTATAATATTAGGAAGCCTTTAACCATACACATGCCCCATGCTCTATATATGGAAAAAAATTAAATTTAAAATTATTAATGTTTCCAAAAAAAGGATTGTAAAATATAAACAGAATAGGTTTTAAGAACATTTAAAAATTTATTACATTATGATTTTACTCCTTTAATAGATTCTCATCCTTGATAACTGTCTCTAGTGGTCTTTTTCAAACAAATCCATCCACTAATCTCAAACATCATACACCTACTCCAATGTATCCTAATAGATTTTTCTATGCTACCATTGGATCTGAACTAGTGTAATATTATTACCTCAATGTAATTTCTCTCACCAATATATAATCCACACTAGAAACTCATTATAGGATTTATTTTACTCCCATTCAACTTCCTAAAATTCTATTACACACATAGAATTTGGTATGTATCTCTAAAGTTGAGAAATTTGGAACAAATCATCACCCCTTGATAAAGTTTAAGAAGATCCATATAGTACACCACTATCACAACCTTTTAATTATTTATGAGGGTTCCAACAAACCATGTTATCAGTTTCCTATTATTATGTAAACAATGATGCCCCAACCGAGGTGACACTCTCAAGAATACCAAATCACCAACAATGAACTATAATGGTCATCTTGTCTAGTCTGTATATGATCACTACATAATTTAAGTAGTAAACAAAAGAATTGTAATAATATTCAACCACTCTGAGGTATATTGTACTATACTAGGCCAAATATATATTCCCTCACCTATGCCTTTCTAACATAGCGGTGTGCGGAATAGACATTCATAGAGAACCTTGAAAGGTTCCATGTAAATAGAATCCAGGAAGAAATTATTTTAAGAAAACTTTACCAAGGTTATATGATCATCCCCCACTCAACTAAAATCTAGGATACAATCTCAAAAAATATACTATATTATGTGAATCTTATGATTATAAAATAAATTTATCCATTGATGGGAGTATGTGGTCAACCTCAAATGAGTCCTTACAGTCATCAATAAGCTATTACAAAAGTGAAACATGAAAAGTAAATCTCTTTCAGATAAAATCATAAAGGGAACTACACATAATCAAATGATATCCCACACTTATATCTTTACCTTCTCATCCATTGACTGACTCCCTTGGAACAATATAAAGTGTGAAACATTTATCATCTGATTGAAAATCACCCAGAAAACATCACAACTCATTATATTATTAGGTAACCCCTTCAAAAATTCCATCGTTACACCCTCTAAATTTTTCATCAGAAATGGGTGTGGCTGGGGAAATCCACCTAGACACTGGTTCTTAGACATTAACATATTTTTGGTAGTGCCCTAGGAAATAAATTAGCAATGTACCCCCTTCATCCCAAGAAACAATAACTATTACCTAAATTCATAGTGTGTTTTTTTCAAAAAAGGTTGTACCAACCATCTAGAAGAATCGGATTCCCTCGTTTGATCCTCACTAATGAATGTAGGGACTAATAATCTCCCATAGACAAGTATCATATCATTGTCGCCCAATAAAAACCTAGGTATCTTTTCACCTCCTGTCAATTGTTCCTACATCACAACACACTCTAAGTTAGATTCTTTCCCATCCTTTACCTTTTTTACTTGAGAATATGTGACCACAATTATATTATAATTCATGGATCCCTAATCCTTATAATCCTTCATCCTTCAATCATAAAATAATCTCATCAAGTGTCATTGCTCTTCTATATTCCATTCACCATGATCTTATGTTACCTAGATAATATAACTAATTGAATCTATTACAACATTAACTTCACCAAGTGAATAGGTCATATCAAATTAAAACATATATAGGTACTCAATAAATATCATTTTCCTCAGATCTGAGTCTCATTGTATAATGATATAACAATGTTTATTGTGGTCACTATAGAAAAAATTATTCTCTACAAAGATATTGATTCACAAATACTTCATATTATAGACACTAGATTCCAACTCTAATTTGTGAGTAAGGTATTTTTTCTTATGGGGTCACAACTGATGTGACCCATAAGCTACTACCTTCTCCCTATACAAAAATAATACTAATAAACTAATATCTCGTGTATTATAGTACATGAAGTATATGATCCCTGTCTTGTGGAGTATCAACACTGATTCTATAGTCAACCTCATATTTAGTTCAAGAAATTTTTCATAAAACTAGTTGACCACTGGATCATTACATCCGTTTTTATTAGAATAGTTATTAGTGTTGATAGATGAGATAATACTTGGATAAAATGATTGTAGTATATAGATAAACCCCCAAAGATCCTAATCACAAACACATTATAGGGATTTTCCCAAGCTATTTCTACCTCCACTTTGTTTAGGTCTATATATATATATTTATCTGACACAAAATTTCCCAAAAAAAATCACCACCATAAAAAATAAGTTACCCTTCAATGGCATGGCATAAAGATAATGTGCTCAAAATGTATTCTAGACTTTATCATGTTATCTGCAATATTGTACTAGATTCATTGAGTAGATAAGAATGTATTTAAATTACACCAAAATGATTGAGTCAGGGAACAGATTAAAGATCATGTCCATGAGATCCATGTATACCGATAGTTCTTTGGTCAAAATAAATGGTACTACCAGATACTTGTACAAAAATTATGTACTTTGAAACTATATATTTGAGATGTCATCCTATTTTACCCATAGTTGGTGGTAGCCTAATCAAAGATCAGTCTTGGTGAACCATAGATCTCCCAATAATTGATATAAAGGATATTTTATCATGGGAAAAGTATATATGTTCTTTTCCATCACTAGATTCAACATTCGGTAATCAACACTAAGTTTAAGACTACATTCCACCTTCTTATCAAATAGCACATGTGCACCACACAATGAAGTTCTCATCCAGATAAATCCCTTCTACTCCATGTCTTTAACTTGTACTCTCATCTCATTTAACTCATCTAGATAAATATGAATGGATGTATAAAAATGAGTTGTACATGTGATATAAACTCTATCTCATCTTAAATTTTCAATCATGTCAAGTCTCTATTAGGATAAAGAAACTCAATATTATTTCAACCCATTATTCATCATACATAGGGCCTCTGGTCCCTTGGAAGGATTAAGAAATATAGAGTTGAAAGTAAAGTCATATTTCACTATTGTTCAGAACTCTTATGACTAGGACATGCCCTAAGTGACAAAATTATGGTTGATGTTTCCCTGATTCCTAAACCATATCGCATGTGTGAGATCATTCTCAGCATTATAATCATACATATCCCATGTTAAAGAAGGAACATCCTCCCTTATGGGTAAATTACAACCCCTCTTTGTATGTATTCCCATTAGACTATGTTGGGGTGGAATCTTCTATATTGTAGAGGAAACACTATGGGAAAACTAGATTCATTAAGATAAACACTAATCAGTCTAGGGGATCACACAATATTCTCCTAGTATTTTACACATAACCCATGGTATTCCCCTCCTAGAACTAACCAAGGTCTTGTCCATTCACATTAGTCACCATAATATATATGCAAACATATCATAATATCATTATTAGTTCAATTAGTTAATTATTACATAGTTATATCACATAACAGAGAATAAAAGTCTATCCCAAAAAGAAAACACAATTTAAGACATTAAATTAATGAACTAATATAAAATGAACCAATGGACATATAAAAGGAATGTGATACTACAATCCTAATCATGAAGCATTAATTCACATAAAAATATCATAAAACTGTAATGATAATATCATCAGTGGAAACTCAATGGTTTGTTACACACGTGCTATTCAAAAACATGGAACCTCCACAAACTGAGTCCCACATAGCTATCACCTTATACCATTTCCATGGTTGGAAAAAAAATAATGCAGAAAAATAGACCTCTAAAACCATTTTACATGCCTCCCCATACATTGTATTCTTATTTAAAATAGAAATGGTCTAATTACATTACTGGGGAGACTATACCCTATGTATCACATCATAGAACAATAATCATACAAAAACATATTATAATACAAATAATAACAATAAATATATACAAACTATGATGATTGTATACCATTCATATAGGTAATAAAATGGATAACAAAGTGGAAAGAATCTATAGTAATAAAATAAGTAAGCAAATAAAAATTTAAAATAGTGTGGTCCAATGGATTCTATCTTGGTCCACTACCAACTCCATACTCCTCTACTCAGCCATCATCCATGAGTCCAATTCCCTTAGATTCCTGAAAACATATTATTTATCTACATCGATATTCCCATATATGGTGTGAGTAATGAAATCTTGTAGGACACCACCAATGTATCTTTAACATGTTTTCTCAATTATAACATTTTAATTATATTATAATAAATAAAGCATAATAGTTATAACAACATGCAACATATACCCAATGTACATTATTTAGCCTAGAATCCAAAAACTATTAGCCATACTTTCTTTAGATCCATTCCAAAAGCATAATATGGAGAATTCATATGTAACCAAAACTAGACACAAATAAAGTAAATCATTTACTCGTTGATCTTATATTATTGTGGATACATGCTACTCATCATCCTCTAGTTATCAATTATTTCATGTTATTCATCATCCTTTAGTGTTTTTGTATCTTTGTTACATGGAATTGAAAAGGTATCCTCTGGAAATAAGGTACATCTAATTTACTAGGTGTCCTGAAGTTAATCCTCAACACAACCTCCTTTTAATATTAGTACCTCTAGTCTGTTCTTAGTTATATCATCTCCATGGATGCAGGTCATGCACACTCCCCCTCTAAGGGAAAATCATGTCATGATGGTCAACCTATTCTGATTACCTAGAACAATTTCACTGAATGAAATACATCATAGAAAACAAGGTATAGAATAGATTTAAATAATATAATCATGAAAATGAAATGATAATATACATACTTTTGATCATCATAAAATATTTCCAAATAAGATACCACAATAATCCTATATTCAATAATAATAAACAAGTCTCATAGGCCACACACACACCCACATAAAATCTCAATCCTTAAATTTCATCAACAAATTCCAAAATAAGAACTACACCATAGTAAATAGGTGTATACAAGAGCCCCATAATGTAAGGAACTTACTACCTCAATGTCATTGATAAATAACTCCAGGGTTCACTATGTAATAATCACCAAAATATCATCCATGTATTATTAATTTTAAACTACTCACCAAGAATTAATTGGACCCATTTTATCTATTTTATTTCTAGAAATAAATAAAACAGCACATGTTATAATAGTTTCTCCCACTTTGATAATTTCAAAAATATGAAATTATTCCAATGCATGTGCTAGAAATTTTTTCCTAAAAGAATAATTATAATACCACCAAAGATAAGATAAAATATATCTAGATTTATTAAAAAAATTATTTTGTACTTATTTATAACTAAAATTTATTATTTCACAAAATTAAAATTAAATAATAAAAATATGAAAGTCAAATCCCTACTTGTAAATTATATTTTAAAACACTTCACTCAAGAATAGAGGAGAGAGAATTTTTTGATGCGCTTGGGAACCGGATAAAGAATTATCATTATTCTTCAAAGAAGGGATCAACAATCATTAACAAGGGAATCCTTGGGCTACCGAATCTCTAGTGAATTCAAAAAAATTAAATAATCATTGTTCAGCTATTTTCAATAAGTAAGCCTTGTTTAGATTTGTAACATGAAAATACAAAGATTAAATTAATAATTTAGTTTTTCAATTAAGTTATTCTTGATTATATAGTATTTAAATTATTCTATAAATATGATTTATTAATTTCAAGGAGTCAAGGAATTAATTACAAAGATTTATTGCATTAAAAATCATCAAAATTAATTACTTGTGTGAGATGGTAAGAAGAAAATATAAAAACAGGGTTATAAAATTATTTTTCCTATAAATTAAATTGTATAAGGGTAACAAGGTTTTACCCTTACACAATTCATTGGTGTTGTATTATGGTGTTGGCTTTACCTTACACATACATTGAAACTGAGGAACTACCATTATGAATCTAATGCAACCCTTACATGGTAAACAAGTTATTCTTACAAATCCATTAGAAAATAAAGGATAACTTTATGTATCCTTTGAAAACTCTAGGATACCCTAACATGGAAAGGTTTAAACCACATATAGCCTTTATAAAAAACCATATTACCTTTAAATTACTCTTTTTTACCTTTATACAACACTAAAAAATAGGTTCATACCCTTAAATAGTCCACAAACCCAAGATATTACCATTATATATCCCATAAAAATATGTTTTACCCATATGTAGTGCATAGAAATCTAAAAAAACTTCTACAAGACCATGGAAAACTCCTCTATAACCTAAAATAAACCCTGTAAAAAAGGGTTTACCTTTTTGAAATACCAAAATAACTCACCTATATAAAGGTAGGATCTATTAACCCGTAAGCAGACCACATGCTCTGTATAAGGGTAAAAATTAATTTTTTAATAACTTATTTTGTTCAAAAAAAGACTCATAAAATATAAAAAATGTGTCTTATGAAAATATATCATTTTTAAAACATTACACATTATTTATAAAAACAAATATTAATTTCCTAAAATATTATTAATCACCATTATATATAATGATATAGGGCCTAAAAATGGTATTTATACTTTTAGACTTTTAACAATCATTAAATTTATAATCCTTACAAAAATACCATTATATCTTACCTCTCGAAACCTTATATGTATATATTTGAATAATTAAACTTCCTTCACGAACCTTTAACCAGTATTTAACATATTACTCATTAATTAAACCTTCCGGCAATAAATAATATGAATCATGTATTAATATTTATTAACCTCAATATATCATTGTTTCCAACATTGAATCTATGAAAAATTGTTAAAATAATTTATACATTTTATATGTTATCTAAAGTTTCTTCACCTTAAGCATCTGACCATGCTAAAACATTATTCATAAAATCCTAATGATTCCCTTAATTATAATTCCCTTTATTTAATTGATTTCAAAAATACACATAGTCCACAAACATAAAAACTTTTTTTATTAGTGATACCTTAGGAATAATTGTATTCCATTTAATGGAGTTAACCAAGATCTTCCTTTTACAATGATAGTTTATTCGTATATGTCCTCTTTTTCTACATATAAAACATCTTTATGTTATTTTGAGAAATTTAAAATGATTTTTATTCTTGTATTCTTGACACGTAGAAAGTTGAATACTTTTCCATTCATGGAATTTATTACCTAAACATCCATGAAACTCTATTTTTCTCTTATTTAGTAAGTTAAGAAATTATTCTAGTTCTATATTATTAATCATAACTCATGATAGATTCTTATAGATAACTATAAATTTTTTCACTCCAACTCCTATTTCATTAGGTTTCTTATGAGTATTTCTATTTTATCGTCCATCACATTTGTTGATAACACAATTACATATTCCAAATATAGAGTAAAATAAATTATAAAAGTGTGAGATCGTGCATAAATAATATGAGCAAGGAGTCATGTGATAATGAAAAATATTCCTAATATTTTCACAATTATGAAATTATATTATCAACCCTTGAAATTATTTATTCATCCTATATAAATTTGGATTATCAAAGGGTTTTAAAGGTTCCATCATCTCATTTCTCATAACCAAATCTCCAAAATAACTAAACCCTACTTCAATACCATGTATGGAGAAACGTACATCACTTACATAAATATTATTTCATTTTGAATAAATATTCAACACATATTACAATAATACATTCCAAAAAACCATAAATGTTTAATGTCTTTGGATACTAGATAAGTAATCAACTTATTTCATCAAATATATTAAATATATACTACAATATTATTTTTATGTAGTACAATATTAAGACACATACTACATACAAATTATATATAACCTTAGTAAATAGAATTATAATACTCAGTAAGGGTAAACATTGGAGATATCATTTTATGATCATAAATTAGTATATAACAGGCATAAATGTATGGTAACATGATCATAACTTGTGAAATCATACCCAATATTTCATAGAACATAAATCATGATTCACGGTATTATTATTTTTCATAAAAAAATTAAATGATTTATAAGAGTGTGAAATAATTAATAATCCATTATAATCCATTAAATCATATCATAATAATATGTTTTAAGCTTTTAGATTAGACTTAAGCATATAAGTCATATTTAAACGCTAACCAACAAGAAATTTATATCATATTATGTTTGGGATAACAACTTTTGTGTCATCATTGGATTGGTATAACCAACCATGTGCCCTCTTGGGATTGGAAAAACTTCCTGTGTACACTCATGGGATTGGGGTAACTATTCATGTACCCTCTTAGTCTTAGGATAATGGCCCATGGGAAATTTAAGATCATGAGATATAAATAATTATCCAATTAATTGTAGGTTTATAATATAATAATCGATCACAAATGGATAAATATTACATATGTACTCGGTAATATCACAAAAACATTCTTCAATTCAACATAACTTAATTAAACCATGGAAAATGATATGTTTTATGAAAATTATTATTAAAACATCATCACAAACTATATAGAGAAAAAAAAATTTTTTATAATAACATCATATACCTAATGAACCATAAAAATCAATGAAGGATATTGACATAGTTTAAAAAACAATTTTATAAATTACTATTTAATATACTTTGAAAAAACAAGAGAAAAACAATTTTCATTTAGTAAAATTTAAGAACCCAAAATTCCCATTAAAATGGAAATTTGATTTTATTTGTCAAACCATTCAAAATTTTGAATTATTATTTCTGATGAATAAAGTACATAATGTTGGGGAAATATATTTATATTGTATACATTAAAGTATTTTTTTAATATTTTTATAAATAAAAAATCTAAATCATTTATAAAAAATTTGAAAAGATTCCTTTAAAACATTTTTGAGGAAAGTAAAATTTTATATAAAAATAACATTATCAATAATTTCAAATTATATGAGAGATTCTATAAAATAGTTTTTTAAAAACTTGGATAGGGATGATAAAGATCCTAAAAAATATAAATAAGGCAATATTTTCTTAAAAACATTTAGTTTGCCTTTTTGAGTACCAAATAGGGGAAATGGAAGGAAAAATTATTAACCTAATAAATTCTAAAGTAGATAAAAATATATCGACTTTATAAGTGAATAAATATTTAAGTTCTCTTAATGTGAATTGAAATATAAACAATATATATAAAAAAGTGAGAATGTAATATAAACCCTAACCTTAGGTTATGAATTGGTTCACACACACTCTAACCTACTGTATAATAAATTTATAATTTTAATAAATCTATAAAAAATATTCACACTTATATTACTATAATTAATTCACTTATAATTTCAAATTACCCATTTATTAACAATTCTTCATTAAAAATAATATTCTTCTATCAATTGTTCAATTTTCCGCATCTACTTTTGGTTAAAAGATTTCAATAATTTCACCTCGGTATTGGTTTAATAATCTCTATAATATTATTCATTTCTTAAATATGATATTTAATCAATTAATACAGTTTTAGAAATATCTATGTATGGCAGTGAGGAGAAATTAATTCAAATCACTTCTTGGAGGTGGTAGTCTGCATGTATGCGCAGGTGATGTTTTCATTTTTTTTAATACATTAAAATAAATGATGGTATATAATATTTTTTTATTCAAATATTAATTATTATATCACAAATATATTATATATTAAATAATATTTTTAAATAACCATATATGAGGTGCAATGATGAAAAATGATTTACATCACAATATGGAGACAGTAGTCTGCATGTATATATTACCATAACATATAATCAATGATGTAATATGAATTACATCACTTAGTGGATGCTATAGTCATCACATAAGCATGAGTGTCTTTTTTTTACATTATATATAAAGGAGGTAAAAAATAATTTTAAAATAATTTTAAAAAATTATTATATTAAGGATAAAGATAAAATTGTTTTTATATGGTTATGGTATATTTGGATAATTTGTAAGAAGAAATAAACTTCTAAAAGTTGGTAATAACTTATGCCTCTTTCTTTCATAATCTCTTTTGAATAAAAAACATTTAATTATTGATATATGGGTTAATTTGGAATGATAGAACCATTAATTAATTGATAAAGGTGTTTGGGTGTGTTATTTTTGATATTTTTCATTCCATGAGAGATTTCTGTGGGTTAATAAGTGAAGATAAGAGGTTCCCATTTATAAGTGAGGGAGTGGCGCCCTAGTAAATAACCTTAGTTTTAAAATAATATAAAGTCATTTTCATAAATAAAAAATTCTAAACAAAATGAGAGATTTTAGAATATAGGATAGGTTAAGGTGAAAATACACTACAATATTATATTTAAATATGTTTATTGATATTTTAATCCATATCACTTATTTTAACCCCCTCGTTAACCCTTTTAACTCTTAATATGGCTACTAATTTTTTTACCATGGTAATTATTCGTTATGAACAAAAATAAAATTTCACATTATAAATATTTTGATTATTATTATTAAATATATTTAATACATTTTATAATATTTATCTCTTATAATTAGTGTAAATTCATTTATTTATAACTACACAAAACACAATTAAAACACTTTTTAGAATAAAATAATTTAAGCCTAAAGGTGATTTTAAACAAAAATGAATTATTTATATGATCCACATGGATTTTATTTGTTGATTAATAAAATAGTATCATTATTTGACGTAAAACCCAATAGAAACCCAAATTTAATTTTTTTAATAATTAAAATAACAAAAGGGTCAAAATAATTATTTTATTAGAATAAAACATTACTCTGGTTTTAAAATGATAAACATTGGTTTCAAAATTCAATATAATTGTTTAAAATGTTTTATTTTACTTCATAGATATTTATTTTTTATATAATTACTCTTAATAAGAATTAATATCATTCTTATATCATGAAAATGTATTAAAGGTGAAAATATTTTCCAAATCAGTATTTTTCACTATTCACTCAAAAATAAACCATTTTAGAAAATTCCCAATAATAAAAAATAAAATAATTTTGTCCAGGTGAATTAAAAATTGAAATTATTTTCATCAAATATAAATCCAAAATTTCATAAATTAAAATTTTAATTGAAAAAATAATATTACAAAAACCATTTTTATCTAAATTGTTCTTTTTAAACATTTTGTGTTTTTAATATTATTTCATATCAATTTCTAAATAACTGAATGTTAATATATTAACTAATACATTTAAATATTAAATATTATTATAATATACTATAAAAATTAATCACTTTGATTTATTTGGTTAAAATAAAAAGCACATTAAAATAGTTCTTTAAAAAATTAATAGTAAATGATATTAATTAGTTATCACTTAAATGTGAGAATTTTTTATTTGTTGCTGTATTTTTAGTTTCTGTATTTATTATTATTATTATTATTATTATATTCCAAAAAAATCATTTATTTTTCACGACCCGCCCTCGGGGTCCGTGCCGTGATTACCCCAAGCCCGCCTTCCATAGGCCAGGGGCTGGCGACTAGAACCAAGGCGTAAATCCCGGTAAAAAGGGAAGGCATTGCCTTTGTAAAGTAAACAAACACCACAGAGTAAGCAAGAGGAAAGTAGACACTAAGCAAAAGCAGAGTACAACTGGAAGTGCGGAAAAGTAAATGGGTCAGTATACAAACCCAAACTGAAAGTAAAGTACAACTCGAAAGGGAAAACAGCAACTGAAAAGTAAAAGCCGCTACACCGAGTTGTCCATTGGAAATCCCACCTGAAGGGTGGGTACAGATAGCTCCACTGCTCCACAGGTCCCGCCATCCGCTCAGAGCACGTCCCGCCCAGTGGTCCACCTCCAGGTACCGTCCTACTCTGCAAGCCTCAGCTAAGATCAATGCAGTCCGTCGTCTGCAACTAACACAACGTAGTGCGGGCAAAGCCCGTGCAGGGGTGAGTATAAGCTACTCAGTAGAGACCCCGAGACCCCTGAAGGTCTCTCAAATCCACAAAGGATAAACCACGAAGAAAGGTACAATAACGAAGTAACAACCGACATTGCTTAGGTATATGCCCATACATATACCTAAGTCATCAATTTCAAATACGCTCCAACCTCCGAGCCCAAGTACAACTCAGTCCACATAGGAAAGTAAACGTATTCCACACAGGAAAGCAAACGTAATCCACACAGGATAGCACAACACAATCCACACAGGAAAGCAACAGGATTCATCTCACACAGGTATACTTCTTCAAAGGATGATAAAGATGATCTCTGATCCATCTAACTCGTTGGACCCACGAAGGATCGATAGGTAACTAACCCCCGCAAAAGACCCACACAGGATCAGGCCCACATTGGACCTGTAGGCGCTGGTTCACACAGGACCGCTGAGCGCAAGGACCCACACAGGATCGGGCCCACACAGGACCTGTAGCACTGATCCACGTAGGATCGCTGAGTGCTATAGTCGTCGTCGTCGAATCCACACAGGATCTTTGTACTGTCGTCGTCGCAGTCACAGTAGCAGTAGTAGCAGTAGTAGTCACAGTAACAGTCGCAGCCAGCACTAGGGTTCCCGCACACAGCAAGCTCGTTCGGAGGGTCCGCTCTACGAGCCGAGAGGCTGATACATCAACTGTCACAAAGTCCAGAGTTGATGTATCCAAAAAGTTCTGTATCGTCAATAGGAACTCAACGCAACAGACGGCGCGTCGATCGGACGCTCGGTCTAAGAGTTATTGGCATTTTCGTCCCCGGGGCTCGGTTGGTTTTTAAGGCAAAACCAACCCGACCGTACTCCACCTGTGTCCAAACTTCGGGCGGAGTATGCCAAAAGATCTGTCTCACTAAGAGGTACACAACAAAGCTGACGACACGTCAATTGGACGTCCGTAGCTCGAGATATGAGCGTTTCCGCTCCGAAGGCCCGGTTGGTTTCGTGAACGAACCAACCCGGCCTAACTCAAAGTGTTTCGAAACATTGAGTGCAATATACCGAAACGACCGTCTCGATCCAAGGATCGCGTTGCCGCAGACGGTTCGTCGATCGTAGGTTCGTGGCTCATGTTATGGCCAAAAGACCGAAACCGTCTCGAAAACGGGAGGTCCGGGTCCGGGCCGACCCGGCCCGACCCCCCCTGGGTCGGCCCGAACCGGTTCGACCCGGCCCGGCCGGCAGTGGACCGGCGCGGACCGGCGCGGTCCGGCGCGGCGGCGCAGCGCGGCCTGGCGCCGCTGGGGTCACGCGCGGGGTGCTAAGCCCCCGCTTCTAGCAGATGGCGGCGCGGCTTTTAGCCGCGCCTTTGGAAACCCCCCCCCCCCTCGTGGGGGGCCTGCTTTGAAGAGGACCGGGGGGCCTCCTGCCCCCCTCAAGGAAACCGCCCCCCCCCCCCCCCCAATTAAATGGGGGGGGGGGGCTTTTGAACGCTGGCCGGGGCAATTAAATTCCCCCGGATTTTGACCATCTGGCCGGCCAGTTTTTCTCCAACGGGACCGGCAAACCGGTCCCCTTTCCGGCTTCCGACGCCGGCGGCCCGGCCGCCGGTCTTCTCGTCCCGCCGCGGCCCGGAACCGGCCGCGGTGTTCGTCGTCTGGCGCGGTGCGACGGCACCGCGCCCCTCCGCCGCGCCTTTGATTCCCTTCGACGCGGCGCGACGGCGTCGCGTTCTTGATGATCCTTCCACAGCGCGGCGCGACGGTGCCACGCAATAAAAGCGTGCGAATAACCGCGTGGTGCGACAGTACCACGCCATCTTGTTTCATACGCAATATAAATCAACAAGAACAAAGGAGGGGGTCCGGCCGTGTTCATGCGGTCCGGCCCCCTCACGTTAAATGATAATACAAATTTAAATATCCTCACGTTAGTCATGCCAGAACCACTAACAAGAATAAATAAATAAACAAATGACAACAACCCCTACCTTGGGTATAAGTTCGAAGATTTGTCAACGTTCCGCGGAAGACAACGTCGCGGAGGTCGGGCGTCGCGGTAAACGTTCGTCAAAACCGATGACGAAGAGGTACGTCGGAAGAGGTACGTCGTTGGAGAATCTTCGAATGCCGACGAAGGAAGTCCGAGGAGGAATCGGCGTTCCCTTTCGTTGAAACGGAAGACGAATAAGAGAGGAGCGGCGTTCTTCGTCGGAGCTTGAGAGTTCTTCGTCAAATCTTGAGCATTCTTCGTCAAAGTTTGAAGAAGAAGGAAAAGCTCTCAAAATGGCTAAACAATTATAACCAAATATAATAAGATAGAGTCTTATTTTATTCACAAACTTAACAAATTGAATTTCAAAGGTTTGAAATTCAAATAAGATAACTCCAAAATTAAATAACAATTTGTCATGTCATTTAAAGAGGGGTTAAAGGGAGTTTGAGAGAAGATGAAAGGTTTAGGTTCGTGTGGGTCCCACCACACTTAATCCTCTCAAGGGAGGTTAAGTGGGTGTGGGTCCCACCCCTAACTTCCTTTGAGAGAAGTTAACCAACAAAAGATAAAATAAAAAGTGTTCCACATTTTTATTCATCTTTTTATAATTCTCCCAAAAACTAACATTCGTCCCGCATTAAACGCAACTTCGGAAAAGGTCTCCTTAAGAGAATATCGGCATTGCGAGTCCATTGGTGTCCTCGGATTTCAATTTCGAGCACCGGATCAAAAGTTAGAAATTCCCGCTCGTTTGTTCACTGAACATACCCGAGCCAAACTTCGAAAAATGATTCTGGGCACTCCGGGCCTCGGAATTAGGTGCCGTCTGAAACCGCGCTCTTGTAAAATTCCAAAGAAAATTAAGAAAAAATTTCCCTTGAATTTTACGGGACTTTACATTACTCCCACCTCAGGGCTTTACGTCCCCGTAAAGATACATCAAGAACTAGGGAAACAAATGAGGGTACTGAGCACGCATCTGAGCCTCCCGCTCCCATGTGCTCTCCTGGAGATTCCCGTGCTGCCATCTGATGCGCACAAGAGGAATCGATCGCCCACGTAGGACCCGCTCCTGTCGATCCTCTATCTCCACCGGGACCTCCGTAAAAGTCGCCCCATCGTGAACGTCAAGCTCCCCATGGTCAATGATGTGTGTCGGGTCGTGCACGTATCTCCTCAGCTGGGATACGTGGAAGACGTCGTGCACCCGGTGCAACTGAGGTGGCAGAGCCAGGCGATAAGCCACCTCGCCAACCCTGCTGAGGACCTGGAAGGGTCCGATTAAGCACGGAGATAACTTGCCGCCTCGGCCAAATCTCCGAATACCACGTCGAGGTGAGACCCGCAAGAAGACGTGGTCGCCATCCTCGAACTCTAGTGGCCTCCGCCTCCTATCAGTGTATGACTTCTGCCAGCTCTGTCATGTCCTCATCCGCTCCTGGATGACCTGGACCTTCTCTGTCGTGGCCTGGACCATCTCCGGTCCCACAAGTGCTGACTCCCCAGGGTCTGTCCAGCACAAAGGAGATCTACAAGGTCGGTCGTACAATTCCTCGTACGGTGCCATCCCGATGGTGGAGTGGTAGCTGTTGTTGTACACAAACTTCACCAAGGGTAGGTGATCCTCCCAGCTATGACCAAATTCGAGGACACATGCGCGGAGCATGTCCTCGAGAGTCTGAATGGTCCTCTCCATCTGACCATCCGTCTGAGGGTGAAAGGCTGTGCTCAGACGTAGCTGTGTCCCGAACGCCTCCTGTAACCCCTTCCAAAGCCGGAAAGTAAAGCGAGCATCTCTCTCGGAGACGATAGATGATGGAACACCGTGGATCCGCACAATCTCCTGAATGTAGAGACGTCCCAAGCTCTCCACTGAGCCATGCTCTCTGATGGGTAAGAAGTGTGCCGACTTGGTGAGTCGGTCAACAATCACCCAGATGGAGTCGTGACCTCTGGAAGTGCGTGGAAGTCCAGTCACGAAGTCCATAGATATGACGTCCCACATCCACTCTGGAACCTCCAAGGGTTGTACCAAGCCTGCTGGTACCTGATGCTCTGCCTTCACCTGCTGACAGGTGAGGCATAGAGAAACGAACTCTGCTACTGCCTTCTTCATGCCCGACCACCAGTGCTGTCGCCTGAGGTCCTGGTACATCTTTGCCACTCCAGGATGTACTGCCAAAGGAGAAGTGTGAAACTCTCTCAGCACTTCCTCTCGCAAAGCGACTGGTACCATGGTACGTCCTCTAAAAAGGATGTCGTGCTCTGCTCCAAGGGAGAAACCATCAGGTGCCTGTCCCGAGGATATCTGCGCACGCCGTGTCTCACAGTCAGCGTCCTCACGCTGTGCCTCTCTGACCCGCTGTAGTAGTGGAGGGGTGACTGTGAGAGACTGGAGGAAGGCTGCTCCATCTCTATCCACGAAGTATATCTGCAAAGAGGCTAGCTGCTCCGTCGCCTCCTCAAGTAGCTGAATGCCCGTCCTCCTGTTGAGGGCATCGGCTACTACGTTCCCCTTCCTAGGAGTATAGACTATCACAAAGTCATAGTCCTGGAGGAACTCGAGCCATCGCCGCTGTCTCAGGTTCAGGTCCTTCTGCGAGAAGATATACCTGAGACTCTGATGATCGGAAAAAACTGTAAAGCGCTCGCCCATCAGATAGTGTCGCCATGTCTTCAGAGCGAAGACCACTGCTGCTAACTCCAGGTCATGGGTAGCGTAGTTCTGCTCATGCGGCCTCAACTGACGTGATCCATAGGCGATCACTGCCTGCTCCTGCATCAGAACACATCCGAGTCCGGTCCCTGATGCATCGCAGTAGACTATGTACCCTACTCCCTCCTCAGGAAACCTCAAGATAGGTGAGCTAGTTAGTCTCTGTCTCAGCTCCTGGAAGCTCTGCTGACATCTGTTTGACCACACGAAGGGTTTCCCCTTCTTCGTCAAAGCTGTGAGTGGTGCCGCAACTCTTGAGATGTCCGGCATGAATCTCCGATAGTATCCAGCTAGTCCCAAGAAACTCCGAACCTCAGTCACGCTCCTGGGTGTCTCCCATGCTAACACAGCCTCAATCTTCGCAGGATCCACTGCAACTCCCGCCTCAGAGATAACGTGTCCCAAGAAGTGGACCTCACGTATCCAGAACAGGCACTTTGAGAGCTTACCATAAAGCTGGTGCTCTCGGAGTGTGTCTAGTACAACTCGCAAGTGATAGGCGTGCTCCTACTCAGTCGTAGAGTAAATCAGAATGTCGTCGATGAAGACCATGACAAACCGATCGAGTTATGGCTGAAAGATCCTGTTCATGAGAGCCATGAACACTGCTGGAGCATTGGTTACACCGAAAGGAATAACCAAGAACTCATAGTGGCCATACCGACATCTGAAGGTCGTCTTCTGCACATCCTCGTCTCTGACTCTGAGCTGATGATAGCCTGACCTGAGGTCTATCTTCGAGAACTACCGTGCTCCCTTGACCTGATCAAAGAGGTCATCAATCCTCGGTAGCGGATACTTATTCCTCACTGTCACCTGGTTCAGGCGACGATAGTCAACACAAAGCCGCAGGCTCCCGTCCGCCTTCTTGGCGAACAATATCGGGGAAGCCCAGGGTGAAACACTGGGTCGGATGAACCCCTTTCCCTGCAAGTCCTCCAACTGTACCCGTAGCTCTCGAAGCTCGGCGGGGGCCATCTGATATGCTGGAGTGGATATCGGGGCTATCCCGGGGTACAAGTCAATATAAAAGTCTACCTCTCTACGAGGAGGTAGCCCTGGAACGTCGTCGGGAAAAACGTCCGCAAACTGATCCACCACTACAGGAAAACCAGGACTCTGTACGTCAACTGCTCCAAGGATAAGGCTAGCCAACTGATGAGTGATGGGCTGTCCTCTCCTCCGCGGAAGTCCATCCTGTGCTGCTAAGGCTCCCTTCTCGCCGGTGAAGGTGAACCTACTCCCGTCGGTGCGTACACATCACACCTTGCGCCTAAAACAGTCAATCTGCACATGGACCGTAGATAGCCAATCCATGCCCAAGATGACGTCGTAAGGCATCGACGCTGCTACAAGAAGATCCCAGCCGAAGCTCTTGCCTCCTAGAGTAATCTCACACTGCCGGCACCAGTGCGTAATCGTCGAGTCTGCTCCCGTAGGAGTCTCTAGCTGTAAGGATCGAGCTAACGGCTCTGTCGGAATCTCCGAGCTCCGAACAAGGGAAGCGGCTATGAAAGAGTGACTCGCTCCTGTGTCTATAATACTGCAGCAAGGGTGGAATAGACACAGATAGTACCTCGAATCATCTCGGGTGCGCCGTGGTCGTAGGCCTCTGCTTCCTGGAGCTGTGCCTGTCTCTGCCCGCCAGCTCCCTGTGGTCGGGGTGGACCTCCTGGTGGTGGTGGTGGTAGAGCCTCAAAGCGTCTCCCACCACCGGCTGCTCGTCCAGCTCCTCTGCCTCGTCCGCCTCCTCCCTGCGGACCGCCACGGTCGACCCTCTGCCTCTGCCTCGGTGGTCCCTCAATTGTCTGCTGCTCCTCGGCACGGCGGGTCGGGCAGTCACGAGCCATGTGGCCCTGCCCGCCGCACGAGTAGCACTGTCTGCCTCTCGAAAGACTGGCTCCGTGCTGTGTGCCCCGCACTGCTGAGCCAGTGTCCTGAGGTCGTCTTCCCGAAGGTCTGGTCTATCTAGACCCCTGAGTCATCCGTCGACTGCCTGCTGCAGATGACTCTGCCACGTGCCGCCCTGCGGTGGG
Organism: Viscum album; assembly: GCA_963277665.1. NCBI lineage: Eukaryota > Viridiplantae > Streptophyta > Magnoliopsida > Santalales > Viscaceae > Viscum > Viscum album. The sequence continues at coordinate 811,638,480 of OY728159.1, forward strand.
TCGCTGCGCTGGTGTAGACTCAGCAAGGAAGCTCTCGATCAGAAGGGCCCGCTCCAGTACTCCTGTCTGAGTCGGTATGCTGAGGGAGATCAGTGATTCCCTGATCTCGTGTCTCAAACCCTGCTCGAACGTCCGGGCCCGGAACAATGGGTCCCGTACCATGTCGTTCGAGTAGCGCGAGAGATCAGTAAATCTCGCCGAGTACTGAGCGACCGTCATGCTGCCCTGCCGTAGCTGAAGAAGCTCCTGGATATGCACCGCACGAAGGGTGTATGGGACGAACTCTGAGCGGAAGAGGCTCTCAAAGTCCATCCAAAGTAGAGATTCCTCATCGTGCACCTGGAGCATCAAGCTCTACCATCATCCTGTTGCTGCGTGTAGTAGGCTCGCAGCGAGGATCACCATGAGGTCTGCTGGTGTCCTCACTAGCCTAAACACACGTACCACTGCCTCCATCCAGTCCTCTGCTGCCTGGGGATCCGTCTCCCGGCGAAACCTGGGTGTTCGCTGGCGCTGAAACTCATGCAGTGCGCTGAGGCGATGTGCATCGTCAGCGACTGGTGCTGGAAGTATCGGTGGCTCGACGGGTAGAGCTACCGCCGGTGCCACTGCTGACAAAGGGCCCTGCACCGAGGCCTCGTCGCTCGGTGGGCTGTCCTCACACTCAACTCTCGGAACCCTAGCTGGCTGTCGTCGTGGGGCCATCCTGAAAAGGAAACAGGTGTGCCACGGTCAGAACATTATACCTGGTGAGCTGATATAAGTAATCACAAAGAAAACATTGAAACACACATGCAATCAATGTTTTCATGCATTAAGTCGGAAATCAGAAGTCAGGGTCCTGGTGTACAGATACGTCGGCCGCCGCACCAACACTGGACTCCCTGGACTGATAACCACACTCAATACGCTAAACATTATTGCTTCACATATAAAAGATCAGAGTTCACGGTAGAACCGAACTCCTCTGATACCAATTTGTCACGACCCGCCCTCGGGGTCCGTGCCGTGACTACCCCAAGCCCGCCTTCCATAGGCCAGGGGCTGGCGACTAGCACCAAGGCGTAAATCCCGGTAAAAAGGGAAGACATTGCCTTTGTAAAGTAAACAAACACCACATAGTAAGCAAGCGAAAAGTAGACACTAAGCAAAAGCAGAGTACAACTGGAAGTGCGGAAAAGTAAATGGGTCAGTATACAAACCCAAACTGAAAGTAAACTATAACTCGAAAGGGAAAACAACAACTGAAAAGTAAAAGCCGCTACACCGAGCTGTCCACTGGAAATCCCACCTGAAGGGTGGGTACAGATAGCTCCACTGCTCCACGGGTCCCGCCGTCCGCTCCGAGCACGTCCCACCCAGTGGTCCACCTCCAGGTACCGTCCTGCTCTACAAGCCTCAGCTAAGATCAACGCTGTCCGTCGTCTGCAACCAACACAACGTAGTGCGGGCAAAGCCCGTGCAGGGGTGAGTATAAGCTACTCATTAGAGACCTCGTGACGCCTGAAGGTCTCTCAAATCCACTAAGGATAAACCACGAAGAAAGGTACAATCACGAAGTAACAACCGACATTGCTAAGGTATATGCCCATACATATACCTAAGTCATCAATTTCAAATACGCTCCAACCACTGAGCCCAAGTACAACTCAGTCCACACAGGAAAGTAAACTTATTCCACACAGGAAAGCAAACGTAATCCACACAGGATAGCACAACACAATCCACACAGGAAAGCAACAGGATTCAGCTCACACAGATATACTTCTTCAAAGGACGATAAAGATGATCTCTGATCCATCTAAGTCGTCGGACCCACGAAGGATCGATGGGTAACTAACCCCCGCAAAAGACCCACACAGGATCGAGCCCACATAGGACCTGTAGGCGCTGGTTCACACAGGACCACTGAGCGCAAGGACCCACACAGGATCGGACCCACACAGGATCGGGCCCACACAGGACCTGTAGCACTGATCCACGTAGGATCGCTGAGTGCTGTAGTCGTCGTCGTCGAATCCACACAGGATCTCTGTACTGTCGTCGTCGCAGTCACAGTAGCAGTAGTAGCAGTAGTAGCAGTAGTAGTCACAGTAACAGTCGCAGCCAGCACTAGGGTTCCCGCACACAGAAAGCTCGTTCGGAGGGTCCGCTCCACGAGCCGAGAGGCTGATACATCAACTGTCACAAAGTCCAGAGTTGATGTATCCAAAAAGTTCCGTATCGTCAACAGGAACTCAACGCAACAGACGGCGCGTCGATCGGACGCCCTGTCTAAGAGTTATTGGCATTTTCGTCCCCGGGGCCCGGTTGATTTTTAAGGCAAAACCAACCCGACCGTACTCCACCTGCGTCCAAACTTCGGGCGGAGTATGCCAAAAGATCCATCTCACTAATAGGTACACAAAAAAGCTGACGGCACGTCAATTGGACGTCCGTAGCTCGAGATATGAGCGTTTCCGCTCCGAAGGCCCGGTTGGTTTCGTGAACGAACCAACCCGGCCGAACTCAAAGTGTTTCGAAACTTTGAGTGAGATATACCGAAACGACCGTCTCGATCCAAGGATCGCGTTGCCGCAGACGGTTCGTCGATCGGAGGTCCGTGGCTGAAGTTATGGCCAAAAGACCGAAACCATCTCGAAAACGGGAGGTCCGGGTCCGGGCCGACCCGACCCGACCCCCCCATGGGTCGGCCCGAACCGGGTCGCCCCGAACCGGGTTGACCCGACCCGGGTCCGACCCGACCCGGCCGGAGGCGGTCCGGCGCGGCGGCGCGGACCGGCGCGGACCGGCGCGGCGGCGCGGTCCGGCGCTGCGGCGCGGCCTGGCCGGCGGCGGCGCGGTCCGGCGCGGCGGCACGGCCCGGCCGGCGGCGGCGCGGTCCGGCACGGCGGCACGGCCCGGCCGACGGCGGCGCGGCCTGGCGCCGCTGGGGTCATGCGCGGGGGGCTAAGCCCCCGCTTCCAGCAGATGGTGGCGCGGCTTTTAGCCGCGCCTTTGGAAACCCCCCCCCCCCCTCGTGGGGGGCCTGCTTTGAAGAGGACCGGGGGGCCGCCTGCCCCCCTCAAGAAAACCGCCCCCCCAATTAAATGGGGGGGGGGGGGGCTTTTGAGCGCTGGCCGGGGGAATTAAATTCCCCCGGATTTTGACCATCCGGCCGGCCACCTGGCCGGCCGGTTTTTCTCCAACGGGACCGGCAAACCGGTCCCCTTTCCGGCTTCCGACGCCGGCGGCCCGGACGCCGGTCTTCTCGTCCCGCCGCGGCCCGGAACCGGCCGCAGTGTTCGTCGTCCGGCGCGGTGTGACGGCACCGCGCCCCTCTGCCGCGCCTTTGATTCTCTTCGACGCGGTGTGACGGTGTTGCGTTCTTGATGATCCTTCCACGGCGTGGCGCGACGGCGCCGCGCAATAAAAGCGTGCGAATAACCGCGTGGTGCGACGGCACCACGCCATCTTGTTTCATCCGCAATATAAATCAACAAGAACAAAGGAGGGGGTTCGGACGTGTTCATGCGGTCCGGCCCCCTCACGTTAAATGATAATACAAATTTAATTATCCTCACGTTAGTCATGCCAGAACCATGAACAAGAATAAATAAATAAACAAATGACAACAACCCCTACCTTGGGTATAAGTTCGAAGATTTGTCAACGTTCCGCGGAAGACAACATCGCGGAGGTCGGGCGTCGCGGTGAACATTCGTCAAAACAGATGACGAAGAGGTACGTCCGAAGAGGTACGTCGTTGGCGAATCTTCGTATGCCGACGAAGGAAGTCCGAGGAGGAAGCGGCGTTCCCTTTCGTTGACACGGAAGACGAAGAAGAGAGGTGCGGCGTTCTTCATCGGAGCTTGAGCGTTCTTCGTCAAAGCTTGAGCGTTCTTCGTCAAAGTTTGAAGAAGAAGGAAAAGCTCTCAAAATGGATAAACAATTCTGACCAAATAAAATAAGATAGAGTCTTATTTTATTCACAAACTTAACAAATTGAATTTCAAAGGTTTGAAATTCAAATAAGATAACTCCAAAATTAAATAACAATTTGTCATGTCATTTAAAGAGGGGTTAAAGGGAGTTTGAGAGAAGATGGAAGGTTTAGGTTCGTGTGGGTCCCACCACACTTAATCCTCTCAAGGGGGGTTAAGTGGGTGTGGGTCCCACCCCTCACTTCCTTTGAGAGAAGTTAACCAACAAAAGATAAAATAAAAAGTGTTCCACATTTTTATTCATCTTTTTATAATTCTCCCAAAAACTAACTTTCGTCCCGCATTAAACGCAACTTCGGAAAAGGTCTCCTTAAGTGAATATCGGCGTTGCGAGTCCATCGGTGTCCTCGGATTTCAATTCCGAGCACCGGATCAAAAGTTAGAAATTCCCGCTCGTTCGTTCACTGAACGTACCCGAGCCAAACTTCGAAAAATGATTCCGGGCACTCCGGGCCTCGGAATCAGGTGCCGTCGGAAACCGCGCTCTTGTAAAATTCCAAAGAAAATTAAGAAAAAATTTCCTTTGAATTTTACGGGTCTTTACATTTATTGTTTCATTGGTCATTTTATTTTTGTTTTTCATGTAATATAAGTTATTGAACATAGTATAATTTAATGGATAATCGGGTATTGAAATCTTGGGGTGTTACATTCATTATCTTTTGTTACCTATTTTTACCTATTATCAATCACAAAGGATTTAAAATAAATTTATTTCTCTCCCATACTTATATTTTTAAAATAATAACATTTCTTATCTCATATGTAACCCACACAATATACTGGTTATTCATCATAAATGTATAAAAGTCAATATCATTGACTAAAGAAGCTTTAGAATCGAACATGTATGATAGGATATAGATAAAAAAATTAAAAACCATATAATAATATAGAATTTATATAAATCTCTTATGTATTTAAGAATCTCATATAAAATATTACATAAATTATCCACCATTTCTACATTAATCACATGAATATCATTAAAATTCAGAATTATGGACTTGAAGAATTTCTTCTTCTAGTCGAGCATTCCCTTCTTAAATATTTCATATCTTTTCCAAAATACCTTTCACTATGTTTATCCACTTTAATTTTATAAATTCATTTTATAAAAGTGATTCTATGAAAATATTACCTTAATAAACATCACTTTAAATATTATTTCTATAAATTAGAGTCTTCATAACTCCTTTTGTAATAAGAATGAAACCATCAGTAATAATTTCCTCCATATATACACCCAATGAATGTAAGTATAGAAAAATTTTATCCATATCAAAATTATAACTTTTCCCTCAAATGTTGGAACATATATTCTATTCATTAAATTATTATAATCGATTTTAGAAATAAATTTTAGGACTTCAATATTACATAACACACAACAGCAATAACAACACAACTTCCAAAACTATTTTGGACCACTCAGATACCGATTGAAGAGTACAATATTTAAGTGATTATAAAATATTAACATATTAAAGGTTAAATTGGTAAATTTAATTTTTATTTTTTGTTTTTACAGATATTTATTCATCCTATATAAATAAATTATATGATCTTTATAATATTTTAAATAATTTTGTGTTATGTAAATAAACATAGAAAACCTAGTACATAATAGTAATTTATGTTTTTCATTGATCAAATAATTACATATACATTCTTATCATAACTTGAAAGCACCTATGGACTCACACAACTCGTGGAAAATCCAATGAATACAAATGAGGGGATTATGATCTTTATATAATATAGTCAATTTTTGTAACTTTTTCATGTCCTCCTTGCAGGTATATAATCTATAAGAATTCAAATCCATATGGATGATCTTCTATGATCACTTTTTACCTAATCTACTTACCTTAAATAAGACCTATATTTCACCATATAAATTTTAAAAATATATTATTATTTACTGAAATTCAACAAGAATATATTTAGATAATTTCTAAATTTCTAAAGAAAAACATTGCCTTCTTTAAAGTAGATTCACCAAAACTGAACTGATGTAATCATAATTTAATAATAAATTATTGATTCTAAAAGTTATATAATTTTAATATTCCTTTATTGGAACCCTAATTGGTTCAAGCTACTTATTTCTCAGTATCACTCAACTTCTATGTAATTTATCTTTCCCAAAATCACTTTAAATATGTGGAATTTTGAAATATTCAAATATATTTATAAAATATTAGTTTAATGGTCCTCATTATATTGTAATTTTATTGGTTCTATAATAGTTAAAACCAAATACATTAGAAACAAATAGTTAATTAAAAATAATTATGTTGCAATCAATTTAATTAAAATAAAATACTGTGTTATACCTATTTTTTATTGCAAATAAAATCCTAACAAATTACTCACAAGAATATCTAAACACCATTTTCATTATATTTTACAGTTGTTTCATAATACTATAATCTAATTCATGTCATATTCAATTTTAAAAATATCAAATTACATTCATGGAATAATGAACTTTACACAATAATCAGCATGAAATCATGTAAATAATCTATAAATGGGCATGGAATAATAAAAATATCATATTGAACATCTTATGAATATTTTATCCATCTAAAAAATATTTTTATAATAATATATATTACAGTATGATATATACCTGAAATTGTTTAATAGAAATTCATTAAAAATATTTTTGTTTAATGAATATAGTCATGGCATGATTTATTCTATAAAACAAAGAATTATGAAATTCTTATTTAATGCATTAATTCAATCCCAAAAATATAAATGGTCTCCTACAACATGTATTCCAAGAAAATAAAACATTTCAGTCATTTTTTGAGTTGATCAAAAAAACATAGTCACAGATCAATATTCATTCAATTCCTAAATTACATGATCAGATACCTTTTTTATTTGCTTCCAGGGACTGGAAACATGTTGATGCATGGTCTCTAACAACCTAAACCATATAAAATGATGTTTTTTTCTTTGATTAATTTTATTTAATCACAAAAAATAATAATAAATGAAAGTTTCATTAAATCTTTGTATTTATGGTATGATTTATACACACCTTATCAATGAATTCAAAGAACATCAATGAATCTATCTCTACTCCTAATCTTGGATTTATCTCACTAGTCAAATTAGTATCAATGTTAATTTCTTCATGTTCTGGATCACATAAAATTTAAATTATAATTTTTTTTATTGTATACATAGTGTTATCACCATACCATATCTCAAAACGATATACTCAATAAAAAAATTATTATTTTTTACATAATGGGTTTATTTATTATCAAATCTAAAAAATATATTAAGGAACATAAATTTTTCATAGTTTATCATATGAAACTATAATGTCCAGACCCCTCTGGTCCATTATATTGTCAAATTTCTATGATTGAGGCGTTCAGGGGAGTCAGAGTGACTCAATTCAAGAGTTTTCCAAAAATCTTGTTTTATAATGGTAGGTCGGGCGTCGGTTGGAAGGGTATTAGTAGGAAAGGTGTCTGTAGGTAGGGAATTGGTGCCTCTAGTTTTGGTGGGTGTCATTAATGATTATCACTGGTGAGTGGTGTCGGTGAGTGGTGCCAGTGAGTGGTGTCAGTGAGTGACATTAGTGAGTGGAATTAATGAGTGATATCGGTGTGTGGAGTCTGTGAGTGGAATCATTGGGTGGCATTGGTGAGTGACATTAGTAGGTGGTGTTGGTAAGTGGCATTGGTAGGTGGCGTTGGTAGGTGGTGTTGGTAGGTTGTGTCTGTAGATGGTGGTGGTAGGTTGCAATGGTGATGTCATCAGTAGGTGGAGATGGTGGGTCGCATTGGTGGGTGACATTGGTAGGTCGTGACGGTATGTGGAGTCGGTGAGTCGCATCATTATGTGGCATCAGTGGGTTGTGTCAGTGCGTCATGTCGGTGGGTTTCATTTTTGACTTGCTCAATAGTGATTCACCTGACGGTGACTCAACCATCAGTGAGATATTTCCAACTTTTCCCAATTTTCCCAATTTTCCCCTCTTACATTTTATTTAACATAAATTTAGTTTAAAACCTTTTTTTGACCATTTCTGAAGTAGATTCAATGGATATTAATTATATATTTAATATCCTAACACCTAGGAGAGTTTGAAATGTTTAATCCAAGTGTTCTTAACCACGATAAAAATTACATGTACATCGAAATTGTCTCCCTTCCATTGATATAGGATCTTGACTTTTCTAAATCCAAGAACCTCTTTTCCCTTCACCCTTCCATTTTTTATAAGTGTGCCTAAAAATCATTCTTCCTTGAGGAGTAGCATCTATTTTGTAGATGTCTATTGAGTTTTCCCTTGGAGTCTATCGTTAGGTTTGTGTGACCCCTAGTTTTTAATGCAAGGTGGAGTTGTTGGTCGTATTTTATTTAAGGTAGGGATCCCTTACTCATTCATTAATTTTGTATAATGGGGTTGGTTATGATAATGTTCCTATGTGATTATGGTCAAATAGAAACATTTAATTAAGGTTTTTATGAAATAATCTAATCTGTTATAAAGATAATCAGACATGTTATGATAACATGTTTTTTTACATTAGAAATAAATGAGGGGCAGGTAAGAAGTTGATGATGATAATTTTTTATATATTATCTTGGATCCATGTTTTGAATTGTATTCTTTCTAAAAATCATTATCATTGGTTGTATTTTCGTGCACATTGGTGATGATTTACAATTGTTATGGATCCCCAGTTGAACTTCTGTAATTATGAAAGTGTTTAAGCCCATATATCGGTTAAAAAAATGGATTCCCCAAGATCAAACATGTTCAATGATAACCCCTGATTTATCAAAGTTTAATTAAAGAACAAGTTAGTTAAATTGAAATACACCTTTCTTTATTTGGTGTGGTTGTGTGATGTGTGTGGATATTTTATGTCTTGTTCGTGTAGGGGTTCTGTAGTGCTACTATTGAGAGAATGACCGTGTGTGTGGATGGTTATAAGGTGTAATGGAATCACAGGTTGAGAGATTTTTAGATTGTGTAATGGATGAACAATGTTTGAGCAGCAGGGATGAAGGTTGGGTTTGGGCTATGTTTATGTTACTAGGTGTGGTGTTGTTATATAGCAGGGCTATCGAGTATGGTTGTGATGTGAAATATTGGAGGTTACTGTTGTGATTTGGGAGGTTTTATATAGGTTTTTTGAAATTACATTGAAGAATGATAATGGAAGTGGTTTTCATGGGAACTAAGTGTGTAGGAAGTGTGAAGTGGGATGTTTTGTCATAGTTTTCTTCCTTTGTTTGGATTTTTATGAGGATGGTTGTGTGGTGTGGTTGTTAGTTTCCTAGGTAGGGTTGGGATAACTTGTAAATTATTAATAACAAAAAAATGATTGGGTGTCAATAGGATTTCTTTTATCAACTATGGAAGTTACCATCATTCGTCCTGATACATGCATTTAGAGGTAGCAGTAAAGGGGGTAGTGTTATGGGGTGGTTGTTTTCTTGAGAACCCATAGGTTGGGATAATATTTTGGTACCGGTATATATATACTTGTAAATAATTGTGATTCTATATTCACTCCACCCTATTTGAGCACTATGTGCTGAAGACCACTATTTTTATGGGGGATGGTGTCTTTTCAAAACATCCCAGTGGGAGGATGGATGGTTAGCCACCCGCTATTCCTTGCTCCTTCTTCCAGGATGTGATAAGCTATGATAGATTGGGGATCCATACTCGGTTTATAATATATAGTGGTTTGAATTTTAATACTTGATGTATGTTACACATTATATGGGAAATTTTTTATTTCCCTAGTCTATTTGGGATGAGATGTGTTGTTCTTTCTCAGGTGTCTTTAGAAAAACGTGTGTTATGCTTTCCCATGTGTTTTCAGGATGCGATGTGTTTTTTGGACTAAGTTTCTGCAGGAAGTATGTGACATGGTTTCTTTTCTTGGTTTATGTGGGTGGTATATGATGTGTTGTGAGGCCTAGGTGTGTATGGGGGGGTTGTGATGTGGTACATTCAGAAGAGGTGGGAGCACCAAGAAATTTTCTGTTAGGGTGTGAGAGAAGAAAATTGGTGGTAAAGTGGTACGAGGAACCCTATAATCGATGTTCTTGATATAATACTTTACTTGAATTGTGTTATTTGGTGAGCATGCCATTGGTAAAGTTAGGGTGTCTAGTATACCTTGTTTGGTGATTTTGGTTTATGTTGTTTCTCACAGGAGCATAGTATGCTTATCCACTTGTGAACGAGATACTTTGGTTTTCCTACAAAGTATACTAGTATGCTCACCCTATATTATAATACTTCTTTCATATTTCCAGGAGGACTATAGGGACCACACTGGGAATTACTAGCTCAGACCTGTGATAGTTCTTGGGTCGCTACTTAGCCTTGTTCTTTTGGTATTTACTTTGGAGACTCTTGTTTTCATCGCATATATTTTTAAAACATGCATTTCAAATAGATATATGATTTTTTGATATATTTCTTGGAGTGGTTCTGTGGTGAATACATATTATCTCCCAATCATAGTTACTATAAAAAGGTTATTCCTCCCATTTTATGAGATTTCTATACCCTTGGGGTCAGTTGACACCCTAGGTCCTACTTGAGGAGGGACTAGGGGGTTATTATCTCTCTTTCTCTATTTTCAACTTTGGAGGGACATCATTGGATGAATGGGTCATGAAAAAATGGTATCGAAGCTAATGGTTGAGATATAGGATAAATTATGGAGTTTGGATTAGTTGGGATTTCATGGTTTGGTAAGGAAATAGTCCTAGGTGACCTTAGTGTACGACATAGGCCAGGGAATAATGGCTAGGACATGATATTTTTGGGCCTCATTGATTTGATTCAAGTACTCTAAGATTATCTAGAGACCATGTAAGGCCACACTGTTTGCAGGGTATATACCCTAAGAGTAGTTCATGCATCATGACGACTTGTGTGTTTTTTTTTTTGAATTGGGAATTCTAGGTAAATTAAATAAATAACAAGTTAAAATGAATATTATAAAAAATTCCATACTACTTGGGATTAGGAGTTCCCTGTTTGCTTTTCATCTATCACACTCAGTTTTCGTCCATGAGTGGCTCAGGCAGTGGAAGCTCAGTAGGCCAATCTAACTGATCAGAGAAGGGTTGATCTAGAGGATGAGGATGACCAGTGGAAGATAACATTTCGTTCTTTCCAGTGGAAGGCTATGTGAAAGTAAAAGGGTATTGTTTCAGACATGGATACAGAGAGTTGGCTAAAGGATCTTGTCATCACTTCCAACTTGGTCTGATATCTGATGGAGTATTGGGTTCTTTTGGCAGTTAGTCAAATAAAGGGAGTTATGTGTCATTGGTGGATGTTATACCTGGGGGAGAGAGAAGAGGCTGATGTTATATGGGTTGATTTAGAGAAGGAGTTCCGAGAAAAATTCCTTTCTTCAACCATGATGGCTTCGAAGTGACAAGATATACTCTCTCTCTAGTAGGGGAGTATATCGGTACGGGATTTGGGTACCATGTTCAAGGATATCCTTCACTTCACTTTGGATCTCTTTCCTGATGAGGATTCTTGGGTGAGATAATTAGAGGAGGCAGTTCGTCCTTCTCTCTATTATAAAGTTCCTCCCTTTACCTTTCTGAAATACCTAGACGTCCAGAAGAAGGTGAAGGTAGTTGAGATAATTCCCTTAGAACAAGTTCTACCATGATATGGGAGCCATTAGTGTTCTTCTAAAGTAAATTATTAAAGAAACAGGTCTATAGCGCCAGGGCCTTGGAGTTTTCGGCCTGTGGGGATTCAGCCTAAGCAGTTTTAATTTCGATTGTCTTGTCTAGGTGATTCTATCATAGGACTAGGACTAAGATATTTGAAATGTGGAGGATATGGGAACCTTTATAGTTAGTCCCCAGTTTGAGCTCAATATGGTGGAGGTGTCCAGGTTTAGCACCCGCCTCAACAGTAGTTTCTTTCCAGGCTGTTTCAGCAGTAGGGACAACAGGATCCTACTCCAAAGAGGGGAGACAGAGTAGGTAGAGGCTGAACTCAGGGTTTTCCTTAGAGACCTCATCCTGAGTGTGGTTGAGAAGGTGGTCATAATTAGAGGGGTAGAGGATTTGGACATGGTTTTTTTCATGATTCGTTGGTAGAAGTTCTACTAGGGTCGGAGATCATTCGAGGTACGACAAGTTTGTTCGGTACTATTGATTGTGCTTTGTTTGAATCAGTATATTCATACTCTTTCTTTTCACCTTCTCTAGCCTATTCTCTGGGACAATACATAGTGATTATTCATGTTCCTCTGGTGTTTAGTACCCCATTTTGGGCTTAGAGCAACTTGTTTAGAGTTTTACAAGGATGTAGACTGATGTTGGGGCTGCATCAGTCTAGTGGTTACCTCTTTCTACTACAGATGTATCCATACATTGTTATCTGAAGCATTGAATAGTTGTTTTCAATGCATTCTATCATCGACTGCTTCAATATAATGTCTTTGTTTCATATGTGGATAGAAATTTTGTGGCTTTTATAGGCGAGCGGAGTCATCTGATGGGTAGCTGATGCATAGAACCCCTTATTTCCTTTTTGGCTAAGTTTCCATTGCAATCAGTGGATACTAAGATGAAGGATGATCCAAACATTGTCCTGGAATTATTTTATTTCTTATCTGATGATTTCCCCCCCCCCCCTCGACGTTATATTGAGTTTGTAATAGAATTGTATCCCCGATCTTCTCCGATTTTTATAGGTCCTAATCATATGACACCTTTTTATTTGCAATAGATGCAAGTTCAGATTGAATACTTGATTAATAACGTCTTTCTTTAGCCTTGTGTGTCGCCATGGGGTGCTCTGGTCTTGTTCTCAAAGAAGGTAGGTGGGGGTAAGAGGTTGTTCATAGACTATCATAGTTTGAATCAGTTTATGATCAAGAACCATTACCCTCTCCGAGGATATATGGACTTTTCAAGAAATTGAGTGGAGTAAGTTTTTTTTATAAGATCAATTTATTGTCTCGGTATCACCAATTGAGAGTCATGGAGGGTGACATCCTGGTGACTACTTTCTGGTTCAGGTACGAGAACTTCAAGTTCGGGGTTATGTCGTTTGGTGTTATGAATGCACCAGTTGTGTTAATGGGGATCATGAAATCTATCATTCATGAGTTCCTAGACTGATTATTCATCATATTCATCGATTGTATCTTAATCTACTTGAATTCATAGGAGGGGCATAACAAGGATCTCAGGACTATCTTGGATGTCCTTCAACGCAACTAGATCTATGAAAAGCTATCCAATTGTATGTTTTTGATGTTATAGGTACATTTAATTAGATATATGGTGTCATAGTAGGGTGTATTATTCGACCCTTCGATGGTAAAAGTAGTTGTTTCATGGTAATCACCCATGAATGTGGAAGAGGTTCACAGATTTCTCAGTCTGGTAGGATATTACTAGAGATTTGTACCCGATTTCTCTTAAGTTGAATCTCCATTGACCGCCTTGACTAGAAAGGACCAAGAATTTGTGTGGAGTGGGCAGTTCTAACCAGCATTCGGCTATCTGAAGGGGATATCGATCAGTGCTCTATTGCTTTAATTTCTAGAGGAAGGGGTGATGGATGTGTTTTGTGATTATTCTCATCTAGTCTTCGGGTGTGTTCTAATGCAGTAATAGGTACTTTTCTCATATGTGTCTTGGAAGTAACATCCCCATGAATGTAACTATTCCACCCATGATATGGATATTATAGCGGTCATGTTTTTGTTAATGTTTTGGAAGCATTGCCGCATTGGGGAGCGCTTTGTGATCTTCACAGATCACACGGTCTTGAGGTATATTTTCTCCCTGATAACTATGAACTTGCAATAGTGAAGGGGGTTGAGTTTCTTGAAGATTATGATTTCAAGATCTTTAACACCTCAAGTAAGGGAAATTTTTTGGCTGATGATTTGATAAGGATGTCAAAGAATGAGGTTTTAGTGAATTTGCAGACACTTGGAAGGTGATGGAGGATTTTTCTACATTTCACATAGATGTAGGAAAGGATGGAAGCATGGGGTTGTATGTTTCAGATTATGTTTTATTCATCTATGATTAAGTAGGTGTACGAGTCCCAATGAGGATAATCTGAGGTAGAGGTGAACCTTTATCACATTCATAAGGGTGAGGCTCCATAGGGATGGTCAGAGGATGGACAAAATCGAATGATGTTTTGTGGGATGTTATTTTTTCTTGTGACGATGCATGAGGGAGTTCTATATGAGTTTCACAAATCACCTTTAGAGGCACAAAAAGGGGATTCCAAGATGTATTGTGGATTTTTTATGTTGGTTTGGGGGCCTAGAGTGAAGCGGGCAGTGGTAGAGTATGTGGAAATGTTCTTATTGTTCCAACAGGTGAAGACTGAGAACCATGTTCCCAATGGTTTGTTGCAGCCCATAGATATACCTAAGAGAAATTTGGATGAAATATTGATGTATTTCATCATAGAAATGCCTAGGTATCAGGGAGGGAATGATGTAGTCAGGGTAGTATTGGATCGGCTGATGAAATCGTCTCGCTTCGTAGTGATTAATGAGTTAGATGCAGTGGATACCTTGGCAATGAGGTTTGTAGATGAGGTGGTGTGGCTACATGGGGTTCTGGAATCCATTTTATTATATCGGGATACATTCATTACCTCATGAGTTTGGAGGGGATTGTAGTATTATTTTGACACTTAGTTACACCTTAGCACTACCTTCCACCCTAAGACAGATGGGTAGACATTGCAGATTATCCAAACATTGGATTACATGTTGTGAACATGTGTCTTGTACTTTGGTGGGTATTGGGTGTGACACTAGAAATTTGTTGAGTTTTATTATAATAATAGCTATCACTCTTCCATTAGAATTGATCCATTTTAATCTATGTATGGAAGGATGTGTCGTTCACCTTTTTTCTAGAATGTTTTTTGGAAGACAACTGATCATGGTCTTGAGGTGGTGCAGACCACGACAGAGATGGTTCTTCTTTCCTAAGAGAGGATGAAGGCAGTACAAGATCGGTATAATTCATATCATGATCATAGGAGGAGTCTCATGGAGTTTGGTGTTAGGTACCACATGTTCTTAATGGATTCCCCCCTCTATGGGAAGCATAGGGTTTCTAGAGGGAGGAAGAATTCTCAAAGGTTTGTTAGAACCCTCAAAGTGTTTTGGTGAGTTGGTGAGGTGGCATACCAATTATCATTTCCACTGTAGTTGGAGAGGATCAGTGATGTATTTAATGTCTCTCATCTTCATCAGTATCTTCACGATGACTCTCATGTCACTGACTAGGGAGATTTGGATATTGAGGGTGGTGAAACGTTCATGGAGCGACTAGTGGAGATCCAGGATCATTGAGAGAAGGTGATGTGTGGACGAACTATTCCATTGGTTCTCATGTTGTGGAGACATGGTGGCCTAGAAGAGGGTACATGGGAGTGAGAAGCACATATCAATGCCTGGTAAATAGAGTTTTTTGGAGTTTTTCTTTCTGATTTAATGCCTGAACCTTGTTTTCTATGATATGAGTTTCTTCCTTATTCTATAATGTGTGATGATGTCCTTCCATGTGGAAAGGGGAGGATTTGATTCCTAAATGAGAAACATTAATTGAGATGTAATTAAACCCATGAGAGAGAGTCAGTGTCACCCAGATCAGATAGTATCTCAACATGTAATAATGAATTACATGATTCATGTGTTCGGAAAGTGTGGTTCTGGTGATCATGTGGTGTTTCTTCTTGTCATTTGGGGGTAGTAGATGTCATATGAGTTTTTATTTGATGTTTAGGTTTTACTCCAGATTTTAAACAACACGGGGTGGTTTAACAATGACCTTTGAAGATGGATGTGGTGTTTCAAGTGCAGTAAGATCCTTGAGAGGTATCTCACGAGGTGGTTGTTCAGACCACTCTTTCTTCTGGTTTTTGTTTCAAATTCTCGATACTGTGAATATTTTGATAGGTATCTAATGTAATGACCACGACCCCTATTGTCCATTACTTTGTCAAAATTCAGTGTTTTAGGTGTTTTGTGGTGTCATGGTGACTCATTTCAAGAGTTTTTCAAAAATCTATTTCTCCAACTGTACATTAGGCATTGATGGGAAGGGTGTTGGTAGGACGGGAATTGGTAGGTAGGGTTTCGGAAGTATTAGGCATCAATGAGTGGCATCAGTGAGTGGAATCAGTGAGTGTCATTGGTGATTGGAATCGGTGAGTGGCATCTGTGAGTGGAGTCGGTGAGTGGCATCAGTGAGTGTCATCAGTTAGTGGAATCGATGAATGGTGTCGGTGAGTGGCATCGGTTATTGGCATCAGTGAGTAGTGTTGGTGATTAGCATTGGTGAGTGGCGTCAGTAGGTTGTGACAGTATGTGGTGATAGTATGTGGCATCGGTGAGTGGAATTGGTAGGTAGTGATGGTGGGTCGCATCGATGAGGGGCATCGGTAGGTGGCACTGATAGGTGGCATCAGTGAGTGGTGTCGGTAGGTTACGATAGTAGGTCTTATCAGTGGATCACGTTAGTGGGTCACATCAGTGACTTTTTCAATTTTGAGTCACCTGGTGGTGACTCAGCCATTAGTGACTTCCTTCGGGGACTCACCCAATTGTGATTCTTTTCCGAATTTTCCTATTTTTTCAAATTTCGCCTCTCTTATGTTTTATTTGATTTAAATCAAGTATAAAACCTTTTTGACCTTTCATTAAGCAGTTTCAAAGGATATTAATTATATATTTAATATCCTAACACACCTGAGGCATTGAAATGAACAATCTGTATGTTCTTAACCACAATATGAATTTAAAGTACATTAAAATCATCTCCCTTAAGTTGATATAGTATCTAAAATTTTCTAAAGATGATATCCTCTCTTCATTAAACCCTACCATTTACTCTTAATGTGCCTAAAAACCCTTATTCACTAAGAAGTCACATCTATGTTGTATATGTCTATCGAGTTTTCCCTTGGATTCTTTCCTACTTCTTGTGTGACCCCCAATTTTTTACACAAGGAGGTGTTGTTGATCATCTGTTCCTCTACGTATGGATCCCTTAGTCTTTCTTTAATTGTGTATCATGTGGGGTAGGTAAGATAATGTCCCTTTTATGATTATGATTAAATCCCAAATTTTAATTAAGGATGTTATAAATATAATATAATCTATTATAAAGATAATATTACATGTTATGATAATGGGTTTTGTTTCATTATTAATAAATGAGGTGCCGAAAAGATGATGATGATGATCGTTTGTTTTATCTGTTATCTTTGATATGTGTAACGAATTTTATACTTCTTAAAAATCAAGGTTGTTGGTTGTCTTTTCTTGTGAATGGGTTATGATTTTCACTTATTATGGATCCCCTATTAAACTATTGGAATTATGAAATTGATTAACCATATATAATAGTTAAATAAATGGATTCCCCGTGATCAAAATTTTTCTATGATAACCCACGATTTATAAAAATGTAATTGAATAATGAGTATGTCAAATCTGAATATAACTTGCCTTGTTTGGTGTGGTTTTGTGCTGTGTGTGGATATTTTTACTCTTGTTCTTGTAGGGGTAGTGTGTTGCTACTCATGATAACATGGTGGTGTGTGTGTATAGTTAAAGGGTATAATTTAATCTCAGGTTGAGATATTGTTTGATTGTGGATTGGATGGGAAGTGGTTGAGCATTAGGGATGCAGTTTCAGGTTATTCTATATTTATGTTACTGGGTTTGGTGTTGTTGTGCAACGGGTTAGTTGATTATGGTTGTGATGTGATATCTTAGAGGGTTATATTGTGATTTTGGGTTTTTGCTTTTGGTTGGACTACATTACATTGAATAATGATAATGGAATTCCTTGTTTTGGGTGCTATGTGGGGAGGAAGTGTTAATTGGGGTGTTTTATCATATTTTTTTTCCTCTGTTTGTCTTAGTTGTGAGTATGGTTGTGTGGTGTGGTTGTTAGTTTCCCATGTAGGGATGGAATAAGTAGTAAATGATTAATAATTTCAAAATAATTGGGTGTTAATAATATTTCTTTTATCACCTTCGGAAGTGACCATTGTTCATCCTGATACGTGCATTTAGAGGTAGTAGTAAAGGTGGCAGTGTTATGGGGTGGTTGTTTACGTTAGAACCCATAGGTTGGGATGAATATTTGGTACCTATATATATAATTGTACTTTGTTGTGATACTATATGCACCCCACCTTAGTTGATCACTACATGTTGAACACCATAATTTTTAATGGGAGAGGGTTTCTTTCCCAAACATCTTGGTGGGAGGATGGTTGGATGGACACCCACTATTATCTACTCCTTCTTCCTTACATTGATAGGTTGTGATGGCTTGAGGATCCTTACTCGGTGTATGGGATATAAGGGCATGAAGTTTAATACCTGATGTATGATACACGTTATATGGGTGAGTTGTAATTTCCCATGTGTCTTCAGGATGAGTTGTGTTATACTTTCCAAGGTGTCTTCAGGATGAGTTATGTTGTGATTTCTGAGGTTTTTTTGGGATGTTATGTGGTTTGTGGCCCAGGGTCTATATGGAGTATGTGATGTGGTTTATGACATAGGTGCATGTGAGTAAGATATGATGTGTCATGAGGACCAGGTGTGTGTGGACAGGTTTTGATGTGGTATGTTGGAAAGAGGTGGGAGCGCCATGACATTTTTCCTTAGGCTGTGAGAGCAGTTAATAAGTGGGAAAGTGGTTTGGGTACCCAATCATTGATTTTATTACTATATTAAATTACTTGTCTTGTTTTCATTAGTGGGAATTTCTTTGGTGAGTTTTGGGTGGCTAGTATACCATGTTAGGTGCTTTTGGTTTCTTTTGTTTCTTGTAGGGGGATTAGTATGATTCTCTACTTGTTCATGAGAGACTTTGGTTTTCCTATAGAGTATACTTGTATGCTCACCCAACGTTATAAAACTACTTTCAGGTTTCCTGGAGGACTACGGGGGCCGTAAATGGCATTACTTGCTCGAACATGGGATAATTATTATGTCTCTACTTAGTATTGTTCTTTTTTATTTACTTTGAAGACTCTTTCTTGTAGCATATATTTTTTTAAAATATGCATGTGGGATTAATTTTGGATTTCTTTTATATCTACCATGGAGTTATTTTATGGTCGATACATCTTTTCCCCTGATCTTAGTTACTATGAAAATGGTAATTCCTTTTATTTAGTGTGATTTCTATACCCCTGGTGAGATTTTGGGTTAATCCATTAGTTGGAAAAATCATCTATTTTCTTTGGGAGAAACTTTCTTATTAATAGGATATGTAATATTATCCGCAATTTAGGCATAAATAATGTTATTTTCCTTTTAAATATCTTGGTATTAGCATTTTTTGGGGTATACCCAAGTCCAGTTACTTTTATACAATAGTATACTATGTTCTTAATCTACTCTCTTATTGGAAAGGTAAATATCTCGCTAGGGAAGGCAGAATCTATCTTGTCAAATCTATTGTTATTTCTAAAATGGTTTATTATATGATGGTTTTTAAATTTACAAATGGTCTTATCCGAAAAATGAAGACTTTGATCAAAAAGAAATTTGGTTAGGTATCACTCTGTAAGGAAAACTTGTGATGGTACCTTTGTCAACATGTTGCAAACCTATTGATAAAGGTGGTTTTGGAATAAAAAACGTTAATATTTTTAATGAGGCCCTTCAAGCTAGACTCACTTAAAATCTAATTTTAATGAATCTGAATCTATTGCTTTTCCCAAAAATAGATTTTTTGATAAACTAAATAAATTAAAATCTAATTTCTTCAAATCTTCTATCTGGACATCCATTAAACAATCATACTCAAGTATTATGACCAACTCCATATTGATGGTTCATAGATATTCCTCCATAAATTTTTGGTTAGATAAATATATTAGAACTCCCTTAATATCTATGATTCCTTCTGATAAATTTCATGATAGTACTAGTTATTCAATTATATGTATTCTAAATTATCAAAATGATCATCTCCCTGACACAGTTATTCATGTCATTTACAACTACCAATTTTATTACATGGATGAATTTTTAATATTATATTCATCTTTCGATGGTATGATTAACACAAAAAACATTATAAAAATTATACTCATAAATCTGAGAATTATTTTGGTTTGGTTAATTTTTTTTATAAACCTCTGATGAAGGCTTCAATATTCACACTTATTTGGTGTATTTCTCATAATAGGGTTACTGAAGACAAATGCCTTCAATCATTTGGAATTCTACTCTACTCTAAATGTTTCCTCTATAATTAACATAGAGAATATGAAAAGCTTATCAGACTTTCCTATTCCAATACTTTTACTATTTGGAACTATATTTTTCACATTTTTTATTGTATATGGTTGATTCTTGACTCTGTAATCTCTTTACTAAATTGATGTGGGGATTTTGAAATCTATTAGTAAATTAAGATCATTTTCCTTGATATAATTGATGGGAATCATCAAGTGATCTAGTATGATATAAATGTTATTCTTCATAATAATCTCTCATTCAGCCTTAATATAGGTTGGATATGGATCCTTATTTCAGTACATGAAGTTGCACTATTGAAAAAGGGCCATTTTACAAGCACATTGAATGAATTTGTGATTCTGCATCATATTCATATTGATGGAATTTTTTCCCAACCTCTACATACTTTTGATGTGTTCTAGCGAGTTCTATTTTCTGTTTGTATTAAAGTAAATGTGGATAGTTCCACTAAAGTCAATCTGGGAATCACAGGTTGTGGTATTATCTTCAAGAATCATTTTTTTCATCTCCTCATATGATTTTTTGGAATTTGTGGCATCATCTATTCTCTAGAGGGTGAAATTATGAGTGTGATTCATGTTATTTATTTTGAAAAACACTATGTTTGGAATAATCTATAGATTGAAATTGATTTGACTACCATTTTGCACGTGAATTGGAATGGTGTGACTCATCTTGTGTGGTTTATTACAACTCATTTGATAAATTACCTCCTCCTGCTTCTCGACATCAACATCATCATCAGGAACATTTTTCATGAATCAAAAACGGTTGCAGATAGCCTCACTAATAATAGATTAAATAAAAACATTACCTATCTAGTTGATCTTCCTACTAATTTTCTTCCTCTTCATGATAAACACTGTAATATGATTCCATCATTTTGACTCATGTAACCTCTTTTATTTTGATAAAAACTGTTCTCTGTTCTTTTTCCAAGGCACCACCTTCTTCAAAAAAATTATTCATATTATAATTTATGTAAAAAATATTATTTCATCAATAATTGGGGCATTTCAAAAAAACAACAAAATGTACTGGGTCAATGGTGTAGGGAATGAAAACTAATCTAATAAACTACAAATGACTATTCAAATTCCAATGATATTTAATATATAAAAATTAAATTAATAGTTAAAATAATATATGGCATCAAATAAAAAATTAATTCAAAAAATATTTGGATATTCAATGGGAATCAAAAAATCGAAAAACATTAACCATTATATGAAAGAAACATGAGCCCATGCATTTACATAATAAAAAATTTGTACATTGACCAGAGTGACACTCCCTCAAAAAACTGAATCATAATATTATCTTACCAAAACATTTATACCTTTAATAGTTAGTAATATTATAATATTCAACTTATAAATTAAAAATATGTAACATAAAAATAAAACAACTAAACCTCCCAGTTAAGTGGTCAGGTATCACAGATAAGGGTAGGATAAAACGGTGATATTATTTTAAATATTGCATCATTAAAATTCACCTTTTTGACTGGTTAAAGTCTCAATCCACACTCTTTTATCCTCAATATTACATGTATGTAACTGATATAATGAAATGAAAGGCCTACAAGTATTTTTTACATGTTTTTCCCCTAAAGGTAAACTACTCCATATTGGGTTTGGGTCAAGTCTATAATCGAGATTTAATCACTAATAACAAGAGTAATGAAAATAGTAATCACATGATAACTTAGTGTCACAAATATTTAATAATCTCATAATTGATTCTTTATATTGGCTAACATGGGTTCATAATATGAACCTAAAATAAAAACAATAAGATCATTAAAAAATACTATGGTACTCTTGAATAAATATAATATATCCTTTAAGCCTTAAAAATATTCAATATAATACAAGATTCGACTTCTTCAAGATCATTATTCCTAGATGACTCAATGAGATGCATCAAATCACCTCTCTTGTACCCAATTTGAATCATTTATTTTTTCTATATTTCTCACAAAAAATAAGAAAAAATCATATCCTCTTTTTATTTTATATATATTAATTTCACCATGTGAACTAATTAACAACATAATATTCTATATATTCTATTGAAATCACACACTCAATAAATTCTGGAATAATCTCTCATATAATATTCTCAATATTTTTCCTCGTTATATCCCCCCCCCTTGACATATCATTTGGATTGTCATGAACCAGTCTGAATACCCTAGTACCCTGATACTTGAGCTAGAAATTACATTCCCCTAAGGGAGTCTTTGATACCTATGGTTGGAAACTACCACTTGTCATCATAAAAGATAAATGTGGGAATGAGTTTTTTCAGAAACAAAGGAGAATAAACATATACATATCTGAATGCTCAAAAAACTCTTAAGGGAGATAGTACAAGAAACTAAAAAGGTATATCAAAACACAAATAGTACATCATCAAAGTAATATAAATCTAATAATAAAGACTTCATATCCCAAAGTACATGTCACTCTAATCCCAAAGGGGTCAAAAAATTCCACCTCCTTTTAGAGGTTACTTCCCTTTACTCAGACCTGGTAGGAAAAAATCTAAAACACCCTATGATAAAGGTACTGTTTGAGCTAAAAATATCATTATGGCCTCACCAGGTGTTCTATAATATGATTCCCTAATAATAATAAACCAAAATCATTATTTCAATTTTAAATATATCAGGAATGGAAGTACAATTGCATATTCCAAACAAAACATGCTTTTCTTTTAAAATGATTAAAAAATTTCAAACATGGGTTAAATAAACACTATATAGAAAAAAGTTTATATGAATTAATAATCTTGATTAAAATATCTCCACATAAATGAAATATATATCAAAAAATGGCAACATTCACCGTGTCTATATTCCCAGAGGTATGATAGTTCCATGTTATGGGACCCTCAAACATATCATATCAGTGATCATGACTAGTATGTATACACACATACGTCAGGATAACGAATAATATGACCCATAAATATTCCATTTGGGGTAGGATATGCCTAGAATGATTTTTTAAGAGTTTTAATCATCAATATATTACCCAAGAATTACTATCCTAGCATTATCCTCCAGAATAACCCACCATTGTCTCGGGCTAGAATGTGCTCAAATAATTAATTAAAAATCGGAAAATAGTTTCATTTCAAAATTCTTCATAGTCACCCAATTTCATTTTCAAAATGACAATTCAATTTCAAAACATATATTAGGTTTTTCTAATCATTCCATTCTTTTCAAATAAAACCAATCATAGGTTTTCACTATTTTAATATAATCTATTTATCCACAAATATCAATTCACCAATCCATAAACTTCAAAATATACCCCAATCTCTAATTCCTTTGGAATTCGGTGTTTTTTCAAAATACATACTATATGAATTTCTATACCAATTCTCCTAAAATTTGGTTTTTCATAAATAAATTGAAATTAATTGTAATCAATTATAAATTCAAGGTTTAATAAAATCATAAACATAACCACCTACCTTTCTCACAAAATCACAACACCTACAACAGGACCCCCCCCCCCCCCAATGGAAAGACAAGGCATAGAAGATCTAGGAAATCAACAGAGAAAAAAGATTAAACAAAATATAGTTTAGATATATAAATTCAAGTATTATCCATCAAACTAAAAATAAGATAATAGAAGGAGATAGAGGAGATAAGGATACCACTTACCCAAATAAATACGCAGCATCCAACATGACGATCAATCACTGAACGAATTATTTGAAGGGATCAAATATCACCAAAATCACTTGGGATGGATCTATGTTAATAGGGAAGGAAACCTGGAGAAATGAAATTTGATTTATATCTAGTATTCCTACAAAAAACTAAAACTATGGATTTTATACTTTTTGTAACCCAATTACACATTGTGTAATTGTCCAGTCCCATATATATCAGAAACCCCATCACAATTTATAAAGAATATTATTTTTAATATTTAAACGTCTTGTAAACTATACATGGAATATAATATTTTAATCTATGTGCCAATATCTCAACATATTCTAGCTGAGTATTACACATAATGTAACCCCATTACATAGTGTGTAAATCCTTAGTAGATTGTGGAAACTGCATGTTTTATACTGAAAATTCCAAAAAAATCTTTGACTTCACCATTACAAGTATCCTGTCAATTCCTTCTCAGCATTACTAACCCAAAAAAAATGTAATACCAAATAAAAGGTCAAAAAATACCAGATGAAAATATAGTAGGGTACTATAACCTTCTCACTATAAAAACATTATGTCCCCAGAAATCCTATCCAGAAACTTCCCTATAAAAAAGGTGAGGCTACTCCTCTATCATCAGTGCCTCACACTCCAAAAAACTCATAAGAATCCGAAATGTGCTCCCATAGAACACGGACCAAAGGTATCTCCCTCCCACGTAGTAACTTGGTCTCATAATCAACTATCCTGACTAGATTATCAGTCAGAGAAAAATCAAGATCAACATCAAGATCACTCCAACTCAAAACATGATATGGGTCAGATAGATAATTTTTTAGTTGTAATACATGGAACTTATTTTGAATCGATATAAAATATGGAATAATTGATAAATTATAATCCACTTTCCCCGTATACTCAACAACCTCAAAAGGTCCAACAAATGAGGAGCAAGATTCTATTTCCTCCCAAGACAATGATAACCCAAATGAGGTGAAACTTCCAAAAACACATGATCGCTATCTAAAAACCCAAATTGTCTATACTTCTTATTATAATAAGATTTATACCATCTCAATTCCATCAACAAATTATGATGAATCGTTAAAAAATAATTTTATCCTCTCTTAAACCATGATCGGTCCAGCCAAGGAACTTTCACCGATCTTTGACCAATATAATGAATATTTGTAATGTCCACTATACAAGGCCTAAAAAGGATCCATTGTGATCACAGACTAGCAAATATTTTTATAAGCACAATTAACCAGTCCCAAATAGTCAACTCAAGATCTCACAAAATCAAGGACATAGGAATGATGTATATTCTCAATAATATATATACCCATCTCTATCTAGACATCTGTCTTGGGATGGTATGTCTTACTCAGAAAAACCTGATATCCTATTTCTACCTAATGGCCTCTAAAAAATCAATAAGTAAAACATGGATCTCTATTAGAGACTATAGGAGTTGTAAGACCATATAAGTGAATATTTTCTCTCCCATAGAGATTTCTCATCACCTCAACTATGGTTTCATCAAAATTTTGTATAAATTGATCCAATTTGGTCTTCATATCAACCACAACCCATATCAAATTCTTATTTCTTTGGGTACACAAAAACCCAACCGAAATTCCATATAAATCCCATCCCACATCCCAATCGGTATCGGGAGTGGATGAAGCAAACCCAAAGGTCTATGATTCTCGTCCTTGACCTATTGGAACTTATAACAATATGAAGAACAGTCAGTGATGACTTGTATCATACCTAGACACCATAGTCATTTACTCTTATCATATAAAATCTTTATGGATTTTAGGTGCACAGACCACTGAGAATTATGGTAATCCGGCACCACAACTTTCCTCACATTAAAAGGTAGGACATTCCAGTTTCAAATACACTAAATACTGTCCATAGAGAACGAACACTAGGAAACAATCTCACCACCATAAGAAGATTCTCCAATTCTATGAAATTCATCATCAATATTTTTCTCTTGAATAACCATACTATGAAGAGAAAAGTTCAACTCAACACTGGCCAAGAAAAACTCATTCATTGTTTCCGAAATTTCAATATGAAACTATGAAGAAAGATCTATGAAGTTCTACTCATTTGATGATTCCTTCACAGCCTGGGATGGTAGTTTCCTTCTAAATGTATTGACAACAACATTCCATTTCCTCAGGGTAATAGGCAATATTAAAATCAAAATATTGTAAGTAATCCACCCAATTCCACTAGATGTGATTCAAATATTTTTAAGAGATGATATAACTCAAGATATTATGTTTATAATACATAGTAATCATTTCTTAAAAAAGGTAATGTTGCCAAATGTTATGTTCATGGATCATAGCTGCATGTTTATAGTCATAGTTCAGATAATTCTTCTCATGTGGCCTACCAGAATGGCCAAAAGGCCTTCATTTTTTATTGATTTTTGATAACCACCCTTGCAAGGGATGAAGGGGATCCCTTACAAGGCTCGTAGGCTTAATGATTACATATACCATAGGCTTAAGATACATTACATGAACCTAAGGTATTAGAGAATTCAACCTGACTATAACTACAAGAAACCCCCCCCCCCAGCATCTGCATCATGATAGTAGCTCTCAACCTTCACATGGTCGTCTAGCTAATATTCCCGTGCAAGCACAGGCTAGTCCCGATGGCGTACCCACAACCTCTCATTCTTCCAAATACATTGGCCTAAGATGCTAAGATACATAGGTAATGATGTGATCAACCTGTATAAGAACACAACCCAAACCTAAACCTATCACGAACCAGCCCGAGTCGACCCTGAACCAGTTACAAGGGACAGCCCGCGACAAGTCCCGATAGGCATTCCCGATCCTCTCGGGATGATGACAAGCACCGAGGGAATCAATAGAGTGCACAAGGGAATGATTTCACCCATATATAAACAATAAAACAAACAACAGAAAGAAATGGATATCCCAAAATACATTTATATAAAAACTAAACTGAACATTATTAATATAAGAAACTGAAAGTACAACTAAACCAACAACTCAACTGACCAAACCTGATAACAAGATAACTCCTTGTGACCCTTCTATTCACTCTCCAACATAATTATCACACGTCACCCAAGGTGATCAAACTCAAGATGAATCCTGCACAAAAGGTATAAAAAAGAAGAAGACTATAGGCGTGAGTATTGAAACTCAGTAGGTTAGCATGGTATTCTATTCCCAATGCACATCCTTTAAAATAAAAGAATGATAAATTTCATGTTTTAAATAAAAATATTAATGTATTTTTCCCAAATGAGGTCCCATTCTGTAAAAAAAATTACCAGAATAAAACATGCAAGATTTATAAACAAGAATGCTAGTAACAATTTTCAAAAAGGTGCAACTTCCAAATGAAAATAATTTTCTTGAGGGATGCTTTAAATAATTTAAACTTTTAAATAAATGACACACACTACTAAATTTACCAACCAAACATGCCATATGCTGATGTTGAGTACAAAATTTCCAATGAGCGTAAGTCATGGGAATACCCCTAGGCACTAGTTAGTTGTGAGCCCCAGGTACCACATATCTCGGTGAAAGTAACCATAATAAATATCTGTTCTCGTGCACACGAACCACTAGTATGGAGCATACCAATAACCTAGTGGTCCCCCAAAATCATCATCACCATATTTTAGTTAGTGTTTTCATTGTCAAACTTTCTACGTGAAACATGGTCCAAACCCCACAGGATCACTAGCATACTAGTACAAGTCCACCAACCTAGATACCTGGGATTCCCTTTAGTGCTAAATCAAGTTACACAAATTATCAAATACACATTTCACATAAAAATTCCATTACAAAACCAAAAACACACGAAAATATCACAAAATTGCTTCACATTCTTTCACGAATCAATTAACAACTAAAAAAATTCCTAAAACAATTTCAAGGAGTGTATTGAGGATTTTCACATAAAACTCATTCAAAAACACTCTTTTATGTTTAAAAACACAAAAAATCCATACTTAGAAATATTTTTAAGCCCTATAAATATTTAATAAAATCATTTCATGGACCATAAAACAATCCCAATGACACAACATGGTATATTCATGAAAAACATTCAATCTTCATTTTTAGGAAAGGCCAAATGGGCCTTTAAACATTTTATCAAAACTAACATTTGAAAAATTTATTCATTTAAATTTTATTAGGGAGTTGTATACACACCATTTACAGTAGAAAACAACATTCATAAATCCCTTAAAAGACTCAGGTTAAATATTCAAAACACAACCATTTTTATAAGAATGTGAAACAGGCTATTTTCCAGCAACTCGGGCCAAACAATTTTGTAAACCAAAAACCCTTTGTTTGAAAAAACAAATCCATATTGTAAACCCATAAAAGGATACAAAAGTAAAATTTTACATGATTCCAATGTATTTATAAATCCAAACAAATAATTTTAAATTTCCCTAGAAACATAAAAACCAAATGGGAAATTTACCGAACACATGGCATTCACTCTTCAAAAAAAACTTATATTAAGAACTTAAAAAGGGATAAAATAACATTTTCATTCCATAAAGTTATTAAATCTACTGAAAAATATTCAGAATACCATCAACCAAGTGATAAATCTCATGGAATAATTTATCAAATAATAGGAGTGCACATTTATACCAAAACAACTATATTTTTAACAAAATAAGTCATAAAACATAATTTGCACACAACACCTTTAAAACCAAGGTTTCACAGTAGCACATATCATATAAATAAGGTTATAATAGGATTATAATGATGAAACTTAAAGGATAAATTCTTGTACAAGGGATATCCTACCTCAAAACCTTGGCCTCATGGAAACGCACACCCAAAATCACCATCTAAGGGTTTGCAAACCCAAAACCTATGACGACAAACCCAAAGAGACAAAACCCTATAAAATATCATGGGATAATAGAACCCTAGGTCTATAATTACTATGGTATATTATAAAACCAAGAAATAAGGAAATGAGGAAGAAGATGTAGGATAAAAGAGATAGAATCTCACCTTTTCAACTAGAAAACTCTTTGTATTCTATTAGATCTACACACTTAGAGACAACGGAAGGTCTTGAAACGTCGTGGAGAGTCTCCTAAGTTCTGGATGATCCAATGAAGGAATATTTTTGGGAAAACGATTACTAGTGGAATGATTTATGGATGAATGAATTTACCATCTCAATTCTAGACAATTTGAGGAATCCGGAGATCTTTCGCCTCAATATGCAATTCAAATGAGCTCCAAAGAGGTAAAATAAATCATGGGAGTGAGGATAGGTATTTTTTATTTTTGTGGGTTGTGTAATAACCTAAAAAAATTAAAAACTGAAAAAGGTATAATATAAACAAATTATGTTATTAAAACAGGAAATGGGCCCATGGGCTGGCCCATTACCTAAATAAGTAACCCAAATTCGCCATGTTTATGAACTTCTAAGGTGTCTAAAAGGATATGGTAGTATTAATATGTTAGTGGAGGAAAATTCGGAAGTGGAATTAATGAAAAATTTTGAAATAATAGATTTATAAAAGAAACAAATTTGGTTTTTAAAACTGCAAATGGGCTCACAGTTGGCCCAATTCATGAAGTAACCACCTTTTCTCCAAAAACTTCTAAACAAGAAATTGGGAACCCAAATTAGGGTGATTAGACATATATTTATGTTTAAAAATTTAAATTAATCTCACCCAACACCCAAGAAAAGTATTGTGATTTTCAATGAATCAAATAAAAACCATGACATGAAAAGAAAAAAAACGGGTGTGGCAATTCTCCCCACCATTAAAGCTTTCCGCCACCAGAAAGCCATAACACTTTTAAACTGACAAAAAAACACCTAAGGATTTCTTATCAACGTAATTCAGACTCTAAATATAAAGAAATATCATTCACCAATAATGTAACTTACTACTCTTTCCCAAAAAACACCAACTCACAACCACTTCTGGAGAATCAACGGAAAGATCTAGCCACCACCTCCACAACCAAGACAAGAACAAAATTGTTGGGTCTTCCCCTAATGAACCCAATGGTCACCAAAACCATAGTTCGCTCAGAACATTTAATGACTCAGGGTGGAGTCTCGAATGGGCTCCCCACCATTAAATCACAACTACCATCTGAAAAATCCTAAAGGAAATATCTTCAATGCCCATAGTGGGTCTCGCCACCACAAGATACCAACTAGAAATGAACAAAAAAAAGAATTATAAATGAACTATAATTGGGACTCACCTACAGAGGACCCCTAAAACTCTCCCAAAACAACCAACAAACCCATGTTGATAGGAACACAACATGAACATTTAAGTCACCCACTCTCGAATGGAGGTGGCAAGAACTGGGCTAACACTCTCTATATGGATCCAAACCCCCACCAATTAGGGAGGATAGGTAAGGGGACCCAATCATTGGGACATTGAAACCACCAAAGAAATAATGTAACTATATAAATGAAATGGTGTAGGTATGATCATGTCAATTATACCCACAATACTAGGACTCCTGACTACGTGCTAGCTTCACTCTAAAACATATGGCTGGAGCTCTAATGGATGAAGCATCTCTTGCCTCACAATCAGGCTTTGATAATCCCCTACTTGTACTCTATTGCTTAGTTCCACACAATACCACATAACACTCCAAGGATGAAACAACAAATAAAAAGACACCATGAAACTCTCTTCCTCAAAAACACATTTTTATCCAAACAAGAACATGGAAATACACAACACTGCTTTCTCTCACTCCAAACAAGGATCAGAATGGACAAGGCACAAAACAATACCCACCAAACATCACTGATCACAACTACAACAACCAAGAGAGTCACTATAAAGGGAAAACACATTAAATCGAGCCCAAAAAACTCTCTATTTCAACAAAAATGCTCAGGAATCATTCTAAGAGGTGGATTTGACATTTGAAAAAAAGTCCTTAGGTTGATCAACTGGAAAGATTAGCAATGGAGAACCATTCATGGAAACATCACAACATCCAACACATCTTTATAAACCCACTGAACATTACCCCAAAATCAAGCCACTAAAAAGATCCCATCTCAAGATGCAACAAAAGTATTCCTTCTAGATCATAATGAATAATAATGAATAGACAACACTTCTAAGACATAGGATAAACCATCCAAATAACTGTCAGTTCAAAACAAACACCACAATTGTTCACCTAAACATGATTTTGAAAAAAAACTAACTTGGTTTATTTTCACATTCACCAATGGTGTTTCATCAAGTCTCACTCACATGAACATTTGCGTGCCACCCTGGGTACTCAAATACCATGTCATACCAGCCATTAATCTATATATCCACAAAACCTTGCATGTGAGAACCCATGAAAACACCAAATGCAAAAAATAAAACATCATCATTATAAAAATAATCGTGTACCTTCCAAAGGCACATTAACCACCAAATAAAAAACCATTTTCAGATTTCACAAGACAAGACACGCATTATCAAGAACCATTTGATTAAAAAAACAATCCATTTCATTTAATAGAAATTCTAAAAAAACCATTCTATTTGAAATATCCCTTTCCCATTTTAAAAAAAATCAGTGTGGTCTCTTTTCATAATATGACAACCACAAAGGCCAAAACCCCTTTCAAGAAAACACCATCCGCTCAAAACTAAACATCCAAAACCAATTAATAAGTCTCAAAAACATTTCAATAGCCCAAAACACCCCATTTAAAACAAAGTTTCATAATTAATTTAAAATTATTCACACTTTCAAAAAAATTTATTTCAAAAAAACCACAAGTTTAGATTATGGAAAATCCAATCATGTTAAATCATTTACACTTCCTTCCCAAAATATGTTTAAAAAAACACAACTTCCCAAAACCATTCTTATATTTAATTTTTTAAAACCCCTTTTCCACTTTTCAAAATTCCAATCCTTCCTTTAAAACTCATTTCTGTAATTCTCACAAAAGTATTTTCAAAACCAAAATTCGGAATTCAAGAATGGTCCAAGAAACCCATAAAAGGGAACTAATATTAGTGGGTGACTTGAAAATATGGTAGGTGGACATATGTAAAACTTAACACCAACACTAAGAGACTTATTAGGACCATTCCCTGGCTCCACATGGGTTTCCAGGACCTGCGAGCTCACAGAGGCCATTATTCATACTCCCCTTGTCATATCCCAACACCAAACAATCAACAAGAACAAACGACACTAATAAAACCTGACTTCCAATGGAAACCTGAGGATCAGAATGAGAAAGAGTTCAAGAAGCTCTCCCCGCACTTACCCCTCATGTCCCAACAATCCTACTCCATCTACCTTGACATTCCCTAAAAAACAAGGGTACTCTAAAAAGGTCTACTACGAGCCAACCTCCTCTGATACCATTTGGTCATGAACTGGCCCATGTCGACCCTGAACTAATCTCAAGGGCCAGCCCACGGCAAGTCCCTAAATGCATTATTTATCCACCCTGGATGGATACAAGCACCGAGGGAGTCAATATTGAACACAAGGGAATAATTTTTCACATTTATAAACTATCAAACAAACAGTGGAAAGAAATGGACAGCCCAAAATACATTTATATAAAAACTGAACTAAACATTATTTGTGCAAGAAACTGAAAGTACAACTAAACCATCAACTCAACTAACCAAACCCGATAAGAAAATAACTCTATGTGAACCTGATGGTCACTCTCCCACATAATGATCACATGTCTCCCAAGGTGATTATACTCAAGCTGAAACCTTCACAAGGGATAAAAACTGAAGAAGACTATAGGTGTGAGTATTAAAACTCCGTAGGTTAGCCTACTATTCTATTCCCAATGCACATACTTTTAAATAAAATAATCATAAATTTCTTGTTTTAAATAAAAATATAATGTTATGTTTTCTAAAATATGTCTCATGCTATAAATATATTACCAGACAAAAACATGCATGTTTTATAAACAAGAATGCTAGTAACAATTTTCAAAGAGGTGCATCTTCAAAATGAAAATGGTTTTCAAGATGGTTGCACTAAAGAATTTATACTTTTAAATAAATAACACAGACTACTAAATTTACCAACCATACACAATGTATGCTGACAAAAAGTAAAAAATATCAAATGAGCACAAGTCACGGGAACACCCCTAGGAACTAGTTAGTTGTGAGCCCCAGGTACCTCGTATCTCAGTGAAAGTAACCATAATAAATATCTTTTCTCGTGCACATGATCCACTAGTTGGGATCATAACCATAAACTAGTGTTCACCGAAAATCATCATCATAATAGTTTAGTTAGTTTTGTCATTGTCAAAGTTGCTACATGAAACAGGGGCCAAACCCCACAGGATCGCTAGTATACTGGTACACGCCCGCCCACCTAGATACCCGGGTTTCCCTTTAGGGATAAATCAAGTTACACATATTAGAAAATTCAAATTTCACATAAATATTTCATAAAAAAACATAAACACACAAACATCCCACAAACATTCTTCACATATCTTTCACGAATCAATAAACCACTAAATATTTTCGTAAAATAAATTCAAGGAGTGTATTGAGGCTTTGCACATAAAACTCACTCAAAAACACTATTTTATGTTTAAACACACAAAAAACCATACCCAAACATATTTGGTAACCATAAAAAATTTAATAAAATTATTTTCATGAACCATGATATAATCCCATTGGACACAACATGGTATATTCATTTCAAACACTCAATCTTCATTTTTCAGAAAGGCCAAACTAGTATTTGAAAATTATCTCAAAACTAACATTTGACAAAGTTATTCTTTTCAATTTTATCAAGGAGGTGTATACATACCTTTTACAGCATCAAAACACATTCATTAATCCCTGAATGCACTTAGGATACATATTCAAAACACAACCGTTTTTAAAAGAATGTGAAACGGGCCATTTTCTCAAAACTCAGGCCAAAACATGTTGTAAACCGAAATCCATTTGTTTTTAAAACCAAATCCAAATTTTAAATCCATAAGAAAATATGAAAATAATTTTTTACAGGCATCCAATGTATTTATAAATCCAAAAAATTCATTTTAAATTACACTAGACCCATAAAAGCCAACCAGGAAATTTACCGAACACATGGGAAGAACTCTTAAACAAAACAACTTATGTTAAGAACTTAAAAAGGGATAAAATGCCATTTTAATGCCATAAAGTTGTTAAATATACTGAAAAATATTCAAAATTCCATAAACCAAGTGTGAAATCTCATGGAATAATTTATCACACAAGAGTAGTGTACATTAATACCAAAACAACTATATTTTTAACGAAATAAGTCATAAAACATAATTTGTAAACAAAAATTTTAAATCCAAGGTTTCACAGCATCACATACCATATAAATAAGGCAAGCACAGAAATATAATGATGAAAATTAAATGATAAAATATTGTTCTTGGGATATCCTACCTCAAAACCTTGGCGTGATGGAAACACACAACCAAAATCACCATTTGAGGGTTTACAAACCCTAAACCAATGACAACCAGACCCAAAAGAACAAAAACCCCATAAAAAATATGGTATAATAGAACCCTATGTCGATCATGACTATGGGAGATTATAAAACCAAGAAATAATGAAAGGAGGAAGAAGATGTAGGATAAAGGAGAAGGAATCTCACCTTTTCATTTTGAAAACTCTTCGTATTCCATTATATCTGCACCATTAGAGAACCATTAATGGCTTGAAACTTCTTGTAGAGGATCATAAGGTCTGGAAGAACCGTGGAACGAATATTTATGGGATAAATAGTACGAATGTAATTCTTTATGGATGAAATAATTTACCTTCTCAATTATGGACAATTTGAGGAAATCTAAGAACTATCTCCCAAATTTCTGATCCAATGAGATCAAAAAAGGTAAAATAGATAATGGGTGTGATGATAGGAATTTTTGGTTAGATTGGGAGGTGGAATAATAGAAAAATATTAAAAAGATGAAAAAGATAAAAAATAAACAACTTATTTTTTTAAAACTGGAAATGGGCCCATGGGTTGGCCCTTTACCTAAATAAGTAACCCCAATTAACCATGTTTAAGAATTTTTAAGGGGTAAAAAAGGTTATGTTAGTATTAATATGTCAGTGGAGGTAATGTGGGAAGTGGAATTAATGAAAAATGTTAAAAAACAAAGGAGTTATAAAATAAATAATTTTGGTTTTTAAAACTGCAAATGGGCTCACGGTTGGCCCAAATCATGAAGTAACCACCCTTTCTCCAAAAACTCCTAAACAAGAAATGGGGAACCCAAATTAGGGTGATTATACATATATGGAAGTTAAAAACTAAAAATTATTTTCACCCAAAACCTAACAAAATGATTATTATTTTAAATGAACTAGATCAAAACCAGTACATGAAAAGAAAAAAACGGGTGTGACAGAACCTGATACATCATAGAAGACCACATATCCGTAACTAGCCTCTGGAAGAGTAAAATCTAGTGGATAAGTCAAAAATACATGTTATATAAACAAAATAACTCTAATATTTCTCATCCCAAGAAAACATTTCACCCTTGTGGGTTAGAGTAGTCATTAGAGAAGCCAACTTCAAGAAATCCTTTACGAACTGGAAATAATATATTTGTAAATTTAGGAAGCTCCAAATCTCAAAAACATTATGTGGTTGATACCTTGTCTTGAAATATTTCACCTCCTTAGGATAAACTAAAATACCTTATTCAGAGACCATTTTCCCTTTAAATTTACTTCTTGATTCTAGAAATTACATTTCAAAATCATGGCATAATGTTGGTGATTTCTCAACTATTCCAGAACTGCTCTCAAATGAAACACATGATCCTCATCTGTCTTAGAGAAAACCAAAGTTTCATCCATAAAGGCCACAATGACAAATCAATATATTCATGTAAATTCATGTTCATCAAATCTATAAATATTTCAAGAGAATTTTTCAGACCAAATGGAATCACAAGATACTCATAATGGTCATAACTACTCTAGAAGTCATTTTTATAAATGTTGAATTCTTTTATTCTCAATTGGTGTTAACCAAATAGAAGATCAATCTTTGAGAACCAATTTTTCCCTTTCAATTGTTCAAATATATCATCAATCCATGGAAATGGATATTTTTTCCCTAACATGACTTCACTGAGCTTTCAGTAATCAGTATATAGGTGAAGTGCTCCATCATCTTTCTTAAAAAAATATATCATGTATCGCCCAAGGGGACACACTGAGGCATATACATCCTTTCTCAAATAAATCATCAAACATAGTCTTTAACTCTTTTATTTTATTTTTTTCTATGTGAGAAGAGGTAAATGATAATGGTTGGGTGTTAGGTATTAAATCTATATAAAATCTACCTCCCTTGTGATGGAAAACTAGAGAAGTCATAAGGAAAAATGTACGGAAACTAAAAAAATGAGGGAGATAATCAATAAAATATTCCCACACTAGATAAAAAGAATTCACTAATATTACTTTCCCCAAATCTAGATAGGAAGGTCTAACTCTACTCGACCTCGGGTCCCATTCCACATAAAAGATACAGAACACCCCATCGAGTATAATAAAGGAGACCTATAGAAGATAACAATAAATTATTTATTTATTATAAATGAGTCAGTCTATCCCAAAATATGATATCAATAGGATTCATGTAGATAACAAGAAAACCCAGTGTAAGATCAATATCTCATAATGAGAAAACACAATTAGGAAAATGAAGACCATGCTCTCTCTTCATTTTAAGGGGTGTAGTAATATCCACCACATAAGATACAAGTTTTATATAAATATTTAGAATATTAAAAATATTATTTTACATAAACGAAGGAGATTCACCAGTATCAAATAATGAAATCACTAAATATGAATCTATAGTGATGGTTCCTATAACCCTCATTGGACCTATATCTTCTTCCTCTGGATACTCTTTAATTGTGTGATAAAGATTTATTATGGAAGCATGTGGTTGGAGCCCCATAATTCTTGATGAATCTCATTTAACCATAGTTGTTTTTGGTACTAATGATCCCATTCTAGTAAATAGTGAAGAATAGATATACCATAATTCCATAAGGTGTCCTAAACAACCACATGAACCACATATCTTAGGTACCTTGGTGAAAACCTGTTTTGAATGCCCAGTCTTTTTACCCTAGAAGCAAGTCAAAGGGCCTCTTCTAGGAATTTTAGGAGTTCAAAAAGAACCTTGACATTAAAATCCACTACAAGACACATCACACTTTCATATCCCTTTATGGGAACTTTCAAAACTAAAACTGGGAGAAATTGTAGATCCCATCAAACCTAGCATACCATACAAAACTAGTTTGACCATATGTACCCTATCCAACATGTCATTATAATAGGAGATATTTGGTACGAAAAACTAAGAAAAAATGTTAGATCAAAGACCCATATCCAACCATTAAGTCTTTATCTTCCATTATATATAATATCATTTGAAAATTTCAAAATCTTTTTGAATTGGTTTGTAAATTCCATCATAGTCCTTTCAGTATGCTCATATTTAAAGAAATCCATGGAATTATCTAGCACCATAGACTCTGTATATAACTAGTTAGTGAAAATAGATTTAAAATCTCTCTAATATAAACCCCCCTACTTCTTATCTATAAAAATGGAATCCCAGAATACCATTCTAGGTCACTCAAGCATAAAGGTAACACTCTTTACCCTAATAGCAAGAGAAGTTTCCAGAATGTCATAGAGAAGTTTATCTTTTTCACCCAGATTTAAACCTCTTCAAGGATCATTAGAGCCTTGTAAATTAGGTGACTTCTAATTAAGGAAATACTAAGCATGATTATGGGATTCATCCCTCTATGGTTCCACAACTGAAGCATGATCATGCATTGGTAATGGTTCTTGTCCAAGATCTTGGACAACATGCACAAAAACCTCAACCAGATTTTGGTTCATGATAGGATATTCTAATTTTAGTTCATTGGAATCTTCCTCAGGTATCCTATTCATGCATCTTATCTTAGCCATGATATTACACAACACCAAAACACAGAAATGAAGATATCATAAGATTAAATATATCGACACACAAATAATATCAATAAGTTAAATTAATCACATCAGATAGCTATACATGATTTGGATTTCAGCCTATCCAAATAAAAATCAAGGAAGGACTATAACTAATACTCAATACATCTTTCCTAGACTACCCATGGTGAATTAAGTCTTTTTAATATGATAAATGGTTAATAAATCACTCAAAACGACCTCCTATTTCCAAATAATATTTCACAACATCATACTAGAATCAAGGAAATACTCTTAACCTAAACCTTTTATGACATTTTTTCATGAACCTGCCCAGGTACCTTGGTACACAGATATGAGATCTATAACTAACATGTCCCAAAGGGTGTTCCAGATCATCATGGGCTGGTGACTATCACCTGGTATTGTACAATATAAACATGTGAATGAATATTTCCACAAACAAAGTGGATGAAACAGATACATGTGAATATGCACAAAAAACTCCAAAGAATGGTAGTACTAAAAACCAAACTCATATATAAAAACATAAATTACACATTGTAAAAGTAAAAAAAATTAATAATAAAAACTAATAAACCCAAAGTACAGGTCACACCAATACCCAAGGGATTAAGAACATCCACATCATCCAAGAGGCTACTTCCCTTTACTAAGACCTGGAAGAAGAAAATCCACAAATGCTCAAACTAAAAGGTAGTTTGTGATCTAAAAATCCAAATAGGGTCCCACAAAGTGTTCCATAATAATATTCCACAATAAAAATAAAACAAAATAATGCTTTAAATTATAAATAAATTGGGAATGGATGTACAATTTCATATTTAAAACAAAACATGCAATTCATTTCAAATGATGGAAAACATTTCAAACATGGATTAAATGAACACTTTATATAAAACAATTTATAAAAATCAATAAGAATGAGGTAAATCATTTTATATCAATGGAATATATATCAAAACAATCAAAACAAGAACCATTTTCATCTTCCCTGAGGTAAGATAATTCTAAGTTAGGGGATCCTTTCATATCTCATACTAGAGATCAAGACAAGTATGTGTACCCATGTCCTAAATGATCACGCTGAATTAGACCCATAAACATCCCATCATGGAAATATATGTTGAAATAGGTTTTTGTTAGAGTAGTAATCATCAATCTATTTCCAGGGAATATCTATCCTTGTATTCTTGTCCAAAACAACCAACTAACTACACTGTGTTGCATAGTCTTAATCAATCAATTGAAAAGGGGAAATCATTTCATTTAAAAATAATTCACAATATCCTATATTCCATTTAAAAATTACAATTTTATTTAAAAACAAAATCATGGGTTTTATTCACCACGTTATTCCTTTTTCATATAAAACTAATCGTTGGTTTTCATCATTTTAATTTAATCTATTTTTCCTCAAAAATCAATTCACAAATCCATCAATTTCAATATACACACCCATATCCAATTCCATTGTAATTGGAAGGTTTTACCACAATCTATACCATATCAATTTCAATACCAATGCGCTTCAAGTAGGGGTTTCCACAAATAAATTGAAATAAATTCAAATCAATAATAAATTCAACGCTTAATCAATTGGAAAATCATAAAAAGAACCACCTCCCTTTCTCATGGAATTAGATTTACCACAACGAGACTCATCAATGGAAAATAAAGGCATAGATGATCTATGTAATCTACCTAGAAACAAGATTCAAATACATGAAGTTTATATCCATAAATCCCAATATAATATACCAAAATCTAATGTGGATAAGAGAGACAGATAGAGGGGATAAAGAGATTGCATAACTAGAAAGATAGATCGTAACCAATACAATGATCAATCACCAAACAGATGAAATGGAGGGATTAAAGGTCACCAAAATCACATGGGGATGGCTCTAGGTTGAGAGGGAATGAAACATTGGGGAACGCAATAATATTTTCATCTGAGATGTCAGGTTAAAATGGCACTAAATTTTTTTCATGGTGTGTAACCCAATTAGACATCGTGTAATTGTTGAGTCCCTTATCACTAAAATACTCATCACCTTTTACTAAAAATACAATTTTAAATATTTACATGAAATGTAAATTTTACTTAATATGTAATCTATCATTATATATACCTATTTCAAGGAATCATCCAAGTATTGAATACACATCATGTAACCCCATTATACGACTAGTAAATCCCCACCAGAATGTAGAACCTTCCTAATTTATATTGAGATTTTTAAAAAAAATCCATGACTTCAGCATTACAAGTATCCTCCCAATTCTTTATTGGCATTATTAAACCCTCTAAAAAGAAAAACCAATGAAAAGGTCAAAACATACCATATATATAGGTAATGGGGTGTTACATGCATTTTCTCAACATGGTTCTCAACTCAATATTCATGTATGCATCTTCCATCATTAATTATTTTAATCTTTATGTATTTTAAAATTCCATAATAATTAGGTAGTACTCTTATCATCACTCACCATTTAATTATCTACAAAACATGGCTTAAATTATTATTGACTCTCTAAAATCATCATGATATTAATGGATTGACGACTTGAAATGAATCATATGATTTCAATATTTTTTTTTAAAATCACAAAATCTATTCATCTCACTTTATATTGTATCCATACATATTCTTCCAAGTCTTTTATTCTACATTATATATTCTATAGAAATTCAATGCCACCATTATGTATCAGAAGATGAATCTTACATATTTGACATGGATCATTATATATTCAATATAAAATCATACATATTCATTAAATATTATGACTCCCTGAAATGTAATGATATATTTCTCTTTAAATAAATGTTATTTCTTTTCTATAATTCTTTACACACATCATCAAGTTCAAAATAACTTGGATATAATATAGAATTATTATTATTTAATCTGATTATTATTATCTATCCATTGGAATGGAAATTATGAAGTAGAAAAAATAAATTATAAAAAAAATATTTTTTAAACATGTATAAAATTCATTCATTGTTTAATAATTTGGTATAAAATAAAATTATTTCATTTCAAATTAAAAAATACATGTTTTCCAAAAAAAAATTTGTGTGAGTAATACATTTTTTTATAACTCAAATTATTCAATTTTGTGAAATGATTTTTAATGAAATATATAGATTATATATTATATCACATTTTTAACAATAATTTGATAGTTTTTACTAGGAAAGAAATTAATTTGAGCTCAGTTTTATGGTTAAAATTGATTTTAATAAAAATAGTTTGATTGTGTTTTGCAAAAATATTTTCAAAGAGTTTATACAACTAATAGAAGATGAAGAATTTAAGTTAGGTAAAATATTTTTAATCATAATATTAATAATTATTTAATAATTTTAACATATTTTTTCCCATTATGAGTAGTAACTTTCGTATGAAAATTAACTTATCATGGTAAGAGTTAAAAAATCTTAGAGGGTTTAATCTAAAATGATAAGGGTTAAAATAACCTAAAATTATGCTTAAATAATATTTTATGGTCATTTTATGGACCTCTTTCATCTAATATTATAAAATAACTCATTTTGGGGCCATTATTATTCATGATAACATTAATATATTTTAATATTTTGAGAAATTCCAAATGTGTCATAACCCCCGTCTATAAAAGGAAACCATATCTCATTTCTTCACCACACATAATTATTCTCATATATCAGAAAATAATGACCCAAATACCATCCTAAAATACCTACCCATGACTTATAGGTCTTTTTTTGATCAAAATACCAACCTTAAAATCCCTAAAGTTTAATCCAAAAGATTTTTTTTAATGAATAGGTATAACTCTTCTTCAAATGTTTTCATTTAACTTATTCTTATACCTAATTAAATTATATGATGACCATGATGATATAATAAAATCATTATCTCCCACATATTGATATTTTATGATGTTTATGTAATGTTATTTATACATATGTTTCTTTATAAAATGTGAAGTAAAAACATCATTTGTGCATGTGTGCGTACTAATGCATCATGAACCGATATATTTAGTTTTTAGTCACCACCATACTTTGTTTATAATTATGATAGATTTAATGTTTATATATATATATATATTATATTTAGGATATAATTATTATTCCTAAATTAAAGTATCTTATCTAACTTCTTATCCTTATTTCTTTTAGAAAAGTATAATGATGCACATGCGTATGTGCGGACTACCACTTCCACGAAGTGATGTGATTGTTTTTCATGTCCATTTTATATAGTTGGTAATAAGGATATATGTGATGAAAATATATTATATTAATCATATAATAATGATTATATGAACTTGAATTATTATTTAAATTTTTTCATTCCATCAACCAAAAATTTGAAACATCACTCATGTGTATGTATGGATTATCATCTCTACAAAGTGATGTAATTAATTTTCATCACTGCTTGATATGAGTAGTTATTAAAGATTATATAATGTTTACAAATGATACTTATGAAATGATTAACCTTTTTTATGATGTATTAATTTTCAATATATAAGAACCATAACTTCTAAATAGAAACATTCATGAAAAGAAAAATAGTTATCACCTGAAATAGTAAATGTTAACAAATAATTATTAAAAAATGGTTTGTTAGATATTATAATTAAATAATATATATTATGATATATATATAAATTTGTTTCTATAATAAATTTATAATAAATATATATTTATTATATATGAGGTTTGAAAATAAATATATTTAGAAGAGACATGAGGTAAGGGTTTTTGTTACAATCTCTTTTCTTTTCAAGGTTGTCTATACTAAATAACCATTGAAGAAAATTATATGCATATTATCATTTAAAAAAATATGTATTATTATCATATGGTTATTCTTAGAATTTTTATTTTTTAATTCTATTTTCTTCTTTTTTTATAAAAATTTATCAACAAATTATTTTTAAATAAAGTCATTCTTATTTCATTTTTGGTCGATAAATTTTTTTTTCCATGTTCATGCTATTAAAAAAATTTATGAAAGTTTTTAAATATAAATGGAATTTTTTAGAAATATAATTTTTAATAATCTTTATTTTATTAAAAAATATTAAAAATACATTTTTTTCGAATAAGTGGTTTTGAATTTTTATGAAAGTGCGAAAAGAATTTTCTCTTTAAATGTTTATGGTATGAATATATTTTCCAATTGTCATTACCACTATTTTATTTAAATATTAATTTACAATTATCCATGTTTATTTTAAAATAAATTAACTTTATCAATGTTATATTAATTTTCAATTTACATTTTATCAAAATAAAAGGATAATTTCTCAGGTTTTTGATGAGAAGTTTAGATGATCTTTTAAAACTATTTTCCATAAATGTTAATATACATTATGATTTTTTATGCTTTAATGGGGATAAGATCTTTTGATATCATCCACCTTCATTATTTAGATTTATTATGATGGTGATGATTTAGGTATGATTATGTAAAGCTCATTTCATTCCCAGGGGAATTTTAATTTGTTTTGAAATATTTATAAAATTTGTTTCCATTCCATGAATTTTTATATAATGATATGATCAATATTTTATGATCTAGTGTAACACATACGTACTATTTACATTATGTAATAGGTGGTACTAGATTTATATATCCCTCCAATTCATTTGGAAAATATGGATAACTCGTGATGTAAATATGTTATACATCAACCTGATTTTATGTTCATAAAATTATTATGTCTATATGTTCACTCATTAACCTAGATTCAGGTCTGTAAGTTTTTGTGTGGACCTCGTTTACTGATCATAATTTTATTTAAGGACCTAGTTTCATTTTTTTAACTTAGTTATTGAA
This sequence comes from Viscum album, assembly GCA_963277665.1. Taxonomy (NCBI): domain Eukaryota; kingdom Viridiplantae; phylum Streptophyta; class Magnoliopsida; order Santalales; family Viscaceae; genus Viscum; species Viscum album. The sequence continues at coordinate 811,682,453 of OY728159.1, forward strand.
CCTCATACTATTTATACATGTTCACAATGTTATAAATTTATGTTTTTTTCCAAATTACTACATTTATGATATTTTCTCATGGTTCATAATGGATTATCAATGATTCCATATTCTTATGAATTTTTTATTTTTTTATAAAAAGACTTATTCCATGAATAATTATTAGTGATATTTAATTGATTGAGTTTCACTTTATTATGTTATTATCATTTTATCATAACCTTATTCTAAATTTTGATCATTGATTAAAATCTAATCTATTTACCCTTATTCTGAATCTGATCTCACCTTTTTTATGTCTCCATTTCCCTAGGTTATAAAGAATGGTTTTGGGTATGGTATGTCTAAGTAATGTACTATGATAGAAGAAAATTCTAGGAGATAATGAAGATCATTTATATTATAAGATGTTTACATATCTAGTCTCCAAAGACATGCAACCTTTACAATTATGTAATAAGTATAATTATGTTATGTATTTAATATTTATCTAAGATATTGTAATATTTATATATATTATTCTCAGATCACCTCATTTTATATCATATATTAGTTTACTTATTTTTAAATATTGTGATTAGAAAAAATTGGTGAAAATCCTAGATATAAGTATACATTTAGGATAACAACATAATGTTTTTATAATGTAGATATATTTTAATCCTAAAAATTAAATCCCTATTGGATAATGGAAACTGGATGAAGTTGTGGTACATATATAGCTAGGGGTAACTATTTTCCAAAGCCCCATTATAGGTTTATATGGGTTGTGTTTTTTGAAAAAGTGATGATGGATCCTAAAGTGATGTTTTTAATGGTTGGAATTTGTTGATGGATAGATATACTTATAAGAGAGAACACAATATTAAGACCCATAGGAAGATGAAATTTTGTTTATGGGGGTGATTAGACAAAATTAAAACTTTATAAATAAATGAATTAATGTTTTAAATTAATTATAAATGTAAATTAATAAAGTTAATTAGAAAGGAATAATAGAAATAACATAAGGATGTTTTTTGTAATAGTTCGATCCAAAGTGAACATGTTATTCTCTTATACCTCTCTACTCAGTGGAAGATTCATTTTTCACTATACTGATTTTTGAAGGGTAGTTATAATATAATAAACTAATTTTTATAGTGGAAGTGTAAATAAAAGCCACATGACTTTTTATGGGGGTTCACAACCCAATTACAACCCTAGAATTTAATAATGAGATTCACAACATTAACGACATTAACTCTATAATCCATGATTCACAACCAAATAATATAGAATGATTTTATATGAAAAATAATTAATAAAAAATGAAAGAATGTGAGATATAGAAAGAATTGTTATAGACACAAGCAACCAAGATGAAAAGGATTGATAAAAAGGTGAACCATAGATACTAGTAGTTGATTATAGGATCGACATATCTAGTCAAGGAAATAGAGGTTGAATATGTTTTTGTTCAGATCTTGCAAGATTGAAAAACAATAGTAAATTATAAAAGCCTGATATTTTAAAAGACAAAACTAATATTTGATAATATATATTACATGAATCTCTAGTCTTATATGATAATGTGGGACCTCGAGACTTTATTATATATTTATTTTTAAATAAATTCAATCTCTTTGATATCTTTTGATGCATGCAATATCTTGTTTAAATGAAACATGAGAGTCTATTAAAATATTATTATTTGAACATGACCATTATAACCTAGCCATTATGTTGGAGTATATGAATATGAATAACTGAATTATGAAAAATATATGATTTACACATGAATAAAAAAAATAAATGGTTTTATATTGATTATAAATAAAACAAGAACCATTTGATAGAAAATGAAACATTTTCTGAAAGAACTATAGTGTTCTAAAAAGAAATTTATTCCCACTTTGTACACATAATTGAAATTTAATTTTAAACAAATTTATAAAATTTATTTTCAAAACAAAATCATTGAAGATGCTATGATGAACCTCAATCCTGATATTGCACCAGGTCCCAACAACTTCACATGATCATTTTATAGGGGATCTTGGAATGAGGTTAAAAATGATATAGTTACGACCATATGTGATTTATTTCCTGGAGGAAAAATCATATGGCTTGTCACCACTATGAATATGGTTCTTTTACAAAATATTAAGGGTCCCTCATACATTCTAAACTACAGATCGGTTAGCATGTGTAATTTTCCCTATAAGATATTAGCAAGCATCATCAAATTGAGGTTGTCCATCCACATCCCCAATTGGATTTCCATAGAACGTAAAGTATTTTTGAAGGACCTATAAATACACGGAGATATTAATTTGGAATAATTAATGCATATAGACATCAACACTAAGACCCACATGTCAAACATCGTAATACAGTTGGACATGAATAAGGCTTATGATAGAATGGAATGGGGATTCATCAATATGGTGATCACTGGTATGGGTCTCTCTTCACGGTCCACTGACCTCATCTTGGGATTTATTATCCCTTAGTGGATGTCCATATCATTCATGGGGAGGAATCATTTCCTTTTTAAGGTGAGCCATGGGCTTAGGCAAGGGGACCCTATCACTCCAAGAATCTTCATTATCATGGAAGATACCTATAGCTTCCATATTAACAAAAGCATATCTGATGGGTAAATTCTTCCTTATCGTATGAAAATGAACCTCGCTTATATATCCAATGTAATATTTGAATATCATAATTTCATATTCAAGAATTCTATATGAAGATCGGTGCATGGTATCAACAAAATTCTAGGAGAATATTGTTACTCAAGGGACTAGGTCACCAATAAATCTAAGATAATTCTATATATTTCAAGAAAATGCGCTACCAGATAGGTCACATCCCAATGAAATGGGTTGGAAATAGAGATAACAACTATTCTATTGTAATACCTTATCACTATGATCTCCTTAGGTAGTATACAAATTTGTGACTTTGATTAAATAATGAGTAAGATAATGATTCATGTTCTTAACTTGAAAAAACACTACTTATCCTTTGCAGGATGGATCTCCTTAGTTAACAGTGTCCTTTCTGCATTTCTTGTTATTTCTCAATTGTTCATAAAAGTGATAAAGGTTTTCATTAATACCATTGATATAATCTTGGATAGTTTCTTATGGTATTCATTATCAAAAGGTAAACAACACTGGGCCTTATGGGGTGGATAGAAAGGCTTTTCCATGAAGGTGGTATTAATGTGAGGAGTTTAGATAACACTATTCACTACAAGAAAGAAAATATCTCTTAATAAATCATGGAAGAATGAACTCTGTTGGGTAATATCATGTCTTCTAAATGCTCTGGGAACATGGAAGATCTAAGTGCTCATGAATCTCCATTCTGGTCCATTATTTACCCACTCTTTGCGATCCTCTGACAAAAATCCCAATGGATAGTTGGGAAAAGAGACATCCTCTTCTGGAAGCACAACTAGGCAGGATCTATAATTGGTTTTCCAGGTTTCCATTTCTAAGAAATCTATTTTATGGAGGCTAGCTTTCATATGCTATTTATTAGGGTTGTTTTGGAAAACAATCAGTAAGATATTTTTGACCTCATTGTTGTTAACTCCAAAATAGAAAAGTGCATGTTCACTCTTTCCTACTTGGGTACTTTCACAATAAGGGAATTATGAAGGATTATGAAATCCTTGGATAAGTGGGTTAGCTGGAATGAAATGGTGTGGTTCAATAAAATCCCAGAAAAAGTATAATTTTATCACTTGGAGGATAAAGAACCATGAAGTCCCTATGGATGATAATTTCAAAAATATGGGAATCAACATAGTTTCAAGATTTCTCTATAGAAAAATCCATCAGGAGAAAAACTCAAATCATCTTTTCTTTGAAGGTGAATGGGCTCACGCTATTTGGATTTTATTTAGATAGTTTACTGCATTATCCTCCATAGATATTCTAGACATCCTATTTTCTGGAGTAATTTTTTCATGGTCTAGATGTTATGGTCCTGGAAAAGATGGAAAGGATGATTATCCTTAGAACCTGATGGTGTTTCATATGGAAAACTATGAATGAGGCTATATATGAAAGAATTCAATCCACAAGAAGATTCATCATCATGATAATGATGTCCCTACTCGTCTATGTGGTTAGTGGTATCAGAAAATGGTGTGATTCTCATTCTCTTAGATCACTTTTAGTAAGTGATTATATGGTTCAACATCCCAATTCCAGATCTCAAGGCCAACGGGATCATTGGAACCCACTAGACATGATCCTCTATCTTAATATGGATGGTTCATCCATCTTAGAATTCATGCAAGGAGGTTGGGTTGTTCATGACTATTGAGGGAGTTTCATCATAGATTTTACTACTTACTATAGGTATGGTAACTATCTCAAGGTGGAGGGAAAAAAAGTTTCACTAGTCTAAACCAATTCTAGTAGGATAATATCGATCTTACTCACGTTGAAACTAATTCCATGATCATTCATGACTCTATGAATTGAAAATTACCTACCCCATGGTCGATAGCCTATATCATCAAAAAATCTAGAGCTATCCTCTACAACAATATTCACATGGTTTATACTTGGCATAAAGGAAATAGGTTTTTGTATCACCTTGAATCCATGTCGGTGGTTGATTAGGTCTCCAATTTCAAATTTCTCTCAAACATTAAATATTTGAAACTAGAGTAGGTTAATTTGATTAGGGGGTGCACTCGGACTTCATTACATAGGCCTCCCTAGGCTTTATTTTTCTCCCATTTTTTATATTTCACTAATAATATATATAATGATTATGATGACTAATTATACAGGTCGAAATTATATTTGGGTGATTTTTTTAAATTTTATGTAATGATTAATTTTTTAATGAATAGTTAAAATATTGTTTTTATTGAAAACTACCTTTTTATTTATTTTATTCCAAAATATAATAATATCTCAGTATGGTGGACTGCCGCCTCAAAAACCAATGAAATTATCTTCCCATCACCAACATTCGTGTTTAGATATAGTGATGGATTTAACATAATTATATAATAATTATTACATTATTATTCTTCTTGGATTTATTATATCACATATACCTTCTTAATTTCCATTTTGTGGAGGATATGATAACGTCCATTGTGTGTACAGTGGACTACCTCCTCGCGAAGCAGAGTGATTTGTTTTTTTATTAGGATTTACATGAAAGGTAGTAATTTTAAAGTTAAAGAATATATGTGACATTTATGATCTGATCATACTTACATCAATACAATAACACTTCTAACTTATTACCTTTCAACCCATTTGAGAACAATAACGTCACTCATGTGTGCACGTGGACTACCGCCTCCACATACCGATGTAAAATATTTTCATTTTATTTTTACATGAATTTAATCGAGAATAATATTATTAATATAAATTATATATATTAAATAATAATTAATATAAAAATATAAATTATTTATTATTTTCCATTTTTTCCATTTTTTCCATCTTTTTAGAAAAATGGAAATTGCATTACTGTGTACGCATGGCCTACCACATCAATGAATGGTATAACCCATTCTCTATATTTGACATTAATATATTAATGTAAATAAATATATAATGAATATATATTATTTTAATATCATTCTTAAAATTTTGGATATTATTTAACCATGATCAAATTATGGGGACTAAAATTACTAAACTAAAACATAGATGAAAAATTAATAAATTATCACCTAAAATAGTGATTTTAACAAAGAATTGTTAATAAAGTGGTGATAAAATACTATAATTAAATCTTATGTAGTATGAGATATATGATTATGGTTTTTAAATATATGAATATTATTTATATATAATGTCCATAAATATATGAATGAATTTGAACTTGAGGTAAAGGTTTGTTAACTCACTTTTTCTTCTGTGATATATACACTGTATTCACCACATATTCCTTTATGTGGTGTATATAATTTCTATTTTGATATGTTATATAATGAAACTATTTCTAATCATGTTATTTTAGTTTCCTTTGAGGTTATTTATTCCATGGGGCATCTGACTCAAATGTTACCAAAGTGTTAAGGGTTTATTTCACAATCTCATCATTATTTGGTATTTTTTTAGTCTTCTTTAGAGAAATAATTTGAAATTTATATCTTAATTTTGTTGTATTTTTTTATACTATGGTTATTAATGAAATTATAAAGTAATTCTATGATTTCAACTCTTCTGTACTCAAAAATTATTTGGAAATGTTTTTTAAGAAAATTCAACTATATTTCTATCTTTTAAAGATAATTGTTTTTCATCAAAATCCATTAATTATAAAATTGTTTTAAAAAATGTTTTCAACCTTATAAAAAAGATTCATTAAATATATTTTTATGCATTTTAATTTTTTTTTAAAAAATAATGTAATCTTCAGGTCACCTTCAAAACAATTCATGTTTGACATTTATAAAAAATGTGAATGAAATCTTGGTTTTAACATGTATGGAATGAACAGAATTTCTCATCTTCAGGATCAATCAATGATTTAAAGATTATTTTATATTTTTCACGGTTTATTTTAAAAGAATATATTTTATTTTTAAAAATATTTTCAATGTGAAGATGGTATTTTTCTAAAAAAAAATAATGGCATTTTGTTGGTATTTCTATTCATCAATTACATCAAAACATTATTTTATTCATAATACATGGTGGATATGTTGTACTTATATTGTCTTAATTATTTATTTATATGGTTTATGAATAGTTTTAATATGGATTTATAATTTTATTAACATTCACCATATTACTCTATGATGGTTTATGATAATGTCTATTTGATTGAGGTAAGTGTTAATATTTCATATGTTTGTTTTTTAATATGAATTTTTATGTTTATTATATACCAAATACTTCATATGATGGATTCATTAGATATTGTATGTGATGGGTGCTTCCCAGGTATAGATAACTTCACGATGCATAGACATGTCTTGTGAGATAAATCATTTGGCTAAATTGGATGGGTTTCAACCCACATATTTAAATTGTCCTTTAAAAGGTCTTGATAGTATGTTTCAAATGTCCAAGATTACTCATTTTCATATTATGATATTATATATTGATTTCCATGTGATTATTTGGTTAGTTATAATAACTATGGATATTTCTCAATATCATGTGATTAATTATACTAATTTATTTAAAAAATATTTAATTATTCCATACTATGTTTAGTTTATTTATTAAATGACATGTGTTTTAGTTATTTTCCTAGATATATTTATTATACTTATTTACTCATGATATCATATATTGTATTCCTACCCTTAATAAGTATCTGATCATACCCTTTTCTTGTGTTTTATTTTCCCTTGGATACCGAGAAGGGTTTTGTGATTGATATATAGGGATACACTTTGAGAAATTATAGAATTATAACAGAAAACACATTGGGTATTTTATATTTTCACTAATAATTTGAATTTCAGGAATGTGTCTAGTTTACCAATACTAATAAACCATTAGGTTCTTCAAGAGGAAATTAATCGTATCTTATGCCAATGTAATAAAGTAACCATCTACTCTAGGCTGCTAGGGTTGGGGTATTAATAGTTGGATTTAGAGGAAGTTTAATAGAAACATTGGGAACTATATTTAAAAAAACATATATTAGGGAACATAACCTCATGATATAAATTGAGGATAATTATATCAAAACATCCAAAAGTTTGGGTAAGGTATAGATTATGTGGTTTTCCTAGAAATGTATCCCTTTTAAGATACTATAAGTAGATCTGGTTCTAAAACAACTATACCTATGGGTAATAAATCTAAAAAAGGAATTTATGTCTTGACTTGAACGTTACCTGGTAAATAATAATGGTCCTTACTATGCACCTATTTTGACACACTAGGGGGTATGATTTGGTTAATTAAATTTTTTTTTACAAACCATCATGAAGGATTTGAATTGATGGTGAACATGAATGAACCAAGCTAAATCTAAGGTTTAATATATTAAAAATAAATTATATTGATTTAGGCATCCTATAAATTATTCTTGATGACTATGTTATTTCCATCTATCATTTTTGTTTCCCAAAATATGCTATTTATTTTTAGAAAATGGATAGAACTAAAAGGAACTAGGTTAAAATTGAATATGATAGACATTGTGTTCACAAGAAACCAACTGGGGTGATTAGTGGGGTGAAGGATATTGTGATTGTTCCTAATTTTTTATCGAGATATATTATTAAAAAATTTCACCTTAACCAATTCTTGGACTCACCAAATAATAGAGGGATAGAGTTCAGTAAAATCTTGAATATTTTAGAAAATGGATGAAAGAAGGATCAATTTACTTCAAACCAAAAATATGTAAAGATATCCCTATGAGTGTGTGTCAAAGGAAGAGGAAAATGTTTTATGTGTGGAAAATAAAAACACAAATAAATTAATTTATGAGGAAAAATTAAAACTATAGTTAAAGTAATGGAGGATAAAGAGGTATCTCTAAGTTATTATAAATGGTTGAAAATTTTAAATAGGGAAATAATTTTCATTATGAAAATTGATAACCTATGGGGAAATCTCATGTAGAGAATCCACATAGGTTTATGAGTAATGGTTATATTTTTGACGATTAAGAGACTATAAATGATATGTGAAAGGAATGGGGTATTAAAGAATAAGATAATTATTCTTATTTAATGTTTTGATAATAAAGTAGAATGATTAATTTTACAATGTTTGGATTCAAAAATTATAACATTACACTATCTTATCAATGGTATTCAAGTTAAAGTAATTATTAAATGTATAGGGATTGTATTGAAAAAAAATTTATTTGATGAATTGAGAGCACATGTTTAATCGTATTGATGACTAAGAAAAGTCATTTAGTGGTATGGTGATATTTTTATAAAACACATGAGAGATGGAATATAAATAATAATATGTGATCTATTTTTAGATAATAATGATAAATAAATTTAATGGAATATAATTTTTGAACACGAAATTGGTTAATAATTTGATGATTTATATTGTCCTTGCTCAAGTTTACTACATATTTAGATCTATGGAATATATTTGAAAACCTGAGATTTTATTTTGGAAGAATTCATGTTTTCATTTATGTTTTATTATGATTAAGGTATTCATATATTTTTAATGTGACATTAATATCAACATTATATTGTTTTGGAATATAATATTGATTTAGTGATATTCCTTCTAAAGTTTTTGACCTTGAATTTGGTCAGGAATATTTTAGATTAGTATTAAGTTTACCCATTTATAAAATTAAATAATTTTGAATTTTTTGGATCTAATATAGAGTTATTATATATTAATTTATTATATTTTATAATGTTTACTAACCATTTTTGTTTTGAAAAATATATATAGATATGAGGAATGGAATGTCACTATTTTAATAATATAATGATATGTTAAATGTTAATTTTAGTTATTTAGGAATATAAATTCCTATTGGATATTACTTTCATAATATATGCAATTAAAATTTATCAATGAAAAAACAAATGAAGAAATTCTAATTATATTGTCTGGTTTTCTCTATTATAATGGTAAAATAATCCCTCAACTTAAGGAAAAAGACCGTGAAAAAAATGTTATCCTACTAATTTCATTTTTTGAATCAACTATCTTTTATCTCCTAAAAATTAATAGCATTTTGCGTTTAACATTATCATGAACATGTTCTATATAACTCTCTATTAATCTTTGGGTGTTAATATTCCCTTTCTATTTCCATGATTTCATTTCCCACCAATTTTCTCCCACTTGGGAAACTAGTAGTGTGTTTTTATTCATGACCTTTGTTCCTACCATTCTCTCTTATCAAGGTGAAGTATTATTAACCCCTTTTATGATGTGGATTTACAAAAATGTTATTTTCAAATGTCAAACACTTGATTATTGAGATCAAGATTAAATTTTTAGGACACAATTTATTTAAGGGGTAAAATATAACACCCTAAGATTTTATCAGAGGGACATCATAGTTGGTTGTGTATTTTAAACAGAATAATAAGATTAGATAATAATGTGACACCCTATTAATTTACGAAATATTCAATTTTTTTAAGTCAATATCTTTCATATATTGTGATGCATGGATCACTATGTTTAAATGAAATGTCATACTCTATTAAAATATTATTATTTATACGTGGAAATTATTATTTTATAGTTAAGTTGGAAAGTATGAGTAGGACTAATGGAATTCATAAAATTTTATGTTTTATACATTTATAGAATATATTAAATGGTTATCAATTGATTATAAGTAAAATAAGATCCATTTGATAGAAAAATGAATTCTTTATGAAAACTTGTATTTTTCTAAAAAACGGTTTAGTCATGCATTTTACACATAACATAAAATTAATTTCAATAAAATTATAAAATTTATTAGAAAATTAAAATTAATTTTTTAAATCTATATCTAAAAAATTATATTAGGTTTATTCATTGATAATTTTCTAATAAGATTAATTTTTCTATGAATAGTGAAGAGTACTGTTTTTATTCAAAACTACCTTTTTGTTTAAATTTTTTACAAAGTTAAATTATAATTTACACTTATTTAATTTATTATTTGTTCAATTATATTAAAATTTAACTTATTTTGGAAATTTTGATAAATTTCATTTTGAATTTTTATATTAAAACATTCTACACTTATGAGAAATTTTTCTTTGGAAAACTGCTCTATCATCGGGTCTACAGCTTAATTTTAAATTCAATTGTGCCACTTCTATAAACTGAATTTGAAAAATAGATTTCATATTTTCAATAATCATAATTTATATTATTTAATATTTTTAAATTAATTATTCACCATAATTAATATTTAAAACATTGATAATTAATTACCCTGGTTAAGGTAAAGTGGGTTTATTGAGGGTTAAACTAAGAGGATAAGGGTTAGAAATGACCTAAATATTTTCCAAAAAAAGATTATATTGATATATATATATATATAATTATAGTCTATATTGTTTTATAATTACTTATTTTTAGGCTTCTGGAATTATAAAGATGTTGGAATCACTTTATGTTTTAAAAATTTTCTATTTGTGTCCCCTCACACACTTATAAATGGCCACCCCCTATCCTCCCCTTTTCAAACATCAAAAACAATTTCTCTCATCTAATACCAAAATAAATACATTACATACATCAATACCAATATCTTAGATTACATATTTTTATTAGTAATCCATCCCAAGAAGGCTTCGCGTATAAACCTAAAGAGGATCTCTGAAGAGGATGAAAATTCTTGAATGTGAATACTTGTTTATTTAAACTTATACCTCATTAAAAACATATTAAACTATTTTAATATAATAACATTAATATTTATTACATACTGATATTTTTTAAGTTAATTAAATAACCAATTCCTTCTCTAAATTCATCAAATGGGAAATGAAACCATCAATGTATTGTATGGTGGACTACCACCTCGCAAACTGATGTAATTTATTTCCCATCACCACATTTCAACACTGGTTATAATGATGAATTTAATATATATATATATATGGTGAAATTTTTATACTTGTTTAATTATTATATCATATATATATCTTATTACTTTACATTCCATGGGGGATACGATAATGTCGCTTGTGTGTACAATAGACTACCACCTCATCAAACAATGTGTTTCATTTTTCTCTTAAGATTAACATGAAATGTATTAAGGTTAAAATTATTGAATATATTAGATATTTATGATACAATAATACTTATTAAAATATAATATAACATATAACCTCTTACCTTTCAATACATTGGAAAATAATAATGTCTCTCTTGCGTAGGTATGGACTGCGACCTCCAAGAAGCGATGTGAAATGATTTTCATTTTATTTTTACATTCATGGTTATAAAGATAAATATGATCAGTATTAATTTTATATATGGAATATTTATTATTATTTAAATATGAATTAAAATTTACTTCCTTTTGTTCCATCAGTGGAAAAAAAATGGAAACATCATTCATGCGTACAAACAGCATACCATCTGCATTAATAGTGTAATCCATTTTCTATATCAAACATTAATAGACTAAAATAAATAAATATATAATTAAATTATAATATATTTATATCGTTTTTAAAATTATTTATATGATTTAACTATGACAAAATTAAAAGGATCAAAATTAGTGAACTAAAACATAAGTGAAAAATAAAACAATTATCAGTTAAAACATTGATTTTAACAAAGAATTGTTAATAAACAATTTAGAAAATACCATAATTAAACTATATTTGTTATAATATATATTTTTATAGTTCTATAATATATTTATAATAAAAATATATATATTTTAAAAGATGTATATATACATACAAATCAATTTGAAACTGTGGAAAGGGTTTTCTATATCACTTTTACTTTTTTGAGACATACGACATATCCACCACTTATTCCTTTTTCTAGTGTATATAATACCCATTTTGAAATTTTATATCATTAACATATTTATCAATGTTTTATTTAAAGTTTCATTTTATGTTACTTATTTTATGGTTATTATGTTTCAAAATATTCCATAGTGGTAAGAGTTTATTTCACAATCTCAACATTATTCAGGATTTTTTTGTATAAGTCTACCTTGGAAAAAATATTTGATATTCATATATTAAACATAATTTATATTATTAAACTCTATTTATTAATGATAATTCCATTTTATAATAACTTTTTTCCACTATTTTGTACTTAATATGATTGAGAAATGTTTTTTAAGAAATTATAATTTTATTTCTCTCTTAAAATGAAAATCCATTTTCAGAAAAATCCATGTTCTATAAAAATGTCTTTGTTAGCTAAAATAAGATGAATACCTTAAGAGGACGGTGAATCTAGGAATGATAGATTAAAACAAATTCCCCTTTTGGATATTATTTTTTTGTTAAAATACTCTCCTCTCCATTTCTAGTATCAATGTATGAATAGAAATTAAATGATGCGTGAGACAAAGTGATTTTACTTGGTTCACCCCCACTAGACTACATTCAAGGAACATACGGTGGAAATGTGTCAACGTATAAAAATTATTAAGGCTTGAAACCAAATAAATATTTGGTCTATATCACTTCAATACTCATGATAAATTATTTTACAATGTTTAAGGTTATCTAACTACTTTCCAAAGGGTCACTACCTATCTCTCTTTCAATGGATCACTATCAGTGGAAAGGATCAACATCTTCCTCTTACTTTCCTCACAACTCTAGAAATGTTCCACACATAGTTAATGTAAATGTAGGTATCTTCATTATCAATAATTAATTAATCTTCAACCATATGTATATTCTCTGTTGAAGTTCCTTCTAGGTTGATCCATCATTTTGGTGAAAACACATAGATGTTGCAATTCCACTTTCCATAAAATTGGAATGAAATTATCTTTGTTGTAGACATGTAAAATACCTCCAAATTAGAAAGATCATAATTATATTCCAATTATTCCATTCACTATCTTTCATGTAGTATTAAATTAAATCTTTTTGTATTAATTATCAAATGGTGCGGATGCTCTGTCCTCTTCCTCAAATTCTGATTTTGAATATGGAAATGAAACAAATAAAATGATAACATAGGAAAATATATCCATACTGATTATTCTAGTGTGATATATGTATACAATACCTTGGCATAGAACATATTTTATGATATCCTGGAGAATTCCCTTGCACATGATCATGGCATGGACCGTTGAGTGAGATCCTGGGACAAACCTTTGCGTGAGATCCTGGCGTGAGTCCCTATTCGTGATTTATGATAGTTCTTGGTGTGAATACTGTTCATGCATTGTGTAAGACCTTTGAATTATTCCCTCTTCACACTTTTCATGATCTCCTTGCACTGATCCATTTTTTATCTTTTCATAAAACTCCATTCAAATCATGTGCAACACTTATGTGATGTCAATCGTGTATACTCCATCGTGAGATCTCTTAGTGAACCTACTTCGTGAGATCTCTATGTGAACCTCCTTCAAATATTTTACTTCAAATCAATAGTTTATGAAAAACTTCATCATTTTTTAAGGATGGGTTAGGGGAATTCATAGGAAGAAACCCACAACCTTAACTCCATAAATCGTAGACAACCATCTGTTCCACCACCACCAAAATCGGTGGTTTGTCCTTAAAATACCTCATATCCTAAGAAAAAATTTAGTGTTTTGATGTTTAGTGATGATTTATTCCAGTGATGTTTGTGACTCGGTAGTTGTTTTGGAATGAGATTAGTAATTTATGCTTTCATGAGATCAGTTCAGTATTCACGCTCTGCAAGATCAATTCAACATTCGCACTCTATGAGATCATTTCAACATTTGCGCTCCATGATATCCATTCAACATTCTCTCTATATGAGGTTATTTATTCATTTTTTATTTGTGATATCATTTGAGTATTATTTCTCCATGATATCAAAAATTTATCCTCTCATGATAATACATTCATGCTTTTCATTAGATCCCACATTCGTGCTTTTCATGAGATCAAACATCCATGCAAACTCGTCTTGCCATATTTGACAACCAACCTTCTTTAAAAACCTCAATCCTTGTCAAAAAAAAACAACCCAAAATAACAATCATAATGTATTTTTCCATTAAAATATCCCCCATAGGGTTTGTTGAAAAATATTCACATTTTGATACGACATTAAAGTGACATCCTTATTCTACAAAAAATTATCTTATTACGATTTTGATAGAGATCAAAGATTTTCTCAACACACACTCTAATCCCACATGATCCATACTCAGCCTAAGAAATGATATTATCATTTAAATTTCATCAATGAAACACTTTATTCTTAAACCAATAACCTGATTTCATCACAAACCACATCTGTCATGATATATAACATTTGATCGATCAGCTATAGCATAGTCACATTTAAAACTAACCCTACTTCGATTCTCCCTTATCAAATTCTTCCCTACATTTACTAAGACATTTTCTCCACTTTTATGGGCACAATTTCTCCCCCTTTGTCAATAAACTGAAGGTCACTTCGTTGTGGTCCGTAATAGGGTAAACAATAAAGATTATCCTATCAGGGAAAACACATCATTCCTTGGGGAGAGGGGTTCCCACATCCACACATTCTCAGGTGATAGGTGTTGATTGAACAACATGGTCTAATAGATGTTGTTCAATCGCTTCTTTGGGTAATTCCTTTATAATAATTTCTATAAACTATAGTTTTGTAAGATCATACTACAACTTTACAATCCATTTATCCACCTTCATCTTGATAAAATGATACTTGATTTCAATGTGCTTTATCCTTGAGTGATGGACTGGTTTTTTCATTATATTTATAGAACTTGAATTATCTAAATGGATTATTATTAGGGACATCACTTGAACTACTATATCATCTAGATGCTTCTTCATCCATAACAATGGTGTTCATGCTTGAGTAGCCATAATATATTTATCTTATGCAGTTCTCAATGAAACAAAATATTTTTTATTTATTATCCAAGAAATTAACAATCCTCTAGTACATATTTAACCACCTAATATTTATTTTCTATAATATTATGATCCTCCCCAACATTCATCTGAATACCCAATAAATCTTACTAAGATTTTTTATTTTATAGCAAACTGAACTTCATCATTCCCTTGATATATGGAATTTATCTTTTTCACTACAAGTAAGTGGGTTTCCTTGGTATTAATTTGATACTTTTTTTCTTAGAATATGTTACAAATATCAATTATTATCATTTTTAAAGAGAATATACTATCAATGATTTTTCAATACTTTATGAAATTAACTTTATTGCATTAATCATCCTTTGACAATTTTACCTAAGTACCCAATGAAGTTATCATATCCTTGAAATTATAGATTCCAAATATTCTCAAATCCTCCTATGAATATTTTTATTAAGAAATGAATGTTCCATTATTTCCTTGTGTCAATTTTAAACAAAATAAAAAATTTGGTTCACCAAGCATTGACATTTCAAACTCACTTTTTATGAATTTATTGATTTTTTTGCACGAATCTTTATCAGATCCACCAAAGATTATGTCATTTACATACACCAAAACTATTGTCATTTTATTACTTCCATTATTTACATATATATTGTAAAAAACTACACCACACTAAAAAATAGAATCCTGCAAAATTTATATAACCTAGAATATCATGCTTTTATGCTTGATTCAACCCATATAGTGCCTTTATTAGACAAAAAACAATGTTTTCATCTTTGTGAATGGTAAAACCATTTTGATACTGAATAAAAACTTCCTATTATTAAACCCCATTCAAAAATGCTGACTTAGTGTTTATTTTGGGAACTTTTAACATTCATTTCACTATTATGGCGAGGAATAATATGACTGTATATATCCTAGAAATAGGTAAAAACTTTTCTTCAACATTGATACCATTTATATGGGAGTAACCGTTGCTCACTAGTCATTATTTTTTCAAATCATTACACTATCCGTATTCATCTTATTGTGAAAGACCCATTTAGTCCTTATGACATTCTTATATGTTGGTCTTGAAACAATATATCATGTATGATTATTCTTAATTTGGTCAAGGTATTTATTCATAGCCTGAAACTAATTTTCATCTTAGGATAATTCCTCAAAACATTTTGGATCTACCATTGATAAGATGGATTATTTTTATAGATTCCTCATCCTCCTTGTCATCACTGACATTGTATGATCACTGATTATGTTCTGTCTATCAATTTCATCTCTTCTCTTTGATATTTGTGTTGATGACAGTTTATGCTCATCCTTTTCATTATTTTAATCTTCTTCTGAATCAGCCTCTGGAGCTAGAATATTCGTTGATCTTCATATCTCTTCATCACTATCCTCCTAAGAATGATCATGTGTTTGCTGATGATTCTTTTCATTCTATATTATTGTTACATCATTTATTTCAAATACCATTACAAGACACTTATTGAATCATTTATATTATTTTCCTTTATTTGAGTAACCAAAAAATATCCCTTCATCTCAATGGGATAAAAATTCATCTATTTCTCTTTACAGAGAATGAAACACTTACTTCCGAAGACCCAAAAGTACTTCTTCATTTCCTTCTTTCTATAAAAGAGCTCATATAGAGTCATCCTTTATTTTGGACATAATAACTCTCTATTCGATGTGCATACTGATCTTATCACTACTTCTTTCCAAAACTTCTCTTGAAGGTCATTCACATTGAGTATTATTCTATCCATGTTGTAGATAATTTGATTTCTTTCCTCAACTACTCCATTTTATTATGGAGTTATGACTAATAAAAGTTGGTGTCTTGTCCCATGTTTCTTGAGATAATCCTCCACTTTGATATTTGTTACCATAATTCCATTATCTGTTTGGATCCTCTAGTTTTTTTGAGTCATCATCTTTTCAATATCCCATTGATAAGTTATTATGAAACTAAACAACTCATACATGTGAGTGATGACTAAAACCCAATCCATTATGCTAAAATCATCTATGAAGAGAACATAATATATCATTTCATTAATGTATCTTGGTGAAATCGGTCCTCAAACATCAATATACACAAACTCAAGATCTTTTAATAACCTTTTTTCTTTTTCCTTATATGTATTTCAAATGATATTCACTTGTTTACAAACATTTCACGTGCAGTTATGATCACATGATAACCTAGGGATGTATCGATAAGTATCAAATTTCACAAGATCTTATAAATATATTAGGCTCAAATAACCAAGGTGTTTATTCTTTAACCTATTTTCTTCTTCCAATGACACAAATCACATATCTTCTTCTCCACGTTAAATATATTGATTCCCCTTTTCACTCTTCCCCTATAAAACAATTTCACCATATCTTTTTTTAATGATACTTAATTTCATTGAAAATATTATGGAATGTCCTGAGAAACACAATTTACTTACACTTAACAAGTTGTGAAAGATACCTTTAACAACCAAGACATCTGCATGTCTCTTGTCTTTTTCCCCAAAAATGGATTTTCCAGATCCAATATTTATAAGCGCTTCATCATTACTAAATAATAAATTACCATCCTTTCCATATCTGATTCTGGTCATCGGTTCTTTATTTCCTTTCATATGAGAGTTGTATCCAATATCAAGACCAATATTCCAGTATGATCTAATGCTTTGAAATAAATATCTCCGAACACTACCTTCTCATCTATTTTATTTTTGATCCATGCCTTATACTGAAATTCTTGAAAATTATCAAAACAAGATAGAACACATTCATCTTTTCATTTTGAAAATTGATTTTTCATTTTCAGATCATTTTATGATAAATTTAATCGCTGCTAATGACCACATGATTCTGCCTCAACACATTTTTCTACATTGATGATGAGGAATATCTTTCCATGTGTTTGAATCCTCCACACCTGAAATAGTGACCACCAAATGATGTCCTGGAGAATTGAGTTCTGTATGGATTTCCCTATTGGTATTGTTCCCTTCAATTCCGTATGGGTATGGAACATACATTTTGTGAGTGTCTTATCCTTCCATAATAATAACATCTAATGTGGGTTCAATATTATATGCCATTATTGTACATATATTTTTACTTTGTGTTCTATTAATCATCATGTTTTGATTCATATCCAAATTAATATTCAACCTTAGAGTGAGTTCTTGTGGTCTATCCTCAATAATTACCAATTTCTGTTTTCAATCAATGCCTATACCATCTATATCTTTTTTGATAAATTTTTTTCCTTTCCTAGAACTACATTTTCTATTTCAATTGAACATTGAATTATAATTTTACTTTTTTTATTTCCACTGTATCCATATTTATTAGAATCAATATTTTCTTATGATATTTCGTATTCTTTCATATAAAAATAAATTCCTCTTCATGTTATTTGATCTTTTCCAATATTAGTAAAACTATCAATCTCTCTTTTCTAAAATTAAATTTTGAGATTGTAATCAATAGCCTTTTATAATTCTATAGAATTGAATATTTAAGACTTCTATTTTTATCCTCTATCTCAGACTTTTTTTGTTCCTCCTATTGCATATAGAGTTTGGAATCATTAACCACCCTGTTGTATTGTTTTATCTTTAGCTGACAATCTCTTCAGGTATATCTTCTAATTAGATCTTTTAGTCATCTCTTACTTCAATTTATCCTTTTTCATTGTCACTATGTTCCCTTGTTTGGGAATTTTTGACAACTTCCACTAGGGAATCTGCTTAAGGATCCTTGTAGTAATCCAATTCTTCTACCTCAAATTATTCTAAATTTTCATATTATTTTGAATGAATGTTATTTTTTTCGAATAAATTTATCTTGGTACTCTTCCTATCTTTCACATTGGATGAATACTTATTCCTGATAATTTAATTATTATTTTCATTATTATCCTGAAATTTTTCAGTACACTTTGATGCAGCATGTCTAATTATTCCACATCGAAAGTATACAAGTGGAAGTTTCCATTCCAACTTTCCTATTTCCTTTTAAATATTTTAGGAGATAAATTACATGAAATTATCCACTTTGTCTTCCTACTCGATTTCTTCAATAGTGAGATTATTTATCTCCTTGAATTCTAATTATTTTGACTTCTCTTTTTCCATATAAATGTTATCATCATTTCCCATCTTGTATAAGACAGGAGTGTTGTGCTTTCCTTCTAATGTCATCTCTTTTGGATCTTTATCTTCCGATACAAAAAAATAGATTAAATCGAGTTAATTTTTTTATCAAGAGGCACATAATAATATTAATATCTTCAATAATTTCTCCGATACCATGCATGTGTTCCACAAAAAGATTCACCTGGTCAGATAATATATCAACATATTCATAATGGTACATTCTCAAGTGATCAAACGTGTTCCGTAGAACCTAAATTTTTTCTTCTCCAAATTTTGAGTCTCCCTCATATATATTTATAATTTCTTTCCGCATAGCATGTGATGACATGCATGTCATCACATTTGTATAGATTGCAATGGATATCTCTCCCCCTAAGAAACTGATTCTTTTGGCATCATTATCCAATTATCTATGCACTACTTCTAATAAAATATTATTGTCTACACTGGTAGAAATACCATGAATTGTAGTTGTAAATGCATCCATAACTAGTGATTGAATGATGTTTTTCATTCTATTCTTCCATAATTGAAAAAAGTTTCCATAGAAGATCATAATCTCTTTGTAATTAATAGGATTTATTTATTCAACATAGAGAGAACCACTAACTTTTAAACTTTTTCCCAGATTCCAATTATTATCCTAAGTAGGTCAAATACCCTGAGAGGGAGGTGAATCATGGTGTGACATATGAAAAAAAATCTCCCTTTGGATCTTGTTTCATTGTTAAAAAACACTATTCTCTCACCTTCTTATAGAAATTTATGGACAGAAATGAAATCATGCATGAGACAAAACCATTTTACTTGATTCACCCTCATTGGGCTTTGTCCATGGATCATACAACAAATATATTCTGATGTACCAATGTTACTAAGTCTCACTTCCAAATCATGTTTTGAATTATATCACTTAAATGCCTATGCTCACTACCTTTACAATGTTTATGCTTGGCTCTCTACTTTCCCATGGGTCACTCCATAACTCTCTTTGGATGGCTCACTACTAGTGGAATGTATCACCTTATTTCTCTTCTTTTTTCCACATCTCTAGAAAGTATCCACACACATTTTAGGGACTTGTAGGTACCTTAATTATAAATAATGAATGCATCCTCAATTGTATGTAGATGCTCGGTTTAATTTCTTTATATGGTACTACTTATCTTCTTTTAAAACTCCTAGATGAAAAACTTCCACTTTCCAGACAACTGAAATGAACTTATATTTTTTTAGACACAACAACTACATCTGATTTGGTAATATATTCTAGATATGCCAAGTCTTCCATTCATATCCGTGAATGTACCAATGAAGGAACTTATTTTTAATGTATTATCAAATGGGGAGATCCCATATCTTCTTCTTCATATTATAAATAGGAATATGAAAATGATACTTCTCATGGGTTAATTTAGGTGTGTATATTCATGCGCATGATTCCAATGTGATTCCGCTATATGAGACCCTGGAACATAACCTCTTCCATGATATCATGGAGCACAACCTTTCCCAAGATCCTTGCATGAACCCTTGCACGAGATCTTATAGTGAACCCTTGTATGAGTTCCTACTTTGAGCTCCTATTAGAATATTGCGCGAGCTTCTGGAGTGAACAATTTTCTCACTTTGTGCAATACCCTTACGTGATCCCCTATTCGTGCTTTTCATGAACTCCTAGCACAAAAACTATTTGCGCTTTGCGCATGACCCTATTCTAATCATCCATAACACTTATACGATGTCAATAACATATAATACTTTACAAGATCTCTCAAAAAACCTCCTTTGTGAGATATCTCCACTAACCACCTTCTAAGACTTTACTTTAGATCGTTATTTTAAGAAAAACTTCATCATTTTTTAAGGATGGATTAAGGGTATTTATAGGTATAATCCCATCACCATTACTAAAAAAATCATAGACACCTATCCATTTCACCACCACTGAAATCAGTACCACACACCCCCGAACCTACTATAGTTAGATCAATGTTAGTCGTGTGATTCTCAATGATGTGGTCTTCTAGTGCTTTTAGTGACCAGGTATTTGAGCTTGTGTGAGATCCAGAATTTTTTATTTTGTGAGATCAGTTCTGCATTAGAGCTCTATAATATCAGTTTATCATTCACACTCCATGAGATCAGTTCATAATCACGCTCCATGAGATCAGTTCATCATTCTCACAGCAGGAGATTAGTTCTAAATTGACGATATGTGATATCAGCTCAACATTTACACTCTATAAGATAAAATCATTTTCTTTTTCACGATATCAAAAATTTGCGCATTGTGCGTGATCGTACATTCATTATTTTCACAAGATCAAATATACATTCTAACTCTTCATGCCTTCTCTAACAAATAGCCTTCTTTAATAACCTAAAACCTTGTCAACAAACAAAATCAACCCAAAATGTACCACCATAAGGTATTTTTTCATAAAAGTATTCAAAAACAATTAACCTTTTAAAAATGATTTATTAAAGACACTTTTACACATTTTTACTTTTTAAAAAAATAGAAATGAATCTTCATGTTATTATATAAAAAAGCTTGTTTTGATTTTATCAAAAATGTGAATGGAATATTTGTTTTAATGTATATTACATGAAGATACTTTATCATTGTCGTGAATACTAGATATTTTATCTTTAGTGACCCTGACCCTAGTATCTTAGAGTCAGTGATTACTACTATTACATTTTCATAAGATACAAGGGATCACATCTAGAGGGATAAAATATTTTATTATTATTTTTAAACTATTTACATACTTGAGTCTTACATTACATTGTAATACACAGATTACAACATAATTTTTTTTCAATAATACCATTATTTAATCTATATTATCTGTACATATTATTCATAGTAAACTTCCAAGAGTCCATGGAAAAAATAAGGGTGATCTCAAATTCTCAGTAAGGTTTAAATACAATGGAAGATATCATTAATCAATAAGAATAATCAAAACCGAAAGGTGAATAACTAAAGAGGCCTTCCATTTAAATAACTTTATTTCATGATATATAAGGAATAATTAATAAGGAAAGGTAAATAACTAAAAAATCATTTCATTTAATCAATAAACATAAAATGAAATGAATCCATAGAATTTATCATACTAAAAAACTCTTGGATAATAATAACTAAATGTGTAATGAAGGGGATGATTAATTATAGGACGTCATGTTTCCATGGAACATGAAACATTTACTATCAATAATAGTAAAATTAAGGTTTATAATACTCCTATTAATACCTTTTACAATATGGTTTAAAACATACTGGTTTCAAATGTGAGGGGTTTTTCAAACTAATTTCATCTCATGTAACTTCTTATACATTAAAAGGATTTATATAAACAATCCCCAACTCATTTCATACAAGTCCAAAGAATTGATCATATATAAAATATCAATTTAATTTATTAATAATGTTCCTTATCATATATCAATATTAAATAAAGGATATATATTTGTTAATATTTCCCTAATTAATAAAATGACTTTTAGTGTAAACACCATATGTAAAACTGGTATACAGTTTAGAAAATGATCATATATATATATAATATTTTTTATATTTAATATAAAATATATTTCCAATGAAAAATGATTACAATAAAGTGATTTTTTTCTAAAATAAAGTTAACAATCATATAAGAAAGTGAGATTTCACATTGTATTTTACCACTTGGTAATTTTCAAGTCAAATCCCCTTGGGTGAGATAATACAATTTGAAAATTAAAATAACATGATGAATATATTATTAAATATATTTTATGTCAAAGAATATATATATGAACAACATAAAATTGGATTGGGGAATTATAACAAAAAGTCTCAATGGAATGTAAATTGAGATGAAATCTGTTACATAATCTTTCTTTTCGGTTAAGTGTTCTTTAATTTCTAGTATAGTGTTTTAAAACATTCTATTAAAAAACACCAAATCCATATTAAAATATAATATATCATATATGATACTTTTATGACATATTCTAACCCATTATTTAATAATCATTCATTGTTTTCATTGTTTTGGGTATTAATTGTCTTGTTTTCTCAGGCATGTTGTGTCATGAAAGAAATGGTTCTGGTGTACATTGTATAGTTATATTATATTCAGAATAATATTCATTAAATAATAATAATTATAACTAAATTATATTATTTAAACCATTCATGAACGATGGTTTTTAAAAATTATGTTTTTATGATCATGGATACAGTAAGCTGTACATACGCATGAGTAACATTTCTCATTTTTCAATTATAATTATAGGAAGAAGGTGATTAATATTTTAAATTTCCATAATTATAATAATATCATTAATAAAATATTATATAATTATATATATCATTAATTTGGTGTGGTGATGAAAATAGAGTTGCATTTCTTTTTGAAGGCGGTAGTCGACATGTACACTAACAACATTATCATCATTTATTGAGTGAAAAAGTATGAAAATAAAATGTTATATTATCCTTACAGAATGATATATATGCCATTAATAAATAATTATGTAATTTATATCACATGTAATTATTTATTATCACCTTCCATGTAAATTTTAAGTGAAATACGAATCACATCGCTTCGCGAGGTGGAAGTTCATCGTACACATGAGATGTGTTATCATGTCTCCTACAGAATGGGGTATAATAAGATATATATATATGATATAATGAATAAATAGGTATAATAATGTTATAAATATCATATATGTTTTATATAAATTATAAATACATCATTATTCCCATCCTTGAAATGTGGTAACGTAAAAACAAATGACATCAGTTTGTGAGGCGGTAGTCCGCTGTACACATGAATGATGATTTCATAAACCATTTCATGGATGTGTGTGTGGTTGTATGTAGTGACCATAACATAACAAAATATAAGTATATTGAATATAATAAGTTAATTATATAAGTATGTTATAATATAAATTTAATGTTGTGGAGAAGGAAACAAAATAAAGACTCCTGTGGAAGAACATTGCATCTTTTTCTGGCATCTTCCTTTGGTTTTCACTAAAGCCTTATTAGGGTAGACTTATTCCAAATTTAAAAATTCTAATATGAGTTTATGGATTTTGGGGCGTGATGTTTTTAGGTTTTTGGTGAGCCAAACGGATTCAGAGGAGTAGATAACTGAGAGGATTGGGTACTCTTCTATAGTTGAGGAGGATTGGCATTCTTGTAAATACTCAAAGGTATTCACTATTATGTGGTATCATTTTCCTCATGTGACTCCAAATATTAGTAGAAATGTATGAGAGGGATTATTTGGTCTATAAAAACCTCAACTACACAAAAATAAATATATTTTATAATTTTATGTCTTTGTCATTACGTTTACTCAATTTTACCCTTTTAGTTTTTACCATGGTATCAAATTTTCTAAAATATGCAATTTCGCCATTAAAACTAAATTAAAGTTATAATTATTAGAATATATACCTACTAACTATAAATATTATTTATAATTTATAAAATAAAAATTCCATGTGTGTGAAAATTCTAATTTTAATAGAAGAGGGTGTAACACAAAAAAAATCTTTACTCTAATTATGCTAAAAATGTTTTTATAATTTTGGGCTCAATATGTTCATTATAAAAGCTAAATTGGTCTAAAAATTCACCACAACTTATATTTATTAACATTTAAAAATCTCTTGGAAGATAATATGATTTTTGTAAGTCTCAATAATTTACTAAAATATCATTTATTATAAAATAACATTAATGTCGAATTTCAAATTATTTTTTTATTTTAAATTTAAAAATATTAATAAAATGATGGAATTTTAATGAATTTAGTTCAAACCTATGTAATAGTATTTATTAATATACAAAATTATTTTTTGATAATACTTAAAACAATTTAATTCACTTTTAATATTTTTAGTATCGTTTATTTTAGTTAATTATTAACTAAATAATTACTACATTGGCATTTCTTAAGAGTTTTAAGTATTTATTTAATTTATAAAAATTATAGAAAAATTAATATGATAAAAAATAATTAATATTTTAAAATAATACATATAACAAAACCTATGTTGTTTTTGTCTCAATCCCAAATCGTTATAGATATTAAAATCATGGAATGCTTCTTTATTGTATATTTCTTTACTTAACTTTTTATACGGGTCAGTTTCATGGAATAGTATCCCAATAACTCAGAAAAATATAGAATAGGGTTATAAGGGTCAAAATGTTCCAAAAAATGGGTATTATACATGTTGGTAGGTCATATTTCAACATATATTCTTACTTTAACCACTATGTAAGCTCGTTTTTACCTTAATCACTGTAATTAATTTTAATTGTTTTCAGTAATAATTATGTGAAAATTTTAATTTGAATTTCTTATATAACAAATATAATTATTATTCTAATTATGTAATAATTTTTTTCAAATTAATTTACCATAAGTGGAAAAAAAATAATTTTAAACTAATCCCACAAACGTGGTGAGAAAGTGAGTTTTTAAAGTAATAATGTTCAAACAATTATAATGTTTTTATATAAACATTTTTATGAAAATGATTCCAATGACCCAAATATAGTTAATTGATATAAAATTATACTAATTTTACTATAAAAAATAAAAATATATTTTAATATTATAAGTAATTTAATCAAAAATTCAATTTTCAATTAAAATTCTGTATTTATCACTACTCAACAAAAAAGGATGCTACAAAAGAAACATCCAAAAATTAACCCTAAGATAATTTGGTATTAACCTTTTTAAAATGAAGTTTATTTTTTCAAATAATTTTTCTAAAAGTGGTAAATTTTAATTTTAAATTATCTGTTCTAAGTATCAATAAACCTTCTTTTAAAAAATGTTTCTTATAAATGATTTAATTTTCTTTTAAGTGATTATTTTTTATTTCTAATAAATATATAACTAATACACATACGAAAATCAGGAATTTTAATAAGTTATTTAATCATACTATTTACCTCTATTCCTTAGGTTATGAAATAACAATCATATTAGCTAATAATATTAATAGTATATTGTTGTTTGGTAAAACTCGGTCTTCTTATTACGCATAATATAGAGGGAAAAAATTATGTGTAACACAAGATAAAATAAATTTTGTTTATAATGAAATAGAAAATAATAATTTCATGTAATTAAATTAAACACATCATTTCATGTAACATATTTCATCTAATAAAATGTTATTCTTTTAAATTTATGTAGGACTAAATTCTCCCCACCTTAAATAAATAGTTCCCTTGCAATTTAAACATGTTATAGGTAATAAAGGGATTGAAATTTTAACATTATTTTTTTGAAACCCACAATGTATAAAGAGTTAATAAATATTCTTCTTAATAAGAGATAAATGTAAGTACAAACTTCATCTAAAATAATCACATAATTTGGTTCCCATAAAGGATAATATAGGTGGGAAATAAAAACAAGGACATGGAAAAGAAAAATAACACCCAAATATTATAAGTGAGTGATAGAAAACACATTCAAGATAATTTTAATTACCACAAATACATAAACCAAAGGTGTGAAAAATGGTCCTTGATATCTTCAAAAATGATTATAATAGGAAAAACAATTTGTATCAATAACATTTTTCTATAGTTGAGGAATTATTTCACTCACCAATAACATAAAGAAGTATAAATAATTGATATATTTCTATTTCATAGGAACAATTTTGTCTATTTTTGTGCTTTTAAAAGTTTCAATTCATCCCTTACTCTAAGAAATGTATATCCAAAACTGGAATTTTATGCTTAAAGCACTAAATTTACCTTTAACAGATCATATTATCTATAAAAGAGTAAAAATATATTTATCATATCTTTACTAAAAACAAAATAGTTTTCTAAATATATCCAACAAGACAAAAATTTAAATATAATAAATTCCATAAATAGATAACTTTAAATATCATACAAAATATTTCTGACCAAATCTAGATGGAATGTTCCTTAATAAACATTATATTCACCAAAAAAAATAAATTGTCTCTTAATCATCACATAAAAAACATGTTAATACCTTCAACATTTATTCTCTTTAAATAGGTTAATAACTTGAATTACCATAGAACCTTAATGAAAACATTCATTTTTCATTATTACAGAAATAAAACACAGATTATTGGATATATTCCATATATCCAAAAATGTTGTAGACTCCGTCTATGATATCATAAACCACAATTTTAATGAATCATTAATAAATTCCATGAGAGTCAGAAATATATAGTTTAATTTATCATTATCAGTCACTTATTTATCCCAACATCAATATATAAACATCAAAAACATATTAAGGGTTTTCTTTTCCTCAATTTTGTGCATTTTGAAAAGTTAAAATTTTCATTGAATTATTTTTTCTTGGTCACTGGTACCGTTTAACAATATCTTTCAAATCCTTATTATAAAAGTACTAGATTACAATATTTATATATTTCATAGTTCATATAACCAAGAAATCATTGATAAAATACTCAAATAACATAATTATTTAATACAAACATATGAACATTAATCATTCCTTTATGTACTTGGTAATAGTATAAGCTTGAACAGGATCACATAGCTTCTTCTGAGGTGCATTCCCTTGATTTTTGGGTCATTAATTTTTATATTTCCCTATATATCAACAATTGAATAATTTATATAATAAATTTTTTTCTTTCCCATGAAATCAATATCAATGTGGCTATTATTTCCACACTTGTCAAAAAAATAAAATAGTTTTATAAAAGCACCAAGTTGTTTCTTTCCAAAATTATCACATGTTGTAAAATACTTCTTTACCTTCCTATATTTATCTATTTTTCCCTTGTTGTCCTACTCTTATCATATTTCCCTCTTCTTATCATACTTCCCTATAAAGAAAAAATACATAGATGATACTTTATCTTTATTTTTAGTATATGATAATATGTCCTCATACAATGAGAATGTTTTATATAATTGTTCCATTTAAAATATTGTCTTAAGACCATAAAATAAATGATCATTATTACTCATTGGATTATGAGCATTGGTGAGGTTTATATTCCTTCTTCTAAGGGCCATTTCTAAATAAGGACATACACTATATTAGATCATATCTTTTTGAAACATAATTTACAATCCAAAAACTAGTGAGATAATTAATATAAATTGAAAATTTCATGCATAGATAATCTCATAATCATAAATAAGGTTTATTTGGGATATTCGTTTATCCATATCCTCAAAATATATCATAAGGTTGTGTTAATAGATCAATGTTTTCATAAATCTAGTTTTCAATGTTTCTATTTAAATTTATTTGATACTAACAATAGTGACCCCAAACCTATTGACTAGGATTTGGTTCCCACTACCATAACATTGGAAAAAGATAAAAAGAATCACGTCCCAAAGGATCAAATAGTTTAGTTGTCTTGGTAAACATGATACATATGTGAGTCTTACATTAAATCGGAATACAAAAAGTAAAAAATAATTTTTTTTATATTGAGAATAACTATATCCCATTTTGAATTTCAATTCATATTAGTTATAGTAAACTACATGAAATCTTAGGGAAAATAAAGAAGATAATTTAGAGCTTAAATTCTTAGTAAAGGGTAAGTACATTGAAAGCTATAATGAATCAATAAGAATAATCAAAATGGAAAGGTGGATAACTGAACACAAATTCCATTTAAATAACTTGACTACAGGACATATACTCTTTCCATTTAATCACTAAACAGGGAATTAAATGAATCTATATATTTTATCTGAGTAAAAACATCATGGTTAATAATAACTAAATTCTAAATAAAGGTAATTCTTAATTATCAGATATCATGTTTCCCACGAACATGATATATTTATCATTAATAACATTCAAAATATATTTCATCATACTATTTTCAATACCTTTCATAAGATATTTTAAAACATTCTAGTTACACAAATGAAGGGTTTTTTTCAATTGATTTCATCTTATGAAACTACTGACGCACCATGCGTATTTATATAAAACAGCCCCCCAAAAATGTCACACATGTCTAAATAATTTCTAATAAATTGAATAATTGATTAAAATTCATAAATAGTGTTCCTTATCAAATATCTTAATTAGGTAAAGGATATAGATTTACCAATATTTCCCCAATTAATCAATTTACTTTCAGAGTAAACATTGTTTGTAAAATGATATATGTATTAGAAAATGATCATATCCATTACAAAATAATATTTATATTTAATATAAATTTAATTTTCAATGAAAAATTAATATAATAGAGTTATTTTTTTAAGATAATGTTAACAATCAATAAAGAAAATCAGATTTTATAATAACTTTTACCACATGGAAATTTTCACATCAAATCCTGTAGGGTAAGATTAGTCAAATCGAAACATAAAATACCATGAATAATAATTATTAATTTTATTATATGTAAAAGGGATAGTATGTTCCCCACATAAAATTGGATTGTTAAATAATAACAAATAAGCCTCAATGGAATGTAAATTGATATGAGATCTCTTAACTCAAGATTCCTTTTAGTTGAGCATTATTTAACCTCTTATATAGTGGTTCTAAAAATATTATTAATATATACGAGAACCATATTAATATTTATTATATAAAATATGATCATTTTATAAAATCTTATTTCCTTTTTGTTTATAATTATTCATTATTTTCATTGTTTTAGGTGTTAATTGCCCTATTTTCTCATGCATTTTTGTCATGAATGATCTGGTTCATGTGTATATTATATAGTTATATAATCTCAAAAATAATATTCTTGAAATAATAATACTATTTATAAATCAAATATACCTATAAAACCAATCATGAATAACGATTAAGAAAAATGATGTACGTTATGACCATGGAGTCGGTAGGTCTTACGTATGCATCTGTAACATTTTCCATTTTTCAATGATCATTATGGAAAGGATGTTAGTAATATTTTTCCTTTATATAATGATAATAATATTAATAATATAGTATTATATACTTATATATATCATTAATGATTTTTGTGATGAAAAGGGAGTTATATTACTTTATGAAGGAGGTAGTCCACACGTACACGAACGACATTATCGTCTTTTATTCAGTGAAAAAGTAAGAAAATAAAATTATATATTATATTTAAAGAATTGAAAATATGACATTAAAATAATATTTATTTCATTTATATCACATATAATTATTTCCTATCACATTCCAAGTAAATCATTAGTGAAAGATGAATCACATTGCTTCGTGAGGTGGTAGTCCACTATGCACACGACCGACATTGTCGTGTCTCCTATGGAATGGAAGATAACACGATATATATGATATAATTACTATATATTTATAAAATGTTATAAATATCAGATATATCATATATAAATTATAAATCCATTTTTATTCACAACCCTTAAAGGTGGTGATGGAAAACATTATTGATATCGGCTCGCGAGGCGGTAGACCACCATACACACAAATGATAATTTTGTAACTCATTTTATGGAAGTGTGTGAGTTTGTAGATCATACCAATAAAATAACACTATATAATTATATTTAATATTATTCGGATATTATATAATCATGTTATAATAGAAATTTAAGGATGTGGATAAGGAAATAAAATAAAGATTCTTGTTGAAGAACATTGCCTCTTCCTTGTGTATCTTTCTTTGGTTTGCACTAACCCCTTCATAAGATGAATTTATACCCAAAATAAGGCTTATGTGATTAGGAGAGGTAATTTATTGGAGTGATTTTGGTAGGTTTTTGTGATTAAAATGTCTTCAAATGTGTAGATAATTGTGGGGCGTGTGTGACCTTTTATGGTTGAGGTTGAGTGGCATTCTTATAAATACTCAAACGTATTCACTATTAGGAGGTCTCCCTTCACTAAAGTTCCTCCCTAATTTAATAATAATGGTTTTTAGTGTTTATTTGGGTGATAAACACCTCCAAAACACAAAAATAAATAAATTTTCTTAGTGTTATTCTATAATCTATAAGTTTACTCAATTTTACCCCTTCAGTTTTTTCCAGGGTAACTAATTTTCAAACCAAGGTAATTTATCCAATTAAGACTAAATTGAATGAAGAATTTTTAGAAAATATATACCCACCGATTATACAAGTTATATTTAATTTATAAAAAATATCTTGTGTGTGTTAAATTAATTTTAACAGAAGCGCATATAATGCGCAAAAAAAGTTGTTTCAACCCTAACTGTAGTAATAAAGTTTTTGTTATTGAAAGGTAAATATTTTCATTATATAAGATCAATTGGTCCATGAATGGAACATATTTTATATTTATTAAAATTTAAAAATAACATTGAATAATATAGGGTTTTTAGTAATTTTAATTAATTTAATAAAATTTCATTTATTATTATATAACATTAATATAAACTTTGACATAATTTATTTAATTTAAAATTTAAAATAACAATTCAATGATATAATTTGAATATATTAAGTTCAATATTTTATAAAATTATATATTAATCTTCAAAAATAATTTAAGATAATAATTCATTAAATTTACTTCACTTTTATTTTTTTTAGTATAATTTTATTGTTTATTATTAAATAATAATTATTTTTTTGGCATTTCTAAATCATTTTATGTAAATATTTCAGAGATAAAACATATATAGAAATTATTATGATAAAAAACTAATATATATTTATAAATAATTTATATTACTGAACCTTGGTTTTTTTTCCTTATCACAAAGCTTTATAGATATTAAAATCAAGGTTCCTTTTTTGTCTATTTCTTTACTCAACTTTTTTTATAATTCAATTCTTGGAATAGTATTCCACTAACTCATAAAAATAGAGTATAAGATGAAAATTGTGTAAATATTTTAATTAAATGTTTATTTGACAAATTTTTTGGCCATCTTTTACCTATATTCTTAGTTTAACAACTAAGTAGACTCTTTTTTTCCCTAATCATCATAATTAATTTTGACTATTTTCACTAATAATTATGGTAAAAAATTAATTCAACCTTATTAGATTATATAAAATATTTGGATTAAAATTATGGAATATTTTTTTCCAAATTTAATTCACATAAGAGGTAAAATTTAAATTAAAATTAATCCCAATGACATAGTCAGAAAGCATGCTCTTAAAGTGAAAATATTCAAAAGTTTGCAAATTTTTTATATAAAAGTTTAGATTCGAAATCATTCTAGTTGACTAAATTGGTTTAAATAATATAAAATTAAACTAATTTTACTATAAAACAAATTAAAAATATATTTTAATATTATAAATAATTTAAACAAAAGTTAAATTATCAATTAAAATTCAGTATTTTCATTATTCATCAAAAAACAACATCTTAGAAAAAACCAAAAAATTAACCCTAAGATAATTTTGTTATTACTATTTCAAAAATGAAGTTTATTTTTTCAAATATAGTTTATGAAGGTTGTAAAATGTAATTTTAAATTATGTGTTCCAAACATAATTACACCGTCTTTAAGAAAAAATCATGTTTTTCATAAAAAAATTATAATAATTTTAAATGATTATTATTTTATTTATAAAAATATATTACTAATAATAATATAAAAATATATATTTTTATTAGTTATTTAGTTATATTCATTCCCACCATTCTAATGGGTAGGCGATAAATATCATATTAAATAATAATATTAATAGTGTATTTTTGTTTGGTAAAACTAAATATTGCGTGTAACACAAGCATTTTAAGGGGAATTATTGTCACATGTAATTAAAGATAGTATAAATGTGTTGTGAAAGGAATGATAAATTTTGAATTTCATGTAAATCAACTAACTCAATATTTTTGTAACATACATTATCGAAAAAATTGTTATTCTTCTAGAATTTTCATGATGATATATTTATGATTCTTCTATAAGTGTAATTTGTTATTTTCAGAGTAAAATATATTAAATTAATTTTTTTTAATTTTTTTATAATATTATTAAAGTGAAAAGGTAGTTTTTATGAAAAAAAATTAGTAACATTTTTTGATACTTTTATTCATCAAGAACATCAACAATTTATTATACTCATGATCCACTAGGGATATATTGTGTTGATATCATCCTTATTCATTCTTTGGATGGTTTATGATCATTTTCACTAAAGATTTAAACTTTTATTACCATTCATCATATTAATCTGGATGTTATATGATTATATATTTTTTATTTGGGTAAGTATTAACATTTCGTATGATAGTTTTTCAATCTAATTGTTCATTTTGATTATGTTTCATTCCTTTAAAATGAGGTATCTATAGAA
Organism: Viscum album; assembly: GCA_963277665.1. Taxonomy (NCBI): domain Eukaryota; kingdom Viridiplantae; phylum Streptophyta; class Magnoliopsida; order Santalales; family Viscaceae; genus Viscum; species Viscum album. The sequence goes on from OY728159.1 coordinate 811,716,438, forward strand.
CTAAGTGATTAGTGGGTGCCAATTACAGATGTCCCCTCGATGCATTTATAGGTCAAATGAGACAAACTATATTGATAACTTTGATGGGTTTATTCCCACATATTTAAACACTCTTGTGAAAAGTCTAGACAGTATGTTTTAGATGTGTGACATTATACATTACCTCATTATGAGATAATTTATTGATGTATATGTGATTATTAAATTAGTTAGAATAAAAATGAATGAGTTTTAAGATCACGGTGTTTTTAATTTTTATTTATTTGATGAGTATTTATTTCTTCAATATTATTATCATTTTATTAATTAATTAGAATGTGTTTCAGTTATTTACCTTTTCATATTTATTATGATTATTTATTCATGATATCTTTGGTTGTACACATACCCTTAGGATGAATATTTAATCACACCATTCATATATTTTATATTCTTTGTGATACTTGGAAGTGTTTTTTATTTATGTGCATGGATGTACTAAAATAACAAATGATGTTCTCAAAGAAAAAAATTTCTTTATTTTACATTTTTCAATTGTAATGTCAATTTAAAGAATGTGTCTAGTTTTATAATACTACTAAACTATTTTTTTCTTTAGTATCTATTTTCTTTTAACTTATCCAATTTAATAAAATAACCACTTACTTCAAGCTAATGGGGTGGGGGTCATTAAATAAACACATTATACAAGATCACTCAAAGGTTTGGAGAGTATAAAAATTTTTATCACATTAAGTTGCATGAAATCATATTTTTGTAATTTAATATATCTTTCAAATTTCCTTCGAGTCTCATATATATATTATGAAAACAAAAAAACGAAATATTTCTTGAGAAAATTCTTAGAAAAAATTGAAATTCATGAATAAAAATACTAAATTCTCGAAGAGGGATAGATACAATGATATTATCATTGCACAAAAATCACCCACCTCACAGAAAAAAAATTAAAACAGTAAAGAATGATTCAATTAAATTTTAAATAATTTTAATGAATAGTTTAAAATAATTTAGAAATATTATGTAATGAAAAAATACTATGAAAATAAAAAAAAAATTTAAAATAAGAAATTTAAAATTATTTCATTTTAAATAAGTTGTAAACATGCAGAGAATATCTAAAATTAATAACAATATATTAAAGGTACTAAAATAATATTTAATGAGTTTAATATCAAATAATATTAATTTATAAACAATAAAATCAATGAAAATGACATAAAATAATTAAAATGATTTTTTTAGTATCAAGATTTAATGTTCATTTATGAAGATAAAACACCATTTTATTTTGATAAAATCATGTTTAAAATAATGAAAACCACTTCTAATAGTTTCTATGTAATTAATATGAATTTTTAAATTCATTTTACCAATTTAAAATATCTGAAATAAAAAACATCAAATCAAAATATGAAACAAATATGTAAAACAAATAATATTTATAGATTTTATAATAGCCTATAGATTTTCACTGAACTACATGTCCAAATTCACATATACGTTTTTCATGTAGGTTTTTTTGTCTACATAAGAAAATTTTCCTCATAATAAATTCGACATAGGCAATTCATATAAGCTATTCACATATCCGAATTTATGAAATATACAACTTGGTAGACTTATCTAATTTTAGACCTAAAACAAAAATAAAAAATATAATAATTATATTTTTGTCCAATTTAATTATATTTATAAAACTTAATTATATTTCCCAATAATTAAGAATCACCATAATTGGACCTCTATAATTCAAGTTGTGATAAAAACATAATCAATATGTTTCTCGAAAACTACAGAAATCAGTCTGATAACATTAATTTACTTCAATCCAAATTTCAAATATATTATATATTGGTTTAGATGGTTATTTAATATAATAAAATGTATATAAACTTATTATATTTATAAAAATGAATCACTGAATTTTCAGTTATTTATCTAAATATATGTTTAAAATATAGAAGGGAACTGATTCTGTAAAATATGTTATGTTGTGAATAGTAAATTGGCTATGTGGAAGATTTGTCTATGTGGGACAAATGCATATTTGGATTGGCAAAGTTTGAATAGTAAGGAACTTTTAAAATGATATTTGAAGATCCCAAATGATAAATGTATATCAGGAACTTGATATAAAACCATTACAACATGTTATGAAGAATCAAAACATGAAATATAAATATATTATAAGAACATTAATGTTATGATATAATCAAAGTTAGACATACTTTAATCAACATAAAATATAACATTTTAACAAATTAAAAATAAATGAAATAATTAAAACCTTGTAATTAACAAAACATATCATGGTTTAAGGAGACACTTAATATTCTCCCCCTTTTTGATAATTAAAAATCCAAGTATAATTTCAAAAACAACTCCCGCTTTTTATAATTACCAAAAATATAAGGTTTCAAATAAAAAAAGGATTTTATAATTTATGGTAATGAAATAAAAACATCAATAAATTTTGTATAAAATGTTTCTCAAACATGAAATTTTATAAAACATGTTCCAAGGGGCCATTATAAAGTCATACATAGTTAAAATATGGAATTAAATACAGTGAGAGGGATTTTTAAAAATTATTTGTGGAAAATAATGATATGTCATCTAAGAAATAAGATTTTATGAAAACTATAGGTTTAAATAGTAATTTAACATAATCCAAGATATATGTGTTGTTTTATAATAGTTCTGTAATAAAAGAATATATAAAAAATTAGATAATAGTAATATGAAAACAAATATTCCATATTTTATAGATTTAATTTCAATATTAATATTTTGACATATAAATACTTTTAAACACTACCTAAACACATGAAATAATAAAAATTTTAACATTAAAAATGACATTCCCAATATAATATTTTCAAACATACTGAAGTATAAATGAATATTAATGATAATTTCATGTTTCTTTTTATTAGGCATAAACTCTAAAACCACATGTCCCTTATTCACATGATATCTAATTAAAAAAAATATAACATCAATATGATTTCTTCTAGAATGGTGTAATAGATTATTAGAAATTTAATTTGGAAATATATTATCCTAAAAAATAGGAAATTCATCAACATAAATACTAAAATCTCATAATTTTTTCTTTGTCCATAAATATTGATCACAACAACAATCATTTGAGATATACCCAACGTTTTTAGTAGATAGAGGAACATATAATTTCTTCTTATAAGACTAAGAAATGAAACATTTTCTAATAAAATGAAACATTCATGCACATATTTTTTTATAAATTTTATAGCCTCCAAAATTATATTCTCATTATGATATTAAATCAAAAAAATTATACTTATAATAAAAAAAACCTAAGTTAACAGTTCATTTATCATATCTAATTGTACTTTCCAAAACATTTTTATGATAATATTATGAATCATCTTGATTCATTTCATATAAATAAAAACTAAACATGATATTGATTCATATTGTTTTTAAATAAATAATTCTACATATCATATCACTATAAACATTAATATCAAAAAAATTAACAGATATATCAACATCTAATTTAGAACTAGTATTCATACGAGTTTTGATAGATTTAAAAGAATAAAGACTAGAACTTTTAACCAACTATTTGGTATACATGGAATGATTAAAATAGATCCTATATTACCATTGAGAATTTTGAAGTCCAAGAAATAACATAATTACTTTCATTAATATCTTGTCAAACTCATATGACATCAGGGTATAAGAAACATTATAATGATATTCACAAGACAAACAAAAAACATTATCATCAATGTAAATTTTCACAATTAAAATATTATTATAAATTTCTTTTAATATAAATTTTAGATCAAAATTTCCTTTCTTGAAAAAAAAATCCCCAAAAAAATAAACCCTTCCACACCAAGAATGATGTTCATGTTTGAGACAATACAAAGCATTAGATAATTTAAAATCATGATTATGAAATATTTCATTGTCAAAACAAAGGGTTTGAAATATAAAAACTTCTTTAAATGTACAACCGTTTAATATATCACTTTATAAATCTTTTTATATCTCAAAAAACAATGAAAATAATCGACTCTAATATCCTCTAACCTAGAAACATGTGAAAATGAATATTTAATGTTTATACCTTCTTCTTGAGAATATCCTTGGGGAATATGTCTAACTTTTTATAGAATTTATCTATATTCATATAACTTATTTCTAAAGATTTATTTGTTTCCAATTGCCTAATTTACCTCATTAAATTCTACAAGAGACCAAATATTATTTCTATAAAATAATTTGGCTCATATTTTATAGTAACAATTAAATTAGTATAATTTAAAGAATCAATAACATTGTTATGAACATGGTCGGAAAAAATATAAGAGTTAACAATGAAATTTAAAATAGAGCATATGGTTTACAAACTAGAACCAAAATTATTGATCATAGTGTTAATAAAATGATATTTATAAATCCTCTAGGATCTATATTCAAATTGAGAATAATTTTCAACCACACAATATATATATTTTCTAGAGTTCTCTCTTCACCAAAATTGAAATTATAAAAATAATATTCAATATTTTCCAAAACAGATTTGTAAAAAACACAAGATTAATCAAAATATATATTAACAGATTTGTTAATAGTCATGGAATGATTATTATTATCTCTATATTATTTATTTTATAAAAATATTATATATATAACTTCAAACATTTTATCATTAAACTTATCAAAAAAATTATATTTAAGATAAAAAATTTATAACGAAAAACATTAAAATAAAAAACCCTTGATTTTCTACCTTTAAACAATTCATAGGGGTTTTTCTTGAAAAACAAGTCTATAATAAACTCTATTGAAAAAATAGCAATAATTATTAACATATTAAAATCAAAAATATTTTAGAAAAATATATTTATTATGAATGGTCCAAGACATTCCTTAAATAGTTCAATTTTTTTATTCTATAATACCATTTTTTATGTTCTTTGATTAGAAAAATAATGAGCATAACCATTTCTCCAAAAAAAATTAACAAACTCGCCTCTATTATCACTTATAATAAAAATAATTAAACACACATTCTTTTACTAGAATACAAAATTTAATAAATCTATCGATGTTTTCAGGCTTATGAGATAAGAAATAAAACATTAAATCTACTAAAATCCTCTAAAATAAAAGAAAATTTTTAAACTTAAACAATATGATTTAAACATACAAAAAAAACAAAGATAAAATAATTTAAGTGATCTAGATGTAGAATCATGGTTTAAAGATTTGAAATATTCCTTATGCTTCTTATTTTTTATACATGAATCACAAACAAAATCATTAATTACCTTTAACTTGGTTAAGTCTAGAACATTTTAATTCCTGGAAAATTTATGTATCATTTATAAATGATAATTACCAAACCTTATATTAAAAAAAGAATCATATGTTTTTAATGAATATTTATAAGTTTCAATTTTATTATATATATATAATAAATTAATAAATAAATATTATCATTTCTATTAGCAAAAAATCATTTTTAAAAAATAAAAAATTATTACCATAAAATTTATCATATACACCGTCATCACAAAAATGTGAAATTATAATTAGTTTTCATTTTAAAATTCCAACATTTAAAACATTATAAATTAAAACAATAATAGAAAAAACTACTTCACCAAATCACTTAACCTTTCATTTACAGTTATCTCCAAAAGTGATAGAGCCTCTATTACATTTGTTATAAGGGTAAAAATTTAATATGTCACTAGTCATGTTTTGATAACTACCACTACCCATTTACTATGTGTATTTCTTACAACATCTATTTTTTTCTTCAAGAATTCAATTACTAACATTTTTGGTACCCATGCTATTTGGGTCCAACAAGGTGAGCAATAGAATTCTTAGTTACCCAAAATATTTAAAAAACTATTCTAATATACTATATAAGATAATTATTTTGAAATAAAAATCTTGGTATAACCAAGATAATAAGGATATATATAGTACGTTCATTATTATAATGTACATGCATCCAACATTTAAATCATGTAACAGAATAAACTTTTCTGTATGACTTTTAACAAATGTAGTCTAATATAACTTATGAGTTTGGGAACTATAACCAAAACCAATTTAATATTTTCTCAGTGTTAACATAGGTACCATTTTATCATCTTTTTAATTAACATGTAAAAAAGTTGATAATTTCTCTTTTAAGCATAAAACATTATTTCTAAGATTATCATTCCCCTTCATAATAGAATCAAAATAATCATAGATATTACTATTATAAAATTATGTGTAATTTATTATTTCTACCTTAAGAGTATCATTCTCATTATTTACTATCTTCATTTCCTTTAAAATTATCTTATTTTATCTTGTAATTATTCATAATATTTAGTGACCCTTAAAAATTATTTTTAATTTTTTTCATTTTTTATACAATTGATCAAAGATATGACCATTGCTATTAGAATATTGACTAGAATAAAAATAATTACACAAATCATTTATATTTTTCACAATCAAACATAATTTTACTAATTCTTTCAGACTTTCATATTTGTGACATGAATAAAATTATTCGGTGAAATCTATCCTCCATGATAATTATGTTTCAATTAATTAATTATTTTTTAATTACTCCCTTATTTATTTAAATTTGGATAGTTACATTTCATATTTTCCTTCTTTGTGCATTTATGACAGGTTACATCTAGTCTATATATAGTAACCTATATTTATTTTTTATCATTATTTTTATCTTTACTTGGCCGCTTCTTAAACTTTTCCTTTTAATTCATTGAATTATAAATGCCTTTTCTTATATTCATGATTTTTCTGTTTTCATCTTCGGATGCCTCAATTTAAAAATAGATAGTAATGAAATTTATTTCTGATTTTAAAGTAATATATTTCTTCTTTTAAATACTTTCTTCTATAATATTCTTCATCTCATGTTCATATTGAAGAATATATTTTAATACTGCATCAAATGTGTAATCTTTGAAATTATTACATTAATCGATGGTAAAATTATTTTCATTCCATTTATATGGTAGATATCTTTAGACTATTTAAACAAATATGTGGATATATGAATTTTATCGTAGGGAACTCATTCCATTCATAATAATTTTGAATCAGTGGAACATTTAATTATCACATTCATATTCACCCATATTTATGTTTGGTAACTCCACTCAAATAATTACAAATGTGTTTTTAATCTTCTTTTATTATAAATGGTTAGTAACTTATAGAATCTCTTAGATATCATGAGTTGTCTTATATGAAGACGCATGACTAAAAACACTTATATTAATAGAACAATACAATATATTTTCAAATTTTCAATTAAAAATATCTAATGAAATCATATCCTATAAGAGTAGCAGGGTAAGATCTTGGTAGCTTTTAAGGTTTCTCTATAACCAGAAATTATTCTATACTTAGTTGTTTTTGGTACACCTCCATTATAGAATTCTAATATCCATATTCATCTCCATCAATGTGTGGTGGTTTCTAAATAATTCATCCATCATTTGAATTCCTTCTAACCATTTTATATATCTTGTCCTTATACTATAAGGTCTATGAAAACACATGTATAATAAAATATACAAAACTAACTTAATATAAGGATTAGTTAAATTCCAAAAGGAAAAATCTTGTATACTAATTGTTAATACCGATAGGAAGATGGTTTATTATCTTAAGAGGGGTGAATTTAACAAATTTAATTATCTTAATTGAATCAATTACTATTTTTAATTAATTTTAAATGTTAATTAATAGATTTAGTTAGAAGGTGAATAGAATAAATAACACAAGGATGTTTTTATAGTAGTTTGATACAATGTCACCCTACTCTACTCTTATATCTCTTTAATCGGTGATAGATACATTGTAAAATATACTGATTTTTGATGTAGAATCATAACCCAATTACAAAATACTTCTCCTAGTGAAATTATAACCTAAATACACAAAAACGTTGTATGGAGGGTCAAAACCCAATTACAACCCTAAATTTAGATACCAGGATTCATAACCTCAACGGTGTGGAATTTAGAATCTGAGATTCATAACCTAAATATAGAGAATTATTTTGTATGAAAAATAATTAACCGAAAATGAAATCATGTGAGATCGAGGAAAAAATATTACAAACATAAGAAACTATGATGAAAAAGGAAAATAAAAAAGATAATCACATGTATTAGTTCTTGAATATAGGTTTATATCTTGTCATCCAGGTAGTAGAATTTGAAGAAGTTTTTTGTTTAGCCTTTGGGTGTTCATCCAATAGTAGTAAACATAGTACACAAGATCGCGTGAAGGTTCATTGATTATGGAAACATTTTTATCACTTTAAGTCATATGCACTCATTTTTTTGTAATTATACATATCATCCAAAAGTAATTTGAGTCCCATATATAGATTCTCAAAATCTAAACACCTAGATAGGTCTTTTTCAAATGGTTAGAATCATTTAAAATTCAAAAATAATAATATTGGATTACTTGAGAGAGAGAGAGATAGGAAGCTATTAACATTTTATAAAAATATCTCAACTCATGACTAAAATTTTAAATGATCAATACTCATTAAAAAACAGAAATATTTTAAAATAGAATTTTAAAATACTTCCATAATAATAATTCCAAAATAAATACCATGAAAATATTAAGTTTAAATAAGAAATATTGAATTCAAAAAATTATATTCAAAATAACACGTAAACATGTGGAGAATATAAAAAAATAACATCGCATTAAGGATATTAAGACAAGTATGAATGATTTTCATATCAAATAAAATGTATTTCTCAACAATAAAATCAAATAAAACAATGTAAAAAATAAAAAATATTTTTTTGAGTTTCATGATACAAGTTTTATTCATAATGATAAAACACCCTTGTAAATTTATAAAAACTTGTTTAAATCAATATAAAACACATCACATATGTTCTAAAAAATTTATATTCACTTATAAGTTCATTATAAAAATTAAAAATACATGAAATAAATATGTTGTAAATCAAAATATGACAGAATAAGTAAAATAGGGAAAATTAAGAGATTTTAAAATAATGTATAGAATTTCCCTGAACAAAGAAACACAATTCACATAGGTTTTTTTCATGAAGTTTTTAATTTAAGTAAGAAAATTAGTCATATAAGAAATTTTATATAGTTGATTCGTGTAAGGGACTCACATATTTGAATTTCTAAAATATATAAACAGATTAACTTATCTAAATTCAGATCAAAAACAGAAATAGATATTAGAAGAATCAGATTTGTGTCCAGTGGAATTTTATTTATATAATTTTATTATATTTAAAAATAATCAATAATTACTTTAATCATACCTATATATCTCAAGTTATGATTATGAATTAGAAGTAGAAAAGCCCTGGAAAATGGGATATATCATTGGCATTAAGTGGGCTTGCCTAAAGCCCAAGAGAACAGTCTAGCAATGGGTCAAGGAACCTAAGAATAAGAATGTAATGTTCCAACAACGACATCCACATACAAAGCTCACTGTTTAATATAATCCCTTTGTCCCAATATCTTATTAAGACTGTTTCATGATTGTGTCATAAACCTTTATGCTTGAAACGTCATTCTTTGACTACCTGAAATAAATTCATCGTTACACTATGTCCATGGAATTTCACGCGAAGGTCCTATTTCAATCAAAGGGATGATATATCAACTTCCATAAATGGATGGGGAAAATACTTTCTTGAATTATCCGTTAATAACATGCCACTCATGAAGCACCCAATGTACTTTACTTCCTTCCAACTATTTGTGTGATGGTTTTCGTCAGTAAATCAATGTTCGTAAGTCATGACATGAATAAATGACAATCATAAGAATCTAAGGATCATTACACGTGCTCGTAGATAGAAATAGCATATGACACTATGACATGAAATATTTCTACTAGCAGGTCTATTTTTATAATCTCTTATCTTGGGGATTACCAAGTGCGGACTTCATGAGAGGAAGTCTCATCATCTTAAGAGTACTCGCACCTGACAATCTGCAAGCTATGTGTCTCATCATATCATGTCATCCAACCACAGAAATATATTTAAGAATATTTTTAAATATTTTTAAGGTTCTCATCATAGTGGGTAACTTCCATGACCTTATCAATTAAAAAAATACTCTATGAAATTACTACATCATAGTCATGCAGAACAATGAAAAATATGTAATAATACATTAAATATCCATGTAATCAAAGTAAAACTAGTTAGTTCTAGAACACCAACTCTTACAAACTCCCACTTGAACAAGAGAAAACTGCCTACGACTTTCAGTTTGCTAGACCTCACATGATGATTGTGTTTCTGTTGAGTTAAGTATTTAGTCAAGGGGTCTTCCACATTGTCTTCCGTGAAAATACTGCTCACTGAAACTTCACCTCTCTGAGAAAAATCCCCCAAGATTTGATACTTCTAAAGTATGTGCTTCGTCTACTAATGTGGCCATGGATATTTTGTGAGAGCCACTGTTGTAGTATTATCATAGTACGGTGTGATAAGATATTTACTGCTAGGTATCACATCTAACTCCTAGACAAAGCTTCACATTGAAACTGCTTCGTTACCTGCTTAAAAAGCTATGATATACTCGGACTCTACTATAGAATCAGCGACCACACTCTACATTGAGCTCTTCTAGCACACTACACATCCATTCAAAGTGAATATGTATCCCATTTTCTACTTCATGTCATCTTGATCAGTTTGAAAACTATCATTTTCATATCCTCTGATGACTAGTTCCTCATCTCCTCCATAAACCAGGAACATATTATTAGTACGCCTCAGATACTTTAGGATAGTCTTGAATGTCATACAATGGCGGTCACCTAGGTTATCTCGATATCTGCCTACCACACTCAATTCATAGGTGACATCCAGCCTAGTACATAGCATGGCATAATTGACTGACCCAGTCGATGATGAGTATGGAGTCCTTTCCATTATCTTTATTTCCTCATGTGTCTAAGGACTCATTTTCTTGGAAAGATGAATTCCATGTGATGCTGGAAACAATACCCTCTTCGATTGTTCCATACTAAATCTCTTCATTATCATATCAATATATGTACTTTGACTTAGGCGCATCAATATCTTGAATCTATCACAATGTATCTTTATCCCAAGAATATACGCTGCCTTGCCCAAGACTTTCATGGAGAATCATTGATTCAACCATTCCTTAAGAGACAATAAGACTGGTATCTCGTTTCTAGTAAGTAATATGTCATCAACATATACTATTAGGAAAACAAATTCACTCCCACTAACCCATTTATAGATACAAGGCTATCATTAATTCTTGATAAAACCAAATTATTTTATGGCTTCATCAAAACGAATGTTCCATGACATGGATGCTTTCTTTAAAACATAAATGGATTTCTGCAACTGGAATACCTTATTGGAATCCTTTGGAGTTAGAAACCCTTCAGGTTGTTTCATGTAAACATCTTCATAAAGGTTCTTGTTAAATAATTCTATTTTGAAATCCATTTTCCAAATCTCATAGTCATGTTAATATGAAATGGAAAGTAGAATTATGATGGATTTCAGAATTGCAACTAGTGAGAAGGTTTCATCGTAGTCAATTACATGACATTGTTTAAAACCTTTTGTAACCAACTGTGCCTTATAGGAACTAACTTGTCGTTCCATGTCCAGTATCTTCTTGAATACCCATTTGCAACCAATAGGATTTACATCAACTGGTCAATCTACCAAAATCTAGACTTGGTTTTGGTATGTGGAATCCATTTCAGAATTCATGGCTTCTTTCCACTTGGCAATGTTTGTGACACTTACTACTTCATTTTAGGTTAGAGGATCATTATTATCAACTAACAAGGAGTCACCACCCTCAGTGACTAGAAACCCATGCCATTTTGGTTCTATAACCTCTCTTGTAATCCTACCCAGTACTTGTGTCTCTAGAACAAATTCTTCTTCCACAGTGCTTTGTGGAATCTGTTCCTATACCAACTCCTGTGTACCTTAAGCCTCGACTTCATTGAAGTCCATTTTGCTCCCACTATCTCTTTTGGAGATGTGCTCCCTCTCAAAGAATATGTCATGTCTTTCTACTATAACATTTTTTTCGAAGGGGTTTTATTGGTAATATCCCCTTGTTTTTTTGGGGTATCCTATAAAAGTACAATTTGTGCCTCGGGGTGTGAGTTTGTTACCTAAAGATACCTTAACAAATGCTTCACTACCCCCACACATGTAAATTCGATAACATGTCTTTTCTTCTACTCCAGAACTTGTATGGAATATCATTTATTAATTTAGTTGGTACTTTTTTTAGTATGTGTGTTGTTGTTTGTAACGCATATCCCCAAAAATATAATGGAATACTCGCATGACTCATCATGGATCACACCATGTGCAAGAGGGTACGTTTTCTCCTTTTTCTCACATGATTCCACTGGGGCGTGTTTGGAGGAGTGAGTTGGGATAGGATCCCAAACTCCTGTAAGTAATCAATGAATTCTTGATTAATATATTCTCCACCTTGGCCTGAGTATATTTTCTTAATATTCATATCATGCTGGTTCTCAACTCCATTATTGTATTCTTTGAACGTATCAAAAGAATTCAACTTAAACCTCGTTAAGTAGATATATCCAAATCTTCTAAAATTATTAGTAAAAGTTATGATGTATGAGTACCCTCACCTTAATTCAATTATAAATAGTCCACATGCATCGATATGAACCAATTCAAGAATTTTTTTAGCCCTTTCACCTTTCCCACTAAATGGTTATTTGGTCATTTTTCCTTGTAAACATGCTTGACATACGCCAAGTGTTTTTAGTTTGAAAGAATCTAAATATCCATCTTGATGTATCTTGGTCAAGTGTTTCTCATTTACATGACCTAGTTGGTGATTCCAATGTTGAGTGTGGTATGAGTCATGTGAAGTATCATTGTTATTGATTCCCATTACTTGGTTTGTGAAATCCAACACATAAATTACATTATATAAATGTTCCCAACCATAACAAATTCTATCTTTTTAAAATAAGAAGCATTAGTTTCCAAACATGAAAACAAATCCATCTATATCTAATTTGGATAAAGGAATAATAGTTTTAGTAATAGAAGGCACATAATAAAAAACCTTTAACACCAATATCATCCCATTGGCAATGTGAGGTGGTAGTCCACGATTGCTATAGCAGCATGTCTGGCTTTATTGGCTGCTCATAGATCTACCTCCCCTCGATCAATCTTCTTAAATCTACTTGGATCCTATATTTGGATACATATGTGAGCACCACATGTTGTATATAATACCCAATTTTTAGAAACAGATAGATTTCATTCGATAACAAATGCACCTGAAGCTTCGCCTTGCTTCTTAGGTTGGTTGCACTTCTTCTTCCAGTGGCCCTTCTTGCCACATGAAAAAAAATAGCCTCATGTTCCATTTCCTCCACTTTGATCATCATTTTCTTAGAAGGTCATGAAGAAGCCTTGGGCTTAAATCTATTCTCCTTAACTTTCCTCCTATTCACCATAAGGATAGAAGGCTTTTCACACTTCATATATTTTTCCACTTAGAAAATGAATATAAAAAGATCAGATAGAGACTTATCAATGTTGTCCATATTGAAATTGATGAAAATGTTAGAGAACCTCTGAGGGAGTGATTTGAGAATGAGATCGGTTCCTAGTTATTTGGGGAGTTTAAACCCTAGAACCTCTAGGAGTTCAATATAGCCAATGAGCTTGACTATATAAGTCGTATCTGGGGCCCCTTCTCCTAGATTACTCTGAAAGTGTGCCATAGAGATCTCAAACCTTTCATGTCTTACTCTCTCCTGGTAAATACCAGAGAGGTCCTTGATCTTTCTATAAGAATCCATGTTTTCATGAGACTTCATGAGCTCATTAGACATTGATGATAGAATCAAACATTAAATTTTGACTGTGTCATTCATATGTTTATCATAGACCAAGAAATCCTCATCACATGCCTCTTTGGCAGGTGGATCAAATACTGCTGACTCCAGCATGTAAGACTTCCGTTCATGGTGTAGGATAACCCAAAGGCGTATAAACTATTCCTGGAAGTTACTGCCAGTGAGGATGTTGTCTTTATCCTGAATTGATAGTAGGGATAGTGTGGTTTACTAGTTTATCATTTTTATTCTATAATTAAAATAGTATATCATTAGTATATTCTTGATTAAATTTTATAAGAAATAGTAAATTTTATTAAGTCTCCCACTATTTTATCAAGTCCCAATATCCCTCACCATTGAACTCGGAATGTACAGTTTCCCTGACATTATAGTGGCAAGGATCCATATTCCCCTTTGCGTAAACCCAACAAGGGTTGGTCAAGCTATTAAGAGGTATTTAGGTAGGCAGGTCACTGCCAACTGCAGGCTTGCAGCTCCTTGATATGTTGAGTGGACTCCCCAATCATGAAATCATGACTTTGGATTTCCTCAACTCTTGCCTCCAATATTACACCAAGTCTATAAAGGGACACTCCACTTGATGTAATATGGCTAAGTAAACCTGAAAGCTTTCATATGGGATTCCTATATAAAAGTATGTGTCCCAACAAGGGTTGGTCAAACACATAGTTTTATTGAGTTTTTCCCTTAATCAAGTAATGGAAGGATTTCTATGACTTAATATTTTATTTGAGGGATTTTTTATCTCTTATGCATGTATTTCTTATTATCATTGTCACACGCTTGTTAATATTAATTAGAACTTACTTAAGTGATTAACCATATCTTCATAATATTTATGCATAAGTCCAGTTTATTTTACTTCCATATTTTATGCTTGTTTAATTCAATAATTATGTGATTGTGACAACACATCCATAATGATAAACCGTGCAACTGACAGAAATAAAATAAAGTAAATGGAATGATCGAGAGATTTTATAATGGTTATTTTATATAGAATTTGATAAACTAACCCTGACCTAGGGGATAAACACCTTGAAACTTTTGGGTTCTTGTTTATAGATTCCACTTGTCCACCTCTATATCTCCTGGGATTGGTTTCGGATTGACTCCAGCTTGAACCACCTCCACTAGCTTGGGAGTTCCATCCATTAAATATTCCTTTTTTAACACACATGTAGGTGAGGGGTAAAAAGTGTTTTTTCATGAAAGAAACCTTGGGCATGCAGGCCCTATATATTAATGAGGAGAAGGCTCGCATGCCAAAAATTTTAATTCTAATAAATAAATTACAAGAAAACAACCACATACAAAGGACTTGGTATATCTCATGATCATCCATACATGCAACGATATTTATGCATAAATAAAACTAGCAATAAATTCTTCAATAATTCTTGTTTAAGATAAATCATGCTCTAATAAATTAATTATCATATTTAATTAATAAATAATTTTATCTTAAACCATTTTCTGAATTTTTTTGAGATTGTCATCCATAATAATTTTAAACAAAGAAAATCATTTAAAATTATCTTTGTACGTAACTTGTACCTTGGAGGAAGCCCAGTGAATTCCGATTTATAACTACCCAATGAGTAGAAATTAACATTATGTAGATATTAAATTAAACACATATATGTATAACACCTATCATGTGTTGTGCCTAAACTTTATGCCCACATGATGGTACACGTATCTAGGGTTTGTATAATATAATAATAAATTTTCATAATTTGGATGAGTACGCGACGTGTAGTTCCAACTACACGGCGTGGATAAATTTTCACCATTTATATGAAGTACACACCCGTGGAAATGGCATGTGAGTATACTTTGGAAGTATTCGGAGTACACGGTGTGTCTAGTGGGCCACATGTAGTGTAGTTCCTCATTACATGGTCTCCTACCGGGAAATCCGTGTACGGGGTACATGGTCCAAACCTAACCTGAAGGGACTATACTCTATGTCAATTGGACCACATGGAATGTAGTCCGAAAACCATGTGCCACATATTCCTAGTCAACACATGAAGTCATTTAATATATAGAAAGACTCCAACACTTGGTTTGGTTTGCCAAACCAGCCTGATGCATTGAATCTTGACTGAATAGTGTGTACTGTTGAATACACGATGTATGTTCTGGAGTTGTATGAACATAAAGCTTTGTCACCTTCGGATGAGATCCTGCATTTTATTTTAATCAAAATTAAAAGAAAATATCATTTTTTAAGGTGAAAGAGAAACGAAATAGGAGGAATAGATTTTGAGATTCATATTTCATAACGATTAACTGGAATTGAAACAACTAAATTATTAAATGCATAATTCATCAACGAAATATTTAAATAATTATAAACTATGATGCAACCCCTTTGATACCACATGAATGTTCCGGGTGCATCAGAAGCATCGTTGGGATGGGACCCAACATTGATTTTTACCATTATCAATGAATATTTCGTGATCAATACAATGTTGAACGCCAGTCTCCATGGAATATAACCAAATATTTAGATAAAGAAGAAAGATTCCAGAAACCCTAGAGAGGATCTTTCATATCATGTTTATAATTAATTTGATTAATTTTATAAAGAAAAATAAAACAAGTATCTTTGGTATTTTTCTTCATTGATGACATTGATCATCCAGAATGACCCTTCAAGATTATCTCATTGCACTTGTAAGGATCCAAAATAGAATTCCTCTAGCAGTGATCCACACATGCTCCGATGATGTCTAATCGACACCACTCATTATCCAAGTACTATCACGACAAATCGAGTGACTTCTATCATTCATTCTTGATCGCTTGTTCTTCGTACTTGAAGAACGTATCTCATTCTTGAGAGGCGAGAGAAGATTATTATAGAGAAAAATTGTTGGTCTCACCAATTCTCAATTCACCATGTGTGTGGTGTGGTGTCTGGCATAATAGGCGTACTGTCCTATTTATATATATGGAATTTTAGTTACAGTATTTAGTTGCATAGAAACAATTAAATATATTCATGAACTTAGTTAAAATCCATGAATTTAATAATAATACCATGTAATTATTTATGGTCTGCCAACTTTCACAAAACAGAATTATAAATAAAATTTTTCATCATAAAATAATAGTAGCGTTATTTTAATTTGTGTCCACTAGTTAAATAATTATTTATCGTCTTGAAATAATTATTTTACTACCTGACCGAACTTGGTCTACTCCAACTCCACTTCTATTTATTGAACACAAAAATAAATAAATATATATTTTATTCTCTTAAATAAATATTTTATTTACAAAGTAGAAAATAAATATTAATTAAATGTTCAATAAAATAAATAAATATATTTAATTTAATTTAATTTACGAAAGAATTGTAACTTGAATAAAATTATTCTATAGTATTGAGAATAATTTTATTTCATTAATTAAATTCAAATAGAATTTAACTGATACCACCAAAAATAGTTAGTGTGTGACCCTATAAGATTTTTTCTCATTGGCATTCGGAGGGCTTGCCTAAAGACCAATAGTACTATTTATAAACAGCTCAAATCACCCAAGAGAAATAATGTAAAGTCGAAAAAATGACATCCACATACAAATGCTCACTTTTTAATATAAACCCTTTGTCACAATATCTTATCAAGAAGGTTTCATGATTATGTCATCAACTTTTATGTTGATACGTCATTCTTTGACTACCTTAAATAAACTCATTGTTACACCATGGCCATGGAATTTCACGTGATGGTTCTATTTTAATCAAAGGGACAGGATATCAACTTCCATAAATTGAAGGGACAAATCATTCTTTGATATATCCATTAATAACATGCCACTCAGGATGCACCCAACATACCCTACTTCCCGCCAACTGTCTGTGTGACGGTTTTTGTCAGTAAATCAAAGTGCGCAAGTCATGACACGTATTAATGATAATCTTAAAGTATAAGGATCATTATACACACTCGCATATATAAATATCTGATGACACTAAAACATGTGGAATTCCTTCTAGTGGGTCTGTTCTCATAATCTCCTATCTTAGAGATTACCAAGTGTGAACTTCATGAGAGGAAGTCTCATCTACTTACGAGTACTCGAACCTGACCGTCTGCATTCTATGTGTACCATCATAGCATGTCATCCAACCACAGAACTATATTTAAGAATATTTTTATAGAATTTTAAGGTTCTTATCAGACCAAGGAACTACATGACCTTATCAATGCAACAAATACTCTAAGGAATTAATACATCATAGTCATGCAAAACAATGAACAATATGTAATAATATATTAAATATCCATGTAATCAAAGTAAAACCATTTGGTTTTAGGACACCAAATATTAAAATATTATGATTTGATCAATGTTAAAAATTATTTAATCAATATAAAATTAAATTTATTAATACATTTAAATGAAATAAAACAAATAAATATTTTTAAGTATCAGAACATAAAGTTGTTCAATTACCCACTCAACATTAATTTGTTCCACTAGAAATTGACTCTATTAATTAACTTTTATAATTAATTTAACATTATAATTGATTCATTTTAGAAATTTTAAATTTTCTTTAACCCCCCCCCCCCCATAGACCATTTTTCATTTTCCTATTAGACTAAACACTCATTTTGGATACCCATATTCAATTTATTTAATTAGTTTTCTTTGGGAATACTACATCCTATTGTAGTCATTTATGTTGTCATGGAGAATAGGGAAATTAAATCCATTCCATAGTCACCCATGATGAGCCACAATAATATTTATTATTGTTCAAAAACATGTCCAGGACTACTCAATACTAGAACTCAAGAAGCCTATAGAAAAGTTGGGGGGTTGATTATTGCCACCACATAGCCGATCAGGCTAGTATGTGTGTGCATGTGACCACTCATTCATGTATGCATAGGTGTGTATGTAGTCAGGCCGCATCACAAGTTTGGACATGGAGGTGGTTCTTAGAAACTCATGTGATAGATGGAATTAGAGGTATTGGGTGTGCACCAGTTTGAGTCTGACTCAATTGAGTAGCTAAATGGAGGTGGTTTCTTATATTCTATTTCTTTTCTGGAGGAATTTTTTATGTGGGACTCAGATCTCTCAGGAAAAACCACAATCAGGTGAACCATGATTTAGAGGCATGCAATAGGGTTTTTTGAATAATTTCTTCTCCAATACAATATTTTACATGTGCATGATATGGATATATTGGTATAATGTAATCCATTATAGGAAAGAAAATTTCCATGTTGTGGCTACACCTAATGTCATGGAGGGTAAAGATTTAACAGATTCAAGGTTTTTTGGGATCCAAAATTATTTATCAGCCCATACCATAGTAATGTTTCTGCGTATTATTTAGGTTAGCGATTCAATTGATCATAACAGATCATGCTCAAGATTTTGGGAGAGTAATGGTTGACCTACTATGTGATAATTGTGGATTTTGTCAACAATATGTTCCCACATCCTCATATTCATTAACATATATTACTAAGATATGATGAAGTCAAATCCAAACCATTTTTGTTCTAACAATTCCATATTATATCAAAACACTAGGATTCTATGACGTAGATACCAAAATCACATTATTAATAAAAAGTTTTGGAAGTTTTGTCTTGAAACTAAAAGGTGGAGTTATTTATTTGATCTCCATGTGTCTAATTGAGATTTAATGGAAAATTATGATTTTATTAATTAAATGGGGATAAATGTACAATATTATAAGAATTAGATTCAATCAAACCCATTTAATGGTAATTAAAATGGAATAAAATCTCCCAATAAAAAGATATATATATTAAAAAGAAAATAATTAATTTTTTTGTAGAAAGATTTATTGGAAAGAAAAAGAAATAATTACTAGGAATGTCGTCTGACTAGAACATCACTAGGAAGTGGGGAAAAGATACACCAACTTAAGTGAATTATCAAAATCTAAATCTTTTAGAGAAGATAAAGAAGGTGAAAAATGGAAAAGTGAGTTCATCTGTTATTGAGAGGTGGTGAGCTTCTCATATAGTTTTAATAGTTAGTTCGAAGAGTTATTAGGAAAACTATATTGTATAAACCAAATAAATTAGTGTGATATATTGTTTTTATACATCTATATAATGTAGATTGTATGATCATTGAACTATCCAGGTTAGGGTGAATCGAGTAAAATTATATGTTTTGTTTATTGTATTCATCACTTTTCAAGAGAATATATGGGATAAAAGGAGTGTTACTCACATAGAGTGAATAAGATCATGATAAAGGGATTAAAGGGTTTGAATCTATGGTACCTAAATCCCCCCTCCCCTTCTATTAGGGTAATTTTCTTAATAATTAAACAGTAAGTGGTTTTAAATATATTTTTTATGAGGTGATATTTTCTATCTTAGGATCATGACCGTATTTATGGTTGTGAATCATAAGTTATTTTCAATTTTAAATGGTAAAAATTTATATTTATTGAATAATAAGAAATATCACAACTTTATGTTTTGGGTATTGAAGAATAAAATATATCTAGGTATGGGATCACTTTGATTGTGGAAATTGGAGCCTTACCATAGAGAGAAAAAATGAAATAGATGTGGATGTGAAGTTGATAAATGATTTTGGGGGAGCCTTGGAAAAACTTATCTACACCAAGGTAATTAACTTCATAACTTCTCATGTTTTTTGGGAAAAACTCTAGAGAATTTTTGAAGCTGATTCCAAGGTTCGAGATGAAAATATTCATGTGTTGTAAATAAATATGAAGAACTCAGGATGATTCTAACTGAAACCATTGATTTGGTTCTATGAATTATCTTGTGGAATATTTGTGAGGTCTTAGAGAAGATATTTATTAAACCTTTATCATAAAATGAATCATGAGGATACTTCCTCTATAGTTTAATTCCACGGTGTTCATTATTAAAAGATAAGTATCCAAAGGATATGTCTCAAAAAATTCTTCTGAGTACACTTGTTGTATATAAAATGAGAAATGATTATATTGAGTCTAATGAAAAGGAAAACACTTAATAATTTTATTTAAAGGAAATGAAGACTCTCTCTACTAAAAATATACAAAATAAGTAGAATTCAGTGGTGTGATGAAATTTATTTCCATTAATATAAAGATGCTAAAAGGGAATTTTAAGGGAAATATTCCACTTCCCTTTATTGTTATGGAATATTTTAAGGCATCTAATTGAACTAAGAATCTTCAAGATGATGATAATGAGGTATCTATGAAAAATTATTTTAGGGATGAAAAAATTAGTTAAAAATGAAATGTAAATTTTTCAAGAGGAAAAATATGTTATCTCATGAATATGGATGTTTAGATGAGTCTACAGTGGAAGAAGATTATGATTTTAGTGATAATGGAAAATATTCTTTAGTAAATATTGTTATTAAACCAAAAAACAATGATAGGGATGCAAAAAAATGTTTTTTTGGGATATTTGATCTAAAATTTTAGTTGAGTAATCCCTTAAAGAGCTTAAAAAATGGTCTGTTAAAAACAAGAAGGAAAATGGAGTTTTATGTCACTAAAAGATTTATATAAAGCAATAGAATAAAGAGAAATCATGATTAAAAGTTATGGAAAATAAATTTAAATCTAGATTTCTTGAAAACTCAGGAAAAGAAATGGATCTCACGGTCAAAGTGGAGGAACATGTAGAAATCATTGAAGGATTTAGGAATATAGTTAAACAAAAATGTTAAGAGTATTAAATAACATGAATAAGAATAAATTAAATGTTTATGGAAGTGTGACTAAAAATAGATAATTCTCTACCTAGTATAGGGTTTTTTTCTCAAAGAAGTTAGTCATAGTTGAGGATAATTATATTATTTGGGTAACCATTGATGAGTGTATTTCCATACCAAAAGCAATTAATTTTCAAAATATATGGAATTTTTTTCTCAAATGAACCTCGTCTCTAGCCATAAGAAATAACTCTCAAGAGTGAGGATAATTTTGGATAATATCAAAATCCTACCTATCATGCAACATGAAATGAGATAATTCAACAAAATATTAGGTGTTATTTCTTTGGAGAATTGGTATTATCCAAATATCTTTTCAATATTAATAAAATCTTAAATAGAAACAAAAAAATAGGTCATTAATTTTCAATAATACTCATTTGATTTAACAATTATTATTTTTGGTGTGATGGATATGGAAACAAGTAGTCCTATTATGCCTCAAGTGTAAAATGATAATTTACTCATGGGACTATGAAGGGAGGATTTAGGTAGTTGATAATGTCATCCATTAAATTTATAACTAAAATGGATTTTTTTTGTATAAAAGTTAAAGTGTTGAACTAAATGAGTTTTAGGAGTATCAATATTCAAAAAGAAATTCCTCGATGGTAATGGAAGAATAATAAATGGTATCATAAGTAAAATTTTATTGGATTTATTTTTGAGAGAAAAAATAAGTTCTAGATTTTGGCTACTGGAAAATGGATGTACCTCATATATTATTAGAAATAGGACTCTTATTACCGATATAAAAAATGAAAATTTTGGAGTGGTTTAGTTTTTTAATAATGAGGGAATAAAAAATATTACATCTAGGAAGGAAAATGTTGGTGGAAAAGATATATGGAAGATATATGTGCTCTTGGTATAAGGACATAGTCAAAATTTTCTAAGTTTTATCTAGTTTATTAACTAAGGACATGCTATAGAGAAATGAATAAAAGGGTAAACCATTAGAAAATGATGTATAACTTTCCCATTAATGATGGAAAACCAAAGTGAACATATACATGATTAGTAAAGAAAATGTTTTTATATTTTTTAAAGATAACAATAATAAAAAATTTCTCAACTGTGTGTTGGGAACATCAGACAAAAATATCTAGAGAACATGGAAAACACCAAGGTAGCACAAGACTTTCCATATATCACATGTGACAAAACACATATATATTACTATTGTAAAAAGAGTAAAATAGTCCAATGTATGTACCAGAAAAAATAATAAATTTATAAAGAGTTTTGGAGCTTTTTCATATCAATGTTTATGGTCCAGTAACTCCTAAAAAATCATAGGAAAATAAGTATTGGGATTTTTTTATTGATGATTGTAGTATGATGTCTTAGTTGATTTTGATTACTTATATAACTGTAAAATACTGGTTTATGAATCTATATTGATGATAATATAAAAGAATTATTAGGATGAAAATTCAAAAGTTTCCCACTAATAATGGTACATAATTAATAAATTCTCAAGTGGGTAATTGTATAGAGAAACATGGAATTAAACTTCATGTTTCAGTGGTGATAACTCCTAAAAATGGATTTATTAAAAAATATCATTAACAACATAGAATGAATTTTACTCATTAAAAAATCCTTACTAGTGATTTATTGGAAGGAATTGTCCTTAAATATGGTATATATATCCAATCGTGAATTATCTTATCTAAATGAATACAAGATCCCATTTGAAATGTGGTATGGAAAGAATCTCATTCTAAAATAGTTTTAAGTATTTTGAAGTAAATTCTTCATTCTGAACAAGGATATGAATAGAAATATCAAAAAACATGTGGAAAAGTATATTTATGGGATATTCATTAAATATCATGGAATATTGATTTTATAATAATTTTCTAGGAAAACGGTATAAATTTATAATGTTGTCTTTACTAACAACGAGTAGATTTTAGCTCCCAATTAGGAAAAATTTCAAATATTTTTTAAAAATTGTGAGTTGGATAGAAAATAATATGAGTACAGATGAAGGGATGTTTTATGTGATAAAACAAAATATTATGATAGCTCTAATAATGAATGGAATACGTTGGGTAAAGTAAGTAAAATTAAATGGCCTATCAAAGTTAAAATCATTGATAGCAACATTATGGGTGATCTGACTACCCTAGTGAAAACATGAGGGATGATGGAAAATCCCAAAACCTCTCCTTTATCATAAGTGGAACCAAAATCATTTGATGATGATTATTTTGATGTAAGTATGATCAAATATATGAATGAATATCTTGATAAAATTGAGAAAAATTGGACATGGGAATTCATCTCAAGGATAGATAACAAAAATTGGATCGAAAATATGTGGTTATTTTAAAAAATATCAGTGGAGATAACATGGTGATGAAGAATAATAAACATCTCATGTGAAATGGATATTCCCAAATCAATGACATAAATTTTGATGAAACATTTTCATTTGTGGCCTAGATTGAAACTATAAGATTATTTTTGTAAATGAATATAAAAAGGGGTTATAAAGTTTATCAAATGGGCATCAAATCCGAATTTTTGAATGGGTTCATAGAAGAGTTAGTAAAAAAAATTAACATTATGGGTTTATAATCAATGATTATGAACGAAAAGTGTGTCATTTAGATAAATTTTAATGCAAGATGAAACAAGACCTATGGGCATAGTACTCAATGATGGATTGGTACCAATAGAATTTTGGTAATCATTGTGGAGTGGTTGATCACAACATATCATTCAATAAGGAGAATGAGAAGTGGATCATCATACTTTTATACGTTAATAACATAATATTTAGAGGCTTGGATGAACTTTTAGGAAAGTTGTTTTTATATTTGATGGGGTTTGAATTTGAAATGTATTCAACTAGTGAATTTTCATTTTTTTCATTAGGTTGAAGTTTATTCATAATGAGGAGATATTTATATCCAAAACAAAATATTCCAAGTAGTTGTCAAAATTATTTAAAATATAAGATTAAAATCCCCTAAAAACTCAAATGGAAACCATGATGAAATTTTCCAACGATAATGAATGTGAGAAAGTAGATGTGATATTTTTTAAGAAATATATGGGCAGCCTAATCCATATGATATCCACTCTTTTAGAAATTGTTTTTCCTCATGTCATGATACAAGATATCAGAACATCCCCATGTAAATTCACAAGATATCTGTGAGATCAATGCTTTGATATATTTACAAAAAATTGGATTTTGGGTCGTATTATTACATGAATTCCTTAAAAAAAATATGTGCAATATATGGATATCAACTTGGAAGGTTTTTTGGATTACAAAAAATACACCTTAGAAGGTATATTTAACATGGAAACATATTTGAGTTCTAGTAAAAGTAATAATAAGGGCTACAAATATTTAAGATTATTATAGGCGGAATATGTGGTGGTAAATCAATAATGTAATCAGTTGATATGGATGAAACAAAAAATTGAAAACATTGTTATGGATTTTATATATGTGATTATGATTTAGGGTGACTAATCTCATACTATAAACATTATCAAAAATACTATTAAACACTCCAGGATGAGGCACATTAAAAAAAGTAATTTTTTTTATAAATAACATAGGGAAACAAGTTTTCATGATAGAATATGTGATGTCATGAGATCATTTTTTATAATTTCATGAATTTTATTTCCAAAATTAGTATAAAAGGAAAGTTGAATTCATCTATTTAAATAGACTTATATATAAGACCCCCACTTCCTTGTATGAATTTATCTTATACAAATGTTGGTTTTCTTGTATTGGTTCATGTTAATTGTTTATAACTCTATTTTGTGACACATTATGGAATTTCTCCTTAGGTTTGATAATAAAGGGGGAAATATGTTGGGGGGAGAGTGTATTATTTTAAAAACAATTAATTAAAGGCATGTGTTGAAAATTTAATACTTGAAATGAAATGATGTTTTATTATATGAGAATTATTTAATAACTCGTGTTTATCACATCAACCATCATCTCACATAAGGTTAGAGTTTATTATGGATGAATATTTGGTGCAGTCTATGGATGGATATTTGGTGTAGTCTATGATTTTGGGTTGGGTTTGTTGAATAGTTGAATAGGGATGATCAGGTGATGCTTAAAAAGGTTGTAAGGTGTTAATGAAGAGATCTTCCTGGAAGATAAAACCCATATCATAAACCCATATTCATGGTGTATAATGAGTTTTCTTTGGAAATAATTCACTATAGTCAAGACTGTTATTCCATAGAAGAGATGATGGAAAGTAACTCTATTATGTAGTCACCCTAACTATATCATAATAATTTTTGAAATGGTTCAAAAACATGTCCAATCCCACATAATGGTAGCACCTAAGAAGACTCCTAGAAAGATGGTGGTCAAGCTTAGTTTCCACCCATTTGAGTAGGCTAGAAGGGGGTTTTCATTTGATAACTCATGCATGTATACATTGATACATGTTAAGGAATGTCATGGAACACGTGGGGAGATAAAGGAGGTGTTTATCCTCTCACATGATTTGTTGCATGAGAGGTGGTAAGACTAAAACAATGCAATTCTGACTCAATTATGTGGCTAAAGGGAGGTGGTTTCTTATATGTCGTAGCTTTCCTGGACTAATTTATGATGTAGAAATCAGAGTTGTTAGGATACACTACAATAATGTGAACCATGGTATATTGGTATGAAAGAAGTGTTTTTTAATATTTTCATTGTCACTAAAATATTGGAGGTATCCATTACATGGAGAGATGGATACACTATAATTCCTTGTGGGAAAAAATATACACACTGTAGCTACACCTTTCTTCATGTAGGGTCAAGATTTAACATATTTTAGGTTTTATATGTAATGACCCAAACTTTTTGAATAATATATTAACTTACTCTTAAGGATTTAATAGAGGTGTTAATGGTTAATGCAGAAAGAGGAGTCGATGGCTTCATCCGGTAGACTCAAACATTATGAAGCCCACATATCAGAGCTTGGGATGGAGGTGGCATCATTGGGCTTCTCTTTTCACCAAGCCTAAGCCAAACTCCAGCATTTCAAGTGTAGATACCCGAAGCTTGACTTACATGGACATTACATTACATTTTCAGAATACTTAGTACATAACAAAAAAACACACACACAAGGATCGTAATAGTTTAGTGTCTTTGGAAACTCGGAATATAATCTTCTAATCCTGGTGAAAGATCTTCAACATCTCCCATAAATATATTCCTTTTTTTTATACCTAAAACCTTTCTTTATATCCTGGGAAAAGAAAACATAATAGGGTGAGCTCAAATGCTCAGTAAGGGTAAACAAAAGAAGTATCAATCACATCATATATATAAGCACATAGCTTTTGCAAATCTTAACCTGTAAAAGAGATCATAAATTCATAACCTAGGATAACTCATGGTAGTGAAATGTAATCACAATAATCATAACTTAAAACATTAAACTTTTTGTCTTACACACATAATCATAGAGAATAATTTCTTATTAGTCAAGACTCATTGCCAAGACTATCTTAGAGGACAAAGTCCATTTCTGAACCGAGTTACCCTCGTTTCAGTCCTGCTTCACTGAACCGGTATAACCTACCGTTCCAGCCATGTCTATCTCATGAGATATAAAATCTTTACCCAATGCATTGGAGGGAGATATAGGTCCCACACATCTCATAATGAAACCATTCTTATGTGTGCCACAAAATCTTAAACCATACATCCTAGCATAACCCATGTAATAAAAATGGGAATCTTAAACATCGTGAAATCATAAAACAATTCATATAAGATAAAGGAATTCATAAACATAATTCCATCACAAAATAATCAAATCAATTTATTAATAGTGATAAAAAACATAACCCTTTATTATCTTAGATGGAAAATAATTTTGATAAAACACTTGAACTCCATTCTTGAGGAAAATATCCTTTCTTCTTCAAAAACATTTTTCCTTTATTAACATGTCATACGACTTTAAACTAAAATAAGTTGACTATAAATAAACTTTAAAACTTGTAAAGTAAGATTCTTGGAAATAATGTTTTAAAAATCAATTCATGCTGTATAAGTTAAAAAAACATTCTTCATACTTTTGTCAGAAAAGTCAAAAAGTACCTCGTACGAAAAACGACAAAAGATTCCTTTCATATCCTTTACTAAAAACTCACCGAAGGGTAAAATTGGATTTAAAAATTGTAGGTGGATGGAAATAATATTACATATTGAGGAAACATGGATGTGGATGATAAAATACACCCCAGTAAATGCCAAAGTATAAACAATCTCGGATAAAAATGAGATTGTGATATTTTCCCTTACCTTAAGTCTGATTTGCTTCGTAAGTGTCCGAACCTCCTTTATAATGATTTAAATAATGTCATTAACTTATTACAGAATCATATTCATTGTTATGATATCATATATGGTTCACTTATGACTTTATATTACCCGTTCTTTTGTAAATTCCATGTTAAAGAAGCGTTTTGGGTAAAATTGTTTCATTTATCGTAGGTGTTTGGACATGTTTTTCTTGAAATTATTATTACTTATATCATGATTTACTTACTTCCAGAATATAAAGAATTATTTATATATCACATATATTCAGTATATATATATATTTAATAAATATATAAATGAAACACACCGTTCATAGAGACGGTAGTCCGTACGTATGCATGAACGCTGTTTTCCTTTCCTCATTGTCTTGAATGGAAGTAAGTAGATGACATACATATATACATAAATCTAGTAGCCTTATAATTTCGTATATTTCATTATTAGTGCTTATATATACTTTATAATTATTCTTAAATGGTTAACACAGAGAATGAATCTCATCGCGTCGTGGAGACGGTAGTCCGTACGTACGCACGAGCGATGATATCATTCACATGGTCGTGGAATTGTGTTGAAGTGTATGTATACTATTTCAGTATCAATATCACTCTATAATAATAATATATAGTTACTACTTACACCATTATACCCATCCAATTAAGGAGGCGGCGGAAAATAGATTACACCACGGCGTGGAGACGGTATTCCGTACGT
The DNA here is from genome assembly GCA_963277665.1 of Viscum album. Taxonomy (NCBI): domain Eukaryota; kingdom Viridiplantae; phylum Streptophyta; class Magnoliopsida; order Santalales; family Viscaceae; genus Viscum; species Viscum album. The sequence continues at coordinate 811,745,258 of OY728159.1, forward strand.
ATGCACGCGCGGTGATTTCCTTTTTCCGTAGGATTGATAGAAGGTTAATTAGAGTTGTTTCATATTTATAATAAAATATCAGTATATAATAAATACTGATGTTATTACTTTATCGTGAAACAACTAAATAAGAAGAATTTGAAGAATAAAGAAATTGAAAAAGATCGGTAATGGATATTACCTCTTTTTGATGCGCCTTTTCTTAACCTCCACTTAAAGAACTAAGGATGGTATTTGAAGAAGACCAGGGCCTCTAGGATGATACTAGGTAAGTGGAGAAGAGATTTTTTCAGGGTTTGGACGATATTGAATGCTCAAATTGGTGTGAGGAGGAGAGGGAGGAGGTGCCCTTTTATAAGGGAGGAGAGGGGCACCTTAGGAATATCTCAAAATATTATTTTATATTAAGGTCAAATTCGGTTTATAATGGTTCCAAATGGTCTTATTTCGAAGATAAAGTGGGTATGGGTTGCAACCTCTCATCCAATAGGATTTATACAAGTTTAGGTTATTATTTTAACCATATCAATTAGATTTAACTCTAAGTTAAATAATTTAACTTTTACCGTGTCTTTTTGTTTTCTTACACTATATGGTTAATAAACTTACTATATCAATCCAAACGAACCCCAAGTTGTTTATCATTAATATATCTATCCTTATCTAAGTCATTTGGACAAACCTTAGATTTTTAGGAATTAAATAACAATTAATAATATAATATTTGTTTTAAAAAAAATTATGTCAATTTTGACACTATTTGGTACATGATTTTTATGAAATCTTTAACAGAATTATAAGTTCGAACCAAGTTACTTAAATCAACAATAACATGTCATATTAACCTAGAAAATTAGTTTAAGTCATAAAAAGTCTCAAATTACATTTATTTGGGCATTTATAACATCAATTATGTTAATATTTTCTTAAAAAGGTAATTAATGCATCATCGTTGTGTCATAAATAAATTAAATTATTTAAAGTATAAAAATTACATATAAAATACAATTATGTAGGAAATATTTTTAGATTTCTAATGAATTTTTATAGTCGAAATTATATTATGTATAACCCTATATTAAAAATGTTTTAGTAAATAAACTTTAATTTTACCTCTTTTAACTCTTCTTTGAATTAAATAATAATAAATGTCCTAATCTAATCCAAGTGGGCCTAAATGATAATATTTTCCACTTAAGGTTGTTTTTGGTCGAGATAAACTTGTCAAATAGGATTAGGACATGTGTTAGGATAATATTAATATCATTTTTACCCTTAATTACCCAATTTACTTTTAACCGTGGTAAATAAAAGTAAAAAGTTACTATTCACCAAAAATTATTTTCATCTCATTGAACCACATTTTACTTAATGACATCAACTGTGTCTCTCGGATTTTTGAAATTCCATTCACAGTAGGGGTAAAATTAAGATTTATGAAAAAAATAATTTTTTTTAACTACCACTTAGTAGTTATTCATCAAAAATTGAAGTTTTTTCAGAAAAATGCCAAAATTTCACCCTAAGCTATAATTGATATTCCGAATTCAAAAATGATTTTTATTTTAAAAAATTCCCAACATATAAGTTTCATTAATTAATTTTATAATTATTTTCTGTTGTCACAACAAATAGCGTGTTTTTAAGAGATAATAACTATCAAAAGATTAACAGTTGTTTATGTCTGGTGTAAATGTGAAATTACATCCAATGACCAAGATTGTATTGAATTGTAAAAATATATTCTAAATATACTTTAAACCCACTAAAATTAATAATTTATCACTATTAATTATTTCGATTAAAAAAGTTGTTTTTAATTAAAATTTAGTAATTTTCACTATTCATCAGAAAATAAAAGTTATCCAAAAAGTACCAAAATTTCACCCTAAGCTAATTTCGATATTACGAATCCAAAAATGAATTCCATTTTGAAAAAAAAAATTACAAAATTTAAAAAAGTGGTTATTACTATTCATAACAGCTAGTTTTAATAATATTTTAATAGCATATTGTTGTTTAGTGAAACTCGTTATTGCGTACTACACACGCTATCGAGGAAGGTCGCGATTGCATGTAATGCAAGGCAAGTCAAGGATGCATGTTGTGCATGCTCCTTTTGGTGTAGCGTACAACACAAGACATTAGTGAAATTAAAAAGAATATTTTTCATAAAATCTTGGGCTGTTACATTCTACCCCCTTAAAATGAATTTCGCCCTCGAAATTCGTCGGGGTTATAAATGGTTTACTATTCGAAAGTTTCTTTAATCGAAAACCACATCGTAAAAAGGAATACCAAAACCAATTTTTAAAAACAAATGTATGAAACGTATCGGTTACCCAAATAAACTAATCACTGGGTTTCCACTTAGGTGAAAATATGGATATGGAAGAAAAATCTAACCATCATGTTCTGATGGAGAGTGGTAGAGAACATGGCTATGGAAAAGCCAACAATCACAAATCCATAAATTTGTGATGATCTAAGGTACCATCTGATTAATCAGATATAAGAGCACTAGGAAAACATTTTTGGTTTTCAAGATCGTTTCCCTAAAGTTGAAGAATTTGAATTAGAATAAATACTTACTTTATTTTGGTACAATCTCACAGTTGTTCGTGCCTTGAACAATTTCCACTTCATCTCTTAAATAAATGAAGTTGAATTTGTTATTCGTGAAGTGTTAGCAGATCATGTGATAGAATGACGGGTCATTCTATCTGTCTCAAACAAAAGGTTAGAAAAAGTTATTAAATATACATAAGTCATTCTATAGTGAGATTAATCATATATAGTTCCTAAAATGGACTTATAATTCATATATCATACTTATTAATATAATAAAACTAGTTTCTACTAAATAGGGACTTCCTACAGGTCAGTGGTAGGCGATAAAGGCCAGTCGCACTTCGGTTGTGGGTTCGATTCCCACAGCCTTGTCCGAAGCGATGGGTTGTCGCCCATCCTGCAGGTTGTCCTTTTTCTAAAACTACATTACTATAACATCCCATCAATAATATCGAAAATCTTCTATCCTTAAACAATACTAACTTATGTCCAACATAGTCCATTCTAATTTTTAGGCTTATCCATAATACTGTAGTCCACTCTCATAATATAGTGAAAACGATTACCCAAGATTTAATACTGTCGTTAATCCCCATATGTCATAAGATATGTCTTGTTGGTCACATTCCAAACATTCAAAGGCCTTAATCATGCATTCTCTTGAATACCCATTGAACCTTAGTGAAAACATGAATGCAGTTAAAAGTTAACTCTTTCCACATACCAAAATCCAAAAATTCTATATACTCAAACCATGATATAACCTTCTCCTTATATCAGTCATGAGCTCATGAATACAATCAAACACCTCATTATCTTATTATTCCTTCATTATGCGCATATCATCTACTTTCTAAAAAATATCTGAATAACATTTCATGGTTACTAGTACCATTAATCATACACTTTAAAAACTTAGGAAAGACAATAGTGTAACAATCCTTAGATTTCTCTTTATTCCATAGTACCATGAGATTAATTATACAACATTACACTTGATAAACATGTAATCATTCCACTACCGTCTTAAACCATTGACCGAGCTTCAACAATTCTTTCATCTCACATATCATTTGTAGTCTCTTCATCATCATCAACATAAATACTTCCTATACGACCATACTGATTATCTTCATGAGACTTTCCCTTAGATAATTGGTTTTCATAATGCCCGTACATTCCACATTTAAAACATTTAACCATTGTTGATGTCGTAGCAATACCATTATCCTCATCCATGTTGTTAACTAAACCTTTTCCTTTTCACTTACTTGCTTTGTGTCCTTCTTTTCCACACCCAAAGCATCTTCCAGTTCCTTTGAAACATTCTCCTTGATGCCTCTTCCCACATGATTTACATAGGGTAAATTGAACTTTCTTTCCTCTATGGTCATCATGAAACACCATCTTTCTCTTATTAGTCGAGTCAGGAAACTTACCAAATTTTACTTTATTGATCATATTATGAGATTGCTGAATTGGCATAATAATGATGTTTGGACTTCCAAATCCCATTTCATTATGAAGAATATCATTCCATTGTCCATCATATCCTCCATTATCGTGAATCATCTTGTTTCCAGCCATTTTCTAAAACCCAAAAAAGAATAGTTTGAGAGGAAAAAATCATAATAAAGGGGGATTAACATCAATATCTAACATCTTTGGTTTAATCTAATATTGTTACCATAGTTATATGACTATATCCTATACGTATACTTATAATTAGGGACATCCCTAGACATACCTTATAAATATCTCTAGGGATCTCACTAAAGTTCTCGCATCCTGGTTTCCAAAGGTTGACTAAACCTTTCCTCTGATACCAACTGTAGATACCCGAAGCTTGACTTACATGGACATTACAATACATTTACAGAATACTTAGTACATAACAAAAAAACACACACACAAGGATCGTAATAGTTTAGTGTCTTTGGAAACTCGGAATATAATCTTCTAATCCTGGTGAAAGATCTTCAACATCTCCCATAAAGATCTTCCTTTTTTTATACCTAAAACCTTTCTTTATATCCTGGGGAAAGAAAACATAATAGGGTGAGCTCAAATGCTCAGTAAGGGTAAACAAAAGAAGTATCAATCACATCATATATATAAGCACATAGCTTTTGGAAATCTTAACCTGTAAAAGAGATCATAAATTCATAACCTGGGATAACTCATGGCAGTGAAATGTAATCACAATAATCATAACTTAAAACATTAAACTTTGTGACATACACACATAATCATAGTGAATCATTTATTATTAGTCAAGACTCATTGCCAAGACTATCTTAGTGGACAAAGTCCATTTCTGAACCGAGTTACCCTCGTTTCAGTCCTGCTTCACTGAACCGGTATAACCTATCGTTCTAGCCATGTCTATCTCATGAGATATAAAATCTTTACCCAATGCATTGGAGGGAGATATAGGTCCAACCCATCTCATAATGAAACCATTCTTATGTGTGCCATAAAATCATAAACCATACATCATAGCATAACCCATGTAATAAAAATGGGAATCTTAAATATTGTGACATCATAAAACAATTCATATAAGATAAAGGAATTCATAAACATAATTCCATCAAAACATAATAAAATCAATGTAATAATAGTGATAAAAACATAACCCTTTATTATCTTATATGGAAAATAATTTTGATAAAACACTTGAACTCCATTCTTGAGGAAAATATCTTTTCCTCTTCAAAAACATTTTTCCTTTCTTACCATGTCATACGACATTAAACTAAAATAAGTTGATTAAAAATAAACTTGAAAACTTGTAAAATAAGATTCCTGGAAATAATGTTTTAAAAATCCATTCATGCCGTATAAGTTAAAAAAACATTCTTCATACTTTTGTCAGAAAAGTCAAAAAGTACCTCGTACGAAAAACGATAAAAGATTCCTTTCATATCCTTTACTAAAAACTCACTGAAGGGTAAAATTGTATTTAAAAAATTGTAGGTGGATGGAAATAATATTACATATTGAGGAAACATGGATGTGGATGATAAAATACGCCCCATTAAATGCCAAAGTATAAACAATCTCGGATAAAAATGAGATTGTGATATTTTCCCTTACCTTAAGTCCGATTTGCATCGTAAGTGTCTGAACCTCATGTATAATGATTTAAATAATGTCATTAACTTATTACAGAATCATATTCATTGTTATGATATCATATATGGTTCACTTATGACTTTATATTACCCGTTCTTTTGTAAATTCCATGTTAAAGAAGCGTTTTGGGTAAAATTGTTTCATTTATCGTAGGTGTTTGGACTTGTTGTTCTTGACATTATTATTACTTATATCATGATTTACATAATTCCAGAATATAAAACATGATTTATATATCATATATATTCAGTATATATATATATTTAATAAATATATAAATGAAACACACTGTTCATGGAGACGGTAGTCCGTACGTACGCATGAACGCTGTTTTCCTTTCCTCATTGTCTTGAATGGAAGTAAGTAGATGAAATACATATATACATAAATCCAGTAGCCTTATAATGTCATATATTTCATTATTATTTCTTATATATACTTTATAATTATTCTTAAATGGTTAACATGGAGAATGAATCTCATCGCGTCGTGGAGACGGTAGTTCGTACGTACGCACGAGCGATGATATCATTCACATGGTCGTGGAATTGTGTTGAAGTGTATGTATACACTTTCAGTATCAAAATCACTCTATAATAATCATATATAGTTACTCCTTACACCATTATACCCATCCAATTAATGAGGTGGCGGAAAATAGATTACACCACGGCGTGGAGACGGTATTCCGTACGTACGCACGTGCGGTGATTTCCTTTTTTTGTAGGATGGATAGAAGGATAATTAGAGTTGTTTCATATTTATAATAACATATCAGTATATAAGAAATTCTGATGTTATTACTTAATCATGAAACAACTAAATAAGAAGAATTTGAAGAAGAAAGAAATTGAAAAAGATCAGTAATGGATATTACCTCTTTTTGACGCGCCTTTTCTTAACCTCCACTTAAAGAGCTAAGGATGGTCTTTGAAGAAGACCAGGACCTCTAGGATGATACTAGGGAAGTGGATAAGAGATTTTGGCAGGGTTTGGCCGAGCTTGAATGCTCAAATTGGTTTGAGGAGGAGAGGGAGGAGGTGCCCTTTTATAAGGGAGGAGAGGGGCACCTTAGTAATATCTCAAAATATTATTTTATATTAAGGTCAAATTCGGTTTATAATGGTTCCAAATGGACATATTTCGAAGATAAAGTTGGGATGGGTAGAAATACTCTCATCTAAAAGTATTTAGACAAGTTTAGGTTATTATTTTAACCTTATCTATTAGATTTAACTCTTAGTTAAATAATTTAACTTTTACCGTGTCTTTTTGTTTTCTTACACTATATGGTTAATAAACTTACTATATCAAGACAAAAAAACCCCAAGTTGTTTATTATTAATATATATATCCATATCTAAGTCATTTGGCCGAACCTTAGATTTTTAGGAATTAAATAACAATTAATAATATAATATTTGTTTTAAAAACTAATTTATGTCAATTTTGACACTATTTGGTACATGATTTTTATGAAATTTTTTACAGAATGATAAGTTCTAACCAAGTTATTTAAATCAACAATAACATGTCATATTAATCTATAAAATTAGTTTAAGTCATAAAAAGTCTCAAATTACATTTATTTGGGAATTTATAACATCAATTATGTTAATATTTTCTTAAAAAGGTAATTACTGCATCATCGTTGTGTCATAAATAAATTAAATTATTTAAAGTATAAAAATTACAAATAAAATATCATTATGTAGGAAATAGTTTTATCTTTCTAATGAATATTTATAGTCGAAATTATATTATGTATAACCCTATATTAAAATTTTTTTAGTAAATAAACTTTGATTTTAACTCTTTTAACTCTTCTTTGAATTAAATAATAATAAATGTCCTAATCTAATCCAAGTGGGCCTAAATGATAATATTTTACACTTAAGGTTGTTTTTGGTCTAGATACACTTGTCCAATAGTATTAGGACATGTGTTAGGGTAATATTAATATCATTTTTACCCTTAATTACCCTATTTACTTTTAACCATGGTAAATAAAAGTAAAAAGTTACTATTCACCAAAAATTATTTTCATCTCATTGAACCACATTTTACTTAATGACATAAACCGTGTCTCTCGGATTTTTTAAATTCCATTCACAGAAGCTGAAAAATTAAGATTTATGAAAAAATTAATTTTTTTTAACTACCACTTAGTAGTTTCACTATTCATCAAAAATTGATGTTTTTTCAGAAAAATGCCAAAATTTCACCCTAAGCTATAATTGATATTCCGAATTCAAAAATGATTTTTATTTTACAAAATTCCCAATATATAAGTTGCATTAATTAATTTTATAATTATTTTCTGCTGTCACAACAAATAGCGTGTTTTTAAGAGATAATAACTATCAAAAGATTAACACTTGTTTATGTCTGGTGTAAATGTGAAATTACATCCAATGACCAACATTGTATTGAATTGTAAAAATATATTCTAAATATACATTAAAACCACTCAAATTAATAATTTATCACTATTAATTATTTCGATTAAAAAAGTTGTTTTTAATTAAAATTTAGTAATTTTCACTATTCATCAGTAAATAAAAGTTATCTAAAAAGTACCAAAATTTCACCCTAAGCTAATTTCGATATTACTAATCCAAAAATGAATTCCATTTTGAAAAATAAAATTTACAAAATTTAAAAAAGTGGTTATTACTATTCATAACGGCTAGTTTTAATAATATTTTAATAGCATATTGTTGTTTAGTGAAACTCGTTATTGCATACTACACATGCTATCGAGGAAGGTCGCGATTGCGTGTAATGCAAGGCAAGTCAAGGATGCGTGTTGTGCATGCTCTTTTTGGTGTAGCGTACAACACAATACATTAGTGAAATTAAAAAGAATATTTTTCATAAAATCATGGGCTGTTACATCAAGCTTGAATGGAAATGCCTATGGGAGAAGTGCATGTTAGTGGAGATTACTACAAGGGCAATGTTATCTGAGCCTCCCTCAGATTCTCTCACCATAGCACACCTTACACTAAGTTCATATGCTGGTGTTATAAGGGGCTATGTGATGAGACCGTAGCTTCTTTGTGTAATCCTTCGGGATGAATAAATTGAGATTTCTTCCTTTAGTGAAGTTTGTGAAATTTCAAATGTTCGGATAATTTTAGGATGTATTTTATTGATGAATTTTTAAAAAAGAGATATTTTAAAATATTTATGTAAACCTTAAATAATTAATGATGTGTAATGATTTTCAAAAAATGGTCTTCTGCAAAAGTGTTCAGTAAAGAATTTGGAGTCTAATAGGATCAACTTAATTTTTCATGAATAGTAAATTATGAATAGTGATTTTACGGTTAGGATTAGTGATGTGATCAAATGGATTAGTAATATCACTTAAAGAAAGTTTTAATATAATTTAGACACCTTGATTAAGTAATGTGATTCAATAAAATGGGTAAATAATGGTTTCATAAATTATTAGTCAAGTATTAGTTTTTTTGGGTGAAAAGTGTTTTTTAATAAAAAATTAAATTAAAAATATTTAGAAAATTATATTTATAAAATGGAGTTCATATTTTTAATCAGAGAATCTATATTTGGTTAAGGTGAAATTTTGGGATTTTTCTGAGAAAGATTAATTTTCAGTGAATAGTAAAAATGCAGTTTTAGGGTTTTGGTATGTTAATGACATCATAACTGTGTCATGATGTTTTCATGAGATATTTTAAGGTTTGGCCGATAAAAGTTGATGTTTTATTTTATTGGGGGCCCCATGTGTCCTAACTCCATGGTAAATAACATGGGAGAGCCCATGGTTTTCAGAAAACCACTTGTGAGGTGTCCCTTGAAATTATTAAAGTATCACCTCACCTTCCCTATAAATACCCACCCTTTACTCCTTTATTTTTCACTCCCAACTCTTCCCCAACGACTCTCTGGTCTCATTACCTCCCACGGAGTCCTCCCAAAGTGCCCTCAAGCCCTCAAGGTCCAAACCTTTGAGTTTTAAGAGTAACGTTTTAAGGTAAGGGATCCCACCTCTCTCTTTCTTTTCAAGTACTCTCATTTATGTCATTTCTTATAAACTCCATGTTATTATGTTGTGGATGTTATTTTATATTCATCTTAATTCACTTTTAATTTTCATATGATGAGATATACTCTCTTACTCTCATCATTTTTTTATGAATGTTTAAGTGGCGCTGTTAGGCTACCGAATTTTTGTAAAGGATTCTTTCACCCTTCTCATTTTCAAGTTCTATTTTCATGTCAAGTATTTCAAGTTCCTTTTTTATGTTGGGGTATGATATATATATCTATCATACTTATATTTTATTTTCATATGATGAGAGACCCTATTTTATCTTTTCAATTCATTTATTTGATGTTTAAGTGACGTCGTTAGGCTGCCGAATTTTCTTAAGAGAAATCTTATTTGTGTCTTCCTTTCATGTTATTCATTTCATTTAATATATCTTTAAAAATTAATTACCATGTTCTTAAATCTTTTATATTCTGTCCCCCTACTATTTTATGGATCATTTATGAGTGGGTGACCTATGTCCCCTCTCTTTTCAATGTTTTCTAAAACCCTACAACATAGCCATTATGCTGCCGAATTTCCATCTCAAAATGTCTCTCTTTTTCTCAAATTCTTTTATTTTATTAAGTGAATAATCAAAGATCTTTCTTATAAAGTTGTATTCACATATATACCAAAATTTTGTATTTTAAATTCGTGTATTTACATACATGAGACACACTTTCCTTTTTCTTGGGTTTAAAGTGACATAAAGATCATGTCTTTAAAACAGTTTTTAAAACATTATGATTATGAAATGAAACCCATTTATTTTATGCTATATGGGTTATTTATGAAATTTTTATGATGATATACGTGTCTAACATGATAACATAGGAAAATTTAATGTTTCTCCCTGATAGCTCTCCAATGCATTGGGCAAAGACTTAATCTCTAGAGATGACCATTTTTAACGACGCCATGGTGAATAACCTTGGTAATTTTAATGACACCTTGGGATGGACCTTGGTGAAACAGAAATTATTTTCTATGTTAAATGTTGTAGCCACATCTTCAAGTTATGAAAAACATTATTTTTATTATGATATTCCTCATGATTGCTTTCTCATGCCTTAAAGTTCTTTTAATGACCTTATTGAAGTATCTCAAGTTCACATGTAAAATGTTTCTCTTGTTTCCCTTACTGGGCCTTCTGATCACCCTTTCTTTTGATGTATTTCCTCAGGTTATGAGAGGCAGTAATGAACCTAGGATGAACTTAAGGATAAGCCTTTCGAGTGTTTAATAAAAACGTTTTATGTTGTTTTCATGTATTATGTTCCTGGTTTCCAAGACACTAAACCTTAAAGATCCTCAGTTTTCTGTAATGTAATGAAAGTTTATGTTATAAAATGTGGGATGTTATAGTTGGTATCAAAGGATGGTTTAGTTATTTGTGGAAATTAGGATATAAAAACTTTAGGAAGAACCCTATAGAAAAGTTTAAATATAGGAAAACTTCCTGGTGTTTTGGTAAGTATTGAGTAAGTGGGTTATCAAACAAATACATCCCTGTCTGGATATGAGCAGGTAGAGGCATCTCTGGCACAGATGTACATAGGGGTAAAACCCAAAAACACGAATTTGAGCTAGACTCGAATGGGAACTGGTGCATGATAACGGGCCTTGTTTCACTCTTGGTTCCCACACTCCCGGGGTATTTGTTTGGTTAATCACAAGCTTTTTATGAATCATTATGAAGGAATTATATAGAAATGTAATTGTCTAAGAATGAAGTCTTAGTTAAAAGATTTATAAATGAAATAATTTTCTCACTAAGGTTTTACTCTTTTAGAAAATGGAGGGCAATAGGAGGAACCGTGTAGATGGTGACCGCAATGCACCATGTGCTGACGGCCCTCCGACGAAAGATGGAATGGAAACATTCATGCGAATGATGAACCAACTGACTCAAGTTATGAGTAATAACTTGAATCAAGCTGAGAGGTCGATCTCACCACGAAGGGAACAACACTCTGTTAAGTCCTTCATGCGTCAACGACCACCAACATTCAGTGGATATACTGACCCATTGGTTGTGGAAAAATGGATAAGCTCCATTGAAAAGATCTTTTCTTTACTCCTTTTTTCAGAACAAGAAAAAGTCACCCTTGTCGTTTACCGCCTAGAGGGAGAAGCAGATCAGTGGTGGTCACTGGTCAAAAACACGAATCCTAGAGGAGATATGGAATCTATGGAGTGGGAAGAGTTCTGAGGAATATTATTTAATAATTATTTCCCTCATTCCATGAGAACGAGAATGGAGAAAGAGTTTCTCAAGATAAATTCGAAGGAGAATGAATATGTCACAAGCTATGAGATAAACTTTGCACAATTTTCATGATATACCTCTAGATTTTTCATGGATCTAAGTGGGAAGGTTGACATATTTTTCGGTGGACTGAGACCTCATCTGCGGAAGAATATAGCCAACTGGGACTACAATAGCTATGAGGAGATCGTGCGGAGTGAAATGAAAGTTGAGCTATAGTTTGGTGAGACATAGTGGTCTCATAAATCAAATGACAAGAAGAGATTGTTGGAGCCCGGTTTAGGGAAGACTTTTGATCAGGGAATAGGTGGAAAGAAAATGCAACTTACCACATGCAATAAATGTGGGAAGAAGCATCTGGGGCACTTCTTGATCGAAAGTTTCAAGTGCTACAAGTGTGGAAGAGGAGGCTATATTGCTCGTAATTGTCATAGTGAGGTGCAGCCTCAACTCCCCAACACTAACGACAGAGGAAATATGGTTCTGGCCCTACCCGAAGTCCAATGCTTCAAGTGTGGACAGCTTGGGAACTTTTCTAATCATTGTCAAAATCCAAGGGCAGTGGAGGGAAATCACTATCAACCTCAGAAAAGTCCAGGGGAGCAAGGTCGTGCTTTTTCTATCACAAAAAATGAAGTTGAAGCTCCAAATGATGTGGTAGCAGGTACTCTTGTTTTCCTCTCAAAACAAGAAACTACTTTGTTTGATTCTGGTTCTACACATTCCTTTATTTCTTCCAAGTTTGCAAAGAATATAGAATCAATCCAGGAACTGCTTGAGGTAGAGTTGTCAGTCAAGACTCCAAGTGGGAGTATCCATGCATCAACAGTGTTTAGAGACTCTAGTTTTTACTTTATTGAGCACAATCTTATTGAAAATCTAGTAGTCATTCCCATATTGGAATTCGACGTTATAATAGGGATGGAATGGCTCTCAAAGTATAATGCTAAGATCAAATGCTGAAGTAAGGAAATCTCAATAGTCTTAAATAAACAACCTAAAATTATATTCCAAGGAGAGATATCCCGAACTGATCCTGATCTAGAATCACCTCCTATAGATTTATTTATGGATTTAATCGGTGATGATGAAGAAAGAAAAGGGAGTATAGAAATAGAAGATGTTCCAATTATTCAAGAATACGTGGATGTATTTCCTGAGGAGTTACCTAGACCTCCCCCAGAAAGAGAGGTAGAGCTCTCCATTGAACTCGTACCTGGATCTCAACCGATATCCAAGACCCTGTATAGAATGAAATATGTGGAGCTAGAAGAGTTAAAGAAACAACTCGAAGGCTTGTTGTAGAAGGGGTTTATCCGACCGAGTGTGTCTCCTTGGGGAGCACCAGTTCTCTTTGTGAAGAAGAAGGATAGATCAATGCGGCTATGTATTGATTATAGAGAAATGAACGGGATCACAGTGAAGAATAGATACCCTCTTCCAAGAATTGATGATTTATTTGACCAACTTCGTGGGGTTCAATTCTTCTCCAATATTGACCTTCGATCTGGTTATCATCAACTGAAGGTGAAGAAGGAAGATATTCCAAAGACTGCCTTCCGATCAAGATATGGGCATTATGAGTTTACTGTTATGCCCTTAGGCTTGACTAATGCTCCTGCTATTTTCATGTATTTGATGAATAGAGTCTTTAAGGAGTACCTTGATAACTTTGTGGTAGTTTTTATTGATGATATTTTGATATATTAAAAAAGTAGTGAGGAGCTTGAAGATCATCTAAGGGTTATTTTGAAAACTCTGTGGAAGGAGAGGATCTTTGGAAAGTTTGGAAAGTGTGAGTTTTGGTTACAAAAAGTAGCTTTCTTGGGACACATTGTAACCGATGAAGGAATCTCAGTTGACCCTGAAAAGACAATGGTTGTGGAGTAGTGGCCTCAACCCACAACAGTAACTGATATTCGTAGTTTCCTTAGTTTAGCGGGATATTATAGGAGGTTTGTGAAATACTTTTCATGAATTTCTAATCCACTAACCAAGTTGACTCAAAAGGGGGTTAAGTTCATCTGGAAAAAGTAATGAGAGGAAAGTTTCCAAGAGCTGAAGAAGAGATTGGTTACTGCACCTATGTTAACACTACCCTCTATCAGATAAGGATTCATTATTTTTAGCAAAGCCTCTCTGAAAGGGCTTGGGTGCGTCCTCATGAAAAATGACAAGGTAATTTCTTATGCATCTCGACAGTTGAAGATTCATGAGCAGAATTATCCTACACATGATCTAGAGCTAGCGGCAGTTGTTTTTTCTTTAAAGATATGGAGGCACTATCTTTATGGGGAGAAATGTGATATATACACTGACCACAAAAGTTTAACATATATTTTCATGCAGAAAGAATTAAACATGAGACAATGGAGATGGTTGGATCTTATTAAAGACTATTATTGTTTAATTAATTATCACCCTGGAAGAGAAAACAAAGTCGCGGATGCGTTAAGCAGGAAAGATCCTATTTTTCTGGAAACAATTAGAATCCTAGGAGATCCCCTGATTAAAGATCTAGTAAAAATTGACATGGTAATTTTAAGGGAAGGGACATCATCATCCCTATCCTAAATGATTTATCAACCTTCATTACTAGAGAAGATCAAGAATGCTCAAAAAGAAGATTATTTGTTGCAGGGGAAGTTTGAGGCTTTAAAGGACGGGAAGTTCCTTGATTTCAATATTGATCAAGAAGGTGTATTGAAATTTCATACAAGACTATGTGTTCCATCTATTCTGGAGATAAAGAAAGAATCGTTGGATGAAGCTCAAAGCTCTACTTTCTCTATACATCCGGGAAGAACTAAAATGTATAGAGACCTTCGTGATCATTATTGGTGGGATAACATGAAGAGAGAGATTGTTGATTACACTAAAAGGTTCCTGGTGTGTCAACAAGTAAAGGAAGAATGACAACTTACTAAGGGGGTATTACAACTGCTACCCATACCAGTATGGAAGTGGAATAATATCACAATGGACTTTGTAACTGGTCTCCCGAAAACATCCAAAGGAAACAATGCGATATGGGTTATTGTGGACCGTCTCACCAAGACCGCCCATTTTATCTCTATTCGGGAAGATTTCTCTATAGATCAACTTGCCAAGATATACGTAAAGGAAGTGGTAAGGTTGCATAGGGTACCATTATCCATCATTTCTGATCATGATCCAAGATTAACATCAAAATTTTGGAGAAGTCTTCAACATGCTCTGAATAATGAATTGAATTTTAGTATTGCCTATCATCCTCAAACTGATGACCAATCTGAAAGGACTATTCAGACACTCGAAGGCATGCTGAGATTATGCTCAATGGAAGTTAAAGGTGGATTGGGTCAACACCTCCCATTAGTTGAGTTCTCCTATAACAACAGCTTTCATTCGAGTATTCAGATGGCACCCTATGAAGCTCTGCATGGAAAGCGATGTAGAACGCTTACTTGTTGGGACGAAACTAGTGAGATAAAGCTTCTTGGGCCTGATCTTGTGCAAGAGATGATAGAACAGGTTCATGCCATCCAACAACACATAAGGGATGCTCAGAGTTGGTAGAAGTGCTATGCTGACAACCGTCGAAGGGACTTGGAGTTTGTTGTTGGAGATAAAGTCTTACTTCGAATTTCTCCATGGAAGAGAATCATGCGGTTTGGGAAGAAAGGGATGCTCAGCCCTAGGTACATTGGCCCCTATGAAATCATTGATCGCATAAGAGTAGTGGCTTATCATCTAGCACTTCCACCGAACCTAGATCAAGTTCACGATGTCTTCCATGTATCTCTCTTGAGGAAGTACATACCCGACCCTTCGCATGTACTGAACCCAGAGGTGGTACAACTAGAACATGACCTCTCTTTTGAGGAGCATCCAGTTGAGATCTTCGACCGTAGAGACAAGGTTCTACGAAACAAGACTACCCACCTTGTGAAAGTGTTGTGGAGGAATCAGAAGTATGAAGAAGTGACTTGGGAGCCTGAGGAAACAATGAAGCAAAAGTACCCTCACCTTTTCGACTAGGCCTCAAGTATAAAATTTCAGGGATGAAATTTCTTAAGGGGGGGAAGAATGTAATGACCCAAACTTTTTGAATAGTAAATTAACTTACTCTTAAAGATTTAATAGAGATGTTAATGGTTAATGCAGAAAGAGGAGTTGATGGCTTCATTCGGTAGACTCGAACCTTATGAAGCCCACTTATCAGAGCTTGGGAAGGAGGTGGCATCGTTGGGCTTCTCTTTGGACCAAGCCCAAGCTGAACTCCAGCGTGTTAAGCTTGAACGGAAATTCCTACGGGAGAAGTTCAAGTTAGTGGAGATTACTACTAGGGAAATTTTATCTAAGCCTCCCTCAGATTCTCTCACCATAGCACACCTTTACACTTAGGTCATATGTTGTTGTTATAAGGGGCTATGTGATGATACCTTAGCTTCTTTTTGTAATCATTTGGGATGAATAAATTGAGATTTCTTTCTTTAGTGAAGTTTGTGAAATTTCAAATGTCCGGATAATTTTAGGATGTATTTTATTGATGAATTTTGAAAAAAAAAGGATATTTTAAAATATTTATGTAAACCTTAAATAATTAATGATGTGTAATGATTTTTAAATAATGGTCTTCTGCAAAAGTGTTCAGTTAGGAATTTGGAATCTAATAAGATCAACTTAATTTTTCATGAATAGTATATTATGAATAGTGATTTTACGCTTAGGATTAGTAATGTGACCAAATAGATTAGTAATCTCAAATAAAGAAAGTTTTAATATAATTTAGACACTTTTATTAAGTAATGTGATTCAATAAAATGGGTAAATAACGGTTTCATAAATTATTAGTAAAGTATTAGTTTTTTCAGATGAATAGTGTTTTTTAATTAAAAATTAAATTAAAAATATTTAGAAAATTATTTTTATAAAATGGATTTTATATTTTTAATCATAGAATTGATATTTGGTTATGGTGAAATTTTGGGATTTTTCTGAGAAAGATGAATTTTCAGTGAATAGTAAAAATGCAGTTTTAGGGTTTCGGTATGTTTAATGACATAATAATTGTGTCATGATGATGTCATGAGATATTTTAATTTTTGGCCAACCAAAGGTGATTAATTATTGTATTGGGGGCCCCATGTGGCCTAACTCCATGGGAAATACAATGGGAGAGCCCATGGTTTTGAGAAAACCACTTGTGAGGTGTCCCTTGAAATTATTAATGTATCACCTCACCTTCCCTATAAATACCCACCCTTTCCTCCTTTATTTTTCACTCCCAAATCTTCCCCAACTAATTTCTGGTCTCATTACCTCCCAATGAGTCCTCCCAAGGTTCCCCCAATCCCTCAAGGTCCAAACCTTTGATTTTTAAGAGTTACGTGTTAAGGTAAGGGATCTTACCTCTCTCTTTCTTTTCAAGTACTCTCGTTTATGTCATTTATTTTAAGCTCCATGTTCTTATGTTGGGGATGTTATTTTATATTCATCCTACTTCCCTTTTCATTTTCATATCATGATAGATCCTCTCTTACTCTCATCATTTTGTTTTATGAATGTTTAAGTGGCGTCGTTAGGCTACCGATTTTTTGTAAAGGATTCTTTCACCCTTCTCATTTTCAAGTTCTATTTTCATGTCAAGTCTTTCAAGTTCATTTTTTTTATTTTGGGGGATGATCTCTATATCTATCATACTGATATTTTATGTTCATATGATGAGAGACCCTATTTGATCTTGTCAATTCATTTTTTTGAAGTTTAAGTGACGTCGTTAGGATGGTGAATTTTCATAAGAGAAATCTTATTTTTGTCTTCCTTTCATGTTCTTCATTTCATAAGGTATATCATTAAAAATTCATTACCATGTTCTTAAATCCTTTATATTCTGTCCCCCTACTATTTTATGGATCATTTATGAGTGGGTGACCCATGTCCTTTCTTTTTTCAATGTTTTCTAAAACCCTACAACATAGTCGTTATGCTGCCGAATTTCCGTCTCAAAATGTCTCTCTCTTTTTCTCAAATTCTTTTATTTTATTAAGTGAATACTGAAAGATATTTATTCTAAAGGGGTATTCACATATATATCAAAATGTTTTATTTTAAATTCTGGGAAATACATACATGATACCCACTTTCATTTTCCATGGGTTTAAAGTGACATAAAGATCATGTCTTTAACTCAGTTTTTAAAACGTTATGATTATGAAATGAAACCCATTTCTTTTATAATATATGGGTTATTTATGAAATGTTTGATGATTATATATGTGGATCACATGATAAAAAAGTAAAATTTAAGGGTGCACCCTGATAGCGCTCCAATGCATTGGGTAAAGACTTATCTCTAGAGATGACCATTTTTAACGACGCATTGGTGAATAACCTTGGTAATTTTAATGACGCCTTGGGGATGGACCTTGGTGAAACAGAAATGATTGTCTATGTTAAATGTTGTAGACACATCTTCATGTTATGAAAAACTTTATTTTTATTATGATATGACTCGTGATTTCTTTCTCATGCCTTTAAGTTATTTTCATGACCTTATTGAAGTATCTCAAGTTCACATGTAAAATGTTTCTCTTGTTTCCATTAGTGGGCATTCTTCTCACCCTTTCTTTTGATGTATGTCCTTAGGTTATGAGATGCGTTAATGAACCTAGGATGAACATAATTATAATCCGTTCTAGTGTTTAATAAAAACATTTTATGTTGTTTTCATGTATTATGTTCCTGGTTTCCAAGACACTAAACCTTAAAGATCCCCAGTTTTGTGTAATGTAATGAAATTTTATGTTATAAAATGTGGGATGTTATATTATATGATCCAAAAAAATTTATAATACCACACCATTGAAATTTTTCTATTCCATAGTAAGTTTTAAGAGTTAATTAGTTTTATGAGATCATTCGATATATTTTGGGAGAGAAATAGAGGAGTTACTGCATTAAAAGTGTGGATCTGGTCATCTATAGGTTCCCACATCATAGTTTTCATGACCACGTCAAAATAATATTTGATGAAATAAATTTTTTCACCATGTAAGATATAACCACACTATAGTATATTACAAAAGTTTTTAGATGCATCATAGATTCTAAAATTACACCATAACTTTGTAGTTTTGGTAGTTACCAAAAGAAGCATAAAAATTGAGTTTTTTTCTTGGATATTCAGGTTTCCAAATTTAGATTTAAGGGAACATTATAGTCCCATTAATTATATGCGGAAACTTATAAAAAT
Organism: Viscum album; assembly: GCA_963277665.1. NCBI lineage: Eukaryota > Viridiplantae > Streptophyta > Magnoliopsida > Santalales > Viscaceae > Viscum > Viscum album. The sequence continues at coordinate 811,764,536 of OY728159.1, forward strand.
CATAAAATAATGAGATTAAATCCTAATAATTTTCTGGAAATGAAAAGTGAAGATAGGATCTTGAAATAAAGACAGTGATATTTAGAGAAAAAAAAGGGATGGTTTTTCTTTGGGATTGGGAGTAAGGAAGAAGAAGGAATTTCCACAAGTATAAGCTCACTATAACATCATTATAAAGAGTTGAAATACACAAAAAGTTAGGTGAATTATAATAATCTCAATCTCAGGATGAATATTCAAAAGGAAATGAAAGTAATAGTGAGTTTATCCCCTATTGAGAGGAGTGATCTTTCTTGTTTTATTAGAATAGTGAGATAAGCGGTTCAGTGAGAACACATCATTATGTCTTCCAAATGAAGTAGTGTGATATATTATTTTGTTTCATCAACACATAATCAGTCATGCTCTCTTTATACTAGCCCAGTTATTTTGAACCAATTGAAATTTTTATGTGATGTTTACTTCTTTTGTAGCTTTTCAAGAGAATGAAATGGATAGAAAAGAAGTGTCCCTCATAGAGAGAAACCATGATCAGGATCAAGGGATTAAAGGGTTAGAATTTGGGCTACCCTAATTCAAAATCCCCCCCCCCTCACTCCACTCATGTTATTTCATTGATAATTTAACAAAAATTTGTAATAAAGGGAATGTTTATGGGGTGATTTTTTCTATTTCAAGGTCAGGGTTATGATTTTGGTTGTGAATCAAAATGAAATTAAAATTTTGAAGGTAATTATTTCTAGGTATGGAAAAGAATGATTCATAACAACTTTAGGTCCTTGAATATGGAAGTATACAATGCATTTATTCATGATATCACTAAGTTCATAGAACGTGGATCCCTATCAGAAATATAAAACAAATAACTAGATATGGATGAGAATAGTGGGAGACTTAGAAAAAACTATCTTTTTCAAGGTACTACCCTACAAAACATCTAATTCCATTTTGTAAAACTCTTTAACATTTATAAAATTTATTCCATGTTTTGAGATACAAAGCTACAAGTGATACATGATAAATATGAAGACCTAATGATGAGTCTGACTGAAACTATTGATGCATTTTTTGATCATAAGAATTCTCTTTCTAAAGATATGGGTGGTCTTTGAGAAGATATTAATTACACCATCACTATAAAATGAATATGTAGAATAATTAATCCATGTTTTAATACCAATTTTTTCATTCATAAAGACAATTATCCAAAGGATGTATCTTTAGATAGTCTTCATAGAAAACTTATTTCATATTAAATGAGAAATATTGGCAGTGAGCCCAATGAACAGAAAAACTATCAGGATGTTTTTTTCAAGTAAATTAAGACTCTATATATTTTAGAAGACCCATAAGAAGATAAATTTAATTATTAGATGTCTATTATTTCCTATCATATTGAGAGTGGAAAATAAAAAATCAAATTAAACCTTCTAATTTCTTGTTTTGGATGTGGTAAGGTGGTTCAATTCATTATTATGTGCTTTAAGAGTATTCAAGATGATGATCATGAGGAATCTATGAAGAATAATTTTAAAGGTGATAAAATTATGAGAAAATTGTATTGAAAATTCTTTAGGAATTAAACTCAACTTTATCATGAATACAGTAGTTTGGATGAGTCTGAATTCTATGAAAATAAGGATTGTAAGGATGAAAATAAATATTATATAGTGTTTATTGTTAATATTACAAAAATTGATGATAATGATACTAAAAATAATTATTTTTTGAGATAGTTGTTCTAAAATTTGTCTTGAGTAATACTCTGATTGTCTTGAAATATGGAGGGAAACCAAGAAAGAAAATGCAATTACTTATGACATAAAGTGATATATACAGAAATAAGAGGATCATAAGTCAGAAATGAATATTGAGATTGATAAATAAAAATGTGTAATCCCTAGAAAACTACTATAAGAAATGGAGATCATTATTAAATCGGGGGAAATTTAGTGAATATTTGATAGAATGATCTATACATTAAAAGAAAAGGTCCATTGTTTTAAGAATAAGAAAATAAGACATGTATTTTCTAAAAAATTGTGAGGAACAAGAGATAATAATTACCTCTATGGTCGACCCTTATAACCTAGGTGTCAATGGGATTCACATTGGTTGTGCCCCCCTTAGTGGGGGAGGGTCCTTCTTCACATCTCAATAGATCTTGTCTATTTCCCTTCTCCCCTTTATCAAACCTTGAATTCATCCCTCCCTTACCTTAAATCTCTCTCAGCCCAAAGGATCCAAATATATTTGAGGGGACCCCATAGATCTCGATTTCAACCTTATAATTTTTTGAGGCTTCCTCTATTCTGAATATTATGTTGATTTCGAGATTTAAGCATCATCGGCCATTGGTCGACTCTTTCAACCGATGTGTAGTTAGATATTAGGGTTAACAAAAGCAAGAAACTATCAGTCTCCTCGACTCCAAGCATATTATAATTTGATTCACTTCGCAAGATGATTTGATTATGGCCTTTTTGAGTACAACACGCATCTAGAAAGGATCTCAGTTTCTCCTATTTAATTGGTTGTATGAATTCCACATGAGACTTGATTCTCCATCCATCACAATTTGGGTAAGGATTCATCAACTTCTAATCCCAGTTCCCGATCCATATATTCTATTTATGTTATGAAATCTATTTGGGCATTTTCTATGTTCTGATAGTCAGATTATGGATGTTTTCCAAACCATTTCACCAAGGATCTGTGTTGAGATCTATGTGTTGAGGCCACCTGTTGATTCTTTCTGGGTGGTTGTTGGATAGGTGTTTAGGTTTAAAAAATAATTTTTATTTTAGTCATTGTATGACTTTTGTTATCATTGAAATAGTATGGGGAATAAGCTTTATCCTTGCAGGAATCGGAAGTCAGAGAAGGCTTATGGCTGAGTGAAAACTAATTGGTGTAGTCCTCCATTGAGCTACCTATTGAAAGTAGTAGAGGCTTGTATGTAGATTTTAATGCTTCTTCTATGAAGTGATATGTTTCATGATCTGAGCGAACCAACCAAAATATTGTTATTTATAATTCCAATGAAGATACCCAGGTAAGGCTAAAGTAATCACAATATATACCTCCTGAACTTATGGTCAAGGATGTCTTCAGTCGATTGGTAAGTGATCTTAATAGACTACACCATCTTTTGGTAGTGTTACTCAGAAGAAATATAGTGGGTGGTTCAGATGATTCTACTCATTCTGGGATGGAACGGGATATAACTACAACTCACACTGCAATGGTAAGGGTTTTAGGTGAATCTCATGCAATGATTGAAATAGATTCTTCTATTAGTGAAGGGTAACATGTTGGGAATGATTCACCCCCCAAGACTCCCTTGGGTGCCTCATATGCAAATGTGGTGTGCCCAAGGAGTGGTATTTGGAAAAGTCCTAGTAGCAAGGTGGCCACCATTGAATTGGGTAATCACATTGAATGATTGCTAATTGATGATATGGTTTTAGATTTTGAGGATCATTTTTTCAAGCCATCTATGGATTGGTATAAGGTATCCATGGTAAGCCCAGTGCAGGATAAATATAGGAGGAGGTACTATGAGATATATCTTAGAGCTCAGGGAGAAATAGGAGCCATATGGTCTCTCGTAATAATTAATCTTTTTTCAACCTCCAATAGTGACACGTTCAGTAATGAAGTCGAAATCCAAAAAGACATATAGTGATTCTGATTTTTAGAAATTGATGTATGGTGTTGATCTTGAGAAAATTTCTTATGATCTTGGAAGAAGAAGTGGTTGAACAGGTTCTATCACTCAATTCTACTGAATAGGAAGCTTCCAGAATGATGGCGAGGCCATTGAGGGTGACTCTAAATAAAGACCAATATACCTGGATCAACTAGAAGGACCTGATTCATTTTGGGTGATCAAATAGTAGGAAGATCAACCTTTAATATTAGATCTATTCTTCGGATAAGTTAGATTTTCAGTTTGAATATCTGCTACTAGATGAACCAGACACCCAAGTAACTGATATATCTTGGAAAATATTTATGGAGACTAAATCTGGTAGGCTTAAATTTTACTTCAATGGCTTAGTTATTTCATTTTTGTAGTTGAAATCATGGTGTATCACTTTTTTCTTAATTGTTTTTAAATAATGGAAATTTAATTTTTAGTCAGTAGAGATGCCTCTTGCACCTAGTATGTTGTTGTTTTACTCAAATAAATCAATACTAGTTGAAGATAAATAATCTTTAGGAGTAACCACTGTAGAGTGTATTCCCATCTAAAAAATTGAGTGATTTAAAAATAAATGGAAACCTATTATAAAGTATGATAAAAAAAGATAATACAGGAATACCTCCTGTAAATCTATTGGCATCATCTCCCCAAATGATAGAAAATTTTGGAGATTCTCATAATCCAACATGTCAAGAAACATTAATTGGGGGACTGAAAAACAATTGTGTGTCATTTATATGGAATATTAGGACACACTCAATATTTTTTCTCTATTGAAAAATATTTCTCAGTGAGAAAAAACACAAAAAAAATAGGTAATTGGTTTTCTATCATCCACTTATTCTTTTAATAGTTATTTTTTTGTGTGAAATGAATGGACCCAAGGAAGCCTATTTTTCCGCAAAGTTACAACATAAAATGAATCATCAAACCAGAAAGTCAGGATTCTAGTGGATGATAATGTCATCTAACCCATATAGAACTGAATATATATTTACAATTTTTCATGATGAAAGGGAAGGTGTTGATCCAAATGAGTCGTAGGAGTATCAATATTCCTAAGAAGTTCATCAATAATCAAGCAAGAATAATCCAGGGTATTACAAGGAATGTTTTTATTATTTTTCATTGAGATCAATAGAAATGCCTTGTTTATTGGTACTAAAATTTGATGTACATTATATATGAATAAAAATTTTAACACCCCAAGCTTCTACGGTATGCTTCTCTTTGAATAATGCAATAGCGTGTGTTGTACGCAACATCGAGTTCTAACACACCACAACCAATAAAACTAGCCGTTATGAATATTAATAACCACTTTTTGAAATTTATAAATTTTATCTTTTAAAATGGACTTCATTTTTGGATTTGGAATATCGAAATTAGCCTAGGGTGAAATTTTGGTATTTTTTTAAAAAAATTCATTTTTTGATGAATAGTGAAACCACTAAGTGGTAGTTAAAAAACTGAATTTTTTATAAAACGTAATTTTACCGCTTCTATGAGTGGAATTTATAAAATCCAAGAGGAACTTTTAATATCAAGGAGTAAAATGTGGTTCAATGAGATGAAAATAATTTTTGGTGAATAGTAACTTTTTACTTTTATTTACCATGGTTAAAAGTAAATAGGGTAATTAAGGGTAAAAATGATATTAATATTACCCTAACACATGTCCTAATTCTATTTGACAAGTGTATCTAGACCAAAAACAACCTTAGGAATAAAATATTATCATTTAGGTCCACTTGGATTAAATTAGGACATTTATTATTATTTAATTCAAAGAAGAGTTAAAAGAGTTAAAATCAAAGTTTATTTACTAAATCATTTTTAATATAGGGTTATACATAAGATAAATTCGATTGTAAATATTAATTAGAAATACGAAAATATTTCTTACATAAGGGTATTTTATTTATAATTTTTATACATTAAATAATTTAATTTATTTATGACACAATAATGATGCAGTAATTACCATAATAGTGAAACATTAAAATAATTGATATTATAAACAACCAAATAAATATATTTTGAGACTTTTTATGAATTAAACTAATTTTATAGGTTAATATGACATGTTATGATGGATTTAACTTACTTTTTTTGAAGTAATCCTTCTGTTATTATTTTTAAAAAAATCAATTATTGAATAGTGTCGAAATTTACATAAAAGAGTTTTTAAAAAATATTATATTATTAATTGATATTAAATTCATAAAAATCTAAGGTTCGTCCAAGAGACTTATATCATGATAGGTGTATCGTTAATGGACTAATTGGGGGTCTCTTAGAGGTATATAGTAAGTTTATTAACTATATAATATAAAAATACAAAGTGACATGGTAAGTGTCAAACTAATTAACTAAGAGTTAAAACTAAAAGATAAGGTTAATATAATGACCCAAACCTTTTTAAATTCTATTGGTTGAGTGTTTTTCGACCCATACCCACCATAACCTTTAAATAATCTAGTTTGGAACCATTAGAAACCGAATATGAATTTATTATAAAATAATATTTCTAGTTTTTCCAAAGGTGCCCCTCACCCCTCTTATAAAAGGTACTCCCCCTTCTCATTAATTCACACATTCAAAGCCTTTTGGTTCAGACAAAACCTACCAAAATACTCTCTCAACTTCCCTCACTACAACCTATAGGCCTTAGTTTGATCAGAAATCCAACCTAAGGAGCCCTTTTGATCAAATCAAAAGGAAGAACCCGAATAAGAGGTAATGTTTTCACCACCCTTTTTCAAGTTCCTTTCTTATTCAACTTCTTCTTTATTTTTAATTTCCATTCTAAAATAGTATCTCCAGTACCTTCTATATAATTTTATGTTATTATAAATATGGTACAACCATATTCAGTATTCTATCCATCCTTTGAATGACATGTCACTATACGTGCGTACGTACGGCTTATCGTCTTCACGTCGTGGTGTAATTGTTATTAAATATATATTATTATTTGTATGGGTATAATAATGATGTGTAATTCATGTAAATAATAAATATTACATGATAAGGATTCTTTATATATGATATACCATCCGATTAAATATTATTTTAATATCAAAATAATGATATTGTCGTTCGTGCATACGTACTGACTACTGTCTCCATGAACGCGATGAGATTCATTCCTCATCATATCCATTCCAGAATAATTATAATTTAATGATTAAAAATAATTTTTAAGTACTTGATATCATTCTAGATATGAATAATATACAGTTTATCCATGACAAACACGACTTATGTAACAAAACATATAAAAGAAAACAATTAAGTTAACACTGAAACAATGATAATACTAAGATATTATTAACAAATCAATGTTAAAAGACCATATATGATATCATAATTATGTATATGGTTCTTGTATAATTTAATAACAATGTTTTAAATATTATACAGGAGGTTAACATATCATCGACTAAGGAAAAGTACAAGGTAAGGGTTTATTTCACAATCTCTTCATTATCTGAGGTTGTTTGTACGTAATTATCTACTGGGACCTCTTTATCATCCACATCCAAGTTTCTTAAAAATGTTTTTCAAAACATTATTAATATTTTACAAAATTGGGTTAAAGTCATTTATACCCTTGTTTGACTTTTTATAAGAAGTTAATAAAGGAATCTTTACATCGTTTTCCCAACAAGGTCCTTTTTAACGTTTTCGACAAAATTAAGTTAAGAACATCTTTTTTTAACTTATACGGTAGGTGCGGTTATTCTCCGCCATTATTACACCATTGAAGCTTCCCTTACACTCTTATAAAGATATTTTCAAAATAAAGGGTTTCTTTTATAATTATGTGATTTTTAAATGATTCCAAAAAAAAGAGATATTTCTCTCAAATATATGAAAATCAAGTTCAAATGTATATGTATTTAACACAAGCTTAAAAATGATTTCAGAAAACCCGACTCTTGAGTTTGATAGATAGGAAGGGATTGGGCGTGGACCCATCATGGCCTGTAATTAGTCGAACAGTCTCAGAATTTGTTATTTGGTTTTCAGAAGCTTGCATAATGTTTTCAGAAAAACATCGGAGTATATTTGAGCAATTTTAAACGTAAGTATCTTCTAAAAAATATTCATCGGTAGGTCTCATGAGAAAAACTAGTGTATTGGCACAATGCCTTGACAAAATTGTATTTTTATTCTTGGCACGAGACCTTGGCTATGTGGTTATGATAGTCTAGAATTATGCATTCTATCATTATGAAAGTGGTTATTGATATTGCGTGTGATTATTCGATTAGTAGAATATCCATGTGAATAATTAAATGGAATTATTTTATTTTATTTTTTCCATACTATGTTGAAGTTCAAGTTTAAAAGAATTTTTTTTAGTTATACATTGCCTTAAATGTTTATTCTTATTTATGAAAGTTTCCGCTATATTGTTATCCTTACTGGTCATTTGAGCTCACCCCTTTTCTATGTTTTATTTTTCCCAGGATGTGAAGAGGTAATTTATGAATGAACTGCAAGGATAGTTTGAAGGGGTAAGAGTGTCGATTATGGAGACAATATTGTTGTAGTTTTTATTTTATGATGTAATGTAAACTTTATTAATGTATCTAGTTATTCCAAGTCTAATAAACTAAACGGTCTTTTGAGACGTGATCTTTCTTGTGATCATGCCAATGTTATGTAATAATGCACTAACTCTGGGTATCTAGGGTCAGGGCGTTATAGTTGGTATCATTGGAAGTTTAGTACAATCCTTGAAAGCTATATTTAGATAAACTCTGATTAGAGCACAAAGATTTAAGATGGACTTTGAGGATTCGTATAGAAGAACTTCCTAAAATTTTGGTATTGTATAGATTTTGTGAGTTTTCCGAGCAATACATCCCTGTCTGGATATGAGCAGGTAGAGGCGGCTCTGGAATAGATGTACCTAGGGGTAAAACCCGAAAACACCGCTTTGAGCTAGACTCGAACAGGAACTGGTGCACGACAACGGGCCTTGCTTCACTCTTGGTTACGACACTCCTGGGGGATATGCTTAGGATAACACTCATTTTCTTTACAAATCATTATAAAGGGTTTATGACTATATACTTCCTCAAAGAAAACATTTTTAAGATTATGGATTATATCCATAAATAGCTCAATTTATGTTAAGTGTTTTATAAGTATGGAATTATGTATTTTGATTCATAAAATGATCTAGTTTATGCCATTGTTTAGAAATGGATCCTAGTGGAAGATTTGGAAACTGTATCAATGCACGTAATCCATGTAGGTATTTCCCTCATACTCAAGATAATTATAGTGGATCTGTTGATGAAAATGGTGTTGATCAACTAATCACCATACTGGGATAACTCCCTCAGGTTATGAATAATAACCATACCCATATGGAGCACCCTGATCCACAGCATGGAGGATCAATGTTAGATCGCTTCATGAGGCACCAACCACCAACATTCAATGGGAGTACAAATCCATTGGTAGCTGAGCAATGGATAAGTTCCCTAGAGAAAATATTTTAGGCATTGGGAAGTAGTGAAAGGGAAAAATTTATCATGGAAGTTTACCGCGTCACTGGAGATGTTGATCAATGGTGGTCATTGATTCAAAAAACGAAGGAAGATGATGAAGTATCAAATATGTAATGGAGGGAGTTCAAAGATCTGTTTTTAGAAAAATACTTTCCTCGCGACCATCGAGCAGATATGGAATGGAAATTTCTGAGTCTGAGACAAAATTAGGATGAGAGTGTCACAAAGTATAAGGCTAACTTTAGAAGGTTAGCAAGGTATGCTGGAGATTATATATGTAACCCAAGAAGTAAGATTGATCATTTCTTTGATGGGTTAAAACCATTTCTCCGTCGAGCATTAGTCTCACAATCCTTCTTATCGTATTAAGACATTGTCTCATGTGCTATCAAGACAGAAAAAGAATTCTCTAAGTCTTCTTACTTTAAAGTAAAGAAAGAGAAGAAGAGTTATGATGATCAATCTGGGAATGGAAATAAGGGGAAGAAGTGAAAAGTTGAATATAAAACCTGCAGTAAATGTGGGAAGAAACACCCTGGTACTTTCTTAAATGGAATGGGAGTCTGTTACAAGTGTGATGAAAAAAGCCACCAAGATCGTGATTACAAGGGTAAGAAGGAAGATACTGATGTCCAATGCTACAATTGTAGGGATATGGGACATTATGCCAATGAATTTACTAAGAGTCAGGGGATCTTACCTCAGAAAATTCCAAGGGATCAAGGCCAAGCTTATGCTATCACTACTGCTGAGGTAGAAGCTCCGAAAGACGTTGTGGCAGGTAATTTGATGGTTTCCTCAAGTTTAGAAAATGAATTATATCATTTCAAAAAGGTTTGGTGAATCAGTCCCCATTAGAGAACATAAATGTTCTTTATCTGCTAATTTAATCGTGATACCTATGATTTAGTTTGATATTATCCTCGGTATGGATTGGATTTCGGACCATGATGCAAAGATTTATTGTAATAAGAAGGAGGTTATGATTTTTGATGATGATGATAAGGAACACCTTATCTTTAGAGAAGAATCGTCACCACCAAATTCTAATCTAGATCCACCCCCAGTAGCTCAACTAAATTCAATTATTGGGGAGTAATAGAATGAAATTATAGTGGGTGAGGAAAGGAATGTTCAAATAGAGGATGTACCTATTGTGAAAGAATATATAGATGTGTTTCCAGAAGATTTACCTGGACATCCACCAGAACGAGAAGTTGAGTTTTCCATTGATTTAATTCCTCTATCAAGGCTTATATCAAAGACCCCTTATATAATGGACACTATAGAATTAGTTTAACTAAAGAAACAACTAGAGGAATTGAGTAATAAAGGATTTATTTGCCCTATTGTTTCTCCATGGGGAGACCCTGTTGTTTTTTTAAAAAAGAATGATGGATCTATGAGGCTATGTATCGACTACAGGGAGATCAATGTTATAACAATAAAGAACAAGTATCCCCTACCTCGCATTGATGATTTATTTGACCAACTACATGGAGATCAATACTTTACAATGATTGACCTTCGATCTGGATACCATCAGTTGTGTGTGAAGAAGGAAGACATTCTGAAGACAGCATTTCGGACCAGGTACGGGCATTACGAGTTTACAGTAATGCCTTTTCGGCTGACTAATGTACCCTCTGTATTCATGGATCTGATAAATAAAGTTTTCAAGGAATATCTCGATGAATTTTTAGGGGTATTTATTGATGATCTCTTGGTATACTCCCAAAGCTATGAAGATCTTGAAAATCACTTGCGCATTATCTTGAAGACTCTTAGAAGACATGAATTATATGGGAAGTTTAGAAAGTGTGAATTCTGGCTTCAGGATATTTCTTTTTGTGGCCATATTGTCTCTAAATATGGAATCTTTGTTGATCCTTCTAAGACCAAGGCAATCCAAGAATGGCCAACACCTACGAGTATAACTGAGGTACACAGTTTTTTTGGTTTAGCAGGTTATTATCGACATTTCGTCCAGAATTTTTCCTGATTGGCTAACCCATTAATGAAGCTCACATGTAAAGGGGTTAAATTTTTTTGGAAAAAAGAGTGTGAAGAATGTTTTGAAGAACTTAAGAGAATATTAGTCAATTCTCTTATATTGACTCTACCATCGGGGAACGATGGGTTCGTTATTTATAGTGATGCATCGAAGAAAGGACTTGGTTTTGTCCTTATGCAGAATGATAGGGTTATTGCCTATGCATCATGATAGTTGAAAATTCATGAGCAAAACTATCATACTCATGATCTCGAGTTAGCAGCTGTGATCTTTTCTTTGAAGATATGGAGGAACTACCTCTATGATGAAAAATGGGAGATTTATATTGATCACAAGAGTTTGAAGTATATTTTCTCACAAAAATAACTCAACATGAGGCAAAGTATATGGATTTAATTACCCAAGGATTATGATTATACGATACACTACCACCCAGGGAAGGAAAATAATCTGGCAGATGCTTTGAGCAGAAAAGATCGTGGATTTTTGAACAATATGAGAATTGAAAGGGATCCAATTTTCATGGATCTGGTAAAGATGGACATGGGAATAACCAGGGAAGGTGAAACAACAATTCTTTTTCAAATGGTTTCCAAACCATATTTACTAGAAATGATTAATAGTTCTCAAACTGATGATGAATAATTCCCAAAGAAGATTAAAGATATGAATGATGGGAGATTGATAGAATTTTTGTATGAAGAAGGAATTTTGAAATTCGGGAAGAGGATTTGTGTTTCCAATATACATGATCTAAAAAGGGAATTGCTGGATGATTATCCTAGTTCCAATTTTTCTATACACCTTGGGAGCACCAAAATGTATAAAGACTTGAAGGAACATTTTTGGTGGGACAACATGAAGAAGGAGATTGCTGATTTTGTGTCAAGATGTATGGTTTGTCAACAAGTGAAAGCTGGAAGACAACATCCTGGAGGAGTCATGCAACCTCTTCCCATACCGGAGTGGAAATGGGACAATATTACGATGGAATTAGTCATGGGGCTACCAATGACTCCTAGAAGGAACGATGAAATATGGGTCATTGTTGATCGTCTTTCCAAGTCAGCACATTTTCTAGCTATAAGGGAAGATTTACCACTTGAATGGCTAGCAAGACTATATATTAATGAATTTTTGAGACTTCATGGAGTACCCCTATCGATTGTTTCTGATCATGATCACTATTTTACTTCAAGATTCTGGAAGAGTCTTCATAAGGCCTTGGATATTGAACTTCATTTAAGCACTGCCTACCACCCTCAAATAGATGGACAATCAGAACAAACTATTCAAACCTTATAAGACATGTTGAGATCCTTCTCACTTGAATTTCAGAGTATGTGGGATCAATATTTACCTCTGGTAGAATTTTCCTATAACAATAGCTTCCATTCGAGTATTCAGATGGCACCATATGAAGCGTTGTACGGAAAGATATGTCGCACACCAACCTATTGGGATAGCGTCGGTGAAAGAAAATTTGTTGGCCCAGAACTGGTGTAGGAAACAATGGAAAAGGTGAAGGTAATCCAAAACCACATCAAAGCTGCTCAAAGTAGGTAGAAGATCTATGCTGACAACCAAAGAAAGGATTTGGAATTTCAGGTGGGAGATCATTTTTCTTGAAGGTATCTCCATGGATGGGAGTTATACGTTTTTGCAAAAAAAAGGTAAATTGAGTCCTAGGTACATCGGACCTTTTTAATTTCTAGAACGAATTGGGGTTGTAGCTTACCGTTTGGCAATGCCACCAAATCTCTCCAAAGTTCACGATGTGTTCTACGTATCATTATTGAGAAAATACATGCCTGACCCAACGCATGTACTCACCTATGAGGAATTAGAACTGGAAGCCGATCTTTCTTATTGTGAAGAGCCAGTCAAGATTCTTGATACGAGAGTACAAGTACTGAGAAACCGGACGACTCGTCTGGTAAGAATCTTGTGGAGAAACCATATGATGGAAGAGGCAACGTGGTAACCCGAGGAACTTATGATGAAGAACCACTCGAGTCTTTTCATGTGATAGTATTCTAGAAATTTTGAGGATGAAATTATTTGAAGGAGGTGAGAATGTAACACCCCAAGCTTCTACGGTATGCTTCTCTTTGAATAATGCAATAGCGTGTGTTGTACGCAACATCGAGTTCTAACACACCACAACCAATCAAACTAGTCGTTATGAATAGTAATACCCACTTTTTGAAATTTATAATTTTTCTTTTTCAAAATTTACTTCATTTTTGGATTCGGAATATCGAAATTATTCTAGGGTGAAATTTTGGTATTTTTCTGAAAAACTTCATTTTTTGATAAATAGTGAAACCACTAAGTGGAAGTTAAAAAACTGAATTTTTCATAAAACATAATTTTACCACTTCTGTGAGTGGAATTTCAAAAATCCGAGATACACGGTTAATATCAAGGAGTAAAATGTGGTTCAATGAGATGAAAATAACTTTTGGTGAATAGTAACTTTTTACTTTTATTTACCACGGTTAAAAGTAAATAGGGTAATTAAGGGTAAAAATGATATTAATATTACCCTAACACATGTCCTAATTCTATTGGACAAGTTTATCTCGACCAAAAACAACCTTAGGAATAAAATATTATCATTTAGGTCCACTTGGATTAGATTAGGACATTTATTATTATTTAATTCAAAGAAGAGTTAAAAGAGTTAAAATCAAAGTTTATTTTCTAAAACATTTTTAATATAGGGTTATACATAAGATAAATTTGATTTTAAATATTCATTAAAAATATAAAACTATTTCCTACATAATTTTATTTTATTTATAATTTTTATACATTAAATAATGTAATTTATTTATGACACAATGATGATGTAGTAATTACCATAATAGTGAAAAATTAAAATAATTGATATTATAAACACCCAAATAAATATAATTTGAGAATTATTATGTACTAAACTAATTTTATAGGTTAATATGACATGTTATTATTGATTTAATTAACTTTTCTCGAAGTAATCCTTCTCTTATATTTTTAAAAAAAATCAATTATTGAATAGTGTCAAAATTGACATAAAAGATTTCTTAAAACAAATATTATATTATTAATTGATATTAAATTCCTAAAAATATAATGGTATTCCAAGAGACTTATATCAAGATATTTTTATCATTAATGGACCACTTGGGGGGTCTCTTAAAGGTATATAGTAAGTTTATTAACTATATAATATAAAAATACATAGTGACATAGTAAGTGTCAAACTAATTAACTAAGAGTTAAAACAAAAAGATAATGTTAATATAATGACCCAATCCTTTATAAATTCTATTGGTTGAGTGGTTTTAGACCCATACCCACCTTAACCTTTAAATAATAAACTTTGGAGCTATTTTAAACCGAATATAAATTTCTTATAAAATAATATTTCTAGCTTTTCCAAAGGTTCCCTTCACCCTTCTTATAAAAGGGCACTCCCCCTTCTCATTAATTTACACCTTCAAAGCCTTTTGGTTCGGCCAAACCCTACCCAAAAACTCTCTCAACTTCTCTCAATACAACCTAGAGGCCTCAGTGTGATCATAAAGCCATCCTAAGGAGCCCTTTTGATCAAATCAAAAGGAAGAACCCGAAGAAGAGGTAATGTTTTCACCAACCATTTTCAAGTTCCTTTCTTCTTCAACTTCTTCTTTCTTTGTTATTTACATACTAAAATAATAATTCCAGTATCTTCTATATACTTTGGTGTTATTATAAATATGGTATAACCATATTCTGTATTCTATCCATCCTTTTAATGACATGTCACCATACGTGCGTACGTACGGCTAACCGTCTCCACGTCGTGGTGTAATTGTTATTCAATATATATTATTATTTGGATGGGTATAATAATGATGTGTAATTAATGTAAATAATAAATATAACATGATAAGGACTCTGTATATACGATATAACATCCAATTAAATATTACTTTAATATCAAAAGAATGATATTATCGCTCGTGCGTACGTACGGACTATCGTCTCCACTAACGCGATGAGATTCATTCCCCATCGTATCCATTCAAGAATAATTCTCATTTAATGATTAAAAATAATGTTTAAGTACTTGATATAATTCTAGATATGAATAATATACAACCTATCCATGACAAACATGACTTATATAACAAAACATATAAAATAAAATGAGTAAGTTAACACCGAAACAATGATAATATTAAGATATTATTAAAAAATCGATGTTAAAAGATCATATATGATATCATAATTATGTATATTGTTCTTGTATAATTTAATAACAATGTTTCAACTGTTATACAGGAGGTTAACATACCATCGACTAAGGAAAAGTACAAGGTAAGGGTTTATTTCACAATCTCTTCATTATCCGAGGTTGTTTATACGTAATTATCTACCGGGACCTCTTTATCATCCACATCTAAGTTTCTTAAAAAAAATAAAAACATTTTTACTATTTTATAGAATATGGGTTGAAGTCATTTATACACTTTTTTGACTTTTTATATGAAGTTTATAAATGAATCTTTACGTCATTTTCCAAATGAGGTCCTTTTTAACGTTTTCGACAAAATTAAGTTAAGAATGTATTTTTTTAACTTATATGGCAGGTGCAGTTATTCTCCACCATTATTACACATTTCAAGCTTCCCTTACACACTTATAAGGATATTTTCAAAATAAAGGTTTTCTTTTATAATTATGTGATTTTTAAATGATTTAAAAAAAGAGATATTTATCTCAAATATATGAAAATCCAGTTCAAATGTATACGTATTTAACGCAAGCTTAAAAATGATTTTAGAAAACCCAAATCTCGAGTGTGATAGACAGGAAGGGATTGGTCGTGGACCCATCATGGCCTATAATTAGTCAAACAGTCTCAGAATTTGTTATTTTTTTCAGAAGCTTGCATAATGTTTTCAGAAAAACACTGGAGTATATTTGAGAAATTTTAAATGTAAGTATCTTCTAAAAAATTTCATCAGTAAGTCTCATGAGAAAAACTAGTGTCTTGGCACAAGGCCTTGACAAAATCTTATTTGTAGTCTTGGCACAAGGCCTTGGATATGTGGTTATGATAGTCTGGCATTATGCATTCCATCATCATGAAAGTGGATTATGATATTGCATGTGATTATTCGATTAGTAGAATATCCATGTGAATAAGTAAATGGCATTATTTCATTTTATTTTTTCCATACTATGTTTAAGTTCGAGTTTAAAAGGCTTTTTTTTAGTTATACATTGCCTTAAATGTTTATTCTTATTTATGAAAGTTTTCGCTATATTGTTATCCTTACTGGGCATTTGAGCTCACCCATTTTCTATGTTTTATTTTCCCAAGATGTGAAGAGGTAATTTATAAATGAATTGCAGGGATATTATGAGGGGATAAGAGTGTGTCTATGGAGACTATATTGTTTTAATTTTCATTTTATGATGTAATGTAAACTTTATTAATGTATCTATTTATTCCAAGGCTTCTAAACTAAACGGTCTTTCGAGACTTGATTGTTCTTGTGATCATGCCAATGTTGTGTAATAATGCACCGACTCTGGGTATCGAGGGTCGGGGCATTACAAAAATAAAAATATTATTACCAGTATCAACTATGAAAAAGGTGGGGTGTTTTGGTTTTGAAATTATGATGAACTAAAAATTGATGGCTTGAGAAGTCCAAAGTTAGTGAAAAATATATCTAAAAGATAGATGTTCTCTTCGTAGAAGTACTTAGCCAAAATTTTCAATGTGTAATCTAATTGTGTGACTCATGACATGTTGTGGAGTTTGGTGATAAAGGGTTCAATATTAAAGTAAACTAGGGATCAATTTTCCATTATGGATGATGTACAAATGGGAACTTATACATGATTGGGGAAGAAAACTAGTTAATATTATCCAAATCAGAGGAAAAAAATTATGAAACAAGAATCTTGGGTACTTAATCCATATATCTCTAGAAAAATTGGTTAATATAGAAGGATAATGTGACTATCAAAATACCACCTGTGAAAACCAAAAAACATATGACTCTTTTCAAAAGGGGGAAATATTTTGGATCATATATAATCCTAAGATAATAATGTTTTCAAGAGTTTTGGATCTTGTCCATATGTATATTTTCAATCTAATCACTCCTAATTAGATGGAATATAGTATTATATCTTGTTTATTAATGATTAAGTAGTACATATTTTTTTATAGTGACTACTCATAAGACTAAATTATAATATTATGTCACTAAATATTGATAAGAATATGAAATAATACTTGGGATGTAAATTTAGAAGTTTTCACTAACAGTGGTACGGAATTTAAAAATGATCGAGTGAAAAACTATATGTAGAAACATAGAATTTAATATCATGTTTTAGTTGTGAGAACCTCTTAACAAAATTGAGTTATTGAAAGAATAAATCATATCATTAATAAGATGGAAAGAACTATGATCACTGAAAAATCCCAACCGAAGAATTATTTAAAAGAAGTGGTCTTACCATCAATATGCATCTCTAATCAAGAATTTATTTATCCAAATAAAGGTAAGACCCTGTATGAAATTTTTTATGGAAATAATACCATATTAAAATACCTATGAGTGTTTACAATCAAATGCATAATTCTAAACAAGGATAATAATAAAAGGATCAAATCATGTGGTTTTAGGAGATACTTCTTGGGAATTTATCCAATAATAGAGAATATTGATACTATAAAAAGTTTATGGAAAAATGGTTGAATTTTTTTATGTGACTATAATTGTGAATTAGAATATTTTAGCTTCAAATGACCGTAATATTCATATATTTAGTGTTGAAGTTATTTTGGATGCTAAAGATAATGTGACTAGATCAGGGAAATAAATGGGGTAGAAAAAATACAATGATATCTCTCATGAGGATGAGAATACAATATGTACATCAAGAATTAGTAAACAGACCAGTAGAGCTGAAATCACCAATAGAAGCACAATGGGAAATGGTATATCCCTATTTCAAATGTGAAGGATGATGACATATCAACAAACCGCTCTATTATATCTTGTGGAAAAAAAATATTTTGAATCTAATTTTTAAATAATTTTGATTAAATCCATGAATTATGAACTTGATAAAATTGAAAAAAAATATCATACATAGGAATTCATCTCTAATAAATAAAACAAAAATGCGATCATAACTATGTGGGTATTATTAGAAATAAACGATGATGGTATGGTGATGAGGAATAAGGAATTTCCCATGTGGAAGGGATATTCCCAAATCAATGGAATCAACATTGAATAAACATTTCCACCATTGGCCTAGAATTAAAAATAATAATATATATATAAATGACCATGAAATGGTTTTAATGTGTATCAAAAAGAAAAAAATGAGAAATATTTAATTGAGTACTTGAAGAAGAATCCTGCATTGAGAAACCAGATGTGTTTCTCATTGATGATGATGAAATCAATGTTTTTTAGTCATAGAAAGAATTATATAGAATAAAGTAAGAACAATAGGTAGGGTACTTAAGTAAAGATAAGTACCTATTGAATTTTTGTTATCATAAAATGGAGGTTGATCACAACCTCTATATCAATAATGGTGAAAGGGAAGTAAATAGTTGCACTGTTATATGATGGAAACATTATATTCCAAGGCTCGAATGATAAAACATTAAAGAAGTTTTTAGATTTGATGAGGTAAGAAGTTAAAAAGTCTTTAACTAGTGTATTTTTATTCTTATTTGGGTTTTAGGTGGTTCAAAATAAAAAAGGAACATTTATCAACCAAACAAAATATGCCATGTAGGTGTTGAAATGATTTCCAATTGAGGATTCAAAACCCATGGAAACTCCAGAAAAAATCCAGGATAAAATTGTTCAAATATGCAGAAGGACAGAAAGTGTATACAACACTTTATAGGAATGTTATAGGTGATATAATCTATATAAAATCCACTCATCCAGACATTGTGTTTTCCAAATATCAAGAATAAATATGTTGTTGTTATTTCATAGAAATTCACATGAAATCTAGGAGAAAAAACTTTCCTATATCAAAAACATTATGGATTTTATTATATATAATTATATAAATTCATGAAAAAAATTGGTGGTAAATATAGAATTTGATTATGTAGGTTCAGTAGATGAATAAAATCCACCTCATGATTTTTATTCTAAATCATAAGCTCTTGTATTTTTTGTTAAATTGATAAGAAGGAATATATATCATTAATCCCTATATATGTATAATATATGGAGTAAACTCAAGATTTTACTTAGTTTATAAGGATAAAAAACAATCTTAAATGCATTGGTATTGATGTGATATATTTGATTTTGATAATGTATGACAACTCTGGTGGTATAAAAATTATAAAAAATCTAATTCATTACTCATGGATGAAGCACATGAAAAAAAATTCAATTTCTTGATATAAAAGGTAGAGGAAAATTTTCTCAAAAATGAATATGTTCCCATATGAGGTCATGAAAACAATATCATGAAAAAAGATTAAAAAAAACTAGTATTAATGTAAAATTGAATCCATCTCTTTAGATGGACTTGGAGACATGACCCCCTCTCCCCCGTAGGAATTGATTTTAAAGGAAGGTATGATTTCTTCTATCCACTCAAGTTGAGTGTTTCTAACTCACTTTCGTGACTCATTAATGAAGTTATATTTTGTTCTACTAACAATGATGGATAATATATACTTGAAAAGTGGGGAGGATATTTGAGGGAGATAGTGCATTGTCTGAAAATATAGGGATTAAGGTATTGTAATAAAGGTTTCCTAGATGAAATGAAAATATTTTTTATTATTTAATAAATATTTAATAAATATTTTTTATCACATCGATAATTATCATACATGAACTTAGATTTTATGAGGGGTGAATATTTGATTCACCCTTTGATTTTGAAATATAAAAAGTGATGTGTAGGGTTGTGTTGATTTTGTTAGAAATTTCCAACAAACCCAAAGGGAGATATTGTTTCTTATAACCCCATTAGATATTATTTTTTTATTTTTTTTAAAGTTAAATAAGGATTCTAAGGTGATGTTTGAAAAGTTGGATGTTTTTTATGAAGATATATTCCTTTTAAATAGATTTGATATCATAGAACCATCTCCATGGAATAGAATAATTTTTCATTGGGAAGAATACATTATAGTGTTGTTAGAAAAATAATACATGATATGATGGAAATAAACTACATGTCATTGTCACATTGTACATGTTATAATTATGTTTTTAATAGTTTAAAAACATATACAATCCCACTCAAGTAAAGAACCTAAGATACCTCCAGACAAGATAGCATTCATTCCTAGGAGCCACATAGCTAAGCGAGTCCACATGGGTCTATATGTGAGAACTTATGTTTGTAGGTATGGGATTATGTGATAGAAATACATAAATTTTGGGAGTAAGAGAAGATATTTCTAAGCCTCTCATGTCTAGGGTGTCACAGGAGGGATTAATAAGCACCAATTCTAGTCTAAATCAATTGAGTTTCTAAAGGGAGGTAGTTTATTATTTGTTGCAAATTCTCTAGAGGAATTTCTATTACGTGACTCAGAGATATTAAGCCACACAAAAATAAATTTAGACATGTTTTAGTGTAATATAAATGGAGTTTTTATGTGTTTTTGTGAAACTAGAATATTTGAGGTTTCCATGACATGAAGAGATGGATACACCATAGTCCCTTATAGGAATGAAAATTCCCACACTATAGCTAGTTGGTATTTCAATGAGGGTTGAGATTTAAAAAATTCAATGTCTTTTATGATCCAAAATTTTTCATAATACCATTATAAAGTAATTTTCCTATACTATATTCATTTTGGTAATTCAATGTATTAGAGGAAACTATACCAGTGATCAAGGGAGAGAAATATTGGAGTTATTTCATGAGAAGTATGAATCCTGTTAGCTAAAGGTAACCACGTCACATTTTTTTGACCACACCACAGTAAGAGATGAAGAAATGAAAAGTCTAAATTGTGGTGTATCTAAACATGAAATTATATATGAATAAATCATATGTTACACTATAGATTCAAAAATCATATTTTAGCTAGGTAGTTATTGTAGTTTTATCTAGTAACTAAAAAAGGGAGTTATTATATTGATCTCTAGGTGTTTAATTTATTATAAATAAATCATTATGGTCCCATTAATTATATTTGGAGACATGTAATAATATTATAATAATTATATTGAATCATAACCATTGGATGGAAATAAAATGGGAATAAAGGATCTCAAAATAAAGATAAAGAGATTTAGAGTTAAAATTATAGGTTTTACAGCAATATTGATAGTAAGGAAGACAAATGAATTTCTAGGATTATCTTCTCACTGAAACATCATCAGAAAATGAAAAAAAAGACACTTTGAGATAGGTGAATTTTTTAATTTTCAATCTTATGAAAAAGATTAATAAGCTAACAAAGGAAATAGTGAGTTCATCCTTTGTTGAGAGGCATTGATTATTCTCATCTCGTTTGAACAGTGATGTTAAGGGGTCAATGAGACCACTCCATTTTCTAAACCAAATATACTAGTGCACTCTATTGTTTTAGTTCATAAACACATAGTTTATATCATTCTCCTTGGACTATCATGGTTAGGGTGAACTAAGTAACATTCATTATGAGTTGTTTATTGTGTTCATCACCTTTCAAAAGAATGTAACGGAGAAAAAAAGAGTGTTTGTCACATAATGAGAACAATATCATGATTAATGGATCCATAGGTTGGAATATATGCTACAAAGATTCATCCCCCACCCCTCATGGTAATACCCATGATAATTGATGAACAATTTTTATCAAAGGTAAGGTTTCTATAGTGATGTTCTCTCTTTTAGGATCATGGAAGCAGTTACGATTGTGAATCACAAAATAATTGGAAATTTTTAATGTAAAAATATATAGTTATGGAAGTAAATGATTAAAAACTAATTTGATTCATTGGGTACATTATTATACACTACATTAATTCATGGGATCACTTTGAGCATGGAAATTTTAGCCTTATCGAAAAGATTCCACAAAGAAATAGATGTGGATACAAAGTTGATCAATGCTTTAGGGGGATCCTTGGATAACCCAATCTACACCAAGGTAATATCCTGAAAAAACTATATTTATATATGTGGAAAACACTTGACCATTAATGAAGGTTATATCAAGATTAAAGATATAAATCTACAAGTTCTATGAAATAAATATGGAGACATAAGGATGAGTCTGACTAAAATTATAGTTGTGTTTTTTTATTGTTTGAATAATCTGGTTAAAGTTATTCATATCTTTGAGAATATTTTAATGAAACCAAACTCATAAAATTAATCATAAGGAGACCATATCTATTTTCTAATTATAATTATTTTATTATTGAATACATAGATCTAAAGGATATATCTCTAAACATCCTTTATAGCACACTTGTTGTATATGATTTGAGAAATGATGAAAATGATTACAGAGAGAATAACAAATATAAAGAACATTATTTTAAGGAAATTAAAACTCTCTATTAAATACTATTTTGAAAAATATGAATTTAATAGTGGGATAGATTTTCTGTCCTCTGATCTTAAGAAAGGAAAATAATAATTCAAAGGAAATCTTCTATTTTCTTATTTCTAAAGTGGTAAGGTAGGTTATCTAGATAGTAACTTATTTAGGGATCATTAATATAATGATGATTATAAATATAAAAATAAGTGTTTTATAGATGATAAAATAATTTTAAAACCAAAACAAAAAATTCTTAAGGGGGAGGAATACATTATCTCGTGAATATGGAAGTTCAGTTGACTCTGAATTCGAAGAATTTTACAATTTTAGGGACCACAGTGAAGATGATTTGGTGGTTTTTCTTAAAAAAATATATTACAATGATGCTGAAAATTATGATGTATTTGGGAGAGTTGATTTGAATTTTGATATTGAGGTATCCCTCAAAGAGATTGACAAATGGAGGACTAAAACAAAGCGGTATAATTTATTTGTTCATAACTCAATGTTGTATGTGTAGCAATTAGTGGAAGAGAATTCATAATTGAAATCTACAATTGATAAATTGACATTTTTAGTTATTTTTAAGTTAGTAAAGTAAATGGATTTTAATATCAAAATGGAGTAAAAGAAATTAATAATTAATGTAATTACCAATACAATTAAATAAAGGTTCTAGAGGATTGAAGAAGATAAAGTAGAATTCATGGATTTATGATGGATGTTTTAGTAATAAGGGATACTAATTACACATGGTATGGTGTCGGGTTTCTAATTGAAATTATTCCTAGTTGTGGATAAATATGTTCTGGGAGTAACCACTAAAGAGTGTATTACCATCCAAAAATTGAATCATTTCAAAAAAGGGAAAGATATTGTAAAGTATGATCAAATAGAGAAGATAGTCACATCTCATGGAAATCTACAAGAATCAACTCCCCAGAGGATTGAAAATTTAGGAGAAGCTTAAAATCCAACCTATCAAGAAACAATAAATGTAATAATAGAACAAAACATTAGGTGTTATTTTTATGTAATATTGATACACGCACAATGTGTTTTCTCCATTGGAAAAATATTTCTCAAAGAGAAACAACACTGAAAAATTAAAATTAAATTTAAATAATAATCTTAATATTTTAATGGTTATTATTTTTTGTGTGAATTTTGGGGATATGAGGTAGCCTATTATGCCTTAAGTGTATAATATAAAATAATTCACGAGACCAGTAAGGGTGGATTCTAGAAACTGATAATTTCATCCAACACCTTGAGAGCTGAAAATAGATTTTTAGTTTTGTAAGTCAAAAGGGAAAGTATTAAACCAAATGATTTGGAGGAGAATCAATCTTAATAATACATTCCTAAATGGTAATGGAAGAAGAAGAAATTTTATGAGATAGAATTTTTATCTAAATTTTCATTGAGATATATCAATAAGTCCAGCTTCTGGGTATTGGAAATTGGATGTACCTCACACATTATATGAAATAAAAATCTTATTACTAGCATAAAATATGAAACAAATATGTTTGGTTTGTTTTGTAATGATGAATGGATAAAATTTATTAGCTACAATAAGGCCAAAGTTGATGGAAAATATCTCTAGAAGATGTATGTTTTCTTGGTAGATGGACTTATCCCTAATTTTATTCCTATGATCTTGTTGTGTGACTTGGGAAATGTTGAGGAGTTTTGAAAGAAATTTGAACTGTCACGACCCATCCTCGAGGCTCGTGCCGTTACTACCCCAAGCCTGCCTTCCATAGGCCAGGGGCTGTCGACTAGCACCAAAGGAGTAAATTCCGATAACTGGGAAGGCGTTGCCATTATAAAAGTAAAAAAAACACCACAGAGTACAAGCCGAAGTAAAAGACTAAGTAAAATTGAAACAAGCTATGCTGAAAGTAAAGGGGGCTGGAAATACAAGCCCAACTGTAAAGTACAACTGGAAAGGGAAAACAACAACTGAAAAGAAAATCTATAGCGTCGATCTGTCCTCTAGAAGTGCCACCTGAAGGGTGAGTACAAATATCCTCCATAGCTCCTCGGGTCCCGCCGTCTACTCCGAGTACGTCCAGCCCAGTGGTCCACCTCCGGGTACCGAACTGCTCCGCAAGCCTCAACCGCAATCAGCGTTGTCTGTCATCTGCAACCAACACAACATAGTGTGGGCATAGACCATGCAAGGGTGAGTATAAGATACTCAGTAGGGACCCCGAGACCCCCGAAGGTCTCCCAAAATCCACAAAGGATAAACCACAAAGGATAGGTACAATCACGAAGTAACATCTGACACTGCTTAGGTATATGCCCATAGATATACCTAAGTCATCAATTCTAGTTCGGCTCCAAACTATGAGCCCAAGTACAACCCAGTCCACATAGGAAAGAAAAACGTAAATCCACACAGGAAAGTAAAACGTAATTCACACAGGATAGCACAACTCAATCCACAGAGGAAAGCAAAACAGGATTCATCTCACACAGGTACATCTTCGTATGACGTTAGAGATGATCATAGGTATCCACTAATTCATCTAAGCCGTCAGACCCACAAAGGATCAATAGGTACTATCCCCCGCAATTACCCACACAGGATCGATCATGATAAAGAAACCATAGCTATTGGGAAAACCCTTCTCAATCAAGTACAATGGGTATGCCGCTACAACCAAGTGCTTCCCTCTTACCTTGGACTGTTGTAGTACTCCACCTATCGAGTAATGTAGGCATGCTTCTACAACCAAGTGCTTCCCACCATGGGTCTACCGCTACAACCAAGTGCTCCCTCTTATATCCCCTAGTGGTACTCCTTCTGTTGAGTACCATGGTTTGTCGCTACAACCAACCGCTCCTCCGCTGTGGGTTTGCCGCTACAACCAAGCTCTCCCCCGTGCCGCTACAACCAAGCCCTCCTCTATCGTGGGTATACCGCTACAACCAAGCGCTCCCCCTCATAGCCCCTAGTGGTACTCCTTCTGTTGAGTATCATGGTTTGTCGCTACAACCAAGCGCTCATCTGCCGTGGGTCTGCTGCTACAACCAAGCGCTCCCTCGTGCCGCTACAACCAAGCACTCCTCTGTCGTGGGTCTGCCGCTACAACCAAGCGCTCCCCCGTGCCGCTACAACCAAGAGCACCTCCGTCGTGGGTCTGCCGCTATAACCAAGCACTCCCCCTCATAGCCTCCAGAGGTACTCCTTCTGTTGAGTACCGCGGGTCTGCCGCTACAACCAAGTGCTCTTCTGCCGTGGGTCTGCCGCTACAACCAAGCGCTCCCCACTAGGCTATCCATAACACACCAAGTCGTTCGATCAGCAGTCGTCAAGTCTCAACCGGCTCTAGGGTTTCAGTACACAGCATGCTCGTTCCGGGAGGGTCCACTCCACGATCTAAGAGGTCGATGCATCAACTGACATGTAGTCTGGATTTGATGTATCCCAAGATGTACCATAGTGGTCACTGCCGAAAACACGGCAGATTCCCGTACTGTTCTCATCATCGTCGCAGTCGCAGCCAGATCTAGGGTTCCCGCACATAGCAAGCTCGTTCGGGAGGGTCCGCTCCACGATCCGAGAGGCTGATACAGCAACTGACACAAATTCTGGATTTGATGTATCCAAAAGTTTCGTATCGTCAACAGGAACTCAACCCAACAGACGGTGCGTCAATCGGACGCCCGGTCTGAGAGTTATTGTCTTTTCCGTCTCAGGGGCCCGGTAGGTTTTTAAGTCAAAACCAACCCGATCGTACTCCACCTGTGTCCAAACGTCGGGCAGAGTAAGCCAAAAGATCTGTCTCACTTAGAGAAATCCATCAAAGTCGACGACACATAAATCGGACGTCCATAGCTCAAGTTATGAGTGTTTCCACTCAGAGGGCCCAGTTGGTTTCGTGGACGAACCAACCCATCCAAACCCAAATAATTCTGAAACCTTGAGTGTAATAAACTGAAACGACCGTCTCGATCCAAGGAGTGCATCACCACTGACGGTGCGTCAATCGAAGCTCTATAGCCCAAGATATGGGCGAAAAACCAAAAAGGATCCGAAAACGGGGGGTCTGGACCCAGACGGACCCGACCCAACCCCCCTGGGTCGGCCGAACTGGGTCGACCCGACCCGGGTCTGGATTCGACCCGGCTGGTGAGGCCTAGCCCGGCTGGGTGCGGCCCGGCCTAGCGGTTCGGCCGGGCGGTTCGGCCGGCGCGCTGGCGCTGGCCAAGCGCCGCGCAAGGCAGTCGCGGCCCCCCCGCGCGGGGGCCGCTCCGTGACACCCGAACGCGGCTTAAGCCGCATCCCTCTTCCGCGGTCTTGTGCAGTAGTGGGACCGGCCAGCGCCACCACGGCGGGTTTTTCAGGCGGCGCGCCGGCGGGGGCTTCCACGGACCACCGGACGTGCTCTGGTGGTCCGTTTTGCGCGCGGTCTTCGCCAGTGCTCGTCCTGGGACCCGTTCTTCACTGCAATGCCTTCAAAATTAACTTGCGGACCCATTTATCGTCTTCCGCCAATCTGCGCATAACAAACAAAAAGGGGGTGGGTTCGGACTTGTTCATTGGTCCGCACCCACCGCGTTAGCGGTTTTTAAAGTCTCACAACAATCATTTTTAACAATTGGGGATATAAATCACAAATATTTTAATGAAACAACCCCTACCTCGTCGTTGTCGTCGAACGATAGTTCTTCGCAGAATTGACCGTCGCGGTAGAAGAGGATCGCCGCGTCGCGGAAGGGGCATCGCGTCGACGATCTCCGAGGGTTAAGGAAAACACATAGATTTAATTTGCATGATTAAACCCAAGTTGAGGAATAAAATCCACAAAGGAAATTAAATGATCTTTAATCCCCTACCTCAATCGGCGTTGATTGAAGATGTTGCGGGGAAGGATTGTCGCGGAATAACGTTGCGGAAGGAGATTCATCGGTGTCGCGGTACACGGCGTCGCGTCGTCGATCTCTGAGGGTTTGGCGTTCTTCACGTTCTTCGCATTCTTCGCGTTCTTCGCGAAGGAGGATGAAGTCTCAAAGTCTTCTCCAAATCCTCTCAACGAACAATCCTCAGGAACACATGTGTTGGTCTTATTTCATTACATGCCAACAATTTGAAAAAAAAAGTTAAGAAATGAACCATTAATTCGGTGAATTATTGGTAACCTCTTAACTGTCTAATTAATAGGAGCGTTAAGAGTTTAGAAAATGCACCAGTTGACATACATTAAAGAGGAGTTTTCGCGGGTGCGTTACTTAGGGGAAAAGAAATAGTGGGGCTCGTGCAGGCCCCACCTCACAAATATCCTACCAAGAGGGTAGGATATTTTGGGTTCCACCCTATCCTCTTCAACTTAGCATAAGTGGCTTTAAGTGGCTTAAGTGAAATAAAATAAAATTTGTCGTACCACTTTATTTTATTTCTTAACTTAAAGCCCAAAAATTAAAAACCACACCCAAGAAAACTCAACTCTGGGAAAGGTGTTTCTAAGAAAAAGTCGATGTTGCGATTCTATCGGTGCCCTCAGAATTCAATTCCGAGCACCAGTTCAAAAGTTAGAAAACCTCGCTCGTCTGTTCACTGAATGTACCCGAGCCAAACTTCGGAAAATGATTCTGGGAACACCGTGCCTCAGAATCAGGTGCCGTTAGAAACTGCGTTCTTGTAAAATTCGAAAGAAAATTAAGAAAAAAAAATTCCTTGAATTTTACAGGTCTTTACATCACTCCCACCACAGGGATTTACGTCCCCGTAAAGATACATCATAAACTAGGGAAACAAAAGTTGGTACTGAGCATGCATCTGAGCCTCCTGCTCCCAAGTGCCCTCCTGGAGGTTCCCGTACTGCCATCTGATGCACACTAGAGGGATTGATCATCCACGAAGGACCCACTCCTATCGATCCTTGATCTCCACTGGGACCTCCTCAAAGGTCGCCCCATCATCAACATCCAGCTCCCCATGGTCAAAGAACTGCGAAGGGTCAAGCTCGTATCTCCCCAATTGAGATACATGGAAGTCGTCATGCACCTGGTGCAACTGAGGTGGGTGGGTCACGCGGTAAACCACCTCTCCTACCCTTATGAGGACCTAGATAGGTCCTTTGAACCTCGGTGATAACTTGTCATGCTGGCCACAACTCCGTAATCCACGTCGAGGTGAGACACGCAAGAAGACGTGGTCACCATCCTCGAACTCTAGTGGCCTCCGCCTTCTGTCAACATAAGACTATTGCTGGCTCTGAGCTATCCTCATCCACTCTTGGATGATTTGGACCTTTCTAGTACTACAAGATCTGCTGAGATTTCTTCTTTTCCGATAAGATAAATCCGGTCTCATTCCCTAGATGAACCACGTTCTTCACCTAATACAGTCAATCTTGTCATTGATGATACTAACCCATAGCAAGGATGAAGTCGTAAGGCCTCGACGCTACTACCAAGAGATCCAAACATTAATCTTGCCTCCAAGGGTTGAGTCACACTGTCGGCATCAGTGTGTGGTCATTGGGTCTCCGCCAGTTTGTATCTCTAATTGAGATTCAAGTCAACGGTTCTTAAACCGGAACCTCTTAGTAACAAAAAAAGAGACGACAGGAAGGTAAACGCCAAAAGAAAGGTGTCTTTTATTACTGCATCTCAAAGTACAAAGACGCAAAACATTAACAAAGCTAGAAGCAGCATAAAAAAAGTCTCCAGGTCTAGAGCTAGTCTCACTTCTGTCTGTCTGCTTCCGGAGCTCCATGATTGTAGGCCTCACCTTCCTGAAGCCGAGATCTCCCATGTCCACCAGTTCCCTTCGGTCGGGGTGGACCTCCTGGTGGTGGTTGTGGAAACACCTCGAAGCATCATCCACCTCCAGCTACACGGCCAGCTCCCCTGCCATGGTCTCCTGCTCCATGCCGTCCGCCACGATCGAACCTCTGCCTCATCCTGGGAGGTCCCTCATTCATCTGCTGGCCATCCGTATGGCGGGTCGGACAGTCACGAGCCATGCGACCAACCCCGCCGCAGCAGTAACACTGTTCGCTCATGGTAAGTCGTTTTCCACCCTGGGTTCCTCGCACAAACGATCTTGTGTCATGCGGTCAACCACCTGTAGGTATAGTCCTCTTGGACCCCTGCGTCATCTGCCTACTGCCTACTGCAGAAGAATCTACTGCTTGCCGGCTAGAGGTGGGTCCTGCAGCTGGAAACTGCTCAGTAAGGAAACTCTCTACTAAGAGGGCTCGCTCCAGCACCCCTGTCTGTGTCGGAATGCTGTGAGATACAACTGAAGCTCTGATCTCTCGCCCGAGACCCTGCTCGAAGGTTCGGGCCCTGATGAATGGGTCCCATACCATGTCTGTGGAATAGCACGAGAGATCGGTAAACCTCTCCGCGTACTGCGCTACTATCATGCTGCCCTGCCGCAGCTTTAGTAGCTCCTGGATGCGCACCGCACGGAGGGTGGCTGGGAAGAACTCTAAGCAGAAGAGGATCTCAAAGTCCTTCCATAAGAGAGATGCCTCATTGTGCACTTGGAGCATCAAGATCCACCATCGGCCTGCCGCCGCGTGCAGTAGGCTCGCTGCGAGGATCACCATGAGATCCGCTGGTGTCCTCACTAACCTAAAACCCCATACCACTGCCTCCAGCCAATCCTCGGCTGCCTGGGGGTCCGTCTCACCGCAGAACCTCGGCGGTCACTGGCGCTGAAACTCGTGCAGTGCACTACGGTGATGTGCATCATCAGCAGATGGGGCTGGTAGCATCAGTGGCTCGACGGGTAGCGGTACCGCTGGTGCCTCTGCTGTCACAGGGCCCTGCACCGAGGCATCGTCGCTCGGTGGGCTATCGTCGCACACAACTCTCGGAACCCTACCTGGCTGCCATCGTGGGGCCATCCTAAAAAGAAACAGGTGCGCCACGGTCAAATAGTATACCTGGTGAGTTGACACAAATTAATCACAAAGAAAACTTTAAACACACATGCAATCAATGTTTTCGTGCATTAAGTCGAAAATCAGAAGTCAGGGTCCTGGTGTATGGATATGTTGGCCGCCGCACCAACACTGGACTACCTGGACTGATAACCACGCACAATACTCTTAACACTATTGCTTCACATAGAAAAAGATCTGAGTCCTGAGTTCTACGGTAGAACCGAACTCCTCTAATACCAATTTGTCACGACCCGTCCTCAGGGCCCGTGTCATGACTACCCCAATCCCACCTTCCATAAGCCAGGGGCTGGCGACTATCACCAAAGGCGTAAATTCTGATAACTAGGAAGGAATTTCCTTTATAAAATAAACAAAACACCACAGAGTACAAGCGGAAGTAAAACACTAAGTAAAACTGAAACAAGCTGTGCTGAAAGTAAAGGGGGCCAGAAATACAAGCCCAACTGTAAAGTACAACTGGAAAGGTAAAACAGCAACTGAAAAGAAAAGTTGCAGTGTCGAGCCATCCTCTAGAATTCCCACCTGAAGGGGGAGTACAGATGGCCGCCACAGCTCCTCGGGTCCCACCGTCTACTCCGAGTACGTCCAGCCCAGTGGTCCACCTCCGGGTACCGACCTTCTCCACAAGCCTCAACCACAATCAGTGTTGTTCATCGTCTATAACCAACACAACGTAGTGCAGGCATAGCCCATGAAGGGGTGAGTATAATCTACTCATTTGGGACCCCGAGACCCCTGAAGGTCTCCCAAAATACACAAAGGATAAACCACAAAATAGAGGTACAATCACGAAGTAACATCAGACACTGCTTAGGTATATGCCCATACATATACCTAAGTCATCAATTCCAGTTCAGCTCCAACCTCTGAGCCCAAGTACAACCCAGTCCACATAGGAAAGAAAAACATAAATCCACACAGGAAAGCAAAATGTAATCCACAAAGGATAGCACAACTCAATCCACATAGGAAAGCAAAACAGGATTCAACTCACACAGGTACTTCTTCGTATGACGTTAGAGATGATCAGATGTATCCACTAATTCATCTAAGCCATCAGACCCACAAAAGATCGATAGGTACTAACCCCCGCAATTACCCACACAGGATCGATCATGATAAAGAAACCATATCTATTGGGAAAAACCTTCTCTATCAAGTACAATGGGCATTCCGCTACAACCAAGCGCTTCCCTCTTACCTTGGACTGTTGTAGTACTCCACCTATCATGTACTGTGGGCCTGCTGCTATAACTAAGCGCTTCCCACCATGGGTCTTCCACTACAACCAAGTGTTCCCCCTCATAGCCCCTAGTGGTACTCCTTCTGTTGAGTACCATGGTTTGTCGCTACAACCAAGCGCTCCTCCACTGTGGGTCTGCCGCTACAACCAATTGCCCCCCCCCCCCATGCCGCTACAACCAAGCACTCCTCCATCGTGGGTCTGCCGCTACAACCAAGCACTCCCCCTCATAGACCCTAGTGGTACTCCTTCTGTTGAGTACCATGGTTTGTCGCTACAACCAAGCACTCCTCCATCGTGGTTCTTCCGGTACAACCAAGCGCTCCCCCGTGCCGCTACAACCAAGCGCTACTCCGTCGTGGGTCTGCCGCTACAACCAAGCGCTCCCCCGTGCCGCTACAACAAAGCACACCTCCATCACGGGTCAGCCGCTACAACCAAGCGCTCCCCCTCATAGCCTCCAGAGGTACTCCTTCTATTGAGTATTGTGGGTCTGCCGCTACAACCAAGCACTCCCCATTGGGCTATCCGTAACACACCAAGTCGTTCGATCAGCAGTCGTCAAGTCTCAATCGGCTCTAGGGTTTCCGCACACAGCATGCTCATTCCGGGAGGGTCCACTCCACGAGCAAAGAGGTCAATGCATCAACTGACATGTAGTTCGGAGTGGATGTATCCCAAGATGTACCGTAGTGGTCACTACCGAAAACACAGAGGATTCCCGTACTGTTTTCATCATCGTCGCAGTCGCAGCCAGCTCTAGGGTTCTCACACACAGCAAGCTCATTCAGGAGGGTCCGCTCCATGAGCCAAGAGGCTGATACATCAACTAACACAATGTCTGGAGTTGATGTATCCAAAAGTTCCGTATCGTCAACAGGAACTCAACACAACAGACGGCGTGTCAATCGGATGCCCGGTCTGAGGGTTATTGACTTTTCCGTCCCAGGGGCCCGGTTGGTTTTTAAGTCAAAACCAAACCGACTGTACTCCACCTGAATCCAATCTTTGGGCGGAGAAATCCAAAAGATCAGTCTCACTTAGAGTAATCCATCAAAGTTGAGGGCACGTAAATCGGACGTCTGGAGCTCAAGTTATGAGTGTTTCCGCTCCGAGGGCCCGGTTGGTTTCGTGGACGAACCAACCTGGCTGAACCCAAAATATTCCGAAACCTTGAGTGTAATATTTCGAAATGACCGTCTCGATCCAAGGATTTCATCGCCACAGATGGTGCGTCAATCGGAGGTCCGTAGCCCAAGATATGGGAGAAAAACCAAAAAAGTTCCGAAAACGGGGGGTCTGGGCCCGGACCGACCCGGCCCAACCCCCCTGGGTCGGCCGAACCGAGTCAACATGACCCAGGTCTAGATCTGACCTGGTAAGTGCGGCCCAGCCCGGCGGTCTGGCCGGGCGGCTCGGCCGGCGCGCTGGAGCTGGGCAAGGGCCACGCAAGGCAGCCCCCCCCCCCCCCCCCCGCGCGGGGGCCGCTCCGTGACACCCGGACGCGGCTTAAGCCGCGTCCCTCCCCCGTGGTCCCGCGCAGCCGCGGGACCGGCCAGAGCTGTCGTAGCTTCATCCGTGGTGGGTTTTTCTGGTGGCATTCCGGGCACCGCCGTGCCGGCGTGGCACGCCGGCAGGGGCTTCCGCGGACCACCGGACGCGCTCCGGTGGTCCATTTTGTGCGCGGTCTTCGCCAGTGCTCATCCCGGGACCCGTTCTTCACTACAAAGCCTTCAAATTTAACTTGCAGCCCTATTTATCATCACCTTCCAATCCGTGCATAACAAACAAAAAGGACGGTCCGTTCGGACTTATTCGTTGGTCCGCACCCACCGCGTTAGCAGTTTTTAAAGTCTCACAACAATCATTTTTAACAATCGAGGATATAAATCACAATGATTTTAATGAAACAACCCCTACCTCGTCATTGTCTTTGAACGAGAGTTCTTCGCGTAATTGACCGTCATGGTAGAAGAGGATCGTCACGTCGCGGAAGGGGCATCGTTTCGACGATCTCCGAGGGTTAAGGAAAACACACAGATTTAATTTGCACGATTAAACCCAAGTTGAGGAATAAAATCCACAAAGGAAATTAAAAGATCTGTAATCCCCTACCTCAATCAGCATTGATTGAAGATGTCGCGGGGAAGGATTGTCACAGAAGAACATCGCAGAAGGAGATTCTTCGGTGTCGCGGTACACGGCGTCGCATCGTCGATCTCCGAGAGTTCAGTGTTCTTCGCGTTCTTCGCGAAGGAGGATGAAGGCTCAGAGTCTTCTCCAAATCCTCTCAACGAAAAATCCTCAAGAAGACATGTGTTGGTCTTATATTATTACATGCCAACAATTTGAAAAAAAAACAAGTTAAGAAACAAACCATTAATTCAGTGAATTAATGGTAATGTCTTAACTGTCTAATTAATAGGAGCATTAAGAGTTTAGAAAATGCACCAGTTGACTTACATTAAAGAGTAGTTTTCACGGGTGCGTTACTTAGGGGAAATGAAACGGTGGGGCTCATGAGGGCCCCACCTCACAAATATCCTACCAAGAGGGTAGGATATTTTGGGTTCCACCCTATCTGCTTCAACTTAGCTTAAGTGTCTTTAAGTGGCTTAAGTGAAATAAAATAAAATTTGTCGTACCACTTTATTTAAATTATTAACTTAAAGCCCAAAAATTAAAAACCACAACCGAGCAAACACAACTCTGGGAAAGGCGTTTCTAAGCAAAAGTCGTTGTTGCGATTCCATCGGTGCCCTCAGAATTCAATTCCGAGCACCAGTTCAAAAGTTAGAAAACCTCGTTCATTCGTTCACTGAACGTACCCGAGCCAAACTTCAGAAAATGATTTCGGACACACCGGGCCTCAGAATCAGGTGCCGTCAGAAACTGAGTTCTTGTAAAATTCTAAAGAAAATTAAGAAAAAAAAATTTCCTTGAATTTTACGGGTATTTACATGAACTACTAATGTGAAGAATGGATTAATTTTATTTCGATCGTGACGATTAAAAGGGATCATATAGTTGTTAGATCAAGAAATTTGCTGCATATTATCCAAATATGATGAAAACATATTATTCGATAATTTTATTGGGAACTTAAGTCAAATATCTCTATAAAATTTGGTGATGATCGAGAGAGCACATAACTTTCCAAATATCACATTTTATAATATACATATGTTTTACTGTTCTCAAAATTTTAAATAGTCTTAAAGGAATAAAATCTAAAGATAAGAAATTCATCAATAATTTTGGATATTTATTATGTGGATGTTTATGAGTCAATAAATCCAATAGTGTTGGATGGAAAATGTATTATAATTTGTTTGTTGTTGATTTTAGTAGGATGGAATGCTTGACAGTGATTAATCATAAGGCCAAAATATACAAGTGCATTACTGGATACAAAAGGGAAGTTGAAATAATTCAAGGGATGAATATTTTTATGTTTCACACTGATAGTGGTATAGAGTTTCTAAATTCTCATGTGAATAATTGTATAGAGAAACATGGAATTCAACATCATGTTTTAGTGGTGGTAACTCCACTAAAAAACAACATTATTGACTGAATTAATCAAATAATTATTGACATGGCATGAATTTTTCTCATTTAAAGATCCCAATTATATAATTAGACGAACGAATTGGTATTGATAGTTATTTATATCACTAATCGAGTATTTTTTTGTTGAAATGAAGGAAATACCCCATAAAAAATGTTGTACGTAAATAACCCCACACTGAAATACTTTATATTATTTCGAAGTAAATGATTCATTCCAAACAAGGATAAGAATAGAGATTTTTAATAATGTGGTGATAAATGAAAATATCTCATTTATTCATCTCGGTGTGAGGCATATCGATTCTATAACATGTTTCTTGAAGAAACATTTGAATATTCTAATATTACCATGATTGATAATGAGCATATTTTAGCTTCCAATGAATATAATTTTAATAGATTTATTATAGAATGTGAGGTTTATATCTAAGATGATGTCTCCAGATTAGGGGGAGATTAAAGGTCTAAAATAAACACAGATGATGTATCTAATTTTGAAGACAATATAAGAGTTACAAAAAAGTATAGGTAAATGGTCTAGCATAGATTAAATAACTAATAACAACACAGTAAGGGACTATAAATTCTTAGTTTATACATGAAGGATGAATGCACATCATAAAACCTCCATGATATAGAAAGTGAGACCAAAATCATTTGATGATGTTGCACTTGATAAAATTTTCATCAAAGTAGTGAATGAAAAGATTGATCTAATTGATAAAAAACATTCTTGTGAATTTATCTCTTGGAAGAAAATATTATCAAGACTAAGTGGGTCTTACGAAGGAAAATAAATGAACATGGAATGGGGATGAGGAATAAGGTGTATCTTGTGAGCATGGGATATTCCCAAATCGATGGGATCAATATTTATGAAACAGTTTCACTTGTGGAATATATTGAAACCATTATATTATTTCTAGAAATTATCAGGCATATGGTTTTAAAAATTTTATTAATGGGATGTCAAATAAGAATTTATGAATGGATTACTTGAAGAGGAAGTATAAATTGATTAACCTAATTGGTTTCTCATTGATGATGATGAAATAAAAGTGTTTCTATTGAAGAAATAATTATACTGGAAGAAAGAAGAACCACAAGCATGGTACTTATGTCTGGATTATTTCCTAAGGAATATTTTTTATCATAAAAGTGGTTTTGATCACAAACTCTATAAAACAATAGAGAAATAGAAGAGTATGTTCATACTTGTATATGTTTATGAACTCATATATAGAGGTTGAAATGACATCAAATGAAAGTATTTTTTATATTTTATAAGTCTCATATTTGAAATGTATTTAATTAGTGAATTTTCATTTACCCTTGGGTTGAAATTGATTCAATAGAAGGAGGGGACATTTATCTACCAAACCAATTATTCTAAGGATCTATTGAAATTATTTCAAATGGAGTATTAAAAATCCCAAGAGACTCTAGATAAAACCATTATGAAATTTTCAAAAAATTGTTATGGTGAGAAAGCATAAGTATCACTTTATAGGAATTTTATAAAGAATCCTACTATAATTGATAGAAAATCATCCAAACATTATGTTTTCCACATTTAAAGCTATAATAAATCAGAGCTTTAAAAATTAAATTCAGATGAAATATATGAGATGGATACATTGATATTCAAATAGATAGTGGATTTTGGAATTCATTATTATATAAATTCATATAAATAGTTTTTGGGATATACAGATCTTAATTAGGTAGGTTTATATGATGATCGAAAATCCACCTTAGAAGGTGTATTATAAATGTGTATTTCTTGAATTTATGAGTAAATTAAGAAGCATGAATACATATCATTAAGATTTTTAGTGGTGGAATATATGGTCAAAATCATGTATTAACACAATTAATATGGTTGAAACAACTGCTTAATGACATTTTTATTGATGTGATATCAAAAATTCTGATTAAGTGTGACAGATTATGTGATATAAACATTATTAAAATCTCATTCAACACATTAGAATGAAGCACATAAAAATAAAGTACCATTTATTGAACAAGAATTTGGAGAAACAAGTTTTTAAGATAGAATACATGCTGACTTATGATCTAGTTTTTATTATCAAGAAAATTACTTTGCTAAAATGGGTATCCAAGGATAATTGAATATATCTCTTTAAATAGACTAGAAGTCATGAATTTTAGATAAAGGTTTGATTTATTCCATCTTCTCATGATAAGTTTTTATAACTCTATTTTATGGATCTTCATTTTCTCTTTAGGTTCATTAAAAATAGGATATTTTTTACCTATAGTAACAATTCTAAATGGGGAAGATCAGGTATTGACTCAATCAACATTGATGAATTATGATTGGGCCTAATATTTCACACCAAGCTAGACACTATTGGAGTATATTCATTAGTAAATTCACAATTATTTATAAACCACTAAAAATGGTTTGAATATATAATGAACATGGATAACATGGGATAAACCTAAAGATTCATGGGTTGATTATAAGGTTTCATTATTTTGGACATCACAAGAATGATTTACAAGAATATATAATTATTCACTATGATTTTGGTAGCTTGATTCATACACATTGTTTATGGTTTTTTTTCAATGATGGGAAATAAAACTAACCATATAAACAAAGAATATTATATCCAATGAAATGAACATACACATGAGAAACCAAATGGATTGGAATCTAAGATCCATTATTGTGGAACTATGCTCACTCAACATCAACAGTATATGTGTAGTAACATGAAACATGTTGTGCTTATAAATATATCAAGGTGAGAGAAGCATTCCATTGAATTTTTTATCTGATAAATTTTACCTGGATTTTATGGTTCTTATATTATAATAGTTTTTTAACAATGAATCAATGGGGTGGAAAAGATATTTTCCATTCAACTATGCTCAAAATACATGAAAATTATCTTAGTAGTATTTTTCTTGGTAGGTGAAGAAGATCAATGGTGGACTCTTATAAAGAATAAAAGGAATGTGGAAGAAATCAACTCCATGGAATGGGGGATTTTAGGAGTGTATTTCTCAATAAGCACTTTCCCCGAACTTTTATTATTGAATTAAAGAGTTTCATTATATATTTAAGAAAAAAATAATGTTTAAGTGAAAAGAATGAGAATATATTTCAAATGTGGTAGGTTTTGAAATCAAGAAATAGAATGTTGAAATTATGAAAAGAGGATAGTTAATGAAATGAATAGAGATAAATCTCAACTAAATAAACCACCCATACTTTTTTGATTTAGATTAATGGATATTGAGAGTTATATGAATTAATTTCCCAATCTAATGGCTAATGAGGATAATAATCCTCCACAACCTCTGATGTTAATTGATAAAAGTAAATATTATACAATAACAAATGATAAAGTGAGTCAAGAGAATAATGTGGTGAAAGGTACACTTATTATCTACCCTTTAATTGATACTGTTTTATTTTATTCAATTTCTACCCACTATTTTATATTTGGATAATTTTATAAGGGTATCACATAACTACCATAATGATTAGATGCTAAGTTAGTAGTAAAAACTCTTAATGGTACGATGATCACATCTCATGCCTATATCTCCTCTCTAATATAAGTTTTTGGGAATGTGGTCCATAAAAATATTATTATTATTTATCTAATTGAATTTTTTATTATTTTTTAGAATTGGTATTCTCTCTTTGTATAGTTTACATATAAATTTTTGTGGAATTAAAGTTTCCTTAAATATTCTTAATCGACCTGTGATCATTTATCAGTCTAAGGATAATCCTGAACTCTAAATGGAAACTACATCCATCATATGGGTTTTACAATATATTC
This sequence comes from Viscum album, assembly GCA_963277665.1. NCBI lineage: Eukaryota > Viridiplantae > Streptophyta > Magnoliopsida > Santalales > Viscaceae > Viscum > Viscum album. The sequence continues at coordinate 811,803,915 of OY728159.1, forward strand.
AGGAGAGATATATATATCTCAATTGGTTGGGGAGAAACTCAAAATTTTAAAAAAATATTATTTGGGAATATTTTGATGTATTTCTTGGGGAGTTTCCTAGTTTTTCTCTAAATTGTGAAGTTGATTTTCCAATAGAACTTATAACTACTGTTACACCTATTTTAAAGACTCTATATAGAAAATATCAAATTGAGTTATAGAAATTGAATAATAAAATCAAAGAGAATCACTATAAAGGATTCATTACGCATAGTTTTTCGCATTGGGTTGCACCTATTGTTTTCTTAAATAAATATGGTTTAATGAAACTTTTTATTGATTATCAGGAATATAAAAATACTATTATTAAGAAAAAGTGTCCTCTACCATGTATCAATGATTTTTTTGGTCAATTTTTTGGAGCTTCATATTTTTCAATGATTGATCTTTGATCTTAAAATCATCAGCTAAATTTCATAGAGGATATACCCAAGACCTCATTTCTTATGATGAATGGCCATTATGAATTTTTATTAATTCCATATGGACTTACCAATGATTTTAATATCATAATGGATTAATGAATAGACTTTTCATATTACATTCATCTATTTGGGGTAGTCTATATAGATGATATTATTATATATTTATTGGGAAAGAAAGATCATGAAGAACATTTAAGGATTATGTTGAAGGCCCTTGGGAAGGATAATCTATATTATAAATTTATAAAGTGTGTTTTGGTTACAAAAAAATCATTATTGGGTTAAATAATTTTAATTAAGTGTATATCGGTGTATCCACCATATAATGAACTTATTGAAAAATTTCATAGACCAACCATGGTGATTGAGATCCATATGTTTTTTTGGGCTATCCGGATACTACAAATTCTTTCTAAGAAATTTTTCATGGTTATTTAATCCACCATGAAAATTATTCGAGGATTAGTTCCATGTTTTTTTAGATGGATGAATGTGAATTTAATGGAAATAAAGATAATTTTGGTCAATTCACATATTATTAAACTACCCTATAGTGGGTAAGGGTTTTTTTATCTATAGTGATTCATAGAAGAATGGACTATGATCTTTCCTTGTGTATAATGATATGGTGATATCTTGTGCCTCTTAGTAATTCAAAATTCATGAGAAAACTAAACCAACTCATGATTTGGAGTTAGGAATGGTAATTTTTTCATTCAATATATATAGTAATTATCATTATAGTGAATGATGTGAAATATATACTGATCATAAAATATTGAAATATATATTCACATAGAATGATTTGAATATGTTTTAAATGATATGGTTGGAATTGATTAAATATTATGACTGCTTAATACACTACCACCCTTGAAATAAATCATGTTGGTGAATGGTATGAGTCAGTAGAACAATGCTAGTTTTTCTATGATGAAGATTAAAAGATATCTGATAATTATGGATTTATAGAAAATTTCCATTGAAATCATGGGTAAAGGGGATATATCATATCTTTCTTGGATGAATGTTCAATCATCGATCTATGTAAGGATTGAAGAGGAAGAAAAATAGAATGTGGAATAAAAGAAGATGGTGAAAAATGTTCATGAGTTAAACCTTGATTGTGATGGAATGAAAAGGTTCAGGGACCAAATATACTTGTCTTAAATACCATACTTGAAGAATGATTTATTGGGTGACATTCATAGTTCTTTATTCTATATTTATCCTAGAAGTGAAAATATGTATAAATATTTGAAAGAGTTTTCTAGAGGGATAAAATGAAAAGGGTTATTTCTAATTATGTATCCTGATTTCTGGTATTTTATAAAGTTAAGGCTAAGAGATAGTAGTTTTATGGGATCTTAAAACCATTACCGATATAGAAATATAAATGTAAAAATGTTACTATTTATTTCATCGTTAAAATCCCAAAAACATAAAAAGGTAACAATGATATTTGGGTTTTAGTGAATCGCCTTTGGAATTCAAGATATTTTATTATAATAAGAGAAGATTTTTCTCATGATTAACTTATTTGGAAATACGTTAAGGAATTAATAAGGTTTTATAGAGTACAACATTTTATTGTTTATGATTTGGATCTAAGGTTCACCTCAATGTTTTATAGAATTCTTCAATAATATTTGATTTTTTTTTTGAATATTTGAACTTAATATCATCCTAAAATATATGGTCTATTAAAGAGGATGATTAAAACCTTATCAGATATGTTGAGATCACGTTCTATGTATTTCAATGATTTTTTTGAATCAATACCTTCATTCATTAGACTTTTATTACAATAATATCCTTCACTCAAGCATTCATAAGACTCTTTATTAATCCCTACAAGGAATAAATTTGAAAGAATACAATGTTCTTGGATGATTTTAAGAAAAAAAATCTATTAAATACCAAATATATATAAGTAAGTGTAAGAGAATATTAGATCCATTTAACATCACATTAGGGTAGTTTATAGTAGATAGAAAAGTTATGCTAACTATTTTTGGTGAGATCTAGAGTTTGAAGTTAGTGATAAGGTATTATTATAAATATATCCGAAGAGGGAGGTTATAAAATTTGGAAATTAGTGAATGTTGTTCCATATATATATATATATATTCCTTTGAAATATGTGATTGTATCGATATTGTTTCTTATCGCTTGGATATTCAACAAAATCTCTATTTACTTCAGGATGTGTTCCATGTATATCTCCTGAGGAAGGGCATACCCAATCCCTCACATATGCTAAACTCAATGTCCAAACCACTAGAAAATAATCTATATTATAAGGATAAACCAGTGTAGATTCAATATTGTAGAGATAGTGTGATGTGAAGTAATACCATTCACCTGCTCAATGTTTTGCGGAAAACCCATAAATTTGAGAAAGCTACGTGGTAACCCAATGATGTGATGAGAAAGAAGTATACTCAGTCTTTTGTGTCAAAGTAGTGGAATTTTGATAAATAAAATCTTATAATGGGATATTAACACCATAATATTTGATGAATTATTTCCCTTTAAATAAATTTTATTTCTCTGATAGTTTACAGGACACACAGAATTTAAACAAACCACGGTATACTATTGAATTATTATCATTTAATGAGAAAATTATCATCTAGTCATTAAATTTTTTGGTATGAATAAAACAATAAAATTAAGAAAAATAAATTTTACACATTTATAAAATAATTTCATTGTTTATAAATTGCTTATAAAATAAAACAAAACATTTCAAAGTAAAAAATGAAATGTTTTTCCAAAAAAAAATTTTTGTACGTGAAATGTTTTTTATTATAATAAATTAAACTAATCCTTATATAAGAATTGGTTTAATTAAATATATATATTATAAAATGAATAAAATATTTTAAAATAAAAATGATAATTTTTACTAGGCATGTAATGAAAGAAAATAGAAGTTTATGCTTAAAATGCATTTTGCTAGAAACGGTTTTGTTGTGTTTTTTACACTTATTTCAAAATGAATTTCTTAGACATTTATAAGTTTAATACTCAAAAATGGATCCCATATTTTTAATCATATTAATTATTATTTTTTAATATGGTTAAATTAATTCTTGGTCTATGTGAATAGTAACATCGGTAAAAAAAGGAAGTTACCATGGTAAGAGTTAAAATAGAAAAAATGGGTTAAAAATAAAATGATAAGGGATAAAATTACCTAAAACATTTATAAAATCTATTATATGGTAATATATAAACCTTAAATCATATAAGTTTTTAATATAATTTTTTTAGGATCCAATATTTCTTATTAAGGCATTAATAAATTTTAATGTTTTGAAAATTTCCAAGTGTATCCTCTCCACTACTAATAAAAGGATACCCCCTCTCCCATATTACTTACTATAAAATAGGAATATATATATATCAATAACAACCCAAATCCAATAATAAAATCATTTACTATTATCTAGAATCCTTTTCTTGATAAAAATATTAACCTTATAAAGATTAAGGAGTAATCCAAATGAGGTTGTACAAAGAAGTGGTATAGCTCTTAAAAAAGTGTTTTAATTTTATTTACACTTATACCTCCTTAAATATTGTGGTATCCAAGATAAAATAATAAAATAATTATATCTAATATATTTATTTTTTATTATGTTGATGTTTGAACCTCTATTCATCTAATTCTCCATAAAATGGAAAATGAAAGCATCATCCATGCATGTGTGTGGACTGCTGCTGCGTGAAGCCATATATTTCAATTTTGTTTAACACTATTAATGGTTGGTTATTATGATGGATTTAAATTTTATATATGACAAATATGAAATCATTATTCTTCAATAATTATACTATCTTATCATCTTTATTACCATACCATCCATTGGAAAATGATAACGCCACTCATGCATATTTGTTGACTACTACCTCCACAAAGAGATGTCATTTTTTCATTTTCATTTTACATGGATTATAATAAGGATATAATTAATGAATATATTATATTTACAATAAAATAGTTATTATTGGAAGTTAAATTATTATTTACTGTTATTTCTTTTAACCATTGAAATGTGGAAACATCGCACCTGTGTATGTAGAGACTACCATCTCCACGAAGTAATATAATTTCTTTTTTATCCTCAGTTTATATGAATATTTATAAATGTGTATATAATGAGTAAATATTTTACTTATGAAATCATTAAAGTTATATATATTAAGTAACAATGATCAAAGTACAAGTATCATAACTTTTAAATGAAAACATTCTTGAAAATGAAATAGTTATCACATGGAACAATGATTTTTATAAAAAATTATTAATAAAATGGCAATAAGATGTTATATGTGAATCATATATTGTATGATATGTGTATATACAGTTTTTTAGTATATTTATAATAAATATATATTAATTATTTTATTATATTTGAGTTTTGAATGCATACTAAATAGGATGACACATGAGTTGATTATTTATGTTAATAGCCTCATATATTTTTAAGATTATCTATGATAAATTTAAATTGAAGGATATTATATGGATTTTATCATTTAAACAACATATATTATTTTCTCCTAGGGTTATTCCATTTTTATATATATGTATTAGTACCATTTTTCAATCTTTATTTCTCAAAATGATTGAGAAATTGTTTTTTAATAAAATTCAAACTTATTTTCTTTTTGGTTGATAAAATTTTTCTTCTGTGTACCTGATCTTCAAAATTATTTTAAAAACATTTGTACATATACATGAAATGTATTAAAAGGTACATTTTATTACCTTTTACAATATTTATAGAGATTAAACTGGAATATTTTTAATGAAATTCTTTCTAAACCAATAGATTTTTATTTTTTATAAATGTGTGAAAAATGATCTTTTTAACATATAATGTATGAAAATATTTTCTCATTATCATAATTGTTCTTTGATTTTAACCATATTTTACAAGTTTCCATGGTAATTTTCAAATAAAATAATTTTCTTAATATTCTTGTAATTTTCAGTTAAATGTTTTTCAATAGAAAAGGATTTTTTTTCAGATAAAGGTTTGAATGTTGTTTTAATGTTATTTTTCATCTATGACAATATACTATAAGGTTTGTTATTTTTAATTGTGTATATTATCCTATAATACCATCCAATTTTTTTCTTTGGATGTATTATTATGATGATGATTTAAGGATGATTCTTTAAAACTCATTTCTTTCCCATAGGTTGATTATGTTTTTCTTAAATATTTATGAAACTCATTTACTTTATATGGGTTATGATATGATGGAATTATGAATTTTTAATGATATTATGGCACACTAATATGTGGTTTACATTATTTTATGGGTGGTAAAGGAATTATATGGGCCTCCAAGAATTGGGTAGATATGGATAACTTGTGAGATAAATATATTATTCATTAACCTGATTTCATATTCAAAACATTATGCATAGACCTGGTATTATATCCATAAGTTTATGTATGGACCTGATTTAATGCACATTAGTTTATTCATGGACATTGTTTCATTTCCATAAGTTTATCTGAGGACCAAATTTCACGTCCTTAACTCAATGACGAAACATGTTACTATTTATACATGTTCACAATGTTATAAGATTACTTTTTTCCACGTTCCTATGTTTATAATGTACTTTCATAACTCATTATCGGTTATTTATTATTACTAACTCTTATGAATTTTTTATTTTTTTATGAAAATCCTTGTTTCATGACTAATGAATACTAATATTTAATTGATTGGAAATTACTTTCTTCTGATATGATCATGTTCGCATACCCTAACTCTTACTTATGATCATTTAATGATATCTCCTATATTTACTCTTATTAAGCATTTGAGCTCACCATTTCTAATATATCAATTCCCCATGTTAGGAAAAGAAATTAGGAAATATCTAATTAAAGGACAATAATAGATGAACTTTTTTGGTGATGTTAAAGATACTTTATGAAATAATAGGATTATTTAGATTGTCTACAAATACACTAAACATTTATAGTTTTGGGAACATATAATTGTATTTTATATTGAATATTCATAAAAAATTATGTTATATTTATGTATTTTATACTCAAGTCAAATCAACAATTTTAAGGGTCCCTTCTATGCCCTTTAGAGTACCAAATAAACCCTTATGTATCATGTTGAATCTACAATGAGCCTATACATATATAAGTGAGGCCTAATATTATTCTTATTTTTTATTCTTCTACTATAGAACATTCTCAAATATTATTACTATTTTTGTACCAATGTATATCCATTTTAAAACTATAATAACCTTTAAGTATAAAAAAATATACATTGTTGTGCCATAGTGTGACTTGGTAACTTTCCAATTTCTTAATATATAACTCAAAATTACTCCAAAACCATTATCTAACCACCTTAAAATATGATTGAACACATTAAGGTGAATCAACTAAAAAACATTATTAACATATAAAATCCATTATAAACAACTTTAAAAGATCTTTACATATGTTTGAATAAAAATAAAATATATCTTTATCAATTTTAAGGGTAATTCAATCTCATCCTACGGATTTTTTGTTAATCCCAAAAACTAAAACTAGGTTTAATAAAATCAAAGCCTTACTCAAATATAAATTTCATTACTCTACACTACTAGATAACAAAAATTGAAATATTTACACTCTTCTATGATAATAATTTTATAGAGCATTGACTTTGATGCCCCTTCCCCCACAGTCAACTCACTCATTTATCCCTCATTATGAATGAAAAATAGATTTCGATTTAAAAAAATACACCAGAGTTATCTACCATTATACCTTTTTAATAATATAATAAATTATAATATGGGACCTTCCAAATGTCCCTTAAGTGACTGGGGAATTCTAAAAAATATATTCAAAATCAAGTCTTTAAATATGTCTTTAATCATGTCCTTTATGAAAATATCACCAATTTGATCCCTTATAAGAATATACTCTAGCATAACGTACCAATTGGATACTTTCCCATTAAATAAGTTGTATTTCATGTCATTATATTTGGAACTATATTGCTGCATTATATTTTTGGATAGATCAATTACATAGTGATTATCCTATGAAATTATAAATCGATTCTCAATTATCACCTTCAAATCCTTTAATTTAACCTTTATCTAAATCATATATGTGCATGTATTTGTAGCATCCACATACTCATTTTTTTTAGTGATATAAATAATTTATTTTTTTCTTATTGAAGATCTATCTCACACAACTCTTACCTATAAATAACATTCAAACTAAAGTTTAATTCATGTAATTAAAATCACCAACCCAATCAGTATCAGTGTATCTAAATTGGTTTAGGTGATCACCCTTCTATACATGAGTAAAAAATTAAAAGTCTCTTTTAAATATTTAAGAAATATCTTTTTAACCATTTACACAATGTCATCATATAGTTAATGTTAGGTTTTGATATACCGTGATAAATAAAATTTCTAATTGTCCTTCTGAATTACTTATGATTTATATGTTTTCCACCAATATCCTCTTCTAGCCACACCCCAAAAATCATGAATATGGACACCACTTTAGAATCTTCAATGAAAAACTTCTTTAACAATTCCTTAGAAGATTTTTCTTGGGACATAAATTTTAATTATTCTGTTTCCACAACATGCAACCTAGAAGGAAACTCATCTCTCAAAGCATAAATATTTCAACGTATCTTTTAATTTTCATTATTAACTCATCATAATTATACTTCCAATATTATATAAAAATAATTTCATATATTTCAACAATGAAAATAAGAGTTCATGTTATTATATATATCTAATTAATATTTCTATCAACATTCCATTTAGTGAATTTTATATCTCTAAGGAATCCATCCAATAATTAATACCAATATCTAGGGGCATATTTCTAAACATATATTTATTTCTTCAATCTATAAATAAAATTTATTTATTTTCAGGAAAAAACTAATATTCTATTCATTAAAAAATATTCATGTTCTCCATTTAAGAAAGAAGGACTCACACCCATTTGATATATTTTATAATTATTTTTATCTATAACATCTAGGAACATCCTAATGGAATGAATTATTAAATCATGATAAAATTCCTCTTCCAAATAAGTTCCTTCAACCATATAGAATAATTTATATATTTTTATAGCTTTTTTATTTTAACATAACTATTATCATCGATCTTGATTCAACAAACCCACTTTGTATAGGTGAGATTATTTCCTTTAGGTCATTTAATAAGATCCCAATTGGAATTCACACTAATTTTATTTAGCTCATCATTCTATACATTTATCCATTATTTTTTCTCAAGATCCCTAGTAATTGATTATGTCTCAACATAAGAAATAATAGTTTTTTCTTTTCAAGTCTTATCCCAATTCAACTCTTAACTGTTTCATTCTAATTCCATATTCTTCTTCATCCTTTGTGGTTTAAATTTATCATCTTTTGTAGCTCTATCATCTTCACTTGTATAATATGAATCAACATCAATATGATATGGATCATTTAAATTTTCTTATTCACTCATTATTATTTTAAAATATATGTTTTCTATATCTATATTTTCAAATTATAATTTATTTTATATAAAAAAATGTGTATGTTTTTAATAATATTCTAAAATTAATAGTTTTCCATATGTTTTAGCATTTTGTATCACTTATATCCAATGTAAGTTGGATAATCGACCATGAATACTCTTTCATGAACTTTCTCATCAAATTTTACCATATATGAATGTTTTATCGTCACAAATAATGTATTGATAAAACTATAAATTAACTCACTATGTGATTCATTTTGTAACACATTTTATATGGAGTCATGGAATATTTAGACCTCAATGCGAACCACTATTGAATGTGAAATTTTTCATAGACATATTTTCTATATAAAAAATTTGAAATCATATATTATAAAGTCGTGATTCTTCCCATATTAAGAAGGATTTTATTTTTCCTCTTTAAAACTATATTTTTTGTAATTATTAGTAAAGAACTTTATTTTTAATGACATGGTTTTTTTAAAAAAAATATGGTGTTCAGTGGATTTATCAATATGTAGCACCAAAACAAAACAAATAAAAACCATTATAAGATAGCCACAGAATTGGAAGGTATAAATAGTGGTAGTATAGTTATAAAATACATTTCAATATATATATATTTAAATAAAAAAATATCTTTAAATATTGTATAAATTTGTATAGATAACCAAATAATAAAATCTATTTTTAGGCTTAAAATTTATTATATAAATTATATATTTTATTATATTTTATATATTTATAATTATAATTAATTTAGAAGAATAGTTAACAAAAAAATTACTTTCCATAAAAATATAATAGTCATGATATTTCATGATTTTATTTTACAGTAAAATTTATCAATTTTAGGATGTGGATATGAAAAAAATAATATAATTTTTGGATTTATCATATCTACATTATATTAAGGAAAAAATATTTATTTTCCTAAAAAATTCAGATAATTTGGGGTTAATCCCCTTTATTCCAGAAAATAGAAGACACAACAAGACAAAAATAGATGATGAGAAAGGGGTTAGAAAAAAACATGCCCTTACTAAAAACCAAGAACAATAAAAGAGAATCTCAATGATTGTTTTCTATTGGATTTAAATTTTCATAATAGTCCCAGTTAGAATCATTTATAAGGGAGATGATGTTGTTGGCATGGTCCCTCCTCCCATAGGAAGAAGATGATGGTCTAGTTCTCATTGTAGGATTAAAATGATAATACAACTTCCTTGGGTTGTATTTTTTAAATGAATAGAAGAGAAAAATTCATCATCCTTTCCCATTACCTTTATAGTTTCATCCCTATAGGATATCTTTGGTGAAGAATCATCATCTTCAATATTAGTCCAATTACTCTCAACATTTTCAGCTTCTATTAGTTATTGGGTTATATCATGAGGTTAATATTAACATGATAAGAAGAAATTATGTTGTAACGCCCCGACCCCAGCTACCCAGAGTCGGTGCATTAGTTCGTAACATTGGCATGATCACAAGAAAGATCAAATCTCGAAAGACCGATTGGTTTAGTAGCCTTGGAAACACTAGATACATCCATAAATTTTTACATTACATCATAAAAAAAACATCTTGTCTTCATATCCCCTCATACTATCCCTGCAGGTCATTCATAAATTACTTCTTCATAATCCTGGGAAAAAAAAATAAAACATTGAAAGGGGTGAGCTCGGATGCTCAGTAAGGATAACATTATAGCAGAAGCTTTCATAAATGAGCATAAACACTTAAGGCAATTTATAACTAAAACAAAAGCCTTTTAAACTTGAACTTCAGCATAAAATGGCAAAGGTAAAATGAAATAATGCCATTTACTTACTCACATGGATATTCTACTAGTCGAATGATCACATGCAATATCAATAACCACTTTCATAATTATGGAATGCATAATGCTAAACGTTAATTTCTTTGTCTAGGCCTCATCCCAAGACCTAGGGGTTACTTCTAACCGGAACCCAACCCGGAGTGCCTCTAATAACCGGACACCAACCCGGAGTGCCTCTAATAACCGGACACCAACCCGGAGTGCCTCTAATAACCGGACACCAACCCGGAGTGCCTCTAATAACCGGACACCAACCCGGAGGGCATACTTTTACCAGTCCCTAACCTGGAGGGCTTACTTTAACCAGTCCCCAACCTGGAGGGCTTACTTTTACCGGTCCCCAACCCGGAACATACTTGTTTAGCACATTCATCTGAAGAAAAGTTTGAAATATAACATAAACATTCGGATTAAAACTAGCATACGAAATGTCAATAGTTTCACCATAAACTATGAATGGTATAAAATAGCACATCCACAGTCAAACATATCACAAAACCTTCAATACAATATAGAAGTTTTGTATCATAATAAATCAACTTCAAATAATCTTAAAATCCATCAAAGGATGTTGACATAGATGAAATCAAAATTCTTTTTAAAGAAGTATCTCCTTTTATTTTGAAATCATTTAAGATGCATATAAAATAAAACATTTTCTTTGAAAATATTCTTATAAGCTTGTATGGAAAGCTTCAACGACTTTATAACGGTGGAAAATAACCGCACCCGCCGTATAAGTTAAAAAAACATTCTTACCTCAATTCCGTCGAAAAGGTTAAAAAGGACCTTGTTTTGAAAACGACGGAAAGATTCCTTTATAAACCTCTTATAAAAAGTCAAACAAGGGTATAAATAACCTTAACCCATATTCTTGTAAATAGTAAAAATGTTTTGAAATACATTTCGAAGAAACATGGATGTGGATGATAAAGAGATCCCAGTAGATTATTACGTATAAACAACCTCGAATAATGAAGAGATTGTGAAATAACCCTTACCTTGTACTTTTCCTTGGTTGGGGTAGGTTAACCTCCTGTATAATGGTGAAATAGTTGTTATTAAGTTATACAAGAATCATATATATTAATATGATATCATATATGATCTTTTAACATTGATTTGTTAATAATATCTTAGAATTATCGTCGTTTCGGGAGTTAACTTACTCATTTTCATTTATATGTTTTGTTACATAAGCCATGGTTGTTGTATCTTATTCATATCCAGAATGATATACAGTCCTTAAACATCATTTTTAAATCATCAAATGATAATTATACTTGAATGGATACGATGGAGAATGAATCTCATCGCGTTCGTGGAGACGGTAGTCCGTACGTACGCACGAGCGACAATATCATTCTTTTGATATTAAAATAATATATAAATGGATGGTATATCATATATACAGAATCATTAACATGTTATATTTATTATTTACATGAGTTACACATCATTATTATACCCATCCAAATAATATTATATTGAATAACAATTACATCACGACGTGGAGACGGTAAGCCGTACGTACGCACGTATGGTGACATGTTATTCAAAGGGTGGATAGAATACTGAATATGATTGTACCATATTTATAATAACATCACAGTATATGTGAGATACTAGAGTTATTATTTCAGAATGGTAAGAACAAAGGAAGAAGAAGTGGAAGAAGAAATGAACTTAGAAAAGGGTGGTGAAATCATTACCTCTTCTTCGGGTTCTTCCTTTTGATTTGATCAAAAGGGCTCCTTAGGTTGGCTTTCTGATCAAACTAAGGCCTCTAGGTTGTAGTGAGGGATGTTGGGAGAGTATTTGGGCAGAGTTTGGCCGAACCAAAAGGCTTTGAAGGTGTGAAGAAATGAGAAGGAGGAGTGACTTTTTATAAGAGGGGTGAGGGGCACCTTTGGAAAAGCTAGAAATATTAATTTATAATAAATTCATATTCGGTTTCTAATGGCTCCAAAATTGACTATTCAAAGGTTAAGGTGGGGATAGGTCGAAAACAACTCAACCAATAGAATTTAGACAGGTTTGGGTACTTATATTAACCTTATCTTTAAGTATTAACTCTAAGTTAATTAGTTTCACTTTTACAATGTCTCTTTGTATTTTTATATTATATGGTTAATAGACTTACCATATACATACAAGCGACCCCCAAGTGGTCCATTAATGATTAACCTATCATAATATAAGTCTCTTGGCCGAACCTTAGATTTTTAGGAATTTAATATCAATTAATAATATAATATTTGTTTTAAGAACTCTTTTATGTCAATTTTGACACTATTCAATAGTTGATTTTTTTGAAACTCATAACAGATTGATTACTTCGAACAAAGTCAATTATATCAATCCTAATATATCATATTATCCTAGAAAATTAGTGTAATTCATTAAAAGTTTCATATTATATTTATTTGGGTATTTATAATATCAATTATGTTAATTTGTTACTATTTTAGTAATTACTGCATCATCATTGTAACATAACTAAAATAAATTATTTAATGTCTAAAAATTATAAATAAAACATCATTATGTAGGAAATCTTTTTAGCTTTCTAATGAATATTTATAATCGAAAATCCAACATGTATAACCCTATGTAAAAATTGTTCTTCTAAAAGATATATGCTTGTGTCATTTTTGTATTCATTTTGACTTAATTAAAATAAAGTGTCATTATCACTTACAAGTGGATCCATGGAGTCCCAAAATTGACACAAAGATGCCCATGGTCGACCATGTATCAACCAATAGGGTTAAGACACGTTTTAAAGTAATTTAGTATTATTATAATATTATTTTTTAACCCTTATTTACCGGATTTACCCTTAACCATGGTAATTAAAATATTTACCGCAGTAATTATTCAAAATGTCTAAAAATAAAAGTTACCTATTTACACAATTTGAACATCCTGATTCCAAATATGGAATCCATTTTCCTAAATTCAAAACACAGAAGTGGCAGAAATTAATTTAAAATTAATTCCCGCTGTCAAAACAAAAAGCGTGTTTTTAAGAGATAATAACTATCAAAAGATTGACACTTGTTTATGTTCGGTTTAATTGTAAAATTATGTCCAGTGACCAACATTATATTAAATAGTAAAAATATATTCTAAATATACTTTAAAACCACTCAAATTCATAATTTATTACTATTAATTATTTTGATTAAAAAAGTTGTTTTTAATTAAAATTTAGTAATTTTCACTATTCATCAAAATATGAAAGTTATCCGAAAAGTACCAAAATTTCACCTTAGGATAAATTTGATATTCCGAATCCAAAAATGAAGTCCATTTTAAAATATAAAATATATATAACTTCAAAAATTAGGTATTACTATTCATAACAGCTAGTTTGATTGGTTACGGTGTGTTAGAACTCGAAGTTGCGTACAACACACGCTACTGTTTTATTCAAAGGAAAGCGTACCGTGGAAGCTTGGGATGTTTCATTTTAAATTTTTTGATGTCTCCATTTAGTCAAAAAGTTTAAAATATTGTATTTAAAAAGGTTTCACTATCAAAAGTTGATAAAAGTGCAATACTGAAAATGAATCTGTTCTTGCATTATGACTAAGAAACTCATAATATGGATTCTAAAATTATAAGGATTATATAAAGTTTAAAATTTAGTTAATACTATTCATGGCCTCTTTTAATGGCTTTTTTTTTGTAAGTCATTGTGCAATTGAACTCAGTGTTGCGTGTAGTGCAAGTTATTGAATTATTTTGAAGAAATAACACACTATGAAATCTTGGGGTGTTACATTCTCTCCTCCTTCAATAAATTGCGTCCTCGCAATTTGAAATTTTTCTTCAAAAATAAAAGGTTGAAAGTAGAAAATATATTTGTGGAAAACCCACATCAGAAATTGGGTTACTAAAATTTATTCTTAATATGAGGAAAAGAGAAATCAAAGGGTCACCACCAAATTATGATCTCGATTAGGAGAACATTGGTGGAAATTAGAGACATATAATCGGAGGAAAAACGTAAATATTTATAGGTAGTGATTGATGTCATCAATCACAAACAAGTGTATAATTGAGGTCCTTAAATTCATCAATCTATGATGATTTGAAATACCATCGGTTCAACAAAACATAGGGTATTAGGATAACACATTTTTGACGTTTCAAAATATCTTAGTTGAAATCCCACATCGAAAAATGAATTAATGAGGCCTCTATTTAAAATAAAGAGTCGAAAGTATAAAGATTACCGAAAATAACTCATACTAGGGTTCCATGTAGGAAAATATGGATATGGAAGAAAAATCTAACCATCAATTATCTGATGGAGAGTGGTAGAGAACATGGCTATGAAAAGGCCAACAATTCCAAATCCATAAATTAGTGATGATTTAAGGTACCGTCTAGGAAAACATTTTTGTTCTAAGTTGCTTTTCTTAATATTGAGGAATTTATTTATGAGATTGGCTAAGATCATAAGGAGATATACTTACATTATAATTAGAGTTTTATCCATTAATAAATTTCTACCACAAACTCATCTTTCACTCTAAAAGATAATAGAATGTAAAAAAAATTCTATTTACACTATTCGTATAGGGTTCCAAAATAAAGGAATTTATAATTCATATACAAGATCTTTTAATAAAAACTACATTATTTAATCCAGGACATCTCGTGGGCCAGTGGTAGGTGATACACCCTTGTCGCCCTTCGGTTGCGGGTTCAAGTCTCGCAGCCTTGCCGGACGCGACGGGTTGTCGCCCGACCTCCGGGTTGTCCTTTTATGGAAATCCAAAATAATCCAAACTAGAACTATCCAAAATACTTCTATCCAAACTCACAGTCCAACATTTATAAGGAAGATAAACATAATATAGATCCTTTTTACCCCGTAATAGCATATGAATACCTTCATCATGTATTCTTTTAATGCACTGAAACATCCTGAATTACCATATTCCTTATTGATTACATTCATGCTCCCTTATTCCGTATAGAAAGATGGATATACTTCATTAATCCAAAAATGTTTTAAACCCCAAAAATGATGGAATATACAAATCATTAATCAGTTCGAAGGTAGTCAAGAATATCCAATATAATTTATCCAAAACAATCATGTATTATTCCAAAATCACTACTTCGGTATCAGAACTATATTATGGTTTATCATTCTCTCAACCATATATTTTCCAAAAATTTATCCTGCTATTGAGTCACTTTTCTTTGTTCCACACAATCTCAAGTCCTTAATGAAATAGTACTGCAGTACAATCCTTATATACTCCATAATTATTATAACAAGTACATTGTTGATACAACACTCAATTGACATAATCAACATAAGAACTCTAATCATTCCTCTTCATCTGTGGTGGTATCATAACTTGATTATTATCCAATAGCATCATTTGCATCATAGTCTGATGACTGGGACATAGGTTCGCGTAGTGTCCAAACTCCTTGCAAATGAAGCATTGTACATTTGAAACCATTTTCTTACCCTTGCAGTCACGTACTTTGTGCCCTTTTCCTCCACACTTATAACAAACTCCCATTCCTTTCAGGCAAGTTCCAGGGTGTTTCTTTCCACAGTTACCACATATGGGAAAATTCTTCTTTTCCCTCTTCCCTTTATCTATCTTTCTCTCTTCTATCCTTTTTTTCTCTTGCTTCCCTTCAAAGCCATAGGACTCAGTAAACTCTTTACTTATCTTATCAACACATGATATTATTTCTTCATATGATGATAATACATGGGAGACTATTTCTCTTATAAATTCTAGCTTAAGACCATGAAAGATATGATCCTTCCTTCTCTTTGGATCATGTGCATTTCTGGAGTTCTCATTCCTTCTACTGGGCACCATTTCTAAACAATGGAATACACTAGATCAGTTTATGAATCAAAATACATAATCTCATACTTATAAAACACTTAACATAAATTGAACTATTTATGGATATAATCCATAATCATAAAAATGTTTTCTTTGAGGAAGTATATACTCATAAACCCTTCATAATGATTTGTAAAGAAAGTGAGAGTTATCCTAAGCATATCCCCCGGGAGTGTCGTAACCAAGAGTGCAGCAAGGCCCGTTGTCGTGCACCAGTTCCCGTTCGAGTCTAGCTCAAAGCGGTGTTTTCGGGTTTTACCCCTAGGTACATCTGTGCCAGAGCCGCCTCTACCTGCTCGTATCCAGACAGGGATGTATTGCTCGGAAAACTCACAAAATCTCTACAACACCAAAATTCTAGGAAGTTCTTCTATACTAATCCTCAAAGTTCATCTTAGGTCTACGTGCTCTAATCAGAGTTTATCTAAATCTAGCTTCCAAGGTTTGTACTAAACTTCCTCTGATACCAACTGTAACGCCCCGACCCCAGCTACCCAGAGTCGGTGCATTAGTTCGTAACATTGGCATGATCACAAGAAAGATCAAATCTCGAAAGACCGATTGGTTTAGTAGCCTTGGAAACACTAGATACATCCATAAATTTTTACATTACATCATAAAAAAAACATCTTGTCTTCATATCCCCTCATACTATCCCTGCAGGTCATTCATAAATTACTTCTTCATAATCCTGGGAAAAAAAATAAAACATTGAAAGGGGTGAGCTCGGATGCTCAGTAAGGATAACATTATAGCAGAAGCTTTCATAAATGAGCATAAACACTTAAGGCAATTTATAACTAAAACAAAAGCCTTTTAAACTTGAACTTCAGCATAAAATGGCAAAGGTAAAATGAAATAATGCCATTTACTTACTCACATGGATATTCTACTAGTCGAATGATCACATGCAATATCAATAACCACTTTCATAATTATGGAATGCATAATGCTAAACGTTAATTTCTTTGTCTAGGCCTCATCCCAAGACCTAGGGGTTACTTCTAACCGGAACCCAACCCGGAGTGCCTCTAATAACCGGACACCAACCCGGAGTGCCTCTAATAACCGGACACCAACCCGGAGTGCCTCTAATAACCGGACACCAACCCGGAGTGCCTCTAATAACCGGACACCAACC
Organism: Viscum album; assembly: GCA_963277665.1. NCBI lineage: Eukaryota > Viridiplantae > Streptophyta > Magnoliopsida > Santalales > Viscaceae > Viscum > Viscum album. The sequence continues at coordinate 811,821,826 of OY728159.1, forward strand.
CGGAGGGCATACTTTTACCAGTCCCTAACCTGGAGGGCTTACTTTAACCAGTCCCCAACCTGGAGGGCTTACTTTTACCGGTCCCCAACCCGGAACATACTTGTTTAGCACATTCATCTGAAGAAAAGTTTGAAATATAACATAAACATTCGGATTAAAACTAGCATACGAAATGTCGATAGTTTCACCATAAACTATGAATGGTATAAAATAGCACATCCACAGTCAAACATATCACAAAACCTTCAATACAATATAGAAGTTTTGTATCATAATAAATCAACTTCAAATAATCTTAAAATCCATCAAAGGATGTTGACATAGATGAAATCAAAATTCTTTTTAAAGAAGTATCTCCTTTTATTTTGAAATCATTTAAGATTCATATAAAATAAAACATTTTCTTTGAAAATATTCTTATAAGCTTGTATGGAAAGCTTCAACGACTTTATAACGGTGGAAAATAACCGCACCCGCCGTATAAGTTAAAAAAACATTCTTACCTCAATTCCGTCGAAAAGGTTAAAAAGGACCTTGTTTTGAAAACGACGGAAAGATTCCTTTATAAACCTCTTATAAAAAGTCAAACAAGGGTATAAATAACCTTAACCCATATTCTTGTAAATAGTAAAAATGTTTTGAAATACATTTCGAAGAAACATGGATGTGGATGATAAAGAGATCCCAGTAGATTATTACGTATAAACAACCTCGAATAATGAAGAGATTGTGAAATAACCCTTACCTTGTACTTTTCCTTGGTTGGGGTAGGTTAACCTCCTGTATAATGGTGAAATAGTTGTTATTAAGTTATACAAGAATCATATATATTAATATGATATCATATATGATCTTTTAACATTGATTTGTTAATAATATCTTAGAATTATCGTCGTTTCGGGAGTTAACTTACTCATTTTCATTTATATGTTTTGTTACATAAGCCATGGTTGTTGTATCTTATTCATATCCAGAATGATATACAGTCCTTAAACATCATTTTTAAATCATCAAATGATAATTATACTTGAATGGATACGATGGAGAATGAATCTCATCGCGTTCGTGGAGAAGGTAGTCCGTACGTACGCACGAGCGACAATATCATTCTTTTGATATTAAAATAATATATAAATGGATGGTATATCATATATACAGAATCATTAAAATGTTATATTTATTATTTACATGAGTTACACATCATTATTATACCCATCCAAATAATATTATATTGAATAACAATTACACCACGACGTGGAGACGGTAAGCCGTACGTACGCACGTATGGTGACATGTTATTCAAAGGGTGGATAGAATACTGAATATGATTGTACCATATTTATAATAACATCACAGTATATGTGAGATACTGGAGTTATTATTTCAGAATGGTAAGAACAAAGGAAGAAGAAGTGGAAGAAGAAATGAACTTAGAAAAGGGTGGTGAAATCATTACCTCTTCTTCGGGTTCTTCCTTTTGATTTGATCAAAAGGGATCCTTAGGTTGGCTTTCTGATCAAACTAAGGCCTCTAGGTTGTAGTGAGGGATGTTGGGAGAGTATTTGGGCAGAGTTTGGCCGAACCAAAAGGCTTTGAAGGTGTGAAGAAATGAGAAGGAGGAGTGCCTTTTTATAAGAGGGGTGAGGGGCACCTTTGGAAAAGCTAGAAATATTAATTTATAATAAATTCATATTCGGTTTCTAATGGCTCCAAAATTGACTATTCAAAGGTTAAGGTGGGGATAGGTCGAAAACAACTCAACCAATAGAATTTAGACAGGTTTGGGTACTTATATTAACCTTATCGTTAAGTATTAACTCTAAGTTAATTAGTTTCACTTTTACAATGTCTCTTTGTATTTTTATATTATATGGTTAATAGACTTACCATATACATACAAGCGACCCCCAAGTGGTCCATTAATGATTAACCTATCATAATATAAGTCCCTTGTCCGAACCTTAGATTTTTAGGAATTTAATATCAATTAATAATATAATATTTGTTTTAAGAACTCTTTTATGTCAATTTTGACACTATTCAATAGTTGATTTTTTTGAAACTCATAACAGATTGATTACTTCGAACAAAGTCAATTATATCAATCCTAATATATCATATTATCCTAGAAAATTAGTGTAATTCATTAAAAGTTTCATATTATATTTATTTGGGTATTTATAATATCAATTATGTTAATTTTTTACTATTTTAGTAATTACTGCATCATCATTGTAACATAAATAAAATAAATTATTTAATGTCTAAAAATTATAAATAAAACATAATTATGTAGGAAATCTTTTTAGCTTTCTAATGAATATTTATAATCGAAAATCCAACATGTATAACCCTATGTAAAAATTGTTCTTCTAAAAGATATATGCTTGTGTCATTTTTGTATTCATTTTGACTTAATTAAAATAAAGTGTCATTATCACTTACAAGTGGATCCATGGGGTCCCAAAATTGACACAAAGATTCCCATGGTCGACCATGTATCAACCAATAGGGTTAAGACACGTTTTAGGGTAATTTAGTATTATTATAATATTATTTTTTAACCCTTATTTACCGGATTTACCCTTAACCATGGTAATTAAAATATTTACCGCAGTAATTATTCAAAATGTCTAAAAATAAAAGTTACCTATTTACACAATTTGAACATCCTGATTCCAAATATGGAATCCATTTTCCTAAATTCAAAACACAGAAGTGGCAGAAATTAATTTAAAATTAATTCCCGCTGTCAAAACAAAAAGCGTGTTTTTAAGAGATAATAACTATCAAAAGATTGACACTTGTTTATGTTCGGTTTAATTGTAAAATTATGTCCAGTGACCAACATTATATTAAATAGTAAAAATATATTCTAAATATACTTTAAAACCACTCAAATTCATAATTTATTACTATTAATTATTTTGATTAAAAAAGTTGTTTTTAATTAAAATTTAGTAATTTTCACTATTCATCAAAATATGAAAGTTATCCGAAAAGTACCAAAATTTCACCTTAGGATAAATTTGATATTCCGAATCCAAAAATGAAGTCCATTTTATAATATAAAATATATATAACTTCAAAAATTAGGTATTACTATTCATAACAGCTAGTTTGATTGGTTACGGTGTGTTAGAACTCGAAGTTGCGTACAACACACGCTACTGTTTTATTCAAAGGAAAGCGTACCGTGGAAGCTTGGGATGTTTCATTTTAAATTTTTTGATGTCTCCATTTAGTCAAAAAGTTTAAAATATTGTATTTAAAAAGGTTTCACTATCAAAAGTTGATAAAAGTGCAATACTGAAAATGAATCTGTTCTTGCATTATGACTAAGAAACTCATAATATGGATTCTAAAATTATAAGGATTATATAAAGTTTAAAATTTAGTTAATACTATTCATGGCCTCTTTTAATGGCTTTTTTTTTGTAAGTCATTGTGCAATTGAACTCAGTGTTGCGTGTAGTGCAAGTTATTGAATTATTTTGAAGAAATAACACACTATGAAATCTTGGGGTGTTACAATGTCCACATAAAAAGTAATGCCATTAGATTGTTGGTCATTCTTACCATCTTTATCCAAGTAAGCCTGCACCTATGAAAGATAAGGACCGACAATTTTTTTATCATATTTATCATTGTCATATTGTATAAGAGGCCTTTTAGAGTTTGTAATGTCCAATTACAATCTAGTACTGCCCTAATTAACCCCATGATATTGTCTATAAATGATTTATTTCAAGTAATATCTCATTCCAGGATCTACACCCCCAATTGAAACACCAAAAATCTATGAATCTTGTACCTGAAAAGTATACTTACCAGGATCCATAGAAATACCAACAACATTATATGTATTTGAGGTTGCTTGAACTCTTGAGAAAGATGTTGGTAGTGCCTCTTCCAATGTCAATCCATGGGCACACATAGATCTTTCAGAATCCAGCAAGAAAATCCCCATACCAAAATTATATCCCTGCAAAGTTCAACCCTTCCGAAAGATCTCATCCAGCACTTTCCCCTGCATACATTAATCTTGTTAATGAGACATCTATATTTTTTCACATCCTTTAGACATCCCCAATTTTTATTTGCATTATCCTACTTTATTGGGTCACCTTCCAAGGTAGAAGTTCTGACACTTCCCTAAAAATGCATGACCATGCCTCTCTTCCTTCAATTTTTAGAATTATTTCAAGTCAATGAATAAAATGAGAATTTAATATCATGCCTACATTTTTCCTTCACATGACCAATAATCTTACAATCAGAATAGAAGTTAGTAAGTTTCTCATAAATAATATCAAGAATCAGTTCATCATCATTTGTAGATGGTATCACTTGTTTATTTAAATCTAAATTTAAATCCACTTCAATGAGAACCCTATATATATAACCTAGTATTTCTTATTCAGTATTATAATCAGTTTTAATAGGAACTATAATTGATGAAGCTATATCATATAGAATTTGGGGGTGTAATAAAATATACTTTAACTTAAAAAATTGGCCCAATCAAGAGAAAGTGTATTTTAAATTTCAAAATGATTGAACAAAAAACTACATTACTGAATCCATATAAAACATGCTTTCAAAGATACCAAACCATGACCCCATTATATTTTCTTGATTTCTTCACAATAGAACAAAATGTGGAAGACTCCACGACCCATTGGAATGCATTTACAATTTAGAACCCCCTAGATTCAAGGATAGACGATGAACAAGATCATCATATTTACATTATTTTACACCAATAATAAGAATAACTGATGCAATAATTAAGAACTTAAATTGTGTTATTCTTTCATCGATCACCACTAATCTCACAGAAACCCAAGCGGTGATACCTTTTTTTAGAACTTCGTAAAATCCTACCTCCTGATGAGAGGAGAAGAATGTACGATATATAGATGTGTCAACCATCTCTTTACCTTTATTACAATTAATCATAGACCTAACAAAACCACCATCTTAAAGTAGATTGATCATATATATTTCATCTGTTGGAAATTCCATCGATCTTACGAAACCCTAAAATAATACTTTAACAAATAACATGATTTTTTAACATTATTATTATATAATTAATAATTAGAAATATATAAAACCTTTTTGAAGAAAAAATATTTATTTTATATGTGAAATTATAAATTTAAATTTTTTGTTATTTATAAACTCATATTTTACATTTTAAAATTTAAGTTACTTTTTATAAAAAAAATTTAATATATTATAAATTTAGTATTTTAAAATTAATTTTCAGAAATTTAAAAAAATTACAATAGAAAATTTATTTAAAATTTTTAATAATTATGTACATATAATAAAATAATATCCATTTTATTTTTAGGATTAAATGAAAAATTACCTGGTTAAAAAACTATCTCCCGTAGTGAAAAATAAAATGGTAAACGTGACTAAACGTAGAAGTAGAGAACATAACATGTTTATATTCAAATGGTGGAGGTTCTTATTGAATTTATAAACTATAAAATCCATTATTTATCAATTTTGGAGACAATTTACTTTGGAATGACTTTCCATTATTGAAAAGTTTTGGGTATTTACCAAAATGCCACTCGTTTCCACTTAGAAAAAGAGCACTCCTCTCCTCACATCCCCTCACACTAAAACCTCTTAATATCAAAATAAAATATACCCAAACCATTAATACACACTCCTAGACACTTTAAGGGGGTTTTGTATTATTAAAAGTCTATCGATCAATGTTTTAATCCCCTTCTAAAATAACATAATCCAAGAAATGGGGTATAAGTTCATAACCTCTCTTTCTTTTCCTATTTCTTTATAAATTTTTCTTATTACTCAAATTTCACTTCAATATAATAAAATTAATAAATAAATATCATCATTATAATTTTATGTTATTATAATTATGTTAAAATCATTAACCACCCTCCCATTTTCCACTAAGAAAAATGAAAATGTGAATCATGCATTGTGCGGACTACCACCACCACAAAAAAATGTGTTTCATTTTCCTTCACTTACAAACATTGATTGTTTTATTTTATATTTTATAAGTATGTATGTTATAAAGAATTAATATATATCATTAATATGTTTCTTTTTAGATAACACAAAAACTAATTATCATTATAAGGTAATCCATCAGTATTAGTAAATAGCCCAAAACAAGTTCATTATTGTTTTCATTTTCTTACAATGAGAGTAAAACTCCCATGTAATAATATTATAAATATATAAGTATTCATAAAAAAATATATTGAATAACCTTTAATTTTTTTAAAATGGTGGTCTTTGGGATAAAAAGGATGATAAAAACCAATTTTATGAACCTAGTCAAAAATAGTTAAGATTATTAACACCAGATGTTGGAAATACATTACAAAAATATTATACATGAAAACAATTGTTATTAATGAAGTGTATAAAAATTAATATATAACAATAAGTTTATAAAATAGGTAATTAAGATGTTTACATTTATTATATATGAGTGTAAATCACTTCTATGAAAAACTGTGGTAAAGGTAAGGGACTTATTAACTCAAACTCCTTTACTTGAGTTATGAAAATTCTTATTATGATATATTTTACAAAACATTATTTTTGAATGATGGAATATTTTTATTTCTAGGGAAAGTTTATTTTTAATTAAAATATTCTTTAATGAATTGCTTTATTTTCAAACTTTTTAAGACATTATGAGAAACCTTTTAAAAATAGACTCCTAACTATCAATTTTACATAAATGATTTAAAAATGTTTTTAATAAATAAATATTATGATTTAGTTTCTATTTTACTCACTATAATAAAAAATATCTATCTAAAAAGAAGTTATGTTTTATTTTTTACCCTTCATTCTTCTATTAATAAGTGAAAATTTTTGGGAGATAGATTTTTTGATGTCAATTGATTTATTTTAAGTTGTTATATTATTTGGTAATGTTGTTAAACCCATTTTAATTTTAGTGGGTTATTTATGAAAATTTAATGGGTTTCATTCATATATTTGAGAAATAAATTAATTTTCTATGGGTTCATTAAAATATGGTTATGATTGATTTAAATTGTCACACATATGTATAATGTTGATTAGTGGGGTCCTATATCGACATAAAATTCATTGGTTTAAGTTTATATCTCAAGAGATATTTATTCATGGAAATAATTCTTTTTCTTACATAGGGTTGTGAATTATGGGTTTCCTTATATTTTCAGGCATAGATATGACGAGATTTTTCACATAGGTGAAGGAATATTGGGTTTTCTCACCTAGTTTTTCCAATTAATAAGATTATTTCTCATTTATATGTTGTTTATCAAGTTATCAAAAAATTCAAGATGTATTTCATTTCCATGAATTTCCATGTTTTCATGATTATGCCTTTTTTAGGTATTCTTCACTTTTATGTCATGTTCACATGTTATATGTTTTATATTTTCTAGTTTATTAACAATACTTTTATGATCTCATATTTCTTAAACATGTTTTAAGACTATAATCTATGTTATTATGATATTTTAATTATATATTAATAATTTCCCTCAAGTCCTTATTCATTTTTATGATCTATAACTTTAGGATGTGTTTTTCCCTTATTAATTGTGTAATCTCCCCACATTTTAATATTTCCCATACTCCGATTATGAAGATTATTATATCATGTGAGATATCTATAAAAGGATATATTGGAACATGATTATGAAGGAATTTTGAAATTTTTCTAAAATGATATGTTTATATAGCTAATCCCTAAGAAACTAAACCTTGGGGTTCTTAGGTTGTGTGACTATTTTTGATATATAATATTTAAATCATGATATTAATGTATTATCAAAGTTATGTTTATAATGGTTACCTATATTTGGTTTCATATAAAGGTTTAGTTATTTTTTTAAGATTACTTTAGAAAAAATTGACCTAAGGGAAAATTCTAAAGGATGAGTTTACATAGATGATAAGATCTAGAATTTTTGGTAAATTAGAGATTTTATTATTCTCATAGAAATTATATTCCCGCATGGATACTATAATTGGATATAATATATTGTATATTTTTACCTATAGGTAATAACCTTAAAGATGTTGTGTTGGGAATTAACTAAATTGTGACTTCGTGAACTAAAAAAGAGGCCTAACTACACACTAGGTTTGACACTCCTAAGGGATATTTTCTAATCACATTATCTATATAAACAATTATTAAGGATTTAAATATATAAAAATAGTACAATTAAAAATCCAATCATAGATAACTTGGATTGAAACCTAGATATTCATAGGCTAAAATATGAATGTTATTTATGAAATATATATTTAAAGATTATATTTTCCTTTTATATATATTCATTAATTTATGTATAGTCATTAAAAATTTTCTTGTATTCATTGTTACAATGGGAGCCCAAAATAACCAAGATAACAATGGGTGAAATGGACTGTGTGTATATTAGCCCAATGTGAAACCTAATAATATTGGGGTTGGAATAAAAAGATATTATGGAAATAATCTACCTACTTTCTCAAGATATGGGTGACAACCTAAATGATGTCGACATCCAAAACACACCAAGGAGGGAGAAATTCATTATCAATTCATTTATTAGACAATTTCCCCAAAATTTTAGATGTTACTATTATATATTGTTTTTGGTAGTGGGTAAATTCAATAGAAAATATATTTTCCATTATCTAGTGCTTAGAACAAAAAGGTTGTCATGGACCTTTATCATTTGTAAGGTGTTTCTAACCATTATAGACTTCTCTTTAAGAATATCACAAATAATAATGCCATGTATTTTATTGAATAAAAATATTTTAATAATATATTTTCCACAAAGTATTCTCTATGGACTCTTCACATAAAAATGTATTAATAATTCATCTAATTGAAGCAAAAATAGAATGAATATGTTAGATATTATAAAGAAAATTTCAAAATAATTATGAGGTATTCCACTGGTTTCATATTTAATATTAAGATTAAAATAAATCACTTTGTTACTAGATAAAAGTCTCATCTTCGAAAGGAATTATCTATAAGAGACTTCAGAGGATCTGAAGATACTTATCAATGTGATTTTTGGGTTGAGATGGGAACTATAACCTCTTAATTTTTTGGAAAAGAGATAAGAAAAGTTGAGTATCATATAATCACCTATGATAAGACAGCTGGTAGGACTAATTATCAGTTTTCTATATGAAGTAAATATTTGGTAAATCATATTGGTAATTTTCTCATGGGACCAAGGATGCGTTTTAAGTGCAGTAAAGTATAATATCAAGGACAAGACTATCAAACCCAGGATAAGTTCAAGATTAACACAATAGAAATGAATAATATTACTACTTATGATCCACCCTCACTAGTATACTTAATGTGTAAAGTGTTTATACATTGTGAGAATAAATTCCCTAAAACTAATTATAATAAATAAAATAGTCTCCAAAAACATACCAAACCAAGAGAACATGGAAGGGAAATCATGGTCATTACCACTAAGTTAGATAACCATGATGAAGTGATGTGTGGTACACTATATCTTATTTAAAGATCTCTTAATACCTTATGTGATTCTCGTTCATCACATTATTTTCTATCTCACAAGCTTTATAAGAGTTTGGAATCACTGCCTTCAGAAATGGATATTAAAAAAATTAATGAAACCCTCATGTGGACAATGATCACATATATGATTTATAAATAAACTCTAACTTAGATTTTTGGGAGGTTACTTTCTATGGATATAATTATTATTCCTTGGTTTTAATTTTACATAATATTTGGTATGGATTGGTTTTCCATATATAAATCACATATCAACTATTATGATAAGGAACACTCCTTTCATATATCAGATCATCTTATTATCATGTATTGATGTAAGGATGATTATGAACACCTTATGGAATAAGATTCTACAATATGGGTTATGGTACCCAAAAATAATGGTCTTTTTGATAAAATTATTGTAAATTTAGTCAACATTGATAACATACTAATTGTATGGTAATATACTAATGTGTTTCCTAATGAACTACCTTATATTACCCCGAAGCATTAGGTTGAGTTTTAAATTGAACTCTTACTATGATCCCTGACCATCCCAAAGATTCTACAAATAATGGATCACATTAAATTATATGATTTAAAGAATAAATTTAAAGACAATTTAGATAAGTTTTTTATATGTTATAGTGCTTCTCCATAGGGTGAACTAGTCCCCTTTTTCAAAAAAAAAAGTATGGATTGATGCATCTTTATATTGATTATCATGAGCTTAATAAAATCAAAAACAATAACCATGTATCCTTTACCCTGTATTGATTATTTATTTGATCAAATAAAGAGATAACAATATTTATTAAAGATTGACCTTTGATCTAGATACCATTAGTTAAGGGTCCAAAGGGACGATATTCCAAAGATCGTTATTCCTATGATGTATTACTATAATTAGTTTATAGTGATTTCATTTAGACTTTCCAGTTCCCTTCTTATCTTCATAGATCTAAGGAATAGTCTTTATAGACTGGCTTGATAAATTTTCCCTTATATTTCTAGATGATATTCATATATATTCATTAAGGAAGGAAGATCTTGAAGAACATTTGTGGATTTTCTTAAAGACATTGAAAAAGAAGAAACAATATTATATCTTTAGCAACAGTGAATTATGGATTCATAAAGTATCATTCTTAGGTAATTTAATCATAATAAATAGAATATAAATATATATAATGGAGACAAAATTTATTGATAAATATCCCATATTGACCACTGTAACTGAGATCTATTTTTTTCATGGGATGGTAGGATTTTATCAAAACATTGTGAAAATTTTATCATGGCTTTCAAATCCACAATCAAATATGACCTGGAAGGAAGTAAAATTACTTTCACTTGAATAATGTGAAGAATGTTTTAAGGAACTAAATAATAGGTTTTTCACAACTCTGGTACTTAAATTACCCTATACTAGGTAAGTGTTTAAAATTTACATCAATGCTTCAAAGAAGGGGTTTGGGTGTTTTCCTTGAGTATAATGATATGGTAATTACTTATAATTTAAAAAAATTAAATACATATGACAAAAATTACATGAAACATGATTTATAGTTGGTAGCAGTAATCTTTATAAGGATGAATTAGATAAATTATATATAAAGATAAAAGTGTGATATATATACTGATTATAAGATATTGAAATATATATTATCATGGGAGTAAATAAATCTGTGAAAAAGGTGATAGTTGTATATCATAGAAGAATATTTCTTATTAATATATTGCCATCCAAGAAGAAATATGTGGTAGTTGAGACTATGATTGGGTAATATCGTGCTATAATATCCATGATGAGGATTAAAGAAGACCAAATAGTTATGGATTTATAATGGGTAAATCATGAATTCATAATGGGGGAAGATAAATACATTATTTCTCAACTGACTACTCAACCATCCATTCACATAAAGATCAAATAAGCCTAAAAAGATTATATAGATGTATAGAAAAAGTAATAAAATATTCAAGACTTAAATATTGAAAAATATGGATTTATAAGGTTTAGAACCTGAATATGTGCCTCATAAAATTTGTAATTAAATAAGGGGAATTTTGATAATACACATATACCATAGTTCTTTATCCATCATAAAAGTACAAAAATGTATTGGGATCTGATGAAAAACTTATGATTGGATAACATGAAAAGGGAAATCATGGATTATTTATCTTGATTCTTAGTATTCTTGAAAGTGAAGGATAAATAAATTTAGTGGTATGTTGCTACTATCACCCATACCAATATTTAAATGGAAACAATCACCATGGAAATCATCATAGGACTCCCAAAAACATATAAAGTACATAATTATATTTGGTTTGGGCTGATCACCTTACATATTCAGTGCACCTTATTGTCACCGAAGGATATTTCTCCCTTTACCAACTCACTATAATGTATATAAGGGGACTTTTCGGGCTACATGGAGTACCACTATAAATTGTTTCTTATTAAAATAAGAGGTTTTCTTCATGGTTTTAAAAATTTCTTTATATATATTTAGAGATAGAGTATATCTTTAGCACTGTATATCATCCTCATACAAATATTTAATTTTAGATGACAATTCAATCTCTAGAATATATTTTGGGATCTTGTCTGATGGATTCACAATTATCATTGGATCAATGCCTCACCCTAGTATAATTCTCATATAATAGTAATTTTTAATTAAATAATTCATTTGGAAACATATGAGGATCTATATGGTAAGTTATTTTTAACTCTAACATGTTGGGATGAAGTTGGAGAGAAGAATCTAATAGGTCCTTAATTTTCACAAGAAATGATGGAGAAGGTTAAAACCATTAAGTGGAATATGAAATAGGCAAAAATATGATAGATTATTTATGTGGATAATAATTGAAAAGATATAGAGTTTGATATTGGTGACAAGTTATTCCATAAAATATCTCTACGGAAGTCATTGATGAGATTTTGGAAGAAAGGGAAGAAAATTCCTGGATACATCATGCCATTTTATATCATAAATCGTGATAGGGTCATATCCTATATCTTATAACTCCCTAGAAACCTATCCCACATTCACAAATGTGTTCTATGTCTCTCTTTTTAGAAATTACGTTCTAAAACCCTTACATGTGCTAATATCAGAACCCATAAAATATGAATAAGATCTCTCATATGAGGAACAACTAGTGTAAATTATGGATCAAATAGATATGGTGATTTAAAAAAAGACCACTCATTTGGTCATGGTTCTATGGTTAAATCGTATTTTTTGAGGTGGTTTCAAGGGAACTTGACAATGTGATGATAGAAAATTACCCTCAGTAGTTTTATTCCATGTATAGAAATTTCTGAGATAAAAATATTTTTAAGTGGTTAGAATTTAACGACTTGAGTTTTTCCTCCTTAAATACATATTTTGTTTTATTGATTGATCCACACACAACAATGAAACCAAAAAATATATATATAATTTTTTAAGGTAACCATTGATTTGGTAGGCTTAAAAATGGTAATATAATTTAATAATACATATATATATAACAAAAAAATAAGATTCTATTTAAATACCAACTCAAATAATAAATTTAAGAAACTAGTATATCCACATTTTATAATTAAAATTTATTTTATAAAATTTATATTCTTCTAGATTATGTATATTTATGATGAGAATTCATTTTAGAGGAATAATTAATATAACAAAAAATGATTTCCCATAAAAAACTATTTTTCATGATATTTTATTATTTTATTTTAAAGCTAAATATATAAATTTGAGGTTTTAAATATGAATAAATTTAAACTAAATTTGATATATAATTTCCATATTATCTTAAGATAAATTTTTGAGATTTATTTAATATATATTTATTTTTAGGTGAATAGTAAAAAATATCATTTTTAAAAATAACTAGAACTTATGACATTATTAGTATATATATAGGAATTCGAAATTTAGGAAACATTTTTCTAAGACATAATATATATTTAATAATTGAGTATATGATTTTTTTTAAAATAAAATTTCATTTATAAATCCTTATTTGAAATTTTAAAATTTAAATTATATTTTTCAAAAAAATATTTTTAATATATTATGCATTTAGTATTTTAAGAATATTTTTTATAGCATTTAAAAAATTGGATCACATTAAATAGATTTAAAATTTGGAATCATTATTTATAAATTATATATTAATTAACAATTCAATTTTGGGCTTAAAGGATAAATTACCAAGGTAAAAACTATTTAACATAGTGAAAACTAAAACTATAAAATTGAGTAACCTTGGAGGTGAAGGGAATAACATGTTTAAAAAAATATTTTTATTTTAGTAGTGGGGGTGTTTCTCAACTTTATATCATATTTAATCTAATATTTTTCAATATTGGTTCCATATTCCTAAATAATTAGTTCCCGTAATTTAAATGTTTTGGGTATTTATAGAAAATGCCACTATTTTTCACTTAAAAATGGGGACTCCTCTACTAACATACCCTGACACTAAATATAATGACACTACTGTATTGAATTATATAATATTTCATTTTAGTCAATAAATTGCTTCATTTAATATTGAGAATCTTTTTAAGTTTAGATATTTAGAGAATTGGGATATAATACATACATAACATTCCACGATTATATAGATCAAAGACCACAAAAACAGTGTCTGTTTCTTCCAAAATATAAAATTTTTCAAATATATCATGATTTAATTAACAAATCTTCATAAAAAGAGGGAAAATAAATCATTATTCTATGAATATATGAAATAATTTTCAAAAAGGCATACTTATCACCCATATATACTTACTTTGTGAAACTTAATTTTTCCACAAGATTTATATTAAACAAAAAGAACATAAATAGAACCGTAAAGGTGCCTTGGGGAATTACTTATTTATATTTTAACCCTGATGTCTACCTTAGGATTTGTAACCCTCATGACTACCTTACAATGTAACCCTCACAGCTACCTTATGGTGTGACCATCACAGCTACACAAGGAGTAACTATAGGGCCGACATCCAATATACACATACCCAACTCATTGGAGGGAGATATGGGTCCCACCCTCAATCATAAACAATTACCAAGAACCGTAACATAATTATCAAACAATAATACTTGTATAAAAACATTCACTTCAAATTTTTTACAACTAGAAGTTTAAAAGAGTATTTTATAAGAAAAGTCACTTAAAAATAACATATAATTGGTATGAGAATCAATAGAACGAAATTAATATGTGTATACACTGTAAATACACATAATAAAACATAATAAAAACAAAAAATCATCACACTAATGATCTTAAAACCACACAATTAATGAAGAAGTAGGTTAACCCAAATAATGGAAATTAGGTTAAGAATTCCATTACCTTGAGTTTTTCTTACTTAAAAATTGTTTAAACCTCTTGTATAATGGTTAAAAGAGTGTTATTAGTATTTTATAGAGACATTTTCATTTTTATAACACATTATATGATCATTTCATAACATTATTTCACCCTTTAATTATTATTATTTTCTTAATTTCGTTGTTTCGGGTGTGTTCTTTACTTGATTTCTATGGCCGGTTTGTTTTTGATTTTCTTGTACTATGGAAATGAAATTAAATAAGTGGAATGAAATTGTATTCATATGTTTCAAATATATATAATGATTTTATATATCATTTTTTATAATATATGATGATAAATCATTAGATAAAACATTAATTATATTTGTTTAGATCATTTTTGGTGGTTCCTTGATAATCATGAACTTGTTTCATTTTATAATTTAATGGAATGCATAGAAGTTCAATAAAGAACCTAAAATAGGTAACATAATACACATTAAATTATTTTTTTACCATTAAAATGGTTTTATGGTCTACTTTTAAGGAAGTAAGGTAAATTTAAAGCACATCGTCCATAATTTTGGTAAACGACACATAATGAATTTTATTTTTATTTTTATTTTAGAATAAATGGAAGAGGAAAAGAAGAAATATAATGAAATTTTTTACATGAACATGATAACATACAGAATATATAAAATTATGGAGATTTCATACCTTCTGGATAAGTGGAGGGTAAGATATTATAAGAAAAGAAATGAATTGAAAAGAAAACACATGAAAATGGAAGAGGATTCTTACCTCTTGATCTCTTCTCCTTAGGATCCACCTTAAGGCCATTGGTTTTGGAATTTTTGTGAAACCAGAATGTCTAGTACATGTGGAAGATTTTTAAGGAGTATATTTTGAAGAAAATAGATAGTGAACAATTATTTATAGGTGTGAGAGGAAGAAGGTTATGAGGGTGGTATTTATAGTGCAGGAGAGGATGAATTTTTCATTATTTTAATCATTATTTTAATATTTTTGTCCATCACTACGAATATTCTTCATTATTTTGATCAAAATAGTAAATATAGAATTTTATTTTTAAACAAGTGTGATTACATAAGTCATGATGTCAAAAATAGTGTATTTAACTGATAATTTGTATATATGGTATTTTACTGTATTTTACTATTTATCAAAATTTCACAAATTTCATAAAAATTCAAAAAATTAACCCTAACTATTTTTTGATGGGTAAAATTAAAAAATGAACAAAATTTTTTAAAAACAACTTTATAAATATAATTAATTTAATTATTAAATAAAATAATACTTTATTCAAAAATCAACAATTTTAAAACTATAACTCAGTTTTTATCACATTGAAAAATTAATCAAGATGCCATTATCATAAAGACTTAAGATAAAAAAATTATGATTCATTATGGTCATATTACTATTCATATTAATATTAATAAGGGTATGTTAAAATTCACCAAAAATCATGTTGGTTCCATCAGACTCCAAATAACTTTCTGATCACAGTTATAGATGTCTGTTTTTTGAAATTCATAACATAGAAGAGAAAAAATTATGTTTTAATGGAAAATTTTTAACTACCTGGAAAAACTTGAGGTGTTATACTAAAACCTCTTATGATGATCACAAACATTGCACAACCTTCTCTTAAACACTTATGTACACTTTTTGGAGTTTAAGGTGTTCTCAAAACACTATCCAAGAATGTGTTAATCCCCTTCAGAAAAGAGATAATCCAAGAAGTGATGTGCAATTTTATATCCTCTCTTTCCTTTTATGTTTCTTCATAAAATATTATTCTTCCTCTAATTTCATTTCACCCTCTTAAAATGATAACATAAATATAATTATTGTACTAGTATGTTATTATAATGATGGTAAAATCATTAACCATCCTCCTCTTTTCTATTAATGAAAATGAAAACATGAATCGTGCATTATGCCGATTAATACCTCCACAAATAAATATATTCCATTTTCCTAGAACTTAAAACATGGAAGTTTCTCTTAATTTTTATAATTAAATACAATATATATAATATTAATATATATATATTTAATATATTTTTTTGGATAACACAAAATGTAATGGTCATTATAACATAATCCATCGATATTAGTAAATTACCCAAAACTAGTTCATCAACATTTTCATTTTCACTAAACATTAATAAAACTGCCATTTAAGGGAATTATTGAAATATAATACATTACAAAACATAAGTTAATGTTATATTTAATGTTTTTTAAATAATGATCTTTTTTTAGAGAAAATAATATCAACACTTCTTTTACAAACCTAAATCAAAACAGTTAAGATTATTAACACCTGATGCTCAAAATAGATTTCAAGAATATTATACATGAAGATAATTTTTGTTAATAAAGATTGTAATTATATATATATATATATATAATAAGTTTCTAAAATAGGTAATTAATATGTTCATCTTTATGATACAAGAGGCTAGATCATTTCTATGGAAATCAAGGGTAAAGTTAAGGGACTTGTTAACACATACTCCTTTATTTAAGTTATACAAAATCTTATTAAACTATGTTTTCCAAGGCCTGAATTTGGAATGGTTTCCTTATTTTATTATTTTGGAAAAGGAGTATTTAATTAAAATAATCATTTATGAATTATTCTCTTTTCACTTTTTTTAAGAGGAGAATGGAAATTTTTTTAAAAGAGACCCATAACTATGAATTTACATTGATGATTTAAAAATGTTCTCAAAAAATATATTTTGTTATTTGGTATTAGTTTTACTCTCTGTAGTCAAAAATATATATCTCCAATGAAGTTAAATTTCATTTTTTCCTCCATTTTTCTATTAATTTTTTATTATTTCTAGGTGATAAATTTTTTTATTTCAATCAAATTATTTCAGTTTATTATACAATTTGAAATTGTTATGAACCCCATGTTTATTTCCATGAGTTATTTATAAAAATGGAATGAATTACATTTATATTCTTAAGAAACACATTATTTTTCTATGAGTTAAGTAATATATGATTATGAATGATATAAATGGAACACACATATATATATATATATGATGACAGGTAGGTTCATATAACTCTCTCAAATGTATTTAATTATGTATATATCTCATGAAATATTTAGGTGTATAAATATTGTGTTTGTTCACATAGGAATAGAAATGGTTGGTTTTCTAAAACTTTTAGGTGTGGATATAATGGGTTAGTTAGCATAGTTGTGAGAATAATGGGTTTCCTTGCACAATTTTTCCTATGTATATGGTTTTTATAAATTTCAATTTTTTTATCAAAATATGAAGAAATTTTAAGATACATTTCATTTCCATGAAATTACATGTTTTTTGGATTATTTCCCTTTTAGGTATTCCACACTTTCGTGTCATATTCACATGTTATATGATTTATCTGTTTTTTTTTCTTAATGATTAATCTATAAACTTATTTTTCTCTAGAATGTTTTATTATTATCATATATGGTATTATGATATTCTAATAAGATATTTATCATTTTTCTCATTTTCACCTTGATGTTTATGAGTTATTACTTTATGATATTTTTCCTGTTATTGATCGTTTGATCTTACCCCTTTCTTATGTTTTGAATACTTAGGATATGAAGATTATTATATCATGTGATATCTATAAAATGATATAGAGGAGAATTATTATAAATTAATTTTCCAAGATTTGTAAAATTATATGTTATATAGCTGATATCCAAGACACTATACTTTTAGGTCCATGAGTTGTGTTACTATTTGTGATATGTAAAATTTAAATCATGAGATTAGTGAATTATTTAGGTTATTTTTAGCTTGGGTTTTTATAATATTGATAATTAATCTCATACTTTAAAAGATATGATTAAAATGATGTTTTGGTGAACCCATTTCCATTATCAGTTCTCATATTCATGCCATAAAATCCCATCACTTTATTAATATATATTCTAAAAACATTGATCATTTTCATAGATTCTAATTTTTTCTTCATAAACATCATAATATAAATTATTATAAAATCATCAATGAATATTATGAAATAATAGTATTTTCTTGATAATTGATATCACAATGTCCTATATAAATCTGGTTGAATTGATTTATGTGGCCTACTGGACTCAATTTCCACTTTCTTTTCCTCCTATATGGAATTTTTCATTTTTTGAAATGTTTTAAAAATATCCTATTGTTATATCTTTAGTTGTGGGGTGCATATTACCAAATTTTCTCATATAATATTACTTAAACTATTTTTACCAATATGTAAAAGTCTTATGTTTCATATATTATCCTAATCTTTTGAGCTTATGTAATAATAATATTCTAAATTCACAATATGAATTAAATTTCACTAGGTCTTTTTCCCATTGTGATAATTATTCCATATTATATACAGTTGAGGATTTATGAATTCATTCTAGAAATGACTTCATTTCAATCACCCTAAATTTTAATGACAATCAATAAATTATATTTTAGTCTATAAATAAATAAATAAAATTTAGAAACAATTTTTGTGATACAGTCTCATTTTTTCCAATTCCACTAATCTTTAAAGAGTTTTCATCCTAAAAAATTATTTAACCTTTGTCCTTTTCTTTAATTTTCTTCAATATATTATTTTTATTTTTCAACATGTGATATGAAAAACAACATTAAAGTATCTATGGATTTATTATATTACTTGTTTAAATAGACACCATAAAAAATAAGTTTCTTCTCAGATTTATCTCTTAAATAAAACTTATTATCTACAAAAACTTATAGAGTTTATCATGAAAGTATTTTCATAAATTATTCATCACAGAGACCTTGATAGTAATACATTCCATGTATTTCATCCAAGTAATCTAATATATTTTGAGTAGGATAATCAAACATATTTTTTTAACTTACTTCTTCTCAAAATTATTTTGTATTTCATTAAATAGATTCCCCTCAATTTTTTCCTTCACTGACTCTATGATGATTACATGTTATACTAATAAAAAAATCTATAATCCCAAATACTACATAGTACTATAAATTTTCATTAAAATATCACCTTTTATATGAATAATTATTATATCTATTAAAATTTCTTTAATTTCTAGGTGCATTCTAAACGAAGTTTTTTCTTCATCTTGTGGAACTCTTTATTCTAATCCCACCCCAAATCAATATGATATGGGTGTAATGTTTTAATGAATTTTCTTAGCCAATACAAGATTAGTTTTGGTTTTAGGACTTACACTATTAGGTGAATCATATTTAGTGAAAATGGAATAAAAAGAACCATTTGTACATTATTCTTTTGGATATATTTCAAAACATCTTGATATGATTTAACGTGAACATCCATAATATTATTATAATATTTTATCATAGTATTCAAGGTATTTTTAGCATTAATACATATGGATTGTTTCTTATTCAACTATTTTTACTCTTAAAAAATTTAAATCAAGATCTTTAAACTTTTTATGTTGTTTAGAAATTCTCAACTTAATATCACTAATTTATTTAACATAATCATTATTCTTCTTGAGAAATTAATCTTCACATGATATCTTCTTCTCATTGAGTTTAGGCCATTTAATAATCTTTGTTTTTTTTCTCAATACGTGATTCAATTTCATAATTCAATATATGTTTAGTGTATCTCTCTTTATACCCATCATTACTTCTTGAAGTTCCCCCATGTTAATTAATATCATATATAGAGATGTTTTTTTAGTGTTTCCTTCATCTTTTGAATTATTAATTCTTTATGAGACTTAAACTTCTTCTATTTTTCTCATCGGATTCATTCTCATACTTCTTGATAAATTCTTCTTCCCAATATGATTATTTTTTGTGTTCAATCATTTCTTTTCAGAAACAAATTTCTATAAATCATCATAATTTTTTTATTCATTTCTCTTCATTATAAAATCAATTGTAAACTGAAAAAAATAACAATTAAATAAATTTAGAGGAATCATACTTTAATATTTAATTAAAACTATTCTGATGTATTTTTGAATTATATACATGTTTATCTCATACTCTTCATCTTTTTCTTCATAAAATTCTGAGTCTAAGAATGATTCATCCTTTATTCCTTAGAGATTGAGAACTTTCAGGTATTTAACTAAAATTTAATTTTCCTATTTATTCTTCTTCTTGAAAATAGAATCCTTTTAAATTTCAAATGGAATAATAATATTATGTAATTCATTAACAGATAAATCATATCTATTCTAAAGGGTGGAAACCATTACATTAAATTTTTTATGGAAGCTTCTCATTAGTATCTTGACAGTGGTAAAATCTTCAAATTTATTTCCAAAATATCTAATACTGCAAAACAAAATCACCCATAAATGTTATGTATTAATCAATGGTCTCATCATCATCCATTATTATAACAACAAATTTTTCCCACAAATTTAAATCTTAACTTCTTTCACATAGACATTCCCTTCAAAAATGTTCTCAAATTAATCCTATATATTTTCAACGGTTTTAAGTCCCACAAAATTGTATAAACACTATTAGATAAGGATATTAGTACTGTATTACTTTATTTTACATCAACATCCAAATTACTTCTATATATAAATTCCATAAGATCATCTCCTACAACTAGTGTAAAACATATAGTACTGTTGTCGTTATCATCAAATCAATAGGAAAGAATATAATGAATCTTATTAATTTTCCCACCATGGTCTTAGAATTAAATATTTTAACACCTCTACTATTGATAGAATTTAAATTCTCTATCATCAAATGAAAACACCATATAATCACACATATGAAACTTGGATTATCTCTAATACCAATTAAAGTTTCTCGGTGAGTGGTGATGTATCTCTAAGAGGGTGGATAAATCTAGGATACTCTTTTATGATATATTTCATGAAATTAACATATATTATTGGTTAAAATTATCAATCTAATATATTGAAATAATAAACTCACCAATATGAAATTGATATAAATAAATTAAAGGAACATAGTGATTTTTTATAAGGTTAACCCCAAATGTGGGTTACTATATATTTATGGTTTCAAGTAATATTTAAGACCCATATTTAATTACTAATAACTAAAGTGATTAAAATAGATATCTACTAATAAATCATTATCCTAAACATTCAGTAATCTATCAATTTTTTCATTATATAGCTTCCTTCAATTTTATAATAAGAAAACAATACAGAACCGAGAATATTACTAGAAATATCCAGGATGATCCAGCATCAATATAAGATCTTATTTAAGTCATATGAATATTAAATAGCATAAAATATTCCATTTATTGATGATCTTGATAATTGTATGATTCAATAGGATTAGTAAAATTCAAATTTTGATCTCAAATTCAACTTTTTTTATTTCTATATTTATCACTTAGAAAAAGTAATTTTTTCCCACATAGAAAATCATCTCTACTTTTTATTTTTATATTTTATCTAGGCCTTGTGAATTAATCAAAATATATAAAAAAAATATATATACTAAGATAATTTTAGAATATTCCCTTAGTTTATTTTCAAAATATTATTCATTAAAATTTTCTCCCTCTTAATGTATCATATGGGTTTACTCCTCATGGTCATTAACTCCATTTATATAAATTCCTCCACCTATATTAATGATTTTGAAATCATTGTATTTGAAAATCATATAATATTAAAGAATTTATATTATCAACACTCACCATTTAATTCTCCTCAAATATTAACATGGATCACTAATGACACACCAATTTTATCATAATATTTAGGAATTTAGGACTAGAAAAACATTATTTGATTTATTTCTCACAAATATTTCAACATATTTTGTAAAATACTATGAAGTTCTTCAGTTTTCATTTATTTTTCACCATTATTTATTCTTTAATATATTTAGGTCACATGTTTTTATTATTCAAAAATATAAAACAACCATTATGTGTGAGAAGAAGAATCATACATATTGTATTTTAACCTTTACATATTCTCATGAAACTCTTATGTATTCCTTGAAACATCTGAGGGGACCTTATATACTCTTTATAGTATGAGATTCAACCATATATATCATATTGAATGTACAATATACCCTTATGTATCTCATTTCAACTCAATAATTATAAAAATTTTAATTCTTAAAGGTATATACAACCCTAGTGTATTTTATTTTCCATAGATACCTCCCCATCAACTCTTACATATCACATTAGAGCTCTATTAATTTTTCAAATCACACTACTCTAAGAGTACCCATTTATATTCCATTTAAAATTTTTATAGCATTTATATATCAACATAAATTAATTAAAATATTACATTTTGACTCTATACGTTTTCAGTTTCTCCATTTATAACTCATAAAGACATCAGAACTCTTCTTTAGCCACCACAACCCAACTTCAAAAACCTTTAGCTATTTTAAATCAATAAAAAATTATAACATTTCAATAACCATCTAAAAACATCCAATGATCTTAAAAAATGGGTGAAAATAAATAAAAAATACCTTTAGTAATTTCATGGATTCATTAACAAAAAAAATGAAATAAAACTGAATTTATTGAAATAAACTTATAATAAATATAAATGAAAATTGAATAATATTTTATTTTTTAAACATTAATTTCAGGATAAAATAAAATAAAATATTTGAATGAATAAAAATAGATGTATAAAGGGTTTAATTAACCCACTCTATTTATTGTTCTGAGTGTTTTTTATGTCACTCTATTAGGATATATGAGAAAAATTAAATTGGGTGGAGAGAATCTGAAAGCATCAAGAGCTAAATGTGTAGTGTTTATAGTATACATTTGTGATGATAAAGGGTTTGTAGGTATCAGTGAGATCCTTTTTATTTTGATCAAGTACATCAGGAAATAAAAAATGTATATAAATAGAGCGAAGATGTCATGAAGTGATGATATTCATTAGAAATGTGCGGGTATCAAGGGATGAACTAAGTAATTGTGGTTGTTTAGGGAGAGGGGTCACGTAAGAAATATTGGTGTCAAATAGGATCTTGATAGTAGCATTGATGTGAAGAAAATTATTAATTATAATAGGTGTATAGATGTGAGGGATGTTAAAGACAATTAAAATAGTTTGATAAAGTTTTTGATGATAGGTAATTCTATTATGGAAGGAGAAAATTGAAAAATTATGCTTCACTTTTAGAGAATTATAAAATTGGTTTCAAATACTACATTTCGAAAATGAATTTTAAGGTATAATTTTTAGGAAATATAGTAAACTCTCTAATCGATTTATAAGGGTGACATTAATGAATATTTTCTCATAGTTTTCCAAATACATCAGGTAGAAAATATATTTCCCTATAACTGAATTGACTATGTAGTTATATCATTATATTATTGTAATAAAGGTCAATATTATAGATTAATACATAAAATAATTCTTCTTGGGTAAGTATTCTATAGTTATAAGTAAAATAGCAATCCAAAAATGAAATTTATCCCGTATTTAATTTTTATCCAAATCCATGTGGTTCAGATATTATGAATTTGATAAAATATTGCATGATCTTGATATATATTAAGTATATTAGGTATTTGTTTCATAAGGATTACACATTATATTTATCTTTTAATATTATTAATTGTAAATTTATGCAAGATATTACATTTTTTCACATTAATTATTATATTTGGAGTAATATACTTTATAATTTGACTTTATTTGTTGATACTAATTTTAGTTAAGAATCACCTACATTGTGATCAAACACTTAAAATTAATTATTAAATTGTTTAAACTCAAAAAACCTATTATAAATATTTCTTTAATATTTATATATATAAAAAACATAGATTATATGTTAACACATCCAGCACATTTAAATGATACTCAACCCATTATTAGTTATAGTTTTCTTTTCAATTTTAACTATTAAATTTTCAAAATTAGTTTTCAAAACTATAAAACATCTAAATCAATTCATTTTTATGTTATAAATTATACATTTTTTCATTATGCATACATAATATAGTCGAAATAATTCCACATTTTATATAAAAAAATTAATAATTCCCTATAATTTATGAAGTAATATAATAAAAAAATATGATTAAAAAATATTTTGATATTTTGAAGGAATTTTTTTATTTGAAAAAGTCACAATCCTTGAAAAATGTTGTTCGATTGAACTTATATTGTTTAAATATAAACTATCTCTATAGATTTATTAGACTATTTTCAATAAAATTCTCAACTATAATAAAATATTTTGGTTGTATAGTATATAATTCAAGGTGGGTTACTATTCTAGGTATTTTTTTCCAAGAAAAACATAAATTTCTTTGTTATGAATACAATCATAAATTTGAGGGATGTTTTTTATTTAAATTAATCAATATTAAAAACTAATATAAAATCTATATTTATCCAGTATTTATAAAGTATAAAAACCAATATTTGTAAATTTAATTTAATTGTTATATTTGTTAATTTATATTAAAAGACCATGGATTTTGAGGGAAAAATTAAATCCCTTAACAAAAAATTGGATAATAATTTGATTATAAATATTTTTTAAAGATATGGTCAAGAAATTTAACCATATAATTTTATTAGGATATATATTTAATTATTTAATAAATAATGAATTTATCGATAATAAAAAATACAATGTTGGTCGAATTAATGTTTTAAAAATTATAGAATATGTTAAAATAATGAAAATGTAGGTTTTGATAAGAATTTTGGTAACATTTAGATGGTTAAAAATGGGTGAACAAATTAATTGTTATTTGGCTATTGAAACACCGCATTGGATATAAGTGGAGGGTTCATTTAATGTCCAAATTCGTGGTAAGTTAGAAATAAGACTCCTAATTCCATTAGAGTAATTATAGGGTATTCAATGAAATATTTATGGTCTCTCTATAGGTCAAGTAGAATCTATTTTCACTCTAGTGGAGGTTGAATTTTTTAAATTTGGGGAATCTTTTATATTTTTAGGAAATAAATTTAAAATACTCAAACTCTTCATCCCCGCAAATTTTATTCAATCAAGTGTAACTCACCCTCCATTTCATATAACCCTTTCACCCTTTTTCCAAATATATATATTCTTTTTTCCTATTTAGTTTCACAACTAATATGGGAAGCTAGAATATATTTAGAAACTATATGGTAATCCTAGGTTAATTTATTGATTTTTATTCTTAGTAAAGAGTCATTATCTATTTTTTATATCCTTTTTTTTATTATATATGTAGGAATCAAGACCATCTATATTGAATAATAGTCAATGAGTTATCTTAAAATATAGTTTATTTCAATTTAGTCACCATAATTATCTTTTAGAGGTGTATTTTCCCAGTTACCACGTTGATTCTTAGCCAATAATAGAAAAACACACAACATATATAATATAGATCAATACCACCTATCATGAATAACAATAAATTAAATTTTTCTAGATGATAGTTCATACTATTTGTAAATTGGAATCAATGTTAGAACTAAGAATAAACACCCCCAAGTGATTTTTTTGGTGGTTTAATTAAAATTAATTTTTTATAATGGATCATTAGAAATGAAATCTTATTTTTAAGTAATGCATAATGAATTTATATGAACAGTGTTTCTTAAATATTCATTTATTTAGTGGTTTTTAGTATATAAAATGATAAATAATTTTTTAAATATAATGGAATATTAAACGTATCTTGATCATAAGTTATGATTAATTTTATATTAAATTAATTTTAAAAGGTTTCTCAATAATTTCTATAACATTTTAATATGAACTTTTTATTATGGAAAGTATGTGGGGAATTACATATAAAAATTGACATTATTATGTTATTATGATTATTATGTTTTGTAAGTAATATTCTAATGATATCATAATATGATAGAGATTATATATGAATATTAGAAAAGAATTATGATTTTGGATAAACATATAATAATTTCTGATTTCAATATTTATATGTTTTCTACATAGCTTATGTTATTGTTTTCATTCATTTTGAACAATTGATCCCACTCAATCTATCTATTTTTGAGTGTATATATGTGTTTTTCACTTGATTGTGTTATCATGATAATATATATATATATATATGATTAATGATTGTTAATTGTATAGTATTTTATTATAGATTAAATAGGTTAGTATGATAATGAAATGGTGTGGTAAAAACTATTTTTAATAAAACATGGTGCTCAATTTTGTATAACATCTCTTTTAATTTTATTTTAAGTTTTAAATAAATTTTTTAAGTAATTATAAAATAAAAATTCATTTTCACTAACATGAGGATGTGTCCATGGATAATTTCATTATTGGAAAGTACATATGAGGAAAAATGAAAGCTCAATTTAATTTTATCTTTTTTTATAATATATCCCTAGATGTTTCCCCTCATAGATAAAATAATTAATTAATGAAAAATAAATTTTATTTCCCCTCCACATGGGAATGTTAACATAATTGTAACCCCTATTAACTCCACAATGGGAGGATTCAATGTGGAAAAAAAATTCCACTCTATATAAGGATGTAGACATAAATATTCTCTATCTAATACTGGCAGTATGAGAAAGTTATGTGAAATCAGTATGAATTATTTTAATAAAGATTCTTTTTTATGGTATGGTGTTTATATAGTGGATTAATTATTTTCAAAGTTGAATGAAATTATTTTTCCTCATAGTGGGGAAGGATAGGTATGGTAACATGTTTCTCATTGATATTAGTGTTGGATAAGGAATTATATGTAATTATATGACTTGATTTTTCCAATTATGTATGTATTATTTATTCTAGGTAAATTATGGTAGTTTGTTTCATACACTCCGGAATTAATCAAATGTATAAATTCCCAACACCATAATAAAAAAACATCTTGACTATTTTCAGAAACTATCCATAATCATAGTACCCACCCTTTCCCAACTACATTATACATTCTCCTAATGTGAATTTGTATACCCTTCATGGTTTTGATTGAAAAATTATAAAACCTTAAGATAGATATAGATCTACATGGGGTCTAGTTGATTTTTTGGAGTCTTATAGATAATAGTTTTTGCTCCACAATATAATCCTTGGGATCAATACCTTTATTTATAGTATTCTCATCTAGGTCTCCAATATTTGGGTTTTGGAATAACCAGTATCACTATTTTCATTTTATATAGATGTTATTTATTGTTTTCATTTAATACAATAATATTAGTGGGGTTCTAATTTTGGACCCATATTCTATTTATACATATTTTTTGTATGTTAGATTTATGAAAAAATCATGTCATATTTCTTATTAAATCAAATATAAGGATTTATATTATTTCATACACCTATATATTAAATTTAGGAATTATTTATTGTATTAAAATTTATTTAATTTTCTTTATACTTTTATCCTTCTCTATGAATTATTTATTAACTATTGACATTGTCATGTATGATTTGAGACTAGGGTGACAGCCTAAGCTTATTGGTTATCCAGCTTAGTGGTCTCTAGGATAGGTTTATTAAAAACGGTATCCAATATTTTTTGGTTTTAGACTTTATGACTTATACTTGTGATTGTAAAACTTAAAACTTAAGTGTAAAGCTATAAATATTTGTATCCATTATAATTATGGTGAAAAATCATGTTACCAAGGTATTTCAAGAAAGTTATAATGGTTTATGAAATTTATTCATATTATTATTTTTAAATTTTATTATATTTTTTTCTCATCACATTAATGGGATATAGAGCTATTGAGAGTCACACACAAGATAAGATTATATATTAATTCTTGATGATTTTGTGCTATAATGTGGTTAGGTTTAATATGTTTCTATAAATTTATGCATGGAATATAAAGTCATTATATAAGTAAAATAAATTATCATGTTTATTACTTAATATATTTGAGGACAGTATCCTATTTTATGTTAAATGATATTTAAATGATTGAAATAATATTTTAAATTAATCTTCAATTATTTTATTTTACTAAAATTATTTACAAAATATAAATGCACTATGATTTCCTTAATATTTATATTTGATGATTAGAATGATAAAATCTTATTGTGTTTAGAATTATTATTTAATTATTTAATGAAATATTAATTAATTCATTCATTAAAAACTTATAACTATGATGTCATTCTAAATTTATTTATATGGTTTATATGAAATTAGTGTTTGATCATACCATAGAGAAATTAAATCAAAATGTGAATTAAAAATTGTTAAGAATGTAAAATTTTATTTAAATCAGTTATATTAAATTTATCATGCAAGAATATGAAATTAATTCATCTCTATATTGGGGATTAATATTGAATAATATAGTTTTAACTTATAATAAAATATCGACGTTCCAAATATTTATTACCATCTTCAAGATGTGATGGTCCAAAAATAAATGTTATTCCCAAATGGTTATGTATATTGATAAAAACAATCTTTTTGAATTTATTTTGGAATAATGTGTGTTGAATTTGGATTTAAGTAATCATGATTTATTTATATAAATTTTAATTAAAATTTGGAATTATAGATTATATTTAGTTGATATTTTAGTATTTAATTTGGGAATTTCCAGTGACATTTTGAAAAAAAAATATGTCACAAGAGGCTGTGATTTAAAGTTTTTATGAAAAATAAAAATAAATTATATACAATAAAATTATTAATATATTATTAAATTTGAAATTTGTGTATGATTGTAAATTAATATACTAGAATGAGATTAATGATGTCTTGTTAATGTTCCATACATTATAAAAATACAAGGGAATAAATATATTTATCTAATATGATATTTCATCATTAAATACAAATAATATTGACTTCAGTACAAATTTATTATATAAACCATAAATTTAATATAGTTATCTATGTTAAAAATCACTTCTAGAATTTAAGACTGCATACTTGTCTTTTTTAACTATTTTCAAAAATCATGCTTGTGGGTTTCTATTAACACATTTCTATCAAATAATATCCCTAGGTGTCCACTATTATATATATATATATATATATAATTAGAAATGATCCAATAAATATTCTAAAAGTCTTATATCCATTTATTTAAAAATAGAAATAGGTACAAAAATGATAACATGTTAGGGGTCATACATAAGGACCGTCACTATTTCAAAAGGAAGGGAAGACAGAACCTTAGTGATCAAAAAGAGAAGCATTCACTCGAAACCAACTTTTTCTTGGCTTTATCTAAATAATATATGAAAAACCATGTAATTCAAGAAATAAATAAATCTTATGAAGTATAATAATTCATTTTATTGACTCATAATCATCATATTTTTATAAATACTTTTATAAAAGTTTTAGTCTAAAACTAAATAGTTTTAATTATCTAAAATGTTTTTCCATAAACATCATGGTTTTATTTAAAAGAAAAATTTATAAATTTTATAAATTTAATTTTATAAAATTAAATTCATTTTTAAATCATCTTATCTAATTTTTTATAATGGAGAATTTTTTTTATTTTGCTGAAAATTTTGATTTATGAGGGACAACTGAAAAATGTTGATTTTACAAAACATTGATTTCTTTCTTTAAATTAAGTAATTTAAAAGTCCAATTATATTATGAATTTGATTTTAAAGTAACATAATATTTATTTTAATTGAAATAATATAAATAATTCAATAATAATCAAAATTATATTTAATTTTTTATCTCTTAATTTTTATAATTAAAAAAACAATTTTTAAAACAAAATATTTTGCATAGAATTTTGAAAAAATAAATCATAATTAATTCCCTCCACTAATAAAAATTGAATTTTGAAAAATATATTCCAAATTTTTAATTATTAAGTTTAAATTTATTAATGGATTTGATAATATTTTTGGTCATTTAGAATAGTAACCATGATAAAAATGTGTCATTACGGTAAAGGGTAATGAGGTTAATTAAGGTAAAAATATTATTTTAACCCCAAATAAATCATCTAAAATATTATTGGATGATTTTATTTTTAACCTTATATCCTTATCTTAAAAATTGGATATTTTTAGAGCTATATTACCATGATTAATACATTTATGATATATAAAAGTTTATAAAAATTACAAATGCCCCACTCCCCTCACTTATAAATGGGCACCTAGTATCCTCTATTTATCACAATTTTTTAGCACAATATCTTATCCAATACCTATCTAAATATCATTATAAAATCCATATATAAATCTTATATGTCTTTCCCCCCCCCACCAAATCATAAAAGTTTTAAGGTAATCTAAATTATGTTTTCCATATAACAGGTATAACTCTTAGGGGAGTGTTTCATATTTATTTCTACTTCTATCTCCTTGAAATATTATTTAATCATACTAAAATAATAATATAATTATCTTAAATAGGCTAAAAGTTTATTATAATTGTGGTTTAACCCTTTTTAATATCTATTTTTATACTATGAGAAATGAAAATATCATATGTGCATACGTTTAGACTACCACCTCCACAAAGTAATGTCTTTCATTTTTCAGCATCAGATTTTATGGATAGTATTAATAATGGATCAAATAAATATATAAAATATTTAATAAATATTAATTATTCTATAATTATAATATATTACATACCCTTTTACCCTTTTCTTTCATTTGTAATTGATAACTTCCCTTATGTGTATGTGTAGAATACTACCTCCAAGAAGTGATGTGATTAATTGTTCATTTACACCATAAAAGGATGGTCATGATAACGAAAATAATGAATAAATATGAAATTTATAACTTATTTATGATTTACTATAAGGGAAATATTAACTTCTTTATTTCTTTTCCACTCATTATAAAAAAACATCATTCATGCTTACGTACAAAATACCATCTCCATGAAACGATATGATTCATTTTTGATGAATTCCCTACATAGTTTTTTTAAATTGTATTTAATGTATAAATATGCACATTAATTTTTTTTATATTGAGGTAGTATAAACATTACCTTTTTTATGATGGTCATCTAATCAATTTTGTTTATAGGTTATAAACTGAATGACCCCAAAACATACAAATTGTATTTAACCATTTTTATAACTAAATAAAACATAGTGATAAATGGATTAAAGAGAATAGTACTAATTAAATTAACATGAAAATTTTTTTTAATCAATTATAAAACTAAAATAATTTTATCACTAAGTATTTAGAGAACATACAAATCTCGAAAAAAAATAAAGTAATGGGATTTCTTTTAAAAAACATGTTCAAAAGTTTTCTTTAAAAATCATTTTCATCCTGATTTTGATTATTTTAAATGTCCCAATAATTTTCTTTTTTATGGTAAAAAGATTTATAAAGGTAATTTTTTAATATTTTTACTTTATTTAGAAATTATTAAAAATGAAACATTTGAATATTATTCTTATGGGTTATTTTCAACATTATACAAAAGTACAAAAAAATATTATGTAATATATATAGCTTGATCACCTTTTCCCACTATCATGGCCATTATTATTTTTGAATATTACCCTACAAGATAAAATTACTTTACAATGAATATATTATTACCTCTATTTTAGAAATTTCTCAATTTTAAGAGTTCCCAAATAAAAAGATATTTCTCATTATGATTATGTGAAAATGAAAAGTGTTTCGCTTATTGGTACAATTTTTTTTCATGGGTTTATGATGAAAATTTTAAATATTAATAAAAAATTATGATATGGAACATCAAAAATATATATGATGATGATTCAACCATACATATCACATTATTAAGGTTAAACCTGATATGTGTCTTCAATATAGTAAATAATGAGGTTGTCTTAAAAGGTAAAAATGAGAGAAATAACCTGGATGGTTACTCTTATCAATTTAACTAGGATTAAATTATTTTGATATGTTTTAGGCATGAGTGAAGATAGTTTATGAATATGATTCTCCAAGTAACTTATATTATGCTTTCGAAAAGTGTTTTTGTGGAAATATTTTAATTTAATGAGTTACGTAATGTTTCAAGGTTAAAGGTTTGTGTTCAAAGTAACTTCCTTATGGATTAGAGCATGCCTCTCAATTAATTAATGGTTTTTACTATACTTTATAATGGGTTTAAAATATCTTAATAGATAACATGTTTATTTTCACATATGGAAATGTTTTATTTTTATACTCAAAAGTTTTATTGGGAAAAAGTTAAAATCTCACATTGTTTTACATCATTTCATTGGACTATTGAGAATAATTTATTTTTATATCCCTCAATAAAAAAATATCATAAAACATTTTCAAATATTTTTCAAAATAAATAAGGATGAATAAAAAATTTGGAATGTTCAATATATCCATTATTGTAACTGATCTTAAACAAATGAATAGTGTATTAAATTAAATAAATTTGTAAACATAAATATATTTTTTTTGTGGAAAATAATATACTCTGTGAATTTTTCCACTTTATTATGTAATTTTTTTATTAATTCTCTATAAATTTAATACAAAAAGATACATAAAATGTAATGAAGTGAAATACTTGTTATAAATCATGTTATTATAAATTTTTTAAGTTATGTTTTGTTATATTTGGTATCATAGGAAAGGTTTTTATACCTTTATAGGTTATAGGAATTTTAAAATACACTTTAAAGAGACTCTAATTTTTTATTATATTATCATGATATAAATTTTTAATGATTTACATGCTACTTAGTCTAACCTGTGTCTACTGATAATATTTTTCTGTAGAGAAAACATTGAATCCAAAGTAAGAAGGAATAAATAGGATAATAGCCTTCTGAATTTGAATCTTAGAAAGGTTGTAATATCGGAGTTTTTGGAAGAGTTAACTCAGTTAAAATGGGATATTAATGGAGTCACACATGAAATAGAGTGACCAAATTATCCATATATTAACCTGTCTATAATGGGTCATTTCATGAAATAGAACCCTCTAGGATTCGATGAATCTTAGAATACAATTAAATCTAAAGAATGGATAAATTCACTAGAGAATATATTTAATGTTTTTTGATATAAAAATTATCAAGAGGAAACTCTTTATATTTATCATTTTTAAGGTGAAGTCAATCGATAGTAGTATTTGATTAAAAATACTAAAGAAAAAATATGAGGTTGATATTACAAAGTGAGTATTCTTTGAGGATATTTTTCTTGAGAAGTATTTTTCTAATGTTATTTATATTTGAATAGAAAGATAATTTATATATTATAAGAAAATTAAATAAGACTTTGTGGCTACTTATGAGGAAAATTTCACCAGACTATCCAGGTATGCACCAAATTTTCATTCTGGGCTGTGAGAGTAAAAATAATTGATTTTAAAAAGGTTTAAAAAAAGTTTTACAAATTGAATTGTAATATTGTTAAATTAATATTTATGAGGATGTTTTTAATTTTAATGATTATGATTTGATGATGTTTGTTGAAACTTATGAACTTTGTGAGAAAAATATTAATTAGTAGTCATTATACTATACAATGGGGAAGTATTCAACCAAACAAAATTAGTGGTAAGCCCCATAAATGTATTAACTATGATAAAATAAATTTTAAACAATGTTTTTTAGGATCATTAAAGTTTTAATAATACGGTAATCATATTCATTATCCTTGTGATTGTAAGGAAAAGTTTCTTGATCAAACTATTAATGGGAATATAGTTTGTCAGCAAGTGGTTATATGTTTTAGTTTCATTGAGTTGGGTTATTATGATAATACATTTATAAAGTTAGTTACTCCCGGTGGGAATTATCAGGACCAAAATAAGAAAAGTGTGGAAAAGTATTTTTCTAACACTATGGAAGTTCTTATAACATAAATTCAAGTGTTTTCAGTCATGTTACTTGTTTATTCAAATTATTCCAACACATCCTTTGATCTAGGAACCATGTATTCTTTTATTTATAATAAATTGTCAAATAAAATGGAAATAACATCTCAAGAAATCAAGAAATTTATTTTTTGTAAAAACTCATAGTATTGTATAATGGAAGAAAAAATTTATAGAAATCTTTTTGTTATCATCTATGGAATGGTTTTTCCTACAAATAGTTTTATCTTTCCCATTATAGAGTTTGATTTTATTCTAAAAAATATTGAATTTCAATTTATCATACTAAGATATGTTGTAGAACTAAATAAGTAATTTTAAATTCTCGAATGAATTTTTATTTTTTATATAATAATGAGTTCCTATTTTTAATAACATATCATGAAGCTAAGAAACTGATAAAATATGGATGTGAATATTATCATTTGCATATGGTTGAAATGAAGGAAACTTTTTAAATTATAGATGTACTAATGGTAAATAAATACCTAGATTTATTTTCTCATAATTTACTTGGTGTTATTCATAATAGGGATGAATAATTTACTATTGAATTATTTTCTAATCCAATATAATTTCAAGAACCCTTTATATAATGGATTAATTTTAGTTTTTATAATTAAAAAGGAATTTACTCAAGTTTCTTGATAACGGTTTTTTCCACCCTCAAACTTCACCATAGGGTGATCCTATTATATTTTTTAAAATGATGGATGGTTCCATTTATCTTTTAAATGATTATAAATAACCTGATAACAACACTTTTAGGAATATTTATATCATTCCTCATATTTATGATTTAATTATTCACCTATAGAGTACACTATATTTTTTTAAGAATGATCTCAGGTCTAAGTATCACCAGTTAAAGGTATATAAAGAATACATTCTAAGGATGAAATTTTATACTAGGTATAGGTATTATGAGTATATAATTATACATATTTTGGTTTGATGAATTCACCCACTGTATTTATAGATATTATTAATATATTTTTAAATAAGTATATTGATAATTTTTTGGTGATTTTTATTAATGAAATTCTAGTTTATTCTAAAAGTTATGAGGAAAGGAAAAATAATTCAAGAATGTTTTTCCTGAATTAAAAGAATATATCTTTTATTTGAAATTAAGTAAATGTGAATTTTTTCTACAAAAGGAATCTTCATTTTGTTATATTATTTATAAATATTTTATAACTATTGATCATGTTAAAACTAAAGTTATTAGAGAGTGTCCAACTTTGATAAGTTTTAAATAGATTTGAGGTTTTCTTGGATTAGTGGGTTACTATAGATGGTTTTTTGTAAACATTTATCAGTTATCTATCCCACTAACTAAGTTAAATTAAAAAATTGTTAAATTCATCTAGAAAATGGAATATGGTGAATGATATTAAAATTTTAAAGTAAGATTAATTAATTACCTAAAGATATCTTTCCAATAATAAATGGGGAATTTTTTATTTATAGTGATGAATATTTTAAAGGAATTGGTTGGTTATTAATGAAAAATTATTTAGTAATTTCATATGATTTACCTCAATTAAAACTCTATGATAAAAATTATCCTATGCATGATCTTAATCCACCTATAGTTTTTTTCTCTAAAAATTTGGAGGCGTCATTAATATGGGGTAAATTTTAAAATATATACTTACCATTATAATTTAAAATATATATTCACTTAAAAAAGATTTAAACATGAAGAAAATAATATGTTTGGAACTTATAATGGATAATTATTTCATGGTTCACTATCATCTAGGTGATACAGATGAGGTATTTGATGCCTTTAGTCAAAAAAATATAATGACTCATTAGCCATGTTATGTTTGTAATACAGTCCTTTTTGATGATTTAATGAATTTTCACCTGAAAATTCTTTATGTTGAAACTTATTATATTTTTTATCATGTATGAATATATTCATATTTTTTAGAAATAATTAAATAGGAATATAAGAAAGATCTTGGTTTTCAAAAAAAAGTATATTCAGTCAACATGGGTAAGTTTCTTAAGTTCAATATTCATAAATAACGTGTTATCATATTATAAAGATATGTTGTGTTCCTAGTGATTCTCATTTAAATAAGGAATTTTTAAGGGAATCTCATATGTCTTAATTTTCTATTTATCATTGTAGTACTAATTTTTATAGAGACCTTTGGGAATATTAATGGTGATAAAGTATGAAAAAATACATTATTTAATTTTCCATTACATGTATACCTTGTCAACATGTTGTGTTGAGTAAAAATTATTACAGGGGATGATTCATCCTCTTCTAGTTTTTAAATATAAATATGAGAATTTAAACAAGTATGTTATTATAGGGATTACCAAATGCACCTCAGTCTACTAATTCAATTTGGGATATTGTTGATCGTTTTACTAAATCATTACAATTACTTTCTATTCGAGAAATTATGACTTTGGATAAACTATTTATAATTTATCTTATATAAATAATTAATTTTCATGGGATCCCTGTCTCTATTTTATCTTATTGTGATCCAATATTTATCTAAAAAAATTTTAAAGTACTTCAAAATTCATTGGGGTCAAATTTAAATTTTAGGGTAGTATCTCATCCTTAATCTGATGGATGGTTGGAATGAATAATTCAGTCATTGGAAGATATGATCCACAATTTATATTTGTATTTTCAAGGATTTGTGATCAATATATTTAATTTTTGTAATATTCTTATAGTAATAGTTTTCATTTTAAAATATAGATTCAATCTTTTGAGGAATTATATAGAAAGTGGTATCAAAATCCATCATCTTGGGATGAAGTAAAGGAACAGATGATTATAGGAATAGAATTTGTTGAAGGTATGGTCTAAAAGTTTAATAATATTTAGAAATATATAAGGATGTATTGGAGTATATTGAATATTTATGTAGATGGAAAGAGTAAATACCTTTCATTTTAGGTAAGTGGTCATGTTTTTTTAAAGTATCTCCTTGGAGAAGTGTGAGGTGTTTTAATGAAAAGGGAAATTAATTACATGGTTCATTATACCCTACAAAATTCTATATAAAGTGTGGTTACTTTATTATTAGGTTTCCTTTCTGATAATTCTATATTAATTGCATCATGTGTTTCATGTTTCATTACTATGTATGTACTTAATGAATCTTAGGTTTTGATCCTTGAGGTGGTATAGATAGAATACAATCATTATATTGTAGAAATTACATTTCCAATTTTTTATTATAACGAGTAGTTTCTATTAAATAAGGTGATTCACAAGTTAAATTTTATATGGACGAACTATATTACTTAATAAGAAACATGGGAATTAGAAAATTGTATGAGAGAAAAATACCCTCACTTGTTTAAGTAATGAATAAAATTGTGACGACATAATTTCATAAGGGGTGACTAATGTGAAAATCCAGGTAATTATAAAAATAAATAAATCTTATTATTTATAATTAATCATTTTATTTATTCATAATCATTGTATTATCATAAATAATTTAAATAAAGTTTTCAATCAAATACGGAATAATTTTACTTAACTGAATTGTTTTTTACATGAACTAAACTATTATATGTAAAAGAAAAATTCATAAATTTTAGAAAATTAATTTTATAAAATGGAATTAATTTTTGATATATTAATAAAAAATTAAGGTGTGATTTAGGGATTTTAGTAAAAAGTCTGATTTATTGAGTAAATAGTAAAAATGTTGATTTTTGAAAAACATTCATTTTTTCATTAAATAAAGAGATTTAGAAGTTAAATTAGATTATATAAGTGTTTTTAAAGTAATATAACATCCATTTTGTTAAACATAGTCTAAATAATTCTATATAAATAAACATTATATTTAATTTTAATATAAGTTCATTTTTATTCTAAAAAACACAATTTGATAAAAAAATGTTTTCAATGAGTTTGGAGAAAATATATTAAAAATAATATATAAAAATTATTCTAATTGAATCTTAACGAATGGATTACAAATTTTTAATCATGATATCCAAATTTATTAATGAGTTTGATTTTATTTTTAGTTCATTGTGAATAGTAACTGTGGTAAAAATGTTTCCCCACGGTAAAGCGTAAATCAAGTTAATCAAGGTTAATACATTTTAAAAGGAAAAAAAATTCTTATTATATCTTGTTAGATGTTATTATTTAGACTATTATCACCATATATTAAATGTTTAATAATTTTTTGAACCACTTTACGAGGAGTAAGACATTTATAATACTTAAAACCTTAAAAAAAATCAAGTGTTTCACTCCCATCACTTATAAAAGGGCACCTCCTCTCATATCATGTTAACACCTTTGCACACTCTATATAATTAAATACCTACATTAATCTCTCCAAAAAATCTCTACCCATATCCTATATTTTTTGGTCTCACCAAAACTCCAAACCTTGAAGACTTAACTTGTAATGCAAAAGAGGCTTCCTAAAGAATAGATATAACTATTAACTGGGTGATTCATATTAATTTCTTCTTCTGAATCATTCAAGTATTCTTTAATCATGATGAAATAATAACATAAAAATATTATATAAATTTAAATTTTATAATAAATATATTACATCCCTTTTATCACAAATTTTTCATCATTTTTGAAATTATAACATAGCTCATGCGTACGTGTGGACCACCACCACCGAAAAGCAATGTGTCGTGTTTTACATCACATGATTATATGATTGGTTAAAATAATGGACCACATGAATATATAAGGTATTTATGAAATAATAATTATTCTATAAATAAAATATATTACTTAAATTCTTTCCCTTTTCATCTGTTGAAAATTGATAATGTGCCTCGGGCGCATGTGTGGAATACCACATGCACAAAGAAATGTAATTCATTTTTCGTATCAATATTAAAAGGATGGTAATAAGTATGGGAATAATTAATAAATATAAAATTTATTAAATATTTAGGTTTTGGAAAAAAATACAATATTAACTACTTTATTTCATTTCTACTCAGTATAAAAATGAAAATTACATTCATGCATATGTACGGACTTCTATCTCCATGGAATGAAAAGATTCATTTTTCCTATAACCATAGATTATTGGTTCCAAATTTGTTTTTTATATAAAAATAATATAATTATAAAAGTTTTTATACTAAGGATTTAGTGGAACTAGAAACCCTTTAAGCATGGTTGACACCCCAATTGTTTTGGTAATAAACTGAATGACCCCAAAAAAATACATCCCGAACATAACAATTTTAATAACTACCAAAACAAGATAATAAATGAAATAAAATGAATAATAATAATTCCATTAATATGAAAATGTTTATTAATAAATTATAAAACTAATATATCTTTATTACTAAGGAGTTAGAGAATGTATGAAGCTAGACAGTACTTAAGGTAGGGGGTTTATTTTATAAAAAACTTATTTAAAATTTTTTTTTTCAACTATTTTTCTTCCATGTCATGGTTAATTTAAATGTTTCAACAATTTTTTTAATTATCATTATAACATACATACAGTTAATTTTTTACTATTTTTTCCATTATATTGGATTATAATAGAATCATTTCAATATATTTGTTATTTTTAATTTTCACATTTTATAAAAGTACAAAATAATTATTTTTTACATATACGGCTTGACCACCAATTTCCATCATAATATCCATAATTAATTATCATGATTTATCTATAATTTAATATATTTTTTCAAGTAATATCTTATTCATAAATTTCTAGTAATTCTTTTAATTTTTTTATTCTCTAAATAATAAGGATATTTCTCATTATGATTATGAGAAAATGGAAAGCGTCTTGATTATGGGTTCAAATTATTTTTTTAATAGTTTTAGGATTAAAAACTGAAAGAATAAAAATTTTAATTATAAGAAAATTGATAATTATATATGATTACTGGTGAGCTCGATATATCTCATTATTATGGGTGATCTTGATAAGGATATCTAATACATTGGGTAATGATGTAGTCTTTGGAGAAGAAAATGAGGGATATAACTGTGATGGTAACTCCTATAGAATTTATTTGGGTTTAGTTATTCAAAAATGGGTTAAGAATTATTAAAAATGGGTTATAAATATAATTCCCCAAGATACCTATATTATGCTTGCAAATTTGATTTTTAGGTATTTCATTTGATTTCATGAGGTACAAAAGGTCTAAAAGTGAAAGGTTTGGTTTCCAAATGACGGTTTTTTTCAATCCCACACGCCTCAGAAATACTTCATGATATTTATAATTATTTTTAATTTAATTAAATGTTTTCTTTGAGAATATATTTTTCCACATATAGTGATTTTTTTATGTCATAATTTTTATATTGCGAAAAGGGTAAACATCCTCAAGAGTTTTTATGTTTTTTACAAGTCAAATAGGATTCATTTATTTTTATATCTCTTTATAAGCAATATTTTAGACATACAACATTATTAATTGTTTATCACTAGATCTAAGGATGAAAAGAAATGTTAAGAAAGTCAATATTTATACAATGGGGGATCATAAAAAATAAAAAAAGTGCCTTCAA
The DNA here is from genome assembly GCA_963277665.1 of Viscum album. Lineage (NCBI taxonomy): Eukaryota > Viridiplantae > Streptophyta > Magnoliopsida > Santalales > Viscaceae > Viscum > Viscum album. The sequence goes on from OY728159.1 coordinate 811,863,089, forward strand.
AGAAATATGGGTGTAATCGTAAAGATATTTTTTTTTTTGAAGAAAAAATGTATATTGTGTGAAAGTGTTTACAGTTTATGTAATTTTTTCCATACTCTCTGAAAATACGAACTGAAAATATCCTTAAAATGTAATAAATTTTAAACCTTGTTATAAATCATGTAATTATGTGTTATTTAAGTTATGAGGTGTTCTATAATTCAAGAAAGAGTAAGGTATACCACTACTAGTGACCATGGGATATATATTTTCATTCCCATTTATCTTCATTAACCCATGATACATAATAATGTGATGATCAATAACACATGTTTAAGCATATTTACCACATTTAGATCCCTAAAAATACACCTCATAGTAATTTACATGAATATCTTGAACATCAGTGGCCTTTCCCTCTATTAGAGACATATAAATTCACAATACAAACTAGTCAAATATAATACCATCCTTTATTATAGGTCCTGAAAAATCATAAAATGAAAATTTCTTATTGTCTACCTAAACATCCTAAAACTCTTGAGTTTTTGTTCCATCATCACCTGTAGTTATGCCACCTATTAAAACTTTATCTCAATCTAAAATTTCATACATAAGCATAGAATTCACCTTCATTTTCTCACCTTGATTAAGACTAATTATGTGTTCCAAATTCCCATACTCAATATCCCCAATATTATAGCTTTGGCCAAAGTACCTATATTAAAATCATACCAAATCCCATGTTGTCTTACGACTTTATCCTAACCTCCTTTATAAACCCCTTATTTTCATTACTATTATCATGAATACCTCCAATTTCAGCATTACCTTATCGTCAGACCTCATTCTCTAGTAACTAACCAACATTACTTCAATTCCAATCCCCTTGACTCTATATTATATATAGAATAAAATTCAAACTAGCTATATAGGGTCTTGAACCATCCCTAATATTTTCTTTCTAATGCTTCTTAAACCACTTTTTCTCATTCCCATTTAGGTGGAAATGAGAACACAATTTTTCACTAAATCTTTTTTCCTTCAAATTTCTAATAATAAGGAATGAAACACATAATAGAGAGAGTATCTAGTGTTATACCTATAGACTAATATCATCTCATTGGGTTTAGAGAACAACCTGATTCATTAAAGTAGGAATTAGATCAAAATACACTGAAATTATAGAATAATATCCAAATATTGATACCATAAAAACTCCATTCATTTTGATAGGGGTACCCGCAGTAGATATAATAATTTATAAAATATAATAAATATTCATAATTCATAATTTGTTTTTATAAATTGGAAACCCCATTGCCAAATTTTTGAACCCTATTACCAATATTTTGAATAGTGGAATAACATGGAAAAGGTATTGATTCACTATGGTAGTAAAGATATTATTATAATGAAATTGGATACATGTCTCAAAACTAAGGAAATAACCTATCATTGTAATTTATGGGCATATGGTCATAGTTTTAGACAACTGAAACAATCTTTCTTCTATGGAAGTAAAATATTTTTTCTTATAAAACATTTGACATTTTGTAATATTGGTTTATTTTTAAGGTATATGGAATAAATATTGAGTTAGCAGGACAATATTTTATACAAATTTTAGGATTTTTTAAATTCAAAATATTTAATTATTGAATTTAAGGGATTGTTTATGTTTTGTATATTTTTAATAATGAAATATAATAATGATCTAATTATCTAATTAAATCATTCATGTGTATATCAAAACGACGTGGGAAAGGTTAAAAATAGTGGATTATAATAAATGGGTGTATTGTTAATAAATTTAACTCCCATAAAAAAACAAAACATTAATTAAGTATATAATATCTTAGGTTTTTCATAAATTGGTACTTTATCTTTGTAGGATGAGTTAATTTTTTGTACCTTTTAGGGTTTCTTAGTTCTTTATAAAGGATTATAATTGTTTAGTTATGCATAATTTGAGGCTTTAAAGATATATTTTTTAAATTTAATACAAAACATATAAAAAGGGGTAATTTTTAATTTTACCATAATTTTAGGGGGTCAGAATTTCAAATAGATGATGCATTAGAATCATGAATATGAGGTTATAATTTTCCATGATGTTTGATAATTTTTTGTTGTTATGGGAATTTTTGGTGAATTTAAATTGTTGTTAGATTAGTAAAAATATTATTATTCTTAAATTGTCATCAATGATTCAAATACTATATAAATTACTATAATGGAATTTTGTTAGCACTAAACCCTATCCCCATATGTTTTAGAGAGGAATTAAGTCATAATAAAGGAATTTTCCTTAGAGTTTAAGAAAAAAGAAATTGGAATTGTTATTTGGAATTGAAAACATTTTATTTATTTTTTAAATACTTCAAAAAATATCTTTGGTTCTATTTTATGATATGTGATTGTTGATATAATATTTACATATATAATACTACAAATTAAAATGATGAAAATAAAATTAAATTGATATAAATCTTATAAATGGATTTTTTGTTAAATATGCGGAGAATTTTAACATGCTAAACATTTTCCTATTACATTTAAGTATTTGATATAAAATTATCCAAATAATAAATTTTTATCTTGAATAATTTTATTCAAATTATTCTATTTATATTTTTTTCCTAGAATTTGAGCTTTTATTTTTATTGATATCTTATATATTATTTTAGATACCATATTTGATCATTGTGAGAATAAAATAAATTAGACACAAATTAATTTGAAAATAATATATATTTTTTCAAATAATAATGAAAAAATATAATGATACTAAAATCATAACAATTCAATAAATTGATTAAAAGGTATTGCAGATATATTTTTTAAAATTTTAATATTCTATTGAATATTTAATGTTTAATTTTTTGATTCTTGGTATAAACCATTAATTTTTAGGATCCTCATAAGAAGAATAAGATTTTGTGAAAATTTAGAGTCCATTATTGAAATTTACTCTCTAGGTTTTAATCCATGAGGGTGGTAGACTATGGAGGCATGGAGGATGATTAGTGGGGATTGGTGGTTGTCCATTCAACTATTGAAACTATAGGAGTAATTCCATGTTATCTCTTACTAAAATTTTATAGAAAATAAATAGGATAAAATAGGGTTGTTTTATCAAAATAATTAAATAATAATATGTGTGTCCATGTCACCACATGACGGTGTAGAACTATAATAATTATTGTTGTAAAATCGCATATATCAAATGATATATTACGTGTCCACATCCTAAGGTGGGGTGGTGGATCAGTTCTAGCTGGACCAATTTATCTATATTCTTATTTCTTGGAATATAAGAAAAATATTTTCTAGACAACAACGTGATGTGGTGGAGAATAATTGTAACAACGATGACCCGTTAGATCAAATGATACTAGTTCAAGTCATTATAAAACATCAGTCACGCCTCTCAATTTTGAAAGGATATATTAGATGTTGTTTTATAAGAAACAAGATATATTGGAGATGGTTTTTACACCTAATATTATATAATAATAAAATATGTTTCACACCTATATTTATCATGACCTGAAAAGAAGTAAATGGATAAATAAAAAATAAAATAGAATATAGGAGAAAATATAACATGAAATAACAAACTATTATGGAGTAAAAACCATAAATATTACCAAATTAGTGAATCCTTTCAAAGAAAAGTATATAAAAATTTTGTGTATGTTTATTTTCTTGTCCTAACCAAGTTTTACATACTCCCTGTTATCCTTCATAAAATCTAAGTTCCAATTGAATTGTTATTTTGGATAATGTATTAGGCCTCTAGGCCAGTAGGCCTTCATGCTATCAAAGTATGGTAGTTGTACTACACTAGAGAAACATTAGGAAGATGTATATAAGTTGTATCATCCACCATGCCGATCTAATAGGATATATATGGGGAGGAACAAAGTGGATACACCATTAGGTTTAGGACTCACACAGCTCTATGCGAGGAAAATACAAGTCTACTACATCATCAGGTAGTGATCTAGGAATATTCATTGATGAGTTTATGGGGAGGGCTTGGTTTAGTATAGTTGAGTAAATGGGAAATGTAAAAAGATCTATATTCCTCTAGACATTCAGGCTATTTAATCTAGGCCTCCAATCCTTGTAAGGGTTCCCTATCAACCCACCTAAAAGGGGGATTATCAAATAAATAAAAAATCAAAGGCCTTTAATCTTGGGAGTATGATGTGTATGTCAACTGCAACTTGAAAACCAAAAATGAAATAAAAATTATGAGAAACCAAAAATGGAATCCCGAAGATAAACTCAAAATCAAAGATGAGTTTATCCACCAATAGTTTAAAATAATACAACATAATCTCCATACTCATAGTGTATCTATATTTCATTCACATGAACTTTACTCTTACCTATATCATAGACCAAAATGTCTAAAAACACCCTAAATGAGGAATGTATAGTGTGTGATCCTGATATACTTGGTAGGTGGTCACCAAACCACCAAAATAATTTAATTAGAAAAAGATCATGTATAAATATTACAATTCCATATGAGTAGTTAGTAAAACAAAAAACAAGCTTTAATGAAGTCACTTAACATAGATATTAATGATGATAAAAAATCCCCAATACGGATAGTATTCATACCTAAAATACCTTCTTCATACAAAAACATGGATCTAAGATTATTTATATAAAATATTGAGGGTTTAATACCCATCCAATTAGGATGAAATAGAATCATGTATATTAGAGATGAGGAAATCTTATACCAGATCTATTTAGGAATAGGTGAAGAGGTATACTATAGTCACAAAATTTCATGCCCATTCCATGTCATTAACAATTCCATCAAAAGTGGATATACCTGATAACCCTTTCTATAAAAACATTTCAATCCCCTTTCAATATGACCTTAATTTCTATTAATTTTTTTATAAAAATAGGTATAACATATACAAATATATATATATTCTATCTAATCAAATATGTAAGAGGATAACACATGTTACAACTAAAAACCAATTCTAAATCAAGGAGGATTATAGCATAACATTGATAATAAATCAATTCAAACTACATATCAATATGAAAAATGATTTAACATGTTAGGGAAACAACTAAAAAAGGTAAAATCAATATCTTTTAAATTTATATATATCAAAATGATAAGTGAAAACCATATTAAGAAAAATGACTTATAAATCATTCAAAATAATTTATAAAATTATTTTAAAATTAAAATGTGGTGATTGTATCCCTTCTACTTTATTGTTTTTCTATGATAAATAAAAAACCCCCTTTATTCTCTCTAAAATGAGTAAGGAAATGTTTTTGAATCTTACACTACTTATTTTTAGAATCCTTATGTTTTGGATTGTTTTGAAAAAAATAAGTTAAAATTCTTATGATTGGTTTCGAAAGGCTTAAATTCTGGAAGTCTTATAAAACTAAATTTAATGTATTGTAAATAAATTAGAAATTCAATCAAAAAAATACAAAAATCCTTACATTATTTTTAAAAGTATTACATTTTTTTGTAAATTCCAAAAAAAACTTATATTATCAATAAATATATATACCTTAATGATAATTATATTTCATGCATGTATTTTTTAGTGTTTAATGTGTTGATTTTTTTATTTAATTGTTAATATTTCCAATTTGTGATTGTATTGATTTGATTTATGTTTTATGTAAAAAACATATAATATGTGAAAAATGAATGAAAAATGGTGGAAAATGAGTTTAAAGACACTTCATAATGCGAATGAAGCAAGGAATCATCACACTATATTTTTGAGGAAGAACGAAGATAGAAAACTGGAAAAAATATTGTTACACATCGTGTATCACAAGTACATGTCATATCTTCATGAGAGATGAATGGAACCACTAGAACAAGTCATTAAAAGCATATATGTTGTGAATGACCAGTACACGACGTGATGATAGTCAAATTTCCAAATTTATTAATGATATTTTTGAAAGATTCTCACATATACGGAGTTATCACGGATAAGGGGTACATGACGTGTAAGCCTCGTGTAAGTGGTCAAATTTCCAAAATCTCAGCCGAGATTCGTGGACGCACTATGCAGATTCACAAAAAACGGATCACCATAAATTCCATGTACCATAAGTAAATATCATGATAGAGTTTGGGAAGAACCTAATTCAATATTATAAATAGAGGTTTTGGCTAGTGTTTTGGGGCATTCCAATTAGAATTCCATCAGATAACAATGCTTTGAGTGAAGTTGCTACTCCTCCATAAGTTATTTTATTTTATTTTCATTATTTTTTATTTTTTACATCCTTATAAACCTCTCATCACTTGGATTAATGGGTAATTATTCCATGTGCTAGTGTAATGTAATCAAACAGGGGAGGTTCATTAGATTTAATTATTTTTAACTAATGTCATTTTTTTTGCATAATTTTGTTCTTCAACTTCCAATCCCTTTCTTTTTATTTTATCGTGACCATCAATATTTTAATCAAAAAAGAAAATATAAATTGTGTAACTTACTACCTTAAATATGGAATGACAAATATTAACTTTATAGGAAATTACGTTTAAACATAGTATTGAGAAAAACTAAATATGGCATAATGCTACATTATTGAAACAAGGGAAATATGGTATTACTATATTGAGTAAGGTAAACCATGTCCATTGGATCTAACATATCTCGACTCGCACACCAAATCATTAATCAATCCATCTTTTCAAGTCTAATTGCACCTGTACCCCAATATTAAATTACCCCAGAATGCTTCCCAAATCTATTTTTAACACAATAAATTAATCTGATTTTTTTGTATTCTACTTTCATCAAGTCAAAACAAACCCATCTTCTATCACCTCTTTCTTCAATTAAATCTTTTGAAATTATAAATAAAACTTAACCACAGGCTCTATGGGTTCAACCCCAAACTTTCTTAATACGATTATACAATTAATTGAGTATCATAGTTTTAGTTTTATCAAAAAAATCTTCCATAGTACCATAGGGACTAAAAATACCCTATAGGGCTATCACTTACACTAAATTTTAGTATTAAAAAACTATATTCAAATTGCTACATTTTTTTAATTCCTTAGGAAATAAAAAAATTCAAAAAATGTGAAGTCTTAGAGAAATGTTAATTTCTTATAAAATAAAATAAAAATATGACTTAAGAGTCTTACCTGACTCATTGTCTTCATTATTGGTTTTACTTTTTTTAATAGTTTTTCAATTAATATCATGGATTTATAATTAATAAATTCTTCTCCTTTTTTATTTTTCTTATGAAATAATTTTTATAGAAATTTCCACAGCAATGTGAAGTTGGTTCTGAATCATAATTTGAAGATCCATAATTGTATAATTAAAACTTCTTAATGTATTACTTAATTATTGATTTCCTGTGATTGTTATTTTTCATGTTTTTTGAAAGTTTTTGAAATCTTTTTTCATAACATTTTTTAAGTTTCAACTGATGTATATGAAGGATTATAGAATGAATCATATTCTAAAATGAAATAAATCGTATGAATATTTATCTATATGGAAATTCTTAATTTTTAATAATTTCATTTCAAATTATAATTTTTTTAAAAAAATTATAACTGATTATATGTTTGCCTGATTTTGGAAAGATATTGCAATTTTAAATATTATAGAACAAAACCGATTTGTGAGTTTTATTAGATTTTTTAAATTAGTTTGAATTATTATTTAATGATTATTATAATGAATGGTATTGCAAACCTTTTCAATTTTTATAAATATGATACTATTCATAAGAAAACATTGAATAGCATTGTAATCATTGAAAGTGAAAATTATTGGAGATGTATGATTATTATGTATTTTTTATGGAAATAATATTACATATTTTCAGTATAATTATAGTTATTTTGATTTATTATAATAATTTTTTATTATATAATTGTTTAAGATCTTATTAAAAGGAATTAAAGCTACAGGTGAGTAATTAAGGGGATAATTATCAATGAATAAATATTAAAAAACACCAACAAACAAGAAATTAAAACTTTTATAGGTTTAAAAGTGATCTATTACAAGAAACAATAAAACAATGGGATGAATCTCATGGAATAATTAAATATTTCATGATAAATATGTCCTTGAAGAGACTAATTGGTCCATTACTCAAGAACTAGTTATTATGCTTTAATTATTCTACATCATCTTATATTGGCTTGTTTCTTTGAGTCAGTACTTAATTTTTTCTATCTTATTCACCTTCACATAAATTATACTTTAGTTTATACAAATAAGATATTTTATAGGATTATAGTACCTTTCAAAAGTTATTTTTTGGTTATGACTCTGGGTAAAAATCTAGTATTGTAATAGGTTATGACTCCCCTTTAAATTTACTATTATTTTATTGGTTGTTTCACCACTAGAAAAAGTTTCTTATAATAGTTTGTTGACTCCCCTTTAAAATCTAGGTCATTTTTTACAAACCATTCCACTCAAGGATTATATGATTGTAATGAGTGTATATAGGAAAACATTGGCCTAAACTACTTTTATAATCATTTTATTCATATTTTAATTTCCACTTCAACTTAGACCTCAATTAAGTTTATGTATAACTATAATTTAGTCATTAAAAAATTAAATTGGACTATTAATCCCCCCCCCATACTAGAACATCAAATATCTTTTCTGTGACCTTACAATTAGTATCATATCCTCATCCTTTTATATAGTATGATCTTTTATTATATATTATTTGGTTAATTATTTTCCTAGATGTATCTATTTATGATAAAGACTAGTATTTATTAATTTTAATGACTGATGGATTCCAGGTTGGACTACTAATGTCTTCCAACATATCTCATGGGTCATCTGTTTTAATTCTCACAAAAACCACTCCACATATTTACAGTAGATATCTCATTATTTTTTTTTAAATAGGTTTTATTTTTATTTTATTTTTGTTGAAGTAAATTATATAATTTGAAAAAATTTCCTAGGTCTATAAAATTTCAATTGTGTGGGGAATATAAATGTGTGGACTTTTATAAATTATGGATTTAGTAACATTAAATCACTTATCTGAATTACCCACCTATGTGCAAATGGATACATATCTAGATTGACTTTGTGAAATTCCAAATATAGATACCTCAGATACACAAAATTATCTATGTGAAGTCTTTGGTTATATATAAATAGATCAATGATATATTTTAACTTTTTGGTTCATATGGATATGTAACACATATAGATATAATGTTTAGTCTATGTGTACATAAAAAAATTTGGATCCATGTATATATTTCCCCTATATGATTGGGAATATGGATTTCTACTACATAGAGTATGTTTTGCATATGGTGTAATGCTACACGAGGTATTTATTACTGTTGGGTCTTTTGAAAAAAATTATTTTTTATTTTTTATTCTTTTGAGTAATATTTAAAAATATAAGGTATAGAAGACTTCCTTAAATATTCAAGTTCCTAGAATGCTAAAACGACTTCCTTATTTATGAATCCAGGATTTTTTCAATAAAATAATGGAAACATTAATATGAAAAAAAAATCTTTTCTGTATGGATATAAATTATTAGGCCTCAATAACAGTTTTGTATTGGGATAAATAAGTAAAATAAAAATCACATATGTGTGTTTTGGAAATAATTGTAAGATTAGATTCTAAAACTATTTCAAATTCTTCCTTACACTATAACTAGATCTCTTCTACATGAAAAAATTGTATGATAAAATAATTTTCTCTTGTGCCTTCATGAAACATCATTTATTGTTTCATAAGTTAAACCTTAATATTCTCTAAATTAAATAGTTATTCTCTTATAATAATTTTCTAGTATTAGTTGATGCTTTCAAATATACACCTATACTAGATATTATTTTCTTCATTTTTTTCCTTTATTGTAACTACACACTTCATATACTGAGTGTGAATGAAGGATATTATAATTCCTATAATAATATCCTAGTAGAAAATCCATATATTTATTTGAGTCATGTGATGTTTTCATGAACTCAGTCTATGAATTCTCGAAGAAAATGATTGTACATAATAAATCTCCTAAACCCCACAAAGAGGTTTTTGGTGGAGTGGAATATGGGATCCTAATGCCCTGGACCACTATAAGTCTATTATGTTCTACTCTTTCTTCTTTATTTTTACCTTGATTTTATAAAAAGTGATTAGGATAGATTCATTTGTGATTTTAATAGTGTGGCCTTAAATAGTATAATGTTTTTTAAGAACTCATTTCACTCCCCCTACTCACTCCATCTTGATACTTTGTGTAAGTCCGTTTGGGATAATAATTGGTATCCAAGATTAAGAGTCTTATGTTCAAAACTCTAATAAGACAAAGTTCTAAAGATATTTACCAAATGGTAGTAATTTCCAGTAATAGAGATATAATATTTATGGTTAGTTTTATATATTTTAATATAGATAACTATGGGTACTAGATGGCTCAATCAATTATTTATTTAAAACAACTTGTCTAAAAGGTTTACATAAACTTTGTTAAGACATGTAAATTTCCTAAAGGATAACCAAAAAATGGATAGTATAATCAATGTATAATATAACCTCAACTCCAATGTAATAAATATTATTTTATATGGATTTGGTGTATATGAGTTCAATTGAGTTTCACAGTGTGATATAGTATATAAAATGTGTAAAATTACATTTGTTTCTAATTATGGCACAAGTAATAGAAGGTCACTAATATAAAAAACTTCCATGTTAAATTTTGATATATTCAGAATGTTTAATGGTGAGATAATCACATAAAATAATGGAAGGTTAAATAAAATTTTAAACAATATAGATACCTTAGGAACTCTTGTTCTGGGACCTGATCAATCTATTAATGTACTCAAAGTTCTTCCATCTAAATAGAGTGAAATTTCATATACTATTATAAATTATATTTCTAGGAAATTTTTTTTGATAAAAAAAACTCATTAAAATACTTATGATGTATGATTCTAATGTGGAAGATGAGGTATGATATAACAACATGGTAAAAAATAGAATATTATCTTCAAATAATCCACTGAAAAATATTGGAAGAAAAATAAAGAGACATTATTTTTTCACCCATTTGATGATGATCCTTTAAGAAACTCAGAGTCAATTTATGAGACTGATTAATTTTCCAAGAATTTTGAGATGTTATATAATAATAGAATAGTATTTTAAAAATTACTTTAATAAGTATAAGATTCTTAATGAAAATTCCAAACAAGTAACATTCTATGAGATGAAGAATATTTTGAATATCAAGCCCATTTTTCCTCACCTTAAGAATGAGAGAAATTATAAAAATAAGTTTAAGAAGAGATAAACTATAAGAATGATAAGAGAGTAATGAAGTCGATATTGAGTGCCTCAAAGCACTCCAGTGAAAACTCCAGTTATGATCCTAAATCAAATTTATCTAATCAAATGTCAAATATGTTCTTCAAGGAAAAAACTAACAATGTGACTTTAGTTTATTATTAATCCTCTAAATTTAAACATAAAACATACTCATTTAAAGAATTAAATTAACATTATACTATGTTGAAATATAAATATGTTTTTTTTAAATAATAAAATTAAATATATTAGAAAATATTATGATATTTCTTATAGTGAAAAATATTTCATAAGAAAACAAAATTTATATCTAAATACAAAACTGGATAAGTCTATTTGATCTTGTGTTTTTCTTGATGATAAAATTAAAAGCCTAAAAAATGAGATAAAATCCAAAAAATATGTTTTAAGTGTTTTTACTAAGGGTTAATTATATCAATCAAATCCTTGGTAATAATAATTTCAAATATAATGGTTTTGAATATGTATTAATACTGAAAATCCAATGTTGTACAAAAAATATTTTATGTCTGGTTATAAGAATAAAATCTTATATAAAGTAACCTATTTTCATTATAGATATCTTGGATATTATTCTTATAATTATATTCTAATAAACCCTCAATTGTTGTGTTTTATGCATGCTTTTATTTCAAGGTACATATCTAGATTTATTATATGAATTTTTAGATAGTAAAAGTAGATTTGGGTTCTCAAATATTATATAGCTAGCACCACTAGATCCCAGATCAGTTGGATACCAAAACAACTTATTATCTAATTAGTTTTGTATAAAAAATATATAATAGAATCAATGCCTAATGGTTTATGAACATTGGTTATTCAAGATATTTTAGTGGAAATGTTTCTACCTTTCACTCTCTTTATAAAGTTGATTGAGGTTATGTCACATTTAGTGAAAATTAAAAGGTAAATATTATGGGATTTGAAACAACTATATATTTTCAATAATTTATCATCAAAAAAGTATGATATGATTAGGTATTAAATAAAAAAATGATATGTACTTCTTAACATTATGATGATTTATTTTCTATTTATTATTCAAATACATTTTTTCATGTTTTTAAAGATAAATTGCTAAAGTTTAAAGTGCCAAGAACTAAAAATGTTTACACTGCATATCTTAATTAATTATTTAAACAAAAGATGAATTATTTTAATAATAAACTCAATGAATTTTGGATATTTCATATAATACTTAGACATTATAATGCCTATTTTTTTGAAAATTATCTATAAAAATTTTGATTTCGTATTTTTATCAACTCCAATTGGATAAAAAAGAATATATGTTTTGCATGTATACTAGGAAATAAATAGAAACCATTTTTATAACTAATAAAATACATTTCATAATTTATACCACTATAATATATTCAGATGGATATTTTTAGTCCCTCTATAACTATAAGCCTTAGTGGAAAATGTTTTATTTATGTTTTAATTGATGATTTCTCTAGATTTAAATTTGTTTTCTTTTTGAGTCATAATAAAAATGCTTGTTCTTTATTTATATGTATTTATAAGTTGGTTAAAAAGGAAAAATATTTCAAAATTATTTCATTAAGATGTTTCTATTGGGGGTAATTTAAGAACCATGAGTTCAATTCATTTTTTTCAGAACATTATATCAAAAAAAAATTACCCTCTATGACTCCTCAACAAAATAGTATTGTTAAAAGGAGGAATATTAACTTGTAATAAATATCTTGGAAAAAATTTTGTGAATACAACATTCCATCACATTTTGGTATGAAACTATTAAAAAAATATATTGAGTTATTAACAGAGCTCAAATACGGAATCTCATAAAGAAAGCACCTTCTGAACTATAGAATAAAAGAAATTTAAAATTTGGATAGTGAAATGTTTTGGGATGAAAAGTGTGTCTTCTTAATGATAAGGGTAATTTTGATATATTTGATTAAAATGAAAAAATTGAATATTTATTGATTATTATAAAACTTCTAAAGCTTATAGATTCTTCAATAAAATTTCAATGGTTGTTGAATAATCAAATCATGTTAAATTTAATTAAATTGATATTTTTTATCATAAAAAGAGTCAAACTAATGAGAAAGTTAATTCTTTATGAAACATGAGATGTGGTCCACTTTTTAACATGAGAATGTATGATGATTTAGAAATTTATTTTGGTGAAAATAGTCTTGAAAGGATGGAAATGAGTGATCCTAATATTGTGTTCCCTAGATAGTCTATAACCTTATAGAATTAACCCCTAGATATATTTATATAAAGCTTAAATTAAGGAGTTAGAACAAGAAGAATTGTAGGAAACCTTGTTGATTACTATTCCTTTACCCCTTAACATGTACCTTAAACTATATAATAATCTTTAGTTTATAAGAGTTGGGTTTAATCTATACAATAATAATTAAACTAGTTCAAGAGGAATAAGGTTTGGAAACTAATTGATAAATCACTAGATTAACCACTCATAAGAACTAAGTGGGTTTTTAGGAATAAATAGTATGATCAATGTTAGATCACTAGAAATAAGGATAGAATAGTTTCCAAAAGTTATAACCAAGATGAAGGAATATATTATAAGGATTAAATTTCTATTATTTCTTGATTAGGAGAAATTAGGATCCTTTACATAAATGAATCAAATATAAATTTTAAATTATTTTATATGAATGTAGGATCAGCCTTTTTTAATTTATATTTAATAGAGAAAATTTATGTTAAATGGGCTCTAGGATTTATAGGCCCTAATTTTCCAAAAATCTATTTTCAAACTTATAAATATTTTTATGGTCTTCAGTAAGAATGTTTAGCTTAGTATGAAATATTGAGTTTATTTCTTTTATTAAATGGTTTTACTCTAGGTTTGGTATACCATTCCCTTTTTAACAAAACCTTATCAAAAAATACATTTCTAGTAAAAATTTATGTTGATGGTGTTATTTTTAATTCAATAAAATAAAAAATATGTAGTGATTTATCAAACCTCGGGAAAAAAATGAAACGTACATAATTAGAGAGTTAAATTTATTTCTTGGTTTTTAGATTTATCAAAAAGATATTTGGAATAGTTTGAATGAAATTAAATACATATTTGACTTGAAAACAATATATGTTCATGAAAGTAGTACGAATCATTCCTATCCTACAAGATCCAATATAAATCTTGATTTGGATGAGACTAAGAAATTAGTTTTCAATAATCTATATAGAGAAATAATTTGGAGATTTATTTTTCTCACTATAAGTAGACAAGAAGTTATTATTTTTGTGGGACTTTGCACTATATTTCGATCAAACTAAAAAGTTTCAAATTCTATATGTACTAAAATTATTTTAAAATACTAAAAAGGGGAATTGTCTTTAACTATAGTTTTTCCAAGATCATATAACATTGATTTAGTTTCATAATTTGATACTAAATTTGGATGATGTAGTTTAAATAGAAAAACCATCCTAGGAACCTACCACTTTCTAAGAAAATACTTGGTTTCCTGGTTAAGTAAGAAGCAATACACCGTTGAATTATCTATAATGGTGGAAGAATACATAGTTGATGGTAGTTGTTATGAACATGTTTTTGGATGAAGTATGCCTTGATAGAATTTAGTTTTAATTTTAATCAATTTTCAAAAAAATGTGATAACAACGGTGCTATCAATATTTCCAAAAATCCTAAAAATCATTTTACAAGAAATCACATAGATCAAAGTAACCATTTATTGAGATATCACACACAAAAAGAATACATATATCTGGAATTTGGTTCCACTAAAATGAAATTAGATGATATATTTAATTATACTGTTCAATATAATAGAATAAATTTTATAAAAAGTTAATTGGGTTTATTTGAGTTTAATTGAGTTTATAAGATTATTATGCTTCTTTAAAAATATAATTATTCTTTTATTACAACTATGTTGTATTTTCATTAAAATTTTATAAATTTAGTGTTGATTGGTTCTATTTAATGATATTTTATACAATTTCATTTTAATACTCTTTTAATAAAATTTTTATTCAAATTTTCAATTTAAATCTCAAAAAACCATAAGTACCAAAACCCCCAATGTGTATCAACCAAACCTGTGGAAAATACCACCCTCTATATTTCCCTAAATGTGAACTCCCTCAACCAATTATCTTGAATATTTCACTAGATCCATCAAAAACCAATTTCCATATAATCCCCTAACAATTAAAAGCCTATGGATAGTGAAGAGAGTTGATAAAGGAAAATCAATACACTTGAATAAAAACCTGATATTCCACCTCATGGTGTAAAGTTCTTCCTAGTAAGGGCCTCAATCTTGGTTTCTCACACTATAAAAAGATTCATCTAAAAATTCATTAGTTTTTAGGGTTTGTAGTTTATGTTTGATAAAAATAAAATTTATTTTTATTTTAAAAGGAACTGTGTGAGTTTTTTGTAAATCAATGATTCTTTCCCATACAAAATAGGGATATAATATCCTCCAAAGTAATTAAAAAATGACTTATTAATCCCCTATTAAGAAATGGAAAACATCTATCACTATCCTCATGAAGGAATCTATCACATTATCCAAAAGATACTGGGTACATAAGATGTTGGACCTTTTGAGGTTATAAAATCCTTATTTGGAAAAATAGTAGTTGACAAAAGGGAGGTAAGAACCTAGAACCTGAAGAAAAAAAAGTTCGGTGTAAGTTCATTTAGACTAATATTTCAAAAATGTGTTGAGTTTTTGAAAAGATACTCTTCCATGATATGTATCTATTATATCTCTTAGAGAATATAAAAATGGTTAACCAAAATAGTTAAACATTGGGTCT
Source organism: Viscum album (assembly GCA_963277665.1). NCBI lineage: Eukaryota > Viridiplantae > Streptophyta > Magnoliopsida > Santalales > Viscaceae > Viscum > Viscum album. The sequence continues at coordinate 811,879,273 of OY728159.1, forward strand.
TTTATATCTTTTCATCCATAAAAAGGGAATAATGAACTATTATCCTTTTGGTTGGATACAATCTTTTAAGTTTAAAAAGAAAAAAATTGTACATGGATATGGGTGAAGATGTTATGTTCCATAAGATTAATAATCTAGTATCCACCATTCTGATAACTTATGGATACTCTTGGAACTCATCTTTAAGTATGCTAGAGGCCATTGGATAAGAAGGGGAAACTGGTTCGGAAATAGAACCTTCAACACCTATTCAGGGGAAACCCCAAGATATGTTCTTCCTCTAGATGAAACAATACCTAAGGGGGATCATACTAGATAATATGATTTTAAACCTGTTATAAAAAATATACATGACCCAGTTGAAGCTTATATTGTTTTAGTGGGAGAGAAACAAGATACCACGACTCCTGTTGAACATGAAGATACAGAAGGTGGATCTATGGATGAATAGAGATAAGAGGAGGCTAAAAATATTTATATCTTTGAGGTTCCTATAGATGAAAATCTACCAAATTTTATATAACATAATATAACTATTGGATCACTTTGTCATGGTGTTGATATTGCTCGTGATATTCATATACCTGAATAAGATACCAATATATAAATTGTTAAAGGTTCTAGTGTTGGGATCTCAAAATATTCTATCACTAAAAGACCAATATTGTTGTGGGTAAAGAAATTACATATCACACTTATAAGGATACACCTTAAATTAATAATTATGAATCAATTTTAGGGGTTGAGGAGAATTTTTAAAACATTACGGCAGATATATTCAATGAGTTTGAAAATATAAATGGTGGCCTTATTGCGCTCAAAGATGAGCAATATTCCACTACAGCTTAACTAAATAGAATACAAGAAAATTTAGTTTTTAAATCTGATTCCAATAAGATGATATAGTTAATAGATTCCCAAAATATGATTCTCAAGTAGTTGCATCCTATTATCTAGGTTTTTTTTCTGCATAGAAAACAGAGTTTATGTTCTTAAAGATCCATATACTTTAATTAAATGACAAGTGTTCTATGAAATCTTTGTTTAATGATCTGGGTGTGTTGATGGTATATCATTAGATATGTTCAATAATATCCTTCTAATTTAATCATATATATATATATGGAAATTTTCTTAAATAAATAGGTGGAGTGAGTTCAACCCTAACTGTTGATATTCACTTATTGTAAGTTATAGTGGTCGTTAGTTTGTATTTCTCAAGGGGATCCCATAAAGAGTTCCCTATTTTAGTCCTATACTCCATCAAGATGTATAATAATAGTTTGACCGTATCTCTTCATATCTAGATTTTTTGAATGAGCAACTAGTATCTCTTCATAGTAGCTTGTTCTCATTAGTATTTCTACTGGATTTTTGGAAATATATTCTCACTAAATTTCATCAATTAAATAATTTAGTAAGAAAGGGAATATTTGGAATTAACCTCAAAATAGTTAAACTGTTTGGATTCCATGAGAAATATATTCCCTCTATTTATTCCCACATGAATGAACCCCACGATATCTCCAACAATATCCGAAAATAGTTGGATGATTGGAGAGGCCATTTAAACAATAATTTCCAAAATATTCATGCTCAATCATGGGACATTATACATGATGCTCGTAAAATTTTTCTTATTAACCCTCTTAGGTATTACCTTTTGAAAAAATTTATGATAAGTGAAAGAAATTTGTGACCTATAAGGCCCCTTATGGTTTACTAGGGCCTTTTTTCCCTTCTAATCATGATCAAATTTCAATGCATGTGTCTACTTCTACTCCAAAATTAGTCTCAAAATATGTTGTTCATATTGGTCAGTTATTGATTGAATAGATTGATAATTTTCATTATAAAATAGGATTATTTGATGATAATTTAGTCAATCTTCATTATTCTATTGATGATGTTGGAGTAAATATTCCTGGACAATCTAGTATGATGATGTGTGGATAATTATAGCTTTTCTAACTATAATAAGAGGTGTTATATAAATTGAACAAAATACTTTAAAGGTGTGTTGAACTAATATCATATAGTTCTTTCTCATAAGACTAGGAAATGGTATATAACCATTATAGATTTCTAAAAGGAGGATATGATCAAGAGGATCGATATGTGTGTGGATTCCTTTTTTCATCTCAACAGATGGAGATCTATCATCCCTACACTAACTGATAGATAAAATGGTTTTAGATAGAATTCAGGTCATTATTTATCCTTCTCAATTTTATCATTAATATGAAAAGATATCAGTTCATCCTCCTATAAATTATAGTTATTTTTTTCTTTTTATTTTCTTTTATATTTTTTAGTTATTTTATACTTCTCTGATTCAATGCCCTCTGTTCACATTCATTTTAGTACCATGTTATTACAGTGTGTTATACTTGTGTTAAATATTTATTGTGTTTTATCCATTATCTTTTTTTCCTTTTTGATATCACAAGAAAGGGGGAGTATATATGGAAAGCACAAAATTTCTAATAGTTCCTAAGCCCTTTTAATTTTTATTTATATTTTATCTCTAATCAAACTCTTTAAAATAATTTTTTACTTTATTATTTTTTTGATCATCAAAACAGGGGAAATTATTGGACTATTGATGTTATTTTATCATATACCATGTGTCATTTATTTTTTTTCTCACAAAAAAACCTTACTATGTTTCTAATATATATCTATTTAAGTGTGTTTAAATAATTTTTATTTATATTTTCATTTCTGATGTAAATTTTGTCCTTAGAATATTTTTTATAAGTCTATAAAATATCTATTTGGGGGTAAATATGCCAATGTTGATTTGGATACATGATATATTCAACTACATGGAATCACTTATGTAAATTATCTAACTATGTAAAAATATCTATATAGTGAGATTGGGTATACAAAATTTCCAACATAGATACTTTAGCTTCATAGAATCAACTTTGTGAACACTTCAATTACATGGAAATAGATTTGTAATATATTTTATCTATGTGGTTCATATGGTTATCTGATACATCTAGATATGTTTTTTTGCCTATGTGAATGATCTGTATATGAGTTTTTTGATCCATCCACATATTTTTCCTGTGTGGTATTGGGTATTTTTATTTCACCTTTATAGAGTATTTTTTGTATATATACGGCTACTAATCAAGGTATTTATTACCATTAGATTATTTTAAGTACAAGTAAGTTATTTTTTCAAATATTTTTTATAATAGTTCAATAAATAATCTTTCAATGAATTCATTAAAGCTAAAAGTTCCAAGAATAGTAAAATTAAAACCATATTTATTCTTCTATCCTTTTTTTTGAGAGAAGGAAGGAAGTTTTTATTAGTAAATTATTTTATTTTTAATGTGCATTTAAATTATGGGACCTCAATAAAATTTTAATTCCAGGATATATAAGTTGATGAAAAATAATATTTGTCTGTGCGAGTAAGAAAATTAATATCACATTCCACAAATATATCACATTATTCATTAAAATCTAACCAAATCTGATTTACTCAAAAAAATATTTTTTTAAAATATTTTTTCTTTTATTATTTCAAGAAACATTATTTCTGATTTTAGAATTTAATCCCCATGATGCTATTGATAATATATTTATTCTCCAGGAAAACATCACTATTATCAATTTTTATTATACTTATGTACATAAACTATAGATTATTTTCTATATCATTTATTCTCTTATGTAAGTGAACACTCCTTGTACTGAGTATTGGTGATGTTTCATGGAGGTTATATAATATTATATCAGTAAATTATTATTCTTTTTTTAACAAGTGGTGGATTCTTTTTATCAGGACTAAAAGACCATAAAAAATAACTGGAGGTCTCTAGGTTAGTTGGAAACATCTTCTATGGTTGTCACATTTTAGTGTTATGATTGTTATCCAATGGTATTGTCATCTATCTTTCTTTGGGTGGTGATGGTGAGTGGTTATTTTGGATGGAAGTGACTGTAATTATTTAGAATAGTGGGATGATAGAGAAGATATGGAAAATGGGTTTTTTCCCTAGTAATTCTCACGGAGGTGCTTTGGTGAATGTTTGTAGTCACTTGGTTAGCAGCGGTTCTATGAAGGGAGACTTTAGATTTTTCTTTGGAATGTTTGTTTGATTGGGAAAGTGTTTGTTTGATTAGGTTTCATGTGTCTTTGTGAGAATTGGATTTTTTTTCATTGCATCTGGTTAGAGGTGAAACTTCTTACCAGTGTGGTTGGGTGGTATGCCTCAAAAGAGGGATGGGTATGTTGACACCCATTATTCATCCATCTGTCCTCGTCATGTTGAATGGATGGGAACCCTAATTTCATCTTACACTATGATTTTTGTATTAATTTTTATTCCATCAAGATGAAATTGTTGTGGTTTTCTCACATGTATTTTTGGGTGGATGGTTTGAAAAAGATATAGTGTGTTATCGCCAATCATTCAGTCCTCCCTTCACATGAATAAGTTAATGGAAGGGGTACTCTATCACGTTACATTGGATCAGCATGTCGTAACTTCTTAGAAGGGGGGAGATGGATCATCTATGGATGATATCAATATTTTATAGTCTGTCAGGGGGAGATGTGAATTTTTTCATTATATATCTTTTCATTTTCTTCCCATTGGACTCTCAAAAAAACTTTCAAACTTTCGTTCAGCATTCTTTTAATATTTTTTTTCCTATGTCATTATAATGGGTTCCCCCTTCCCATTCTCAAAAGTATTTCTCTTTTTTTTTATTTAATAAAGGGGTATTAACCCTAAAATTGTAAAAACAAATTTTAATACTTTGGTAAAAGAATATAAATCACTGGATTATAACCCTAATACTCTAATAGGAGGTGATATAGTTACATATGTTTTAAACTATAACATTTTAAATATTTTATATTATGTTATTGATATAAGTTATTTATTCATGTTTCTTCCTATATAACTTCTAAAAAAATTTGGATAATTTTTCATGTTTATCACTTTCGATTAGATAATTTCATAAGGAAAATGTTTGAAATGATTCAGGTTGAATATCAAAATTTAAATATGGAAGATGATGACACTATTGACTATATATTCCATAGGATTACAATCACTGTAAATGGAATGAGTTATCTTGTAGAACTATTATAAAAAAATATGCTTATAGAAATATTCTTTAGATATCTACAAAATAGGTGGTAAAAAAAGAAGCTCAACAATAATGTAATCAATAACATCAAGGAGTAAACACTTGATGAGATGATTGTTTCACTACTTCAATATGAACTGGAACTAAACAACATGCCTAGAGGAGAAACCATAAAAGGAAAATTTTACCTTTCATGTATATTAATATTATTTTCTATGATTATTCTAATTATGAATTTTAGGAAAGTGACAAAGAATATATAGCCCAAATTAACACTAGATTTTAAAAAACAATAAAAAGTAAAGGTTTTAAAAAAATCTAGAAGGAACTCTCAAGAATATAAAAAAAGGGAGAGATAAATATAATACTAAAATTAATTATAACACTTTAGATGTTACATGGTTTGAATGATAAACAAAAGGTTATGTAAAGACAAAATACCCATTATTTAAGAATTAAAATAATGATAATAAGTAAAAAAATAAACATAAATGGTCTTTAAAAAAAATTATTTATAATAAATAATCCATTCCTAGTGAATAATTTGAAAATGAAAAAGAATAATAAAAATTGTTTCTTATCAAATATTTATATAATGTTTCTGATTAAGGTAATTATCATGTATGTTTTGATAATGATTATTATTTTCACAAACCAGCTATTGATTTATTAAATTAAAAAAAATTATAGATTAATAAACGATAGTTTTAAAGTTTTTTAATTATATATTAAACACAAATGAAATAATAGGAAAGTTATTGAGTAAAATGGAACTCCTTTTCATGAAAGTGAGAAACTTAAAAAATTATTCCATTTATAATGAAAAGTTCTATAATGATAAACAAATTATATAATTTGAATGGAAATATGAAATTTGATATTTAAATATTAAGGCAAAATTTATATACTTTTTTTCAAGGGAGAAATACTTATAAAAATATAGTGTCTATAAATAAGATAATAAAAATAAATATGATAATGTACATGATAGTAAATTACATAAAATGTATAGAAATTATATTATGAAAAGTTTAAATGGTTGTTCTTCGACTTATATTTGTTTTAGATTCATATTTATATAACACTATGCTAATGTATAATGGATAATATTACCACATTATTTAGGATGCACAAAAATAATATTTCATAAATATTAATCTTCAATAGTACCTTTTAATACATATTTCAAATATGTATTACTAACTAAATGGTTTTTACTAATATTTTTAGACCCAAAGTATCATAAGTACCAAAATATTTTATGAATTGATTTTTTAGGAAAACAGGTTTAGAAGCCTCAAAAATGATGTATCGTACATGGAAAGTGGGTTATCTAGGAATAGAACTAGAGATATATCGAAATTAATTTAAAATAATTGTTTTGTTTTAGGCACTGTGACATCTGGAGATAATTATAACGATGAAGTAAAATGTTTGGGTGAAAATGGTATTTCAAACTCTAATATTATTTTTAATGTTTTATATAGTGATCAATTTTATTATTTAATAAACACTCTAAGAATTAAAAATTACTATAATTACCAAAATTTAAGAAATATAGGAATAATTTTTTTTGTTATTTTATAATAATAAAATTCCATAAAGAATCATTCAGACCTATTAAAGAACTAAACTCTAACTTACCTCTACAGTTAGATCATCTTTACTTGTTCTATCATACATAGATTACTTGTATCAATGGAAAAAATAAATATATTATTTATTATATATTATTATTGTATATTCACATGGTTGTATTTTTTCTATCATAAAATTTGATATTTATCTATATTTATTACTTTCTATAATTTAGTACATAAGGAGAAAGATTTTTTATTTAAGTTATTCTTGCTGATGGAGGAGGATAATTTCGAAACAAATAATTTCAAATATTATAAATATAATTGATATTTACATAATTTTTTAGTACCAAGGACTCCTTATTAATATAAAGTTGTTAAATGAATGTTATAACTTTAATTAAAATGTATAGAGCTGTGTTAATAGAATATGGTTTACATAAAATTTTTAGATTGAAAATATTTTTACTTATTTTTATAAATATAATAGAATTATTAATTGAATAATTTTAAAGAAGACACCTTATGATTTATGAAAATAAAATAAACCAAAATTCTATTATCTTAGAATTTTTTAATGTAATATTTTTATCTTTAAAGGGTAATGATAATTTTGATAAATTTGATGTTTAATGTGATTATGAAATTTTCCTAAATTATTATAATATTATAAAATCATTAGAGTTTATAATAAAATAAATATTATTGTCAAGTATTTTATTTAGGTTAAATTTATGGAAGATAATATGAAATAAAAATTAGATTTAGAGCACATTGAAGAATAATACAGGGAATTTACTAAGGGATAACATAAACCTCAAAATAATGTATCTGTTGAGGTGGAGTATATTCCCTCTCAAACTGATCCAAGATATTATAAAACTTATAAATATCACCCTATTGATAAATTTATTAATAATATTAATTATTGAATTAAAAGGGGAAGATCTATTTTGAATTTATATTAAAATTCTACTTTTTTCTGAATTTTTACCAAATGATATTAATGAATCAATAAAATATGTTAACTAGATTATTTATATGGAATATGATCTTAATAAATTTTATTGAAAAAAAATTCAACTTTAGTTAAACAATAAAAATATAATAAATTATTTTAAATAAATGGATTTGTAGATCCATATTAAATAAATCTATGGAAAGTTTAAAAATAAGGGTAGATTATATGCCAACAAAATAATAACAAGTTGTAGATTTTGATGAATCTTTTGTACTTGTCTCTATGATTGAATCAATAGAAATTTTATTATTTTTTCACTTTATAATGGATTTAAATTTTTTTCCAATTGATGTTCAAATTTATTTATTAAATAGTTTAATTTCTAAGGAATTTTATGTTAATTAAACAAAAGGTTTTGAATATGAAACAAAATTCCAAATCACATATTTAAATTATCAAAAGGTTTATAAGAACTTAATAAATCTCCTAAATATTTATATATAGTTTTATATTTTTGTATTCAATAAAATTTTTAATAAAGATAATTTGAATCCTAATTTGTTTATTAATAACATTTCCACTGAAATTTTAATTATTCAAATTTAATTGGTGGTATTATTTATGGATTATGTAGTAAATTGACGTGAAAAGAATTTTCTTTTTTAATAACTAATGAATTTGATATGAAGATCCTACGATAATTAAGATTCTTTCTATAACATAAAATTTATCAATGAAACTAACAAATATTTTTTAATAAATCTAACCAAGTTAGATAAGTTGTTAAATTATTTGATTTCTATTTTTATAAAACTTTTAGAACCCCTTATGAGTACTAATAATAAATTATATTTAGTTGTTACTAGAAAATATATTGATGTCGAAAAATTTAGAGGAAGGATAGGTAATCGAATTTATTTTACTACTTCTACACAAGATATTATATTTGTTGTATATATATGTGCTAGATTTTATGTTTATAAGAAAGAATACCACTTAAATGTTGTTAAAATAATCATTAGATTTATTAAAGGAACAATAAATTATAGAATGTATTATTCTAAATTTATTTTTTTATTTTTTTTTAACTATTATAATTTGGATTTTGAATGTTTTAAAATGGATAGAAATAATAAATTAGAAATTACATTTTTTAAGAAAATTTTAATTTATTTATTCATAAATAAGAAATTATGAGTTTTCTTATTGAAAATTAGGGTTGAATATATAACTACTTCTAATTTGTTTACATATTTTTGTAAATTAATAAAACTTTTTCGAATTTTAATTTATAATTTAATAATACCATTTTTTATTGTTACAACTATTTTACTATATCCGTTTCTAAGAATTAATTATAATATTCTATAACTAATAATTTAGATATTGGCTTTAATTATTTTAGAGATCATATAAAAATGGGTGAAATATATATGAAAAATGTCTCTAATAATAATAAATTAGCTAAAATATTTATTTAACCTTTTTATTCAACTATATTTCAAAAGATAAAACTGAACTTGGTATGCTAAAATTATGATATGAATCTATTATATTTTTCTCCAGTGATAATGGATAATCTCTTTTTACTATAAGGTTTACTGGAAAATTCTTTATTATCTAACTCATTTAATATCATTTCATGATTCCAAAAATATCTTGACTTAATTTTTTATCTCTTTCTAGATCACAAAATTTTATAAATAAGGATCTCTATATATTTTATACTGTTGGAATTTCAAATCTTCAAAGACTAGTTTGATTATTTAAATTAAGAAAGCCAAATTTTAAGTGGATATTTATTGTTTTCATTTAATTTTATTTATGATTAAATATTTTTTTCATAATGCATAAATATTAGAGAAATTGTAATTTTTAAATTTTTTTCATTTAAAACATTAATTGATAATATCAAATCCACGCAAAGTATATTGAAATCTGCATGAATTTTAAGTATATATGATCATATTTGTTCAACTATGATATCTTTTATAGATTAAACATAAATTTATTACTAATTCAAAATAATTACATTATCTACTAAAAATTCTATTTAAATTAGGTAGATTATTTTTAATTTATTTCAAAAATTTATCAATTTTTATTTTTCTAAAAATGGGGAGAGTTTTACTTAGTTTTTATAATTTTAGAAAAAGTAGATATTTTGTGTGTCTCCTTCCCTCTTTAATTTTTTCATAACTTTAAAATCATTATTTTATTACCTCTAATATGAGTAAATAAATGTTTTTGAATCTTTTATTTAATATTTTTAAAATTATTTTGTTTTGGTGTATTCTAAAATATTTTCTAAGTCAAATGTATTACAGTTAGTTTCAAAAGTCCTAGGAGTTTTAAATTCATAAATAAAACTACTTTCAAATTCTTGAAAAACTATTTTAATATTTTTATAAAACTATTTTAAAATTTAATATATTATTTTTGAAATTAATATTTATTTATTAAATTCTTATAGAATTTTTTTCTTTAATAAATAATAATGACTTATGATGAACCGAAGTCTTATAAAAATATTTTCAATTTGTTTAATTTTTGTAATTTCTTTAGAGATAAAATATTTTTAATAGTTTTAAATATTAAAAAATTATAAAGTCTTAGGAAATCAAACTATTATGATTTAATAGTCTTACATGACTCATTTTTATCATTATCATCTTGATTTATTATTTTATAGTTGAATGAATTGATATTATGGATCTTTAATTCATAAAGTCCATATGTTTATTATGTTTCTCAAGAAATAATTTTAGAGAAAATCCACATAAATCATATTTTTCTTATGAATCATAATTTTAAGAGTCATAGTTGGATAATTATAATTTTTGACAACATTATTTACTTATTTATTTCCTAGAGTTATTGTTATTCACTAATAATCGAGTGTTTTCTAAATCTGTTTTCATAACATATAATAAGTGTTAAACAAAACATATGCAAGACTATGGAATGGATCATACACTATGATTTAGTGACTCATATGAACATTTAACTTCATGAAAATTATTATTTTTTTAGGAATTATATTTTTAATTTATATTTTTTTATAATTGTTAAGACTAGTTATCTCTATGCATGCTTTTAGAAAGATATTTGAATATGAGATATTGTATAAGGGAAAGAATTTCTGAGAATTATAGGATTATTAAAATTGTTTTTAATTAGTAATAAATTTTTATTATTATTGAGGATATTTAAATCATGTTCAATGTTTACAAATATCATTTTATGAATAAGAAAACTCTAAGGTAGGTCATTATCATTCAATTCCATAATTAATGTAGATGTATGATTATTCTTCAAATGTGGTGATAATCATGGAAAATATCTTGGGCATCATTATTATTATTATGAATTATTCTAACCATTTTTTATTGTGTATCAACTATAGGTCTTACTTAAAGGGATATAATCATTATGAGAGGAATGAATAGTATGCATACAAGTGAATGAATTCCAAAAATACCTAAAGACATGAATTTATAACTTTTATATGTTTACAAGTGATCATTTGAAAACAAATTTCAAACTGATAGATGTCTCTAAATGAATATCTAAATCATTCATGGTTAATACTACCTTGAATATATATATATTGAACCATTTATCAAAACTTGTCATTGTGTTTCACCTATTCCATGCCAGCTTCAACCAGATGGGTTCTTAGAGTCTGTAATTGATTCTATATATCATTTTCACACTTGATTAAAATGTATCTGGGTTTATTATTTTCCCTTACAAAATAAGTTTCCTTATTAAGTTATAATACTTATCAAAATCTATGTTTTGGTAGTGAATCTTAGTAAAACGTCACTTTTGTAATAGGTTGTGACTCCCCTTTACATTCAATGTAATTTTTATTAGTTATGCCTCTAGTATCTTCTAATAAGATTATTAATACCATTTATAATTTATGTCTTTGAGTTTATACCATACCAATTGAGGAGTGTAGGGGTGTGATGAGTAAATGTAGGTTCACATTGATCTAAACTATAAGAAAAATTGATCTGTATATATTTTTATTTTTCCTACAACTTGAACCTTAATTAATTTTAAGTATAAATCTAATTTAATCATTATAATAAATTTAATCTAGTTTATTCCCCCCCCCCCTCTTCCCTCTACACTATCGACCATCAGGGTTGGGACCTAAAATAATTTTCTATTTTAAATTAGTTCACTCAACCAAAAACTGTTGTTGGATAAACCCTTTGTGAGAATGATAGGATGAAGGGTTTCCCCTACAAAAATATATCAATTAGGTTTATTTGGTGTAAAAGGGAAGATAAATTCAACTTAATAAAGAGAGTTATATCTTAAAATATAATATTTTAGGACTATAGATAACTTCTACTAAATAAAATTGAATCAAAAGAAACCCTATTGAAATACCTTTGATTCACTTAGTATTAACTCTCATAGATGTAATATGGGAAGATGAACAAAATTTTTCAAAATATTCACAATATCTAAATTATAATAGGATGAACTAATACTCATTACCATGAAGACATATTTAAAAAATATATTAAAGTAAAAACTAGCACAGGAATCATTAATGTCAATCACCCATGATCACCTTTCATTCACTCAGTTAAAGATTGGAAGTAGGGTTTCTAGAGAATATTATGTGGATATGGAGTGCACCATGATGGTGGTAAATATATGAAATGTGGGTAAAATCCAAGGGTAAATCCAATTAAGGGTTTTATTTAATAGGTAGAATGATAAATCCCCCACCCCCAAGCTTAAAAAATAACTTTTAGGACCATCTAGTACTCAATATAAGTATATAGAATTCCCTATAATTAAATCAATGACCATAAATCCACTTAAATACCATTGGGTAGCGAATATTTTTCCAAAAAATAAGGCCCTTCTCTCCTATTCTTTTAACCACCACTAAACTCCTTTAATATCTTCCTATTATAGAATTATATACCAAATGAAAATAAAAAAACTAGTATTGTAGGAAATACTGACTGATAATGGTCAAATTCTTTAAAACCTCTCCACCATTTAGCTTAACATCCGTGAGAACAAACAATCAATATACTGGGGGAATCCTCCAAGGTATTGGATCCTTATTTTAGCTTCCCACTCCAATGTTTCATTTTGGAGATTCCCATTCTCCCAACTAATTATAAAGATATGAATCAACCTACACCGAAACACTATCTCACTTTATTTTGATGATACAAATAGAATTATTGACATTTGATTCCATAGATTCAAGATTATGATCGTCAATTGAAAAATGAAAATATAAAATTAGTATTTATGGGAATACTAACTGATAATGGTCAAATTCTTTAAAACCTCTCTACCATCTAGATTATCGTCCCTGAGAAAAATCCATCAATATACTGAGGGAATCATCATAGGGATAGGATATTTATTTCAGCTTCCTAATCCCATGTTTCATTTTGTAGATTATAATTCTTCCAACTAACTATAAAGATATGAATCAACCTATACTGAAACACTTTCTCAATTTATTTTGACTACAAAAAGTGTGAAAGTTTAAGTATATACTTCCTCAATTGAGAAATTTGTAAGTTTTTATGCATGACACTAAATTGTTTTGGTAGAGATAGATAAAAATATTCTATTATAACTCAATCCCAAATCTAAAAAAACATAAATATCTTGGATTTAGTTTCCCATTTTTACTCATTCGTCAATGACCTAGTCTCAATGGAATCCAAAGAATGAAAAGTTTACTAACTTTTAATTCCATGGGTTTTCATTGATGATCAGCATAGCACTATTGGTGACTCTATGTTATCACATACTTTTCTAAATAAATATTACCTATATATTTAGGCTAAGAATGATACTAAGATTTATCATAGTTGATTTTCCTATCTTGATTCAGAAAAATAAGATAATGATAGGTTCTTCAATAAATAGCTTCATATAATGTCAATTGAATTGATAACTAGTCATTATTATTGTAGGAGAACTCAATTAAAGGAAGTTTATCCTTTTATTGAGTTTCCCCTAACCACTTTTGTTTTTTTTAAATTGTAATTATTTTTATTCTACAATTATAATTTCTCAAAAAAAATTGAAAATCCTTTATTCCCTCTAACATGAGTGAAGAGACATTTTTTATGACTTCACAACTTATAAAATAAATATTATTGTTGATATTTATATTATCATTTATTATTCTGATATTAGTGTTTTTTATGTATTTTATGAACACATTTTAGATAAAAATACATCATAATATATATTGGTATCTTTTATGTTGTTTGTATGTTATTAATATATTTTGATAAATTTTTCTAGGTTTCGATCAACTATGAGGAATGTGAACTGGATAGTCTAATATGAATATAATGAATCAACCATATATACCATGCATCAAACACATTAAGAAACTAAAATTTTTTATAATCCATCAGTTGACTTCTTGAAAAACACAAATCATACCATGAAAAGTGACTGTGTTAGAGAATTGATCACACCAGATGAAAAGATAGATTTTTTCTAATATTTAATTGATCACATGAAGATTTTTTATCGACTATAATTTCTAACTGATCATGACTAAAAAAATTATAGTCCTAAATAAAATTTAATTTCATTTTGATTGAATTCATGATTGGATTGACCACACATTGAATACTGATCAACCACATGATGTTTTTGATTAATAATGAAAAAAATTATATAATTTTTTGGATCAAAAACATGAACATATTGGCCAACCATGAATTTATTCTGACCTATTTAAAGGTTTGACCTCCCATAAGAATTGACCTACCATAATAAGTTATTTACAGTATCCTTAAAGTCATAAAAAATCTATAAAGACATAAGTTATCCTAAAGTCATATGAATATTGTAAACCCATAAACAAATTATATAAAAATAATTATTAAGCCATATGAAATACATAAATTATAAATTCTTATGTTTTTACATTTATTTTATCAAAATCGTGAAACTTGTTCTATTTTTCTTATATTTTGGAATATTAATTTTTTTTAGTTCATGTAGATCATTTTTTTAGTTGAATGGTAAAGATATTTAAATGTGGATAAATATTTATGTTGTATATTTATTTACAGTGATTTAAATTTGAATCTTTTGTATTTTTTAATAGTTTATCTAATATAAATTCTAAGAGTGTGGTATTACTATTCATTAATATGGGAATATTTTACTAATATATTCATTTTTTATTAACCAATCATTATACAACCAATTTTTTATGGATTTTTTAGATCTTATCATTGTTATTAAAAGAGAAAATTGTGATTTTATTAATAATGGTAGACTAAAATAAACATGCATGAGATTTTAATTTTTCAAGTGTTATTGTATATATGGTAACTTGATATAAAGAGTTATAAAGATTTAGATCTATTTACTAGAGGATGAGGATATTTTTAAAACTTTATTGTGCGACACACATTTCTGATCATTCATAAGAATGCAATCATCTTGACTAAATCATTTTTATTATTCCCTTTCTAAAGAGAATATTACTTTTTCAACACTCATGATCTAAGTTATTCAACTATTTTTTTGGTTTATAATTCTTTCTATTCTTTTTTAATGTTCAAAATTATATTGGCTTATATTACTCATATGATTTTGGATTTTTGGGTTATAATTACCCAAAATAAGGTATGTTTGGGTTTTTTCTAACCTGTAAAATTATGGGAGGTTCAGTTATGCATTTGAATGGGAAAATGAGGGTTTGGTTTCTTCCACCACCTCAAAAAGAAATTTATTAGGTTTTAAATCTGATTTTTAAAAATTTAATCATGGGTTAGGCCTCCAAGGATTAATAAGAAATGTTAAAGGTTTGTAACTCATTATTTAATGATGGAGATTTCATTATATTTTTTTTTAATTATCTCTGTGTTTGAGAGGAGTGAAGATTGGATGTAGGACCATATAGATCTGAACTCCTATAAAAAATAATTGTGTTTATTTTTTCCTATTGGAAAGGTTTACTTAACTCTAACATGACTTTTAAATATTTCAATTCATCCCCCTGTTGATTAACCTTTCATTCTCATATTAGGATCTAAAAATACTATTAATTATTGAACCTAGTTTTGAGTTTTATATATTTATTTTTACTAATCAAATCATTAATTTCACATCAAGGGTAAATGATTTTTTGATATATAATGAACAGGTGTTAAAGATTCCTAGAATCCTTAACTTCCTCTATTCTTTAATGGTAAATATTATGGAAATTGGAAGTCACATGTGGAATCATACCTTAATCAGATGAGCTCTCATATCTAGATTATCATAGTCAATCTTTAAAAATAACCTAAAGTTGAACCTGAATCATTGATTGGTAATGATGATATTAGATATTTTTTAAATTATGAGTGAATTAACATTTTTTAATATGAAGTAAAAAAGAAATTTATTTATCCATGTATTGAAATGAAAAACAATATATGATATTTAAATGATATTTAAAGTCACTCATCTTCGATCAGATGAGATAATAAGAACTATGCTCGGCATTCTAAGAGCTGGATATCAAGAATTTAAAATTAGATAATAAAAAAATATTAATAAATTTTTTTACATATTTAATAACATAGTAAATGGTATGGGTGGTTTATGAGAAACATTAGATAATTCAACTTTGGAAGAAAGTGTTTTATGTGATTTACCCAAAAAAATTAATGCTAAGAAAGTAATAATTAATGAAAGAAAAAAAAAATTAATAATAAAAATTAATTGAGATTATTTTATCATTACTATAATGTAAAATGGAATTAAAAAATATTACCCAAGAGGATATTTTGAAAAGAAAGTTTTTTAAAATATAAATTCTTGTGGGAAAGAAAATTTATTAGTCATTGTACCTATTTTTATAATGTTTACATGGATTTATTTCTATTATTTCAAATTTAATTCTTAAGTTAAGTTTATGGCATATTATAAATTAGTAAATATATAAAGTATATTTAATTATATCAATTATAAGTTGTATATTTGGATAATTCCAAAATATTTAATTCCAATAGTGTTGTTAAAAAAAAGATATTTTAGAAATTCTAAGCTCTTGGGACACCATAAAAAATGGTTTTATGGAAACGAGAGATATAAAAATTAAAGGAATAACTAGAACCATGTTTAATGAATATAATTTACTAAAATTATATTGCAATAAATTTTTAAATTTTTCGTGTATATTTCTAATAGGGATATTTTAAGTCCTATATTGAAAAAGATTCCTAATAAACATTAAAAAAGATAAAAACACGAATTTTGTTATTTTAGAGTATTTGGTCGCAAAGTATTTATTTTAAATACTAAGGATGAATTAGATAAGTTTAATTCTAGATTTTATGAAGGCATTTTATTAGGTTACTCGAATGTCAATAAGGCATATACAGTTTGTAATAATATAACTATGAATGTTGAAGAAAATGTACATGTCAAATTTTATTAAAGTATCTTTAACAATCAATTAATTGATAAAAATCAATTTGAGGAAGATTTCATGGATTTTGACTATGTAAAAAAAGAAAAATTAGATTTGAATTGACCTATTAAAGAGGAGGAAATCCCTTATGAAAAAACCATGAAAACTTGTAATGAGCATCACATTGACAATATTATTGAAAATATCACATCAAATTTTCAAACAAGGATATCTGTAATGAATATTTGATCTTCTCATTATTCTATTTTAGACTTTGTTTCTAAATATATTCAAAAGGAAATAAATGATTCAATCTATATCATAGAAATTCTTAAGGAGTTAAATCTATTTGATAGAAATAAAGTATGGACCTTAGTAGAACCCCCTAAGGATTAAAACATTATTCAAACCAAATGGATATTTAAAAATAAATTAGATGAATCTAGAAAATAATTATTAAAAGGCCAGACTAATAACTCAAGGCTAAAATCAATAATAAAGAATTAATTTTTTATAATCATTTTTCCTAGTAACTATATTATACACTTTAAGAATTATCTTAGAATATGCATCTCACATTGAAAATGGAAATTTTTAGAAGGATTTAAAAATCTAGTTATTATACATATATATTTCTAAACATGTTTTTGTAAATCAAACCTCAGGTTTTGAGAATTATTCTAAACCTAATCTTGTTTTACATCATTCTAAATCTATTTATGTATTAAACCTGGATCATCGGTCATGGTATGAATGTTTATTTAGTTTTCCTTTAAATAATACTTTTTCAAAAGAAAGGGTCCATCCAACTCTATTTATTAAAAGGTTTCTTAAAAGAAAATTGTTAAATTATATGGTGATGAAATTATATTTGGAACTCCATTTGAAAAACATTTGAATATTTTTCTAGATTTGATGATAAGTAAATTTAATATGAGTTTAATGAGATAAATTAAATTCTTTCATATTCAAAAAATGTGTTAAAAAATGATTGTATTTTTCTAAATAAATTAATTTATGTTAAATATCTAGTCAAAATATTTTGTTATGAAACCTATAAAATTATTAATACTCCAATGATTACATCATGTAAACTCAATAAGGATAAACCTGGAAAATATTTCATGAGTTCTAGATCGTAAATTGAGCCTATAAAAATTAATTTTGAGGTTTTTAATAGTATTATAAAATATTTTGAAGGTTCATTATGTCATGGAATTTTTTAATCCATTGGAACTTCTATTGATTTAATCAGTTATAGTGATTTAAATGTTGGTGGATGCAACATAGATAGAAAAATAACATCACGTATGTTTCATTTTCTAGGTTAATAATTAGTCTCATAGTGTTGGAAGAAACAAATTTAGTAGAATTATCAAATATTTAAAGTGAATATGTTTATAATGTATCTTGTTTCTCACAATTATCATGGATTTTACAAGTACTTTTTTATTTTAGTTTTAATTTTAATATAATCCCAATTTATTATGATAATACCTCTATAATTTAGATTTATAAAAAATATTTACCATATTATATGAAAAAACATTGATTTTACATTTTACTTTCTTATAAACCATGTGAAAAAAAAGGAAATATACATCTTGAATTTGTTTCCAGAGAAAATGAGTTTTCTAGTATTTTTGCAAAGACTTTGGATTAATCTAAATTTGATAAAGTTAAATTTCAATTTAACATAATGGAAGTTTAATTCTCATTTTTATGTGTTCATGGTGAGTTTCAAATTTTAAATCTAAAATTCATAAATATGTAATTTAAAATTATTGAGATTTTTATATTTAAATTGATAATTTCATAATTTTAGCTCATTGAAACAAGTCATGAAACCTGCTAATTTATAATTATTTTACACATCCTTCAAATGCATTTTTCCAAAATTTTATTTTTTTATATTTCATAAATTTATTTTTACAATTTATTTGCATTTATTAAAACTATATTTATTAGTGATAACCTCAATTTTTTGTTGTTAACATCATAATATTTAGATTATCTTATATTATTGATTATTTTAATTAGTTGGATCCTAAATGCATATCTAATGTAACTTTTAGAAAATTTAGTTTCTTTCCTAGTGATGATTTTTTAAATTATGGGGCTTAAATATGTGTTGGATTTAAATTTTATAAGAGTTATTTTATTTCCTGGTACATTATTAGTTTTTTAAATAGGGATAAATTTATTATTTTAATATTTTAAAAAAAATTAAAAATTATTTTTATTTTTTGAAATTAATTTTATAATTATTAAAATGGGTAATAATATTAAATTAGATCCTAACTAATTTATTATTTAATTTTTAATTATAATAATTTTTCTATAATGATAATTTTTCATAGCTTGTGGTAAATCCTTGATTCAATCAATAATGAGTAAAAAAATTATTTTATGATTTTACTGGTAAAAAAATAAATACTATTGTTTATAATTTTATTTTTTTACTATTTTGACATTAATTTTTCTTATGTATTTTATAAACTAATTTCAAATAAATATCTATCATAATATGAGTTTGTATCTTATATTTTGTTATTATTTTGTTAGTATATTTTGAAATATCTATATAAGTCTATATTGACCATGAATCAGGAAAAATAAATTGACCATGATTTGGATAATGCATCAACCATAAAAATAATGCTTCAAATGAATGTACAATTATTTAAACACATGAAAAAACTACTAACTATAGATAAAAAATTTCTAAGTCCTAAATCATCTATATAAATACTAAGAGAAACTATCATGACAAGCGACCGTGTCAAACAAGAAACCATCACAAAAAGATAATCATGTTTTTTCAATGTATTTAATTAAATTAATTAAGAGTTTTAGCCAACTATATTTATCAATCAACTATGACTAAAAATTTTATAAATTATTGGATTATTCACATGTTAATTCTGATAGACCATGTGACTAGATTGACCGCACATTGAATACCAATCATCCACATAATTAATTTGATAGATTATAATTGCAAACTTTTTAAATTTCTAGATCAACCACATGATCATTTATATTGACCACATGTTTATTCAAACTTAACACCATGGTTGACATATAATGAGAATTGACCTGCAACTAAAAATAATCAGCCATATCCTTAAATCTATAAAAAAATCACAAATTCTTACATTATACTAAAGTCATAAAAAATATTAAATTTATCAAAATTTTAAATTCATAGAAAAAATAATTATGAAGTTATACAAAATAAATAAATTATAAATTCATATGTTTTTAAACTTTTATCAAAATAATGAATCATGATGTGTTTTTATTATACTTTTAAATATTAATATTTTAACGGTTTAGCATAATTATGTCGATTGATTTATTTGTTTCATAATTAATCATTAATCATGATTATGTCAGGAGAACCATTGTTTAAGTATTTTATGTATATTTAATTCAAGAACAAATATCTTTTTGTGTGTCTTTATATTCATTATTTAAATTTAATTCTAGTGATTTAAATTTTAATTTTTTGGAATTTTTATAGTTTGTATCACATGAATTTTGGGAGTATTCCAATGATATTAATGTTCATTGTTATGGGTATATTTTACCACTATAACAATTTTTTATTAATTTATTATTATAAAACCTATTTTTGATTTCCATATTTTTTGAAGTTTCTCATTTTTATTTATATAGTATAATTTGTTTTAATAAAATACTCACTAACATCCCGATAGAGTTTGCACATCAGGGACATCAATCACCACTCTTTCATTTCCTCAAGCACCCATTGAGGGAGAACCTTCCTATTAAGAGTATTGGGAACTACATTTCTTTATCAAGAGAATATTGGATATTAAAATAAAATTTTATAGATACTTTATCCAGTGATGTTACCTTAGATTTAAATCTCACTATGAAAAAATATATTTAAGTATTATATGATTGGTAAATACCATAAATAATTTTATAAATATTAAGTGACCTTATTACAATAATGTTTTATTGAAGATTAATAGTAATAAATAATAGGTAAGATAATTCCTCTCATAAGGATACAACATTATAGATCTATACATAACCACTTGGTGATATCACATAATAACTAAACTAAATATAGCTTATAAATCATTACAATACAACTCAAATAATCCACTCAACTAAGGTAAAGTAAAAAATTTTGGCTAAGGTAAATAATTATTTCATCTTCTTAAAATATTCCTCACATTGGTTAGATCATATAATCTTTTCTCCTTTCTTAGTAAGGTTTTCATATGAGTAGAAATCTTAGAGGAATCCTAAATGGAACATGTTATTTAACCTAGAAATAAAAAGTAATATTTTTATTTAATATCAGTTTGAAGGTATTTTCAATAACATCAACAATTATTTTTTCATAGGATTCCTTGAGATGTCATCTTCAAAAATGAAATTTATAAGGAAGTTGACCACTCAGATCTAGAATAATAATTTTGATATATTGATGTACAAATGATGCTATAGTAATTTCTTTAAGACTATACATATATTCCAACCAACCTCATCCTGATATTTAAGTTAGAATATAATATCATCTTAAAAGACTATGAAAAATAAATCATAAATGGAAGAATGATCCAATGCATTGTGGTCATAACCTTCTGTGGAATGTTTGTTGAACTAAAATCCATTAATATATTTTTGAAATGCATATACTGATATTTGAAATACATCTTTGAAATATCATCAATACTTACTCAAAATTGATGGAAGCATGAAAAATTTTCAATCAAATAAATCCACCTTTCCCCTTCAACTGATCAAAGAGGTCATCAATTATTGGTAAAAGGATAATGATTATTTATTATGACTCAGTTAATCTTTTGATAGTAAAAATAGGGATATATAATCTTATCAACCTTCTTAGAAAAAAATATAGAGTTCCCCTGTAGTATTTCTTGTTCTAATAAACCCCTTTTTTCAAGGAATTCTAATTGAATCTTTAATTTACTTAACAGTTTCTGTTCCATTCAATAAGAAGAGATTGGGATATGCTCAATTTAAAGTAATAGACGAATAAATAAATCCACTTCCTTCATAGGATGTATTCCAAAAAAAAGTAGGTAACTTATTTATATAAAGATACTTTATATGGTTAAATCATAACTCTCTTTATATTAAACTACTTCAATAAAAAAGACAAGATATTTAAATAGTTATATCTCTGACTAAATATTGATGAGGACCTGATAAATTGTTATCAAACTCTAATTATACATATATTGTTTAACAATAACTACCCATAGTTTATAAAGATGCAATACTAGAATAGAAATCAGTGTATACTCATAGTTAAGTTAACTAATCCATTCCCTAACTGGAATCAAATGAATCCATATTGAGAACTATAATATCCTACAAATTCTTATAAGAATATATATTCAAGGAACATGATGGAAACTTCCTTGACTCTTCAATCCAATTACCTAATGTATTTTCAAGACTCGTATATATCTATGTGTGTGTGTGTGTGTGTTTGTGTGTGTGTGTAATTATTTCATTTAATGCTTTATAATAGATAAAAATTAAGTAATAATAAAATATTTTCTTACACTAATACAAAATATAGCACTTGAGAAATTATAGGAAGAAAAATAGTACCTATAATACTAAATGAAAATTCTATAGTATCAATGATATATATTTATATATAATATAATATTTTTTAAACTGCATACTTACCCTCAGGTAAGAACCCCTATTTGGATATTTTCACAGTAGCCACATTTCCATAACTAACATTTCAGCCTACTCAAACTGGTCAATTATAAGCTAGTTTGATTATTCAAGAAGACCACACCATTAATTATTCTTGAAATTCATGTATCAGTTGAAAACATTAATTGACTTTTTTTATACATTATATCAACCAAATCTCTAAATATGGATGGATTGGCCACATGAATGACATTGCCTCTTTGAAGGTGAAATCTAGTTTTATGTAGGGAAATCATTTATAATGGTGGCACTGAAAATAAGTTTGTACTAATCTAAGAGATAGATGTACATCATATCCGTAGATTATATAGTGAGAACCACTTATACTCCCTCTTATTTTCACCTCTTCTCACTACTAGATGAGCTATCACCTATTATGTTGCAAGGTAGTGAGTCATCTTTTCGTGTGATTCCTTTAGATCCTTTCCTAGCATGGATTTATTTCTTAAAAAATCTAGATAAAATTAAGATATTAACAAGAATTACTTGAGTTGGTAGTGGCTATTTAAGATCTATATCAATGCACACAACCTTCATTTATTATTCTCTTCCCATATATGGAGTTTGGAAAAGTATGACTATGAACGTAGAAACATAGTCCATTATAGACATTGATCCCTACCTAAAGTCCATAAATTCATAAGCCTATACTCAATATAGGTTGTTAGAATATATTTTATCTAATGATATACCAAATATATATATAAGGCTTTAGTTTTCTTAGCGTCAATAATGACATCCCACCAATGGCAAGTTTCCCCTTCGAGCATACAATTAGTTAAATGGACTCGATGATTCATTGGGGTATCAATTATCTTGGAAATATACTATAGATTATAAAACTATTAATTTATTATAGGATACATACCTCTAAAATTTTATAGTATTTTGAAATTAAATTTTCCTCATGATTTTGGAAGTTTCGGACTCCCACTGCAAAGCTTCCTAGCCTAAATCATGAGTCAGTTAAGTAAATCCTTCTAGAACCTGATTATCAAACACATATTGAGTTAGTGGTTTATACTCAGTCATACCATACTTCACGGAAGGAATTGGTCTTATATATAAATTAATTATTATAATTTCACAATACATTTTAGGTCTATTCCAATTACCCTCTATCTTTATTATGTTTGTACAAATAATTTTCAGGTTTCAAAAAAAATTAATCCTTTAAAATAGATTCCACTTTCCCAATATAAAACATAAATAAAATTAAAATCATGATTCAATCACAATATTAAGGAAACTAAATATAAAAAATATATAATATGTATATCAACTAAAGGAATACAATTATTATTTATATTATCCTAGTCATTAACAATGAATATATTGGGAAACATTATTAGAATTTTTTTTTATTTTATATAATAATAATCGTCAATTGGTTTTGATAATAAATTATATAATCAAAGATAGAAAACATACAGTATGGAATGATGCCACTAATTAGGCCTACTCATTGATTTATATAATGATTCAAGATACTAGAGAACTTGGGACTAACCTAAAGAAGAAAGATAAAAATATCCTAGAATACCCATTGTAACTCAAGCTTCTAGCATAATTATGTTGTCTATGCATAATCATGTGTGAATTCTTAATTCTTGATAACTATATCACTTCAAAACTCTCAATTACAATTTTCAATATCTCATAATGAGATCTCATATAATTTTTTAATGATTGTGAATATATTTCCTAAACAGCTCTATGATGGGTCTCCACAAAAGTTCGTGTGCACCGCTCAATTGATATAATATTTTATAGACACCATGGGATGAAAACTAGATATTTAAGAGAAGGTTTTACTCATGATATAATTTAATTGAAAAATAAATGTTATACCTATTTTTTTAGGAATAATGTGTAAACTCATGGAAAATAAAATAATTAAATGATATCATGTAATAATAAAATAATGTTAATGCCTTTGTTATTTAGGAACTATATAGAAACTTCTGGATAATAAAATAATGTAACTAAAATCAATACATAATTTATCATTCAAAAATACACTACCATGGAACAAACACCCATTAATTTTACAAAATAAGTGAAATTAAAAAAAACTGTTTAATTATGATGTTTGGGAAAAACATTTCCTAAATATAAAAAATAGAAATTATAATTGTGATAAACTACATATAGAAAATTATATATTCCTCCTACATAAAATATGGTTCCATAATCCAAAATCCAAAAAATATACCACCCATACTTCATATTCATTTTGCATCAATATCTAATCTTTATTTCTTTAACATTACGTGTATCATGGACCATAAGGTTTGAATGCAGTACTAATGAAAAATGTATAGGGTGTGATCTTAACATACTTTGTAGGTGGTAACAACCTTATCCCTAATAAATTTTTATAATCCATAGTGTATGAAATAATTATACAATTATAAAGTAATAACCTACATAATAATTCAAATTCATTAACAAAGTCACTTAACTCATAAATCAATGATAATTAAAAAACCCTATGTCGTGAGGATGCATACATGACGTTTATAATTTAGGTCAACAATGTGATCTAAGATGATTGATATACAAGTTATAGTGAACAGTAACTATCCCATTTTGGGAAAAGTGAATCATGTCTACTAGATTTAAAGAAATATTGAAACACATATCTTTATGAATAAGGGAAGGAATATACTGGAGTCAGGGACTATAAGCACATCACATCTGATTAACCTATCCATAAATAATTGTTTTAGAAAATAACTCTTTTTATGAAAAAATATCATACTCCATTTAATAATGATTTAAATTTTACTAGTCTCAAATATAATAATAGTTAAAAAAATACAATAATTTAGCTATGCAAGGTGACAAGATGAGTAAGATCATAACACTTGTTACAACTTGAAAATTATTTTAAATCATGGATGGGGTATCCTAACATAGATAATTAATCAATTAAAACTATATATCAATATGAAAAAATAATTTAATTTGATATATAAATGACCAAATAATAATAAAGTCAACAAATTTTTGTTCTAGACATTACAACGTGATAATTAAAAACCATAGTAAAAATAACTACCTTAAAAAATTATATAAAATTTTATAAAATATTTTATTTTGTGAACATTGTTCATTTTAAATATATTCCCTCATCCCCAAATCATTATTAACTTAAAACTTTGAGAGTATGATAGGAATTACGGTTTAACCTATAAAAATATATAAAGAATATTTATTTTATGTATGATGAAAGAGAAATATGACCAAAAGAAATATCAAACCAACCAAACATATGAAATTTTATTGATTTATATCACTTTCAATAAGTTATAGTGAATCAATATATAAAAATAATTTCAGTACCTTCAATTCACCTAGGATCAACTCCTTCAACGGTAATACTAGAAGATAGTCGAAGGGTTTCACTAGATTCATAATCCCTAAATTAGGATAATATGGACTTATACATATTTACCCAAATAAACATATAATAATGGAAGATTATAAAAATAATAATTTTATCCCTCGCTAAAGGCTATATCCTAAAACCATCCACAATTAACTTAAAAAAATATTTATTATAGGATTTATTGAGAATATTGGAAGGAGTAGGAGAGCCTCAAGGGTGTGGTAACCAAATTATATGAGGTTAAACGTCTATGAGAGATCTAATTTTTTATCCAATTTCAAAGTTTATATGTTTAAACCATTTATTACCTAGTTTTTTGGTTGGTTTCCTTGTATCTAGTGAAATACCACCATGTACCTAGTACCATCTAATTAGGTATTGTGTGTTATCCTAGGACCAATTTTTCTTCTCTCCTTTTTTTCTAACCTCCACTATACCCCAATAATTCCATCTCAAAATTGATGTATACCCAAGAATGTGTTCAAAATTTTTAAATTAAGGGAAATTGTAACCCTTGAAGGTTTATCTCATTATAAGAATCTTGAATTCAAGATGCATGGGGGTTCAATTTTCCCACCACTGATTGGTAAGAAAACATATAGGGTAAGTGGGGGCATATGATAGGGATATTTTATGCTTTGAAAATTTAATTATAATATTTTAATTACTTTGGAACCAACTTATACAATTTAGATATTTTTTAATGTTTGTACGGTAAATTTGGACAAACATCATCAATAGTGGCTTCTGAGATTGATATATTTTTGTGTTTGTGTTGGATTTTATAGGGTTCATCCTCAATAATAAATATGGATTTGGTGATGGGTATGATTTAATCTAGTTATGATGTATCCTATTTATAACCATAATATATTTTTTAAAATTTATAAAAAACACGTTAATGGGATAATTGATAACCTTACAAAAAATTACCCAAAAAGTAAAAAATATCAAAAACCATAAAGAAAACCATGAAGGATAAAATCAGGATGTATAAGTAGGTCCATAAACAAACACCCAAGTAATATATTCTTTATATTTTCAAGAAATTTATTGAATTTAATAAATAAATAATTTATTAATTATTAAATTAATAATAAAGGATAACATAATAGTTGATTCATTAATATGTAAATATGGGAATTATTTATTGATTATCTTTCTAGAAAATAACTATAGATAATTAAATTTGAAGAAGTATAAACTTCAAGATAATGTTAAGGGATTTATTTTTTATTTAGTTACTCCCATGATGAAGATATTGATTATTTATATCAATGATCAATATTTCATACAATAAATATGGAATTTATTTTTAGGAAATTAATGAATGTTATGAACTCAATAGAGATGCAATACATTTAGTTATGGTTTGGAAGTATTGAAATAATTTTCTATAGGTTATATTTTATATATTATTTCACCTTGAGTATAATTTAAATTTTTATTATTAGATAATGATAATTAGAATGGATCAGTGGTAACAATTAGTATTCATTTATTGGTGTAAGATAGATTCAGATGTTAATGTTCCAGCAAATATTCTATTTTTCCCAATACACTATCTTAGAGACTACTAATTGAACATTTGTATGCATTATAATATATACCATAGATCAAGATTGAGATAGATGATATTTCACTTGAATATTTACACACCCTCTCCCTCCTATAGTTCTAGAATTATATTGGTTAGATATGCACTAAAACCAGATTAATACTACATCCAAATTTCAATTATGGGGATGACTGGATATTTCAGCAGTGGATCTATTATAATAATAGGGGATGTATTCCTCGAACATATTTAGTATGATATTTGAATAGGTATTCTTATTATATGTCAGATACGAGATAGGGTAGGTGTCCCTTTTCTATATCATATTGATATATCTATAGTATATCATTGGGTAAGGAAAATATAATGGGTTATAAGAAAATATTTTTATGTCAAGGATAATAATTCATTTAATAACTACCATATAGATGTGGGAACATTGAGTAAAAAATTCTATTATGTGGTGGTAAAAAGTCATTAGAGTGTTATGATAGGGATCTCTTCTTTGGATATAGAGTAATTAATAGATCTATGAGTAGTTGATGGATATTTTAAATGATGTTTCCACCATATCACCTTATTATTATTAAATATAAAATTGGAAATACCATGTGGATGATTGATGATTGTGGTTTTATTTTTTATCAAAATATAATAAGGAATAAAATTCCATGTATGATAAATTCCTCTATGATTAGTGAGTAATCATGGAAATAAAAATTTAGAAATACCTTGAGAAGTATGGAATATGTATGGTGATGATGTTTAAGGAATTTATGGGATTAATGAAATTGAATTGGATTTCATGCTTGGAAAATTATCCTTGTTTAAGTTCGAATATTTTTTAACTGTTCTTAAGTTCAAATACATGTTATAATTTCACTAGGGGAGTTCACATTGTCTAGAAAATTAAATAAGGTGAAAACCATAAAAATGTATATTTTTATGAAGGACATATTTTTATTAATGAATGTAAGACCATTATTATTTCATGAATAATTTATTGGAGTATAATTTCAATCCCATACTAAATATATTTTGTATGGGGTGATTTCATTAAATATGTAACAAACCAGATTCCAGTATCCCAGAGCCTGTTCCTTACTTTATTACATTGTCATAAGATATAAGAAATCACATCCCAAATGACTAAATTTTTTAGTATTATTTTGAAACTGGATACATATTTGAAATTAATATTACATTTTAATCATAAAATATAAAAAATATTTTCATTGAGGATACCAATATTTCCCTTCGCATAAACCTTTATCTCAATTATAATAAACTTCTTGGAAACCTGGTGAAAAATTAAACATAAGAAAGGGTGACCTCCAATTCTTAGTAAGGGTTAATTAAAGTGAAAAATATCATTAATAAATAAGCATAATCAATATGCTATGGTAAATAATTGATCATACATTCCAATTAATCAATAAATTGCAAATGAAATGCATCTATAAATTTTATCATTGCGAAAATCATATGGATAATAATAACAGAATTATGAATATAGGAAATGATTAATTATTAAACGGCATGTATTTGGAACATGAATAAATATCCTCAAGACCTTTCATGAAAGAGTTTAATCTACTGGTAAAAATCCATTTAATTCTAACTTTACTTATTCATCCCATAAGACTACTGATACATTGAGGGGATACCTATAACTTGGCCCCACCTGTGTCATCTAGTCCAAAGAATTCCTTATATATTAAATAATCAATTTAATTAATAAAAAATGTTCTTTATCACCAAATATTTATACTCAATAAAAGATACTCATTTATTAATATTTTAAAAATTAATAAAATAACTTTCAAAACTAAAACCAAATGTAAAAATGGAACACTATTGGTGAATAATAACAAATAAGTCTCAATGGAATGTAAATTAATACGGGATCCCTTTCAACTTTGCAATCAGTCGAATCATATATCCTATGAAAGAATAAAATTTAAAAAATTTAGTAGCCTAAAAATATATATATTCATGATATTATATTATAATTTTAAGTATATATAGACCACACACAATAAATAAGTGGTGAATAAGGCATATATCTCACAGAAGTAAAAGTGATATGAGAAACCCTTACCATATGATTACTTTAGTGTAAATTGATTTAAAATCTTATTTAATGGTTTTAATAAAGTTACTAACTTATACTAGAATCATATATTATCCTCCAATATCATATTATCACTTTTTTGTTAATAATATTTTATTATTACCCTTATTTTGGGTGTTAACAGCTTCATTTTCCTATACATGTTTTACTATGTAAATCCCAGTTCTTATGCATAGGACATAGTTCTATAATCTCCATATTTATATTAAGGTCATATATATCATATTTATTCATTATATACATTTTTTTAATCATTATTTAATATTGAACATATAAAAGTAATCACATCACATCGTGGAGATGGTAAGTTGTATGTACATGCGAGAAACGATATCTTTCAATTAATGGGTAAAATGATAAATAATAGGGTGATATATTAATTATAAAGAATTAATATCATGTAAAAATTACCATATATATCTACTATATCTATCATTATAACCAACCTAGTAATGTTTTTATGAAAGACAAATTACACCACTCTGTGGAGACGTTAAGTTGTACGTACGCATGTGTGGTGATTTTATTTTTAGTATGATAGATAAAAGGTAGAGTGTGGTTGTTTCATAATAATAATAACATATAATTGTATATATGATAATTTATTTGTTAATTTCACTTTAAAACAACACATAAAAAAACAGAAGAATAAATAAACTTGAAAGACTTGATAAAGATGATTACCTCTTCTTCAACAGACTTCGATTAATCTATTATTAAGAGATCTAGGGAAGATTTTTAGGAAGCAAAAGAACCTATAGAACAAAAAAATGTTTTTATAAGATAAATGATATTTTTTTATCTATATGGATCAATGTTTTTTAAATAAGTGAAGGAAGTAATTCCCTTTAATGATTGGAGTGAGGGGATATTTTGGAAGCTCCCAAAATATTAAATTAATATAAATTCCATTCCAATTAAAAATGGCTCTAAATTAAGTTATGTAAAATATAAAATGAGTATGGGTATAAATAATCTCATATAATATTTTTTATACAAGTTTATATTTCGTTATTACTCTTATCTTATGGTTTTAACCCTTATTTATTCTATTTAACTCTTACAGTGACAACATAGATTTTTACACTTTTAGGGTTTATATAGTTACTATCAAATTTCAAAAAAAAACCCATAAATGAATCAGGTATGTCATTTTAAACCTTATCTTAATAATATTTACAAATTTAATTTTTTTTAAATTTTATATCATTTAATACAATTTTATTAATTTTAAAATATCACTAATGTCAATTTTGATATTATTCATTACTTTGAATTTTATTAAAAAATAAAACAAGATTTATTTGAAAAAAATATTTGAATACATCCCAAATATGTCAATTTAATCTATAAAATTCGTTCATAACATTATTTATCAAATATTATATTTATTTTAATAGTTTTAATTTCATTTATGTGATTTTTTACATTAACTAAATAATTACTACATCATCATTCTGAACACCTTTAAGGTAATTATTTATTACCTAAAAATTAAAAATATATTACCATTATGAAGATAAATATTTTATATTTTAAATTAATATCACTACCAGAAAATTGGTCTTTGGATCCCCCTTACCTATAGCTACCGCCACGGGCGGTCTCTATAGGGAAACCAACAGCGACCGCCATTGGCGGTCGCTAGGTTTTCCCAACCCCCCCCCCCCCCCCCCGAACCCTCCTCCTCCCTCGCCTCATCGCGCGCTATCCCCCGTCGTCGCGCTCTCTCCCTCACCGCCCTCCCCCGTTGTCATGCGCCCTACCCTGTCGTTGCACGCCCTCCCTCTTCGTCATCCCCCATCACCCTATCGGCCTCCACCCTCCATCGTCTACCCTCCGACCACTCTTCACCCTTCCCTCCATCTCCTTCGGGCTTCCTCTGCCTTCTCCCTCCAGCTCCGGCCGCCCTCTGCCCTCCGGCCTCCCTCTACCCTTGGGCCTCCATCCACCATCCTCTGGCAGCCTCCGACAGCCCTCTGGAAGCACTCTGGCCGCCCTCCGGCCACCATCCAGCCTCTCTCTGCCCTCCGGTCTTAGCCCTCGGCCCTCCACCCCCTCAGCCCTCCCCCCCCCCCCCCCCCCCGCACCCCGCCAAACCCCATCCCCTCCATCTTCATCCCCTCCCTCACTGCACCACCGCCACTTGAGGTATTCTTAATTTGGTTCATGTGCTGATTGAATTTTTATTAATTCAATTTGAAATTTGGCTATGTATTGATTGGTTTTATACATAATTTGTATATCTGTTTTGTTAACTTTCTGGTTTTTTAAAATTTATTCACAACTAATTATTCAATCCCTTTTTGTTTGATTAACAACTGTACAAGTTTGGTTTTTTTTAAACAATCAAATTTATCATTTGGACACTTTGTATAGTCCCATTACTAATGTTTTTCATGACTGGAGGCATGTCAGGGGAAGAGGCAGCAGATCTACATCATCCATCTGAGGCGTCTACATCTCAGGTTCGAGGTATGTTTGAATGACATTGTCTCTATTTGTTATGTAATTTATAAACATATATATATATATATAATCTATAAAATTATATATAAAATTGTTTTCAACCGCATCAGACTCGACTGCTTCTTCCTCTCGCAAGAGAGGCCCTAGTCGTGGAATATTATCATAGAATTCCGACATGACTTTTGATATTTTATTTGATGAGGTATTTCATCTTGTGGGAGAAAATGCCCCTGCATTTATTCATCAACCGGTTCATATCATATGTGACCCACATAGATTTCCATTGACAACGCGTGACTGGGCTATTATCCCTCCGAACACATTAGATCATCTTTGGATGGAGGTTCAGGTAAAAAGATCATTTTACTTTATTTCCTATGTATAAAAAATAATAACATATGTGATTTTTTTCTTTAATAGAAAAATTTGAAAGTATGTCTCGATGAGTTTCGGCCATTGTGTATGAGAAAATGTAGTAATATGTGGAAAGAATATAAATGCAAAGTTAAGAGGGACCACTGGGTACCAAATGTGGGTGCCCCAGACATTCTGGAAAACGTCCCGAGAGGTGTCCTCCCGGTTTAGTGGCATGATTTAGTTTCATATTGGTCTACTAAGGTTGTTGCGGTTTGTATATTTATTTTCGTATATATATTTTCAAGAATGTGTGATTTGTTTGAAATTTGAATGAATTGAATGTAGGAGGTGTCAACACGCCATTTTGAGAATTCAGCGTTGCAGGTACCACCTCACAGGCTCAGGACTCGTCATGTGTCTCAGATCCGACATGAGGTATTTATTATTCATTTTTTAATTTATTAATTAATATGGTTTTGTGTTTGTATTCTATTCATATATAGTTGCAGGAGAAAGGTGCACCGACTGATAAAATGTCGGTGTGGATGAGGACTCGTGATCGCAATGATCCAAAGGCTGCAGCATTAATAGTAAGTGCTTGTAAACATTACCAATACTTACATAAAATCTGTATATTAATATATGTATATATATTTAAATATTTCACAGGCTCAATTTGAAGTTGAGTTAGAACATCTTCCAGAGGACCAGCGACAGCTTCCCATGTGAATGGATGAGATCTTTCATCACATTATTGGTCAGGATGGGCATGGATATAGTTTGACCTATGGAACTGAGATTCCTCATTCTGTAGTGTCTCACGTTGTGGATGTCGGTCCTGTTGTTGCTCAGGTGACACAGCAGTTGTCAGATTTCAAGGCACGGTTACGCACTTCTGAGGAGGTAAATGCGCAATTGATCGCTGAGGTTAGAGCATTGTGGCAATATGTTCATCTAGGTGATGGTGCAGGGGATGAGAAGATGCAGGTTTATACTATATTTATTTATTTATTTTATATTATTTTTGTTATGAAAATATTCATAATGTTTTTTTGTTGTAGGCCCCTAAGCCACCTGATGGAGGTAGTAGTCATGACCACACATGACGCATCATATTGATGAGGTGTGTTTCTGTTATTAATGGTGGGGTTGTTATTGATATTTAGGTTGGGTTTCTAGTGAGATTTTTTGTGATTTGGGGGTATCATGTGTGTTTCCAGTAGTCATGACCACGCATGATGCATCATATTCACCATTTGTAGTCCCCGGCCCACCCCGGACAGCCCTCCCCGCACCCCGAACAACCCTCCCCGCACCCCGAACAGCCCCCCCCCACCCACCCCTCCGCACCCCGAACAGCCCTCCCCGCACTCCGAACATCCCTCCCCGCACCCCGGACAGCCCCTCCCCGCACCCCGGACACCCCCCCCCCCTGCACCCCGGAAATCCCCCCCGCACCCCAGAAATCCCCCCAGCACCCCGGACATCCCCCCCGCACCTCGGACATCCCCCCCACCCCACACCTCGGACAGCACCCCCCCCCCCCCCCCCGCACCCCAGACAGCCCTCCTCGCACTCTAGACTGGTCACCCCACACTCCGAACAACCCTCCCCGCACCCCGGACCCCCCCCCCCCCCCCGCACCCCGTACATCCCTCCTCGCACTCCGGACAGGCCACCCCGCATCCGGATAGCCCGCCCCGCACCCCGGACAGCACCCCACCCCCCCCCCCCCCCCCGCACTCTGGATAGCCTCCCTGCACCCCGGAAAGCCCTCCCCACACCCCGGACAGCACCGCCCCGCACCCCGAATAGACCCCCCCCCCCCCCCCCCCCCCCCGCACCCCGGACAGCCCACCACGCACTCCGAACAGGCCTCCCCGCACCCCAGACAGCCCTCCCCGCACTCCGTACAGCCCTCCCCACACCCCGTACAGCCCTCCCTGCACCCTGGAAAGCCCTCCCCACACCCCTTAC
The DNA here is from genome assembly GCA_963277665.1 of Viscum album. NCBI lineage: Eukaryota > Viridiplantae > Streptophyta > Magnoliopsida > Santalales > Viscaceae > Viscum > Viscum album. The sequence goes on from OY728159.1 coordinate 811,914,002, forward strand.
AACCCCCGCGCACCCCGTACATCCCCCCCCCACCCCCTCACACCCCGGACAGCCCCCTTGCACCCCCGGACAGGCCCCCTGCACCCTGAACAGCCCAGCCGCACGCCGAACGCCCCCCCCCCCCAGACATCCCCCCCCAGCACCCCATACAGTCCTCCCCCCGTGCGACAACAGTCATTGTGTGAATTGTGAAATGGTCGGGCAGACAGCATGTCAATCGGAGGTGTCATTTGACCGCGGTGACAGGAAATGTGTTTCTGAAGTCATAAAACACAAAAACGGCATGAGATGGTCGAATTCGAAGAAAACGTGCTCCGAATGACCTGAACCCACACAAAAACAATAGGAATATTATTCGTGACGTGTGGGAGGAGACAGCACACCAATTGGAGGTGTCGTTTGACCGCGGTGACTGGAAACGCGCTTCTGGAGTCATAAAACACCAAAACGGTGTGATACGGTCGAATTAGAAGCAAACCTGCTCCGAATGACCTGAAACCACAAGAAAACAATAGGAATATTATTCGTGATGTGTAGAAAGGAGACAGCATGCCCATCGGACGTGCGTTGCGCGCGGTACGACCGATTGTGTCGTTTTAAGCGGCTCGGTGCGCATTAAAAGAGTGTGTTGGGGGGTCAAAACCACCCGAACAACCTTGGAATTCCATTAAATCATACGACAACATTTGTTGTGTGAATTGTGAAATGGTCGGGTAGACGGCACGTCAATCAGAGGTGTCATTTGACCGCGATGACCGGAAACGCATTTTTGGAGTCATAAAACACCAAAACGGCGTGAGACGGTCGAATTCGGAGAAAACATGCTCCAAATGACCTTAAACCACACGAAAAAAAATAATAATAATATTCGTGATGTGTAGAAGGAGACAGCATTCCCATCCGACGTGCGGTGCGCGCGGTACGACCGATTCTGTCATTTTCACCAGCTCGGTGCGTGCTAAAAGGGCACGTTGGGGGGTCAAAAACACCCGAACGACCTCGGAATTCCATGAAATCATACGACAACAGTAGTTGTGTAAATTGGGAAGTGGTCGGGCAAACAGCATGTCAATCGGAGGTGTCGTTTGACTGTGGTAACCGGAAATGCGTTTCCGGAGTCATAAAACACCAAAACGGCATGAGACGGTCGAATTCAGAGAAAACGTGCTCTGAATGACCTGAAACCACAGGAAAATAATAGGAATATTATTCATAATTTGTAGAAGGAGACGGAATGCCCATCGGACGTGCGGTGCACGTGGTACGACCGATTGTGTCGTTTTCAGCAGCTTGGCGCGCGCTAAAAGGGCGCCTTGGGGGGGTCAAAACTAACCGAACAACCTCATAATGCCATTAAATCATAAGACAACAGTTTTTGTGTGAATTTTGAAATTTTTGGGTATAAGGAACATCAATCGGAGGTGTCGTTTGACCGTAGTGATTGGAAACACATTTCTGGAGTCATAAAACACCAAAACGGCGTGAGACGGTCGAATTTGGAGAAAACGTGCTCCGAATGACCTGAAACCACATGAAAATAATAGGAATATTATTCCTGACATGTAGGAGGATACGGAACGCCCATCGGACATGTGGTACGCGTGGTACGACCAATTGTGTCGTTTTCAGCAGCTCGGCTCGCGCTAAAAGGTGTGTTGGGGGGTCAAAACCACCCGAACAACCTTGGAATGTCATGAAATAATACGACAACAGCTGTTTTGTGAATTTTGAAATGTTAAATAATAAGGAACAACAATTGGAGGTATCTTTTGACTGCGGTGACCGTAAACGTGTTTCAAGGGTCATAAAACACCAAAACGGCATGAGGCGGTCGAATTCGGAGAAAACGTGCTCCAAATGACCTAAAACCACACAAAAACAATATGAATATTATTCTTCACATGTAGGAGGAGACGGCAGTCCCATCGTATGTGTGGTGCATGCGGTACGACCAATTGAGTCATTTTTAGCACCTCGGCGCGCGATAAAAGGGCGCGTTGGGGGGGTCAAAACCACCCGAACGACCTCGGAATGCCATGAAATCATACGAAAACATCCATTGTGTGAATTTTGAAATGTTCAGGTAGACGGAGCATCAATCAGAGGTGTCGCTTGACCGCAGTGACTGGAAACGCATTTCTGGAGTCATAAAACACTAAAACGGCCTGAGACAGTTGAATTCGGAGCAAACATGCTCCGAATGACCTAAAACCACACGAAAACAATAGTAATATTATTTTTGACATGTAGGAGGAGACGGCACCCTATCGGATTTGTGGTGTGCATGGAGAACATTCCTTTTTAGACAACAAAACAATTTCAAAAACTAATCCAAATAAGAAAAAAAATCCTGAAATGATTGTAAAATTACCTTTTTAGAGAAATACAAATGTTAAGCATAAAATTTGATTTATTATTACCATATTCTTAACAAACCTATTGGATAAATAAGAAAAAAAATATGTAATATTATATATATATATATATATATATATATTTCTTTCACTAATAACCTTAAATAAATGTATTTTATTTATTTTCTATTATAATAAAACACATTTGTAATCTTAAAAATATTTCATTTATATGCACCGTGATTTTTTTTTTTTTAAATTCCCAGACCAGCGGCCGCCAATAGCGGTCGCTATAGGCTGTCGGGTAAACATTAGTGATCGCCAATGGCAGTTGCTGTAGGCCGGAATTTTATCCACATAAATCAACCTCCATTGGCGGTCGCTAATGTTGACCCATCAAATAGCACAGCGACTGCCAGGCAGTCACTATAGGCTAGAATTTCGTCCACCTAAAGCAACTGCCATTGGCAGTCGTTGTTGGCCTATTACGACGAGGCTAAAGCGACCGCCAATGGCGGTCCCTGGGTGGTCTTTAGAGGCCTATAGAGACCTCCAATGGTGGTTGCTATAGCCCGAATTTTTAGTAGTGTATTTATGGTTAAAAATATATTTTGGATGACCATATATTAAAAATGTTATAATTATTAAAAACATTAATGTGACAAGTTTTAATTTTTCTAAAAATAACTTATGATATGGGGCATAAAGTCTTCAATGTGAATCTAAGAGGTTATAATTTAGGACCAAGAATTATTTAAGTCTAAAATTACTCATCCAATTATATTTTGAAAAGTTTTAGGGTAACTTCCTAATCCTTATCCAAATTATTTTCACCCTTAATTAACAAGTTTACCCTTAATCGTGGTAAAAAAATTACATAGTTTTCTATTCATATTATACAAAATTAAGCGGGACCTATTTAATTAATTTTTACTTCCTTAATCAAAATATTGAATCAATTTTTCAAAATTCAAAAAACATAATTGGCTAAAATTAATTGAAAATTAATCTGATAGATAGGGTGAGAATGTGAGTTTTTTATGTTGAAAAAGTTCAAAATTTTGAAATTTTTTTATATCCAAGTTCAATATGAAATAGTTTACAATGAATTTAAATATATTAATATATTTATATTTTATATAATTTTAATTTAAAAACAATTTAAAATATAATTTAACATTATAAATTATTTAGACAAAAAGTTAGTTTTCAATTAAAATGCAGTATTTTTCACTATTAATGAAAAAAAACTTATCAAAAAAATACCAAAAAAATAATCCTATGAAAATTTTGAAATTAACAATTAAAAAATTAATATTATTTTTAAAATAAAATTTAAAAAATTTAAAAAAATCAATTTTAAAATAAGTGTGCCATCAAAAGTCAGCAAAACTTATTTTAGAAGAATAATTTTTTTTAAAAGTGGATTTATTTTTATATCATGATTATAAAACAAATAGGATGAATGTTAATAATTATAATGAATATATTATATATTGATTTCATTTATATTCATATACAAGTGTAAACTATATTTTAATTATTCAACTAATCATTTTCATATCCACCATTCTAACAGCTGGGTTATAACTGTAACATTTAAATAATAAAATTTAGTTTTTTCTTAAGTTTGGTGTAGCATGAATTATAAGCTATCTAAGATAATAAATTTAAAAAGATATATTCCATAAAATCTCGGGTTCTTACATTCTATCCTCCTTTAATAAATTTCTTCCTTGCAATTTTGAAATTACACTTTAAAATCAAAGGTTGATACTTGAGAATTTCTTTGTGGGAATCCTACATTGTAAATAGGGTTCATAAACCATCCTATTAATAATAGGGAAATGGAAATGTGATTTTCTTCAAAAAATTGGGATTTTAAAAAGGATAAAATTAGTTAGAAGTGAAAACACGGATATATAATAGAAATCTTACTATCAAATTCTGATGAAGAGTGATAGAAAACAAGGTTATCACAAAATTTAACCGTCACAAAACCATACATTTGTGATGGTTTAAAAAACTATATATTTATCATTAAAAAATAAATGGATAAAAATTTCAAAAAACCCTTTCCTAGAGTTGAGAAATTATTTTTTCAGATCAATATTTAGTAATTGTATTTCTTTCCATGCCATAATAATAATATCATCCTTTAATTGTGTCTTGATTTATATCCATATAATTTATTAAACCAATATATGGATATTAAAGATAAATATTTAGGCCTAAACTACTTTTATCAAAATATCCATAAGTCATTCCTTCATCCTTTAAATATGTACCAAAATAAAAATGGTTATAAAGTGTTATCCAATATGAAAAATCATACTCTAACCTCAAAAAATAATATCCAAAGTTCAAATTAATCCATTCCATAATTAGTTACCTTAAGAATCATTCAAAATCCAAGTAAGGTCACTAAATTTCTAAATTCTACTTAACATTAGATTCTCCAAACAATATAATGTATCTCTTATTATTACATACTAAATATATTAATACCTTGATCACCTTAAAATTTCAATGAAAACATTAATTATACCTTATTCGTTATATAAAAAACAGATTGGCGGATATATTATTTCAAACCAAAAAATATGTTAACTCCGTCATATTTTTTTCATTTATTTCATTTTTCATTTGTAGTCTCGTAATCATTAGAAATATAACCATTACTTGTATAACCTTGATGATTCTCTTTATGAGTTTTCCTCCTATGACATATATTTCTACAATTCCCATACTTTTTACATTTAAAACATTCAACCATCGATATTACCTTAGGGAGACCATTATTCCAAACATTTCATTTTTTCCTTTCAAATTAATTGATTTATATCCTTATTTTCTAAACCCAAAACATCTTCTCATTACTCTAAGATAATCACTTTGGTTTTTCATGTCACTTTATCAATATATAGAAAACTAAATCATCATTCCTCTATAGTTTCCACCACATGTGCTCTCAGAGAACTCTATCCTTATATTCTTTTTTGAGTCTAAGATTTTGTTAATGTGTATGTTATATCTTGATTAATATTTAATCATAATCATAATATTCTTCATTCCAGTTATTATCTCATTTGGTTTCTCAACAGCACATTGTATATCAGATTCAACATTAACCCAATTCCTTCTAGTTCTATCCACTGAATAAAAACAATAATCATATTGTGATCAACACTTATCAGAGTGATAACTCACATGGTCATGAAGAATTATTTATAGGATTTTTAAATCATGAAACTTTTTCAATCTAATAATACTTATATTTAACCTACGTTATCCATTTTTTAAAAATAATGTGGTGCTTTGGTCGAATGACCAAAGCAAAGTTTATTAATAAAGAAGAGCTTACAAGATTCTAAAAGACAAGATCATATTACAATATTTCACATGTTGATGAAGGAAATTGTTCGAGAGATCCTCTAGGAAAGTTATGTTATATGGAAACCCTTTATTAGCGAGACCATATGCAATTATATTCACCTCTCGGTAGGTATGAGTTGCAATGTAGTTGATGTACTGGAGAGAACAAAGATAATTTATCCAGTGTGTAGTAAGAGGAAAATCTAGTTGAATCACCCCATTCCAAATGGCCTTCACTACAGTAGTAGAATCAATTTTAATCCACAAGTTATTCTAACCATGGTTCATGGAAAAAGAGATGGAATGTATCACACTCAGCATTTCGGAATCTGGAGAGGTTTCAATATCGCAGCCTCCAAAAAATCACCCAATGATCTGACCAAGATGATTTTGTAAGATGGTGCCATGCCCAACAAGACCCATATTTCTTTTAGAGGCTCCATACACATTGATTTTAATCCACACTAGGATTATTGGTCTCCAAAAAACCTCAAATGTGCGTCTTGGGTGGCTAAAAATGGAAACAACCTGAAGACATCTCAGAATCATAAAATCTTCCACATAGTTGTTGCAGCACCCTTTCTAAATTAACATAACTTCAAGAATGGTGATGAGAATCCTAATTCTACCTGAATTAATGTTAAGTGATAAATTATTGTGAATAATTACATTTCTATAGGATGATATCCTATACATAGAATTATCTTCAAAGTCATACATTATGTATATATCCTTAATCTATGTTTTCTTATATCTATTTCCCAAGGTTTCTACTAAATTTTCATGGATACCAACTGTAATGAACCTCACTCCAGTAGTCCAAATATGGTTCCTTACTTTATTAAATTATCATAAGATACAATTAATCACATCCCAAAGTACTGAATAATTTAGTAGTCTTGTTAAACTATATATATTTTTAAATTCACATTACAACATAAAATAAAAATATATATATTCTCTTTGAGGAAACCATTATTCCTCTTAGCATAAACCTATATATCAATAATAATATACTAAATGGAAAACTGGTGAAAAAAATTAAACATAAGAAAGTGGTGAGATCAAATTCTCAGTAAGGTTTAAGTATAGTGGAATCTAATTGGAATCAATAAGCATAATCAGTATGGCAGGGTAAATAATTGAGCACATATGTCATTTAATCAATAAACTAAGAATAAAGTGGATCTGTAAAAATTTTCATTGTAAAATTAATCTATATAATAATAAATGAATTATAAATTCATTAAATTATTAATTATTGTACTTTATATATCTTGCACATGAACCACTACCATTAAGACCTTCCGCAAGATAGTTTAATCTATATGTAGAAACCAATTTAAAGAAATATTAATTGATTCATCCCATGAGACTATCGACGCATTAAGTGGATATCTATAACTAGGTCCCATCCTTATTAATAAGTCCAAATAATTCCTCATATATTGAATAATCAATTTAATTAATTAACAATGTTCCTTATCATCAATTATTTGTATTGAATAAATGATACATATTTATCAATATTTCTAAAATGAATCAAATAACATTCAAATTAAACACTCTAAGTAAAAAATAAAATATGGTTCATTATATATTCATATTCATTATAAAAAACACGAATATTTAAGATAAATTTAATTTCAAATGAAAAATGATTAAGTGATTGTTTTAATATAATGTTAACAATCCCCAAAAGAAAGTGACATTGTACAATAACTTTTACCACTTGGTAATTTTCAAGACAAATCTACTTGGAGAATATAATTTAAATTGAAACTTAAAATACTATTAGTAATGAATAAATCATGATATTACATGTAAAATCTAATGTATATACACAATGTCAAAGTGAATTGGTGCATAATAAGAAATAAGTCTTAATGGAATGTAAATTGAGACAGATTCACTTATAACTTTTTAATCAGTCGAATAATATTCCCCATAAAATAATTACATTTTAAAAAAACTTTAAATACCTTGAAAATAAATATATTAATTATATAATATAAAAAATGGGTGTATATACACACCACACACAAGAAATAAGAGGTGGATAATTCAAATATCTCATTGAAGTAAAAGTGAGATGAGAAACTCTTACCTTACGCTTTATTTAGTTGAAAATATTTATCCTCATGTATAGTGGATTTAATAATGTTATTAAATTATAATATAACCATATATTATCCCCTTATATCATCTTATCACATATTTTTAAATAATATTTCATTATTACCCTTGATTTGGGTGTTAAATGCTTAATTTTCATATGCCTGTTTTGTTATGTATGTACCGGTTCTTGTTCATAGGATATAGTTCCATCATATAAATTATTATATTAAGGTCATATATATCATATTTATTTATTATATACATTTTTATAATCATTATTTAATAGTAAACATGGAAAATTAATCGCATCACACTATAGAGAAGGTAGGTCATACGTACGCATGTGCGATGATATCGTTGCATTAAGGGATAAAATGGTAAGGATGTGGGTGATATATTAATTATAAATAATTAATATCATGTCATAATAAACATATATATCCACTATATACATCATTATTACCATCCTAGTAAAGTTCTGATGAAAAAAATTAGACCACTGTATCGAGAAGGTAAGTCGTATGTACGCACGCGTGGTGATTATATTTTTTATAGGATGGATAAAATTTAGAGTATATTTCTTTAATAATAATAATAATAAATATATTATAATGGATTTATTAATTCAGTATGGAAACAACACAGTAAGAGGATATGGAAGAAGAAACAAACATTAAAGAGTCAATAAAGATGATTGTCTCTTCTTCGGTGGACATCATTTAATATCTTCTCAAGAGATCCAAGGTTGATTTCATGGAAGAAAAAAACCTATAAAACTTAAATAAGAATTTTTTAAGAGAAATATTTATGTTTTCATTAAGATATATGGATAAAAGTGATGTAAATAAGTGAATAAAGTAGTTCCCTTTTATAATTGTGGTGAGGGGCACTTTTAAAAACTCTCAAAATATTAAATTAATATATATTATTTTTCATTTTTAAAAGTCACCAAAAATGGTTTAATTATATGATAATAAGGGTATATGTATAAATCATCTAATCTAATAACTGTTATACAAGTTTAGTTCATCTTCTTACCTTTGTCTTTGTATTTTAACCTCTATTTAAACTCTTTAACACTTACCATAACAACATGGATTTTTACAGTTTGAGGGTTAATATAGTTGCAATAAAATATAAAAAACACATAAATAAATAATGGATAAAATTTTAAACCTTATCCCAATTATTAGAATGAATTTAATATTTTAATAATTTTATATAATTTAATAAAATATTTTTATTTTTTAAATATCATTAATGTTAGTTTTGACACTATTCATAACTTTCAATTTTACAAAAATAAATAAAAAAATATATATTCAAAAAAAATATTTAAATGCTTCAATAATATATCAATTACATCTATAAAATCATTGGATGACATTAATTATCTAAAATTATTTTTATATTAATAATTCTAATATCATTTATTTGATTTTTCGATTAACTGAATAATTACTGCATCATCATTTGGAAGCCTTTAAGGTAATTATTTCTTAAATAATAATTAAAAATATATTAACATGATAAATATAACTATTTTAAATTTAAAATTACTATTTATGGTTGAACATAGATTCTGGATGACCATATATTAAAAATGTTATACTTATTAAAAACATAAGTGTGACAAGTTTGACTTTTCATAAAATAAAATACTATAAAGTGGCTAAAGTTATCCAATTGGCTCAAAGAAGTCATAAATTTTTCCCTAGTATGATTTATATAGACACTCACTCATATAATAAAATTAGTACAAGTGTTGGAATAATTTCAAAATCTATATCATAATTATTTGCAATCTTAATTAACTGATTTACACTTAACCATGGTAATAAAAATTACTAATTTTACTATTCATATTGTCCAAAAATAAAAGGGACATATTTACTTAATTTTTACCTCTAGAATAAAAATAGAGAATCCATTTTTTCAAAATTAAAAACACATAATTGGCTAAAATTAATTTAAAACTAATCTGGTAGATGGGGTGAGAAAGTTGGTTTTTTAATGTAAAAATGTACAAAAGTTTGAAATGTTTTTATATCCAAATTCAATATTAAATAGATTAAAATTACCTTAATTGGATTAATTGATATATTATTTATCTAATTTAATTTAAATATGATTTAAAATATAATTTAACATTATAAATTATTTAGTTGAAAAGTTAGTTTTCAATTAAAATACAGTATTTTTCACTATTCGTCAAAAAATGTAACTTATCATAAAAATAAAAAAAACACCCTAAAAAAATTTTGACATTAAAATTTTAAAAATAAATATTATTTTTTCAAATAAAAATTATATAATTATAAAATTTTGTTTTAAAATAAGTGTGTTATCAAAAGACGGGAAAACTTCCTTTAGAAAAATATTACATTTTATGTGTAAAAGTGGATTTATTTTTATATCATGGATAGAAAATACATCGGATGAATTTTAAAGATTATATTTAATATTATATATATATATATATATCATTAGTATACATATACATGTATAAAAAATATTTTAATTATTCAGTTAATCGTGTTCATACCCACCATTATAACAACTACGCTATAATGGTAACATTTAAATAACAATATTTCGTTGTTCTTTTAAGATGGGTGTTGTGTGAAACATATACTATTTAATTGATTAAATTTCAAAATAAACATACCAAAAAATTCTATGCTGTTAAAGAAGATATCTCATCAAATATTATTTCTGATTGAATGATGTTTGTTGAAGTTAAAGGATGCCATGTAAATCAATATTACATGAGGAGATCACTAGAAGACCATGTAAAAGAAATTAATTGCATGAGATAATTAAGAATTTTTCCTATAAAAAAAATTAATAAAAATAATATATATTTTTTAAATTATTAGTTTGATAAGTCCTGGTTTTATGAATTATTCATAGATTTTTATAACTATTATTTCTATTTGGACTTATCTAAAAAAGTTTTCAACCATTGGCCAGATAACTAAGATATCTTAACCATGATATTGTGGTAGTAAGGCTAAACCATTCATGGAAACTATCATAGCTATCTATCCATGGTGTCATGGGCTAATGTGAGCGTCTTTATAGGAAGGTTGGAGAGTAAGTGGGTGTATAGTTCCAGCCTAGTGCGCAAGGTGGCATGTATGAGGGTAGGCATGTTGGCCTACCCCATATTTAGTGTGTGTAGAGTATCTAGGTTCCAACCCTAGTTCCAAATTGAATGATGAATGTAATGGTTTTATTAATATACCAAAGGTCGTATGAAATGAACGTGCGATGTGGGATGCGAGTGGTGAGGTGCATTGTTCACCCACATTAAAACATGCAGAAATAAGATCATAAACTTGATTAAGTCATTGTTTTTTCTCTAATCCAATGGTGCCTCATTTTCAAACACCTAATAAATTTGGCTATGTCACTCGACCATGACGGTTCCAATCATTATTAGTTCATCCATCTCCATCATATCTTGAAATTAGATTATGTTAGTTCAAGTTTAAGCATACATGCAACCATTATGGGATGCATGCACATGAAATAATGTGAAGTTAGATCTTTTAATGAATCAAAAATAATTTATATAAGATAGTTCAATTATTTTGGATCTTGTATAAGATCATTTTATTATTGAGTTCAATGTTTATACTTCATATATTTCCTTTCATTAGTTTTTAAAATCACAAATGCTTACTTGGAATATAGGTTTTACTAACCAAATATTTTCTAAGTATTTTAAAATGTAATTATATTAAAAAAATTATTCTCTAAAATGTAGAAATAATTAATAACTAAAAAAATATAAACATTTAATACTTGAGTCTGGTCCATTAGACTGACCAAGTTCTGGTTAATTGGACTAACCAATATCCTGTCCATCGGACTGAAAATAGTATATTCCCTCATACTAACTCTAGTTATATCTATTGATGTGGCTGATATTTCATATATCGGTGTGATAATATTTAGTCTATTAGTGGGATATTATTTTTTCTATCAGTGTGACGGAATTTCATCAACTAGACTAACATGTTTTATTCAATCAGAATAAGAAATTTATAATCGCAGTTAGAATTATTACTACTTGTCTAAATACATTATAACAACATTATAATGGTGTTACTAAACAACATCATATAAATATATGATTTTGTGATCTATCTTGTGAAAAACATCAAAGTTTGTTGCAAAAAAATCTAAGAATCATGTAAATATGAATGTTGGAGTGATGCCTTTAAATATGAGTTCATTCAATGAGCTAGGAGCTGATGTATTTGCAACTCAACGTGTATGAAGAATTCTCTTCCTGAACATAAAATTATTATACTTTATAATTTGTATATTGTTTTTATTCTAAAGAATATATTTTAATGATTTTAAATTACATAGAACATTTTTCTTTTTTATTCTCTAATTTTGATCTGGTTTTAGATCGAGGGCTTCTAGGGATAGGATTATAGGTGATACCGATCAGTCTGATTCAGGGATTCTAGGGTATTGGAAGACTTAGTTGTAACCGATAATTGAATCTAGGTCTTCTAGGGTATTATAAGACAAATATTATACTGATATTCATATCGAGGTATTTCGTGGTAAGAAAATTCAGACTATAAGGTTAAGATAAAAAACTATGGATATCTTAAGTTAGGATTTCTAACTTCCTTAACTATTAAGGTTAAAGAGTAGAATATCTATTATAGATCTTGTAATTCATTCTTAATTTACTATAAGATTTAATATTACTTGTTTTAAAAAATATATATTTCACCATGAAATTTATATTATAATTTTTTTTACTAAATCTTTTTAATATATTTTTAACTAGACTATTTGTAATATCATTTAGTAATTCCAGTTCATCGGACGATTTCTGAGTTTGGTATATATATACTATGATCATTGGATGATTTATGAGTCCAAATAATTTAACAAATGATTTTTTTTATATTAGATTAATATTTTAAACTAAAATTCACCCCCCTCCCACTCTTATATCCATCAAATACTCTTATAATCCAATAATTGGTATTAGAGAAGGTTTTACTAATTTACTTGTTGTTTTTTAATTTTATTATTATTACTGAATGTTTCTAAAGCTTTTTTAACATTGATTATACACTGTTTGTTTATAAATTATTATTACACAAATTTTTGTTTTAGAAAGAGTTTATTTTTCTATAAAATATAAGGTTTGAATGTTGGTACTCTTAATAATTTTAATCCTACCAAACCACCAATATTTGATGGTACTGATTATGATTAATGGAGATATGGGATGAAAAAAATTATTATTAACACCAATGTTGAAAATTTTATTATATTAACTAGTAATTATAAGATTCCATAGAAATATTCTAATAATTTTACTAATCAAGATAATTTTTAATATCAATTGAATTATAGAGAAAGGAATACTCTATTACATTTTATGAATAGAAAAAATTATAGTCATATATCATCTTGTGAATATGTAAATAGTATTTGGTAGAAATAGGAGGTAACTCATTTTAACAATTATATAGTAATTCAAAATAGAAGATCTATGGTAAAAGTGGATTATCAAGATTTTTATTTTCAAACTGGAGAAACTATTTCCAAGATGCATCAAAGGTATATGAGTGTTGTAAATAGTTTAAAATATCTTGGTGATAAGGATCTTACAGATGAAATATTAGTGGAAAATATTATTGAGATAATTCCTAAATAATGTAAATCCAAGACAACTTCTTTGGATTATACAATAATAATTACTCATCTAAATCTTGATGATTTAATTGGAACCCTTATGAAATATTAGGTAAGATTGAAAATTGATGTAGAAAATTTAAGGAAAAAATGGAGGAGTTTCTTTTAGGATAACTTCAAATGTTCTTAGTAAACTAAAATCTTCTAAAAAAGTTGTGAATTATTCTAAAAACCATAATTTTTTAGTTGAATCATTTTTTAGTTTGTTATAATAATCTATAAATAAATTGGTTAATCTTTTTAAATGGATGAACAAGCTATTTGGAAAAAAAAGGATTTACAATATATATATATATATATAAGATTAATAACACAAAAAGAAGTGATAAAAATGATTATTTAAAAGTTTTATGTTATGAATGTAAGATATATGGACATATCATACTATATTTTACTAATATTAAAATAAAATATTATAAGGAAATAAATTCTGATTTGAATTCCAAAACGTACTACATGCAGAAAAATAAGAAGAGTCTGAATACTTACCATACTTTGAGTACTATTGGTCGAGACATTTCTTCTAAGAACTCATAATGTAATGAAAGTTAAAGATAGAATAATATCAGATTCTATTCATAAATTCTAATATTTAATAAGTTATTCTTGGCTAACATAACTATTGAATCTCTAACGAATCTCGCATTGAATGTAAATTATCTAGATACTAAGGATGATAATAATTCTATGTATTCATATGAATAATATTCTTCATCTGAATAAAATAACACTTTACAAAGTTTTGAATATGTTTCTAGATTTTAGAAATTACTTAAAATTAAAAATTATAAAATTTCTAAAAAACATGAAATTTCTCAAGAAAAACTTATAAAAGAAAATTCCAGGATTTATACCTTAACTAAGGAGATATAATCTCTTCATAAATAATTTTATAACTATAAATCTGGGATATATGATCTTTCAGAAAACATGAATGTATAATTTCAAAAAAAACTTGTTTAATAAATGATCTATAAAAAATTCCTTTGAATACAACTACTACTGAAGATAAGATTTTAGTTGTAAAACTTGATTCTGAAATTTCTAGTTTGAAAAATATTATGTCAAATTTTACAATTAGAATAAAAAAAGTAATAATATTTATTATCAAATAACACCTCATATAAATGTTTCAATAATGGGTTTTAGTAATAGAAAACTTATTTTTCAAAATAATTACTTTTTTCAAAAAGTTCTCCATGTTAAACTAAATTTCAAAGTGGTGATCACTGGAAAAAAAATGTTACTTAAAAAAAGTTAAATACTTAGGTATTATTGAAGATTATTTTTCAAAATAATTAACATTTTCTCAACATAGTAAAGTTTTATAAATGTGGATTCTTAAAATTTTACTTTCTCATAATATCGAAACCAAATAGGTTTGGGTTTCGAAAATCAAATTGATTTGTTTTCAGGAAGTAGAGGAATGTACCAACAATAAAAAAATATTTAGTACATGGATAGTGGTTTCTCTAAACACATGACAATAAAAAAAGATTTATTTAATAATATTATAAAAATAAAAGGGGTTAAAGCCACATTTGGTGAAAATTATTAAGGTGAAATCATCAAAATAAGTAATATTTTCCTTATTATAAAATCTTTAATTTCAAATGATTTTTTTATATAAATTAATCATAACCTTATTAAAATAAGTAAATTATTTAATGTGGATATCTTCTAAACATTACAAATGAAAAAATATTGTTCATATTTCTAAATATAAATTTATACTTTATGTCAATCGGTAATAGAATTTTTACAAACTAAACATAAAATTACTTAGGATCCAAGATCCACATTGCCTTAGTGAAATAGAATACCAATATTTTTTATGGAATAAAATATTAGTATAATGTAATGTTATAATTTTACCTATGTTTTCTAAGAAGGTACTAATAAGGGATCTACTAGAACTTAGGTTTATCACTTCAAAATTCCATGATCCTTTTCAATTTCTAAATTATAAAAAAGTCAAGTTTTAAATTTATTATTAAAGTCTCAACTTCTTATAATTTACAATTAGTGAACATGTTAATTTTTTATTAAAAAAATGTAATTATTGATGTAAAATACTATTTATATGTTTTAGATGATAATTATAGTATATATAATTGGGTCTATCTTCTAAAAAAGAAGTATGAAGCCTTTTGTTGTTTTAAAACTTTTGTATCCTGAGTTAGAAATGATAAAAACCCTATCCTTGATAAATATTCATAGTAATCATGGTGGTGAATTTGTAAATTCGTACTTTGAATATTTTTTTAGTAAATAAGGTATTATAAATAACTTTTTGGCACCTTAAACTCCAAAATAAAATGGTGTAGTTGAATGAATAAATATAATTCTTCAAGAAATTTCTAGAACCATGCTAAGTGAATACTTAGTTGCTAAATTTTTTTGGGATAATGTAATTAATAATTCTTGTTAGACTATAAATAGTATTTTAATAAAACCTTTTGTAAATAAAAATCCTTATGATTTATATACTATAAGGAAACCAAAACATTATTACTTAAATGTTTTTTGGATAAAAATTATTCATTTTGAATACTAAAGATAACATAAATAAATTTTCTCCAAAATCTAATGAAGGAATATTCATAGGATTTTCTAAAACCAGTAAGGTATATAGGGTTTTTAATAAAAACAAAAGTACCAATAAGGAAACAATACATGTTATGTTTAATGAAACGTATCCTTCTATTTTCAAACAACCTCAACCCATATCCTTAGAAGTTATTTCAAAAACTGATTTTCATCCATTATTCGAAAGTTCTTATCAAGGGAGAAAAACAGAAGGATATATTTCGGAAGTTTAACCTCAATTATAATTTCAACATGTTATTTAATAATAGAGTTTTTTTAACCTAATAAATAAGTTGTTTCTTAGGATTCATCCTACAGATAATATCGTTGGTGATGTAGATCAACCATTTAGAACTAGATGTTCTTTGAGAAATAAAATTGAACATTTTCCATTTTTATCTCAAATGGAACAAAAGACTTATGATTCTCCTTTAGGTGATGAGTATTGGATAAAATCAATGCAAGATAAACTTGATTAATTTTATAGGAATCATGTTTTGAATATTGTTGAACGACCTAAAGATACTTTTGTAATTGGAGCCAAATGGGTATTTCAAAACAAATGTGATGAAAATGGTATTATATTTAAAAATAAATATATACTTGTTTCTAAGGGATATAATAAAAAAATGAGAATAGAATATGAAGAAACATATACTCTGATATTAAGATATGAAGAAATATATATACTTCTAGCACATAAAAAATTTATTAATTTTAAATTATTTCAAATGGATATAAAGTCTTTATTTCTTAATGAATATGTAAAATCGGATGTTTATATAGAAAAAAACCCTAGTTTAGAAAATGAAAAATATCCAAAACATGTTTTTAAATTTACTAAGTCACTTTATTTACTTAAAAAATCCCTAGAGTCTGGTATGATAGGTTAACTATATTTTTTTTTACAAAACAACATTATTAATGGAGCTGCAGATCCAACTCCTTTTAAAAATTTTGTTTCCAACAACATCATATTTGTTAAAATTTATGATTATGAAATTATATTTAGTTAAACTAAAAAATCATTAAAATATTATTTTTGGATCTTGTGAATTTTGAATTTAAAAATAACATGATGGGATAACTTAATTATTTTATATGTTTTCAAATTTCTCAAAAACTAGAAGGAACTTCTATATCTCAACATATCTATATAATATATCCACTTAAGAAATTAATATACTAATATACTAAAAGTATTAGTACTTAAATTGGTACCTCAAATACATTATATATTGATTAATTAGGGAAACCGGTTGATCAAGATATCATTAGAGGAATGATTGGAAGGTTTCTTTACTTAATAACTAATAATATATATTTAATGTTTTTTATATGATTATGTTATGGATATTAATAAAATTAAAAAGATTCTTATATTAAATATTTTAAACTAATTATCTATTATCTTAAGGGAACTAGGTATTTTGGCTTTTTTTAATATACTAGAAATTATTTTTAATTAAAAAGTTTTTCAAATTTTAATTTTGGTGGATGTGGAATGGATATAAAAAGTACTTTTGGAACATTTCAATTCTTAGGAGAAGCTTTAGTGTCTTATTATTGTAAAAAAAACACCCAATATCACTTTCCACTGATGAAACCAAATATGTAGAAACTGGATGTTTTTGTTCTCAAGTTTTTTGATGAAACACAAACTCAAGGTTGATGGATTATGTTTTAGTAAAACTAAAATATTATGTGAAAACACAAGTTCAACTTACTTTATGTAAAACCCCAAAAAATCACTTACAATCAAATCACATATATATAAGACATCATTTTCTTTGGGATCCCACACATAAAAGAGATATAATTTTATATTTCATTGGAACATAATAATAGCAACTAGATATTTTTACTAAACCCCTTTCGTTCTGATAGATTTTAATATATTTAAAAAAATAGAAATGATCAATACTAAGTGATCATTTAAATCTACTTTTTGTTTACTAATATCCTTGAATTAATAGACTCTTTATCAAATGGGGGTACATATGTTGTGGTTTTTAATAACTTTTATTTATAAATTTTTTATTTTTCCTAAAAATATTTGGTTCCTTAACTTTTAATGCTTCAGAATCAGAAAAAAATTACTGAAATGTTTCCGAATCAAAAATTCTTACTGATTTTTTTTAGAATAAAAAAATTACTAAATAGTTTTGATATAAAATATTCTTAATAATTTTTTTAATATTATTTATTTATTATAATTATTATTTTTATTAATTTATTTTAAAAAAATAAATAAGAACACATTACTAGATAAAACCTTTATACTGGAAGTATATTTTTTACTCTAAGAGATATTCTTCTAATATTTTAGTTTATTTAATTATCCATTGCATTTATTTTTCTATGTTTTTTTACTTATTATTTAATTTTTTCAAACTATAAATTTTCTATAAATATTAATGTTTAAGTAATTGGAAAATACTTTAGTCTGATTAATATTTTTTATATAAAAAATAAATAACATTGATATTTCAGAATATTTATTAAATCATTCAAGGATGAATCTCAACTGTCAAATTAGAATATATTGTTAATCTAAGCCATCAGATATTTTTAATTTGAAGGGTCATTTCCCAAGACTATATGTAAAACTATGGACTATTCCCTCCCACTTTGGTTCTCAAAAAAATTTGTCAACTCTCATATAACCTTTTTTTTCTCATTCTGGAAAGTTTGAAATTAGTATGATTCACTTCTTTTGTCTGATTAGTAATTCTCAACATCAATCTCAGTACGATTGAATCTTCTAAATATTTTTATATTTGATAAGTGGTAAATGTAATATTTATCAATAAATCAAGGTATGGTAAGTATTATTCTCTTTTTAAAAAAGTTATAATGTTTTAGTGATAGGAAAAGTTTGCAATATAAAAATTTGATTTTGATCTACATTATCTAGAAATTGTTAAATAATTATATCCTTTAATGGAATTTATTTTTCAAAGGGATTTGGAAGTAATTGTTTTAAATATTTTTTGGGAGATTTTCAAATTAAGAATCAATCAATTCACTGACTTGAGTTAAGTTTCATTAAAATGATATGCTTACCTTCTATCTCATAATCTTTTGGAGAAACTAGGATCATTTATAAAAGTCAAATATGAATCACTTTTATTTTATTATTATGAGAAATTAAGAACTATATATCAACAAAAATTGGATTCAATAGTTTTTACTTTATGGATTTAAGGTTATCTGATTCCTAGAAAAGGATAGAGGGATGTGCTGAAAGTTCATGAAATATTTATATTGGATTTTATCATCAATATAAGGAAGAAAAACATGGTCAAGTTTTTGTTTCTTTTGATATAATATATAAAAAAACCACTGTGAGGTTGAGAATTTTTATGTTTCCATGTTTCATCAATAAAATTTTGGTTAATTGAATGGATGTTATGAATATTAAAAATTGGTCTTATGTGGTTTGAGAAAAGGTTTTAGTGACTGGAGAAGAAACCATGGAAAGGATGATTTTTTCTTCAATCCCAAATTAAAATAGGTTATACATAAATTAGACAAGGTAGCATCTGATACTATATTAGTTAAATAGAAAGAACTACTAAAAGAGAAAAGTAAATTTTATTCCTATCCTTAAAAGAAACAAAATAACCTAAAAACATTTTTCGATGAGGACTTCAAGAAAATTATGGAATACAAGATAAAAAATCCATGAGACCCAAGTTTTAGATTGAATAAAGATGGGGATTTAAAAATGATACTAAAAATAACTAAGGATATGAAAGATGTAAAAAATAGGAAGAAAGAAAACAAAAATATTGATCAATCTAAGGTTATAGAGAAATTATTAAAAGGAGTTTAGAAATATTTAGAAAATATTCCTCTTCTAATTCCACTATTATCAGTATTTTAATCAGTTTCTGGTTCTTAAACACATTCTATTTACAATAATAAATTTCTAGATTCTTTGGTATTAGTAGAATTATAAATTGTTGAAATTTATAACTATTATTTATTTTTTATAAGGATAATGAAAAATAATTTGAAGTTGAAACTCATGTTGAAAACCTAATTGAGAAATTGATTAAAAAATCACATAAGAAGTAAATTAAGAAGAAATTTCAAAAATCTATTTCAAAATACTAGAAAATAAAATATAGGAACTGAAAGGCAGCTATAAAAAGAGTTAGAAGAAAAAATAAAAATAGGAAGAGGAAGAGGAAGAAGGGGAAAGAGAAAAAAGGAAAAACTCTTTGAATTCATCATCATCCTCTACATTATTATCAACCTAGCCTAAAAAATCCAATTCTAGATGTTTATTTGAATGAATAATCTTTATCACATGAGAAACAATAAGTACATAACTACCATACAAAATTATCAAGAATAGTAGAGACTGATAAGGATGTTGATTTGATAAAGATCTCAGATGATTATCATGACAAATGAAAAGAAAATACTATTCTTATACCATCTCTCCATCATATTTTTTAAGCTTCATCTGATTCATCTGATATGTCTGTTACTGAATCTCATAAGATAATTAACCATATTTTTCAAACATTGGAAAAATTTATTGATTCAATGCCTTATCTTTTGAATATTGAATCGATGTGAAATAAAATTCAAAATAGTATTAATGAATAATCAGAGTCTTTGAAGTTGTTGAATGAAATTATTGTTCAAAATAAATCTAAGATAAAATGTTACAAACATAAATCAAAAACATAGAGAAGAAGATTTAATAAAATGTTCAAATGGTTAAGATAAGTGGATGGATATTTGAAATACCATGATTAATAATTTTAGGAAGTTAAGAAATTATATTTTGATATTGCTAATTATTTTTGAGAAGTTATCCTCAGATGTTTCTAATATATTAATGTTTATGTAAAATTTTAAAGATTTATTGGAGACTTAGAATTAATAAATCTCTAAACTAGAAGAAGAAATTCAAAATCTAAGAGAATAAAATGCTAGAATATGATATTTTCAAGAATATTTAAAGATTTTAAAAGAAGAAAAAACACCAGACATCTTGAATAGGATATAGTTAGTTTAAAAGAAAGGGATTAGATATTATCTTTCCTAGAAGAAACAATAGTGAATGTCACGAACCGAATCTGGTCACCAGAAAACCAGCACCAAACCCAGCTCATGGCAAGGCCCAAAGGGATTTCCCTATCCCCACGGGCTAGCACAAGTTCCCTGGTACCATTAATTTAGTTTTGGGAATGATTTACCCGAGTATGAAAGCATAAAACATTAAAAACAATCCATAATATAAATCTGAAATTTTTGAGCCAAAAAAGTCTTAATAAAAAAACTAGAACTGAATAAATTGGTTTAAAGATAATTAAAGTGGTCCAAATACAAATAAATATATCATCAAGATAGCAGCAAGGACCCCACGCGACTAGGGTTCATCGCCCATAAGTCGTCTCTACAACTCCGCCCCAAGGATGGGGACTAACACTCTGAACCGTCATCACCTTTAGCCTTTTCTTTACCTGAGTCAAACATAACCAAGTCTACATACACCCAAGGGGTGTAATTAGGGTGTGAGACTATGCTCAGTAGGATACCACCCACTGATTCCAAAGATCATGCAATGCAATGTGATAAAGCCAGCAGTTTTAATAAGCAAGGAAAAGCAGTGTTAAAATTCCAAGAAATGTAATTTTCATTTGAAAAATGTTTTCAATCCAAAATTTTCATAATGTCCACTTATTTAAATATAAATATAGCTAATGTAATTTATTAACAAATACACCCTAATACATGGATAGATACTACAAATCCAATGAGAAATAACATTGGGAACACCCCTAGGTACTAGGTTCTCTTGGGCCCTATGTACCTTGTCCTCGGTGTAAAGTAATCATAGAAAAATCCATTCTCGTTAACTAGCCACTAGTAGGGAACATACCCACAACCTAGTGGTCCCCAATAATCATCCACATAATTTAGTTAGAGTTGTCGTTATCTAAATGCTAAGTGAAATAGGGACAAAACCCATCCGGTCCACTAGCTGTACTATTACAAATCCGCCCCACCTAGGTACCCGGTCTTCCCCTTTTGTGCTCAATCAATTTCAGTATGCAACATAAATCAATTTTCATATAAAACTTCATTACTTTTCAAACAAAAACAATACAGTAGCTATCACATTTTATACAACTTTAAACACGCAACAAAATACTTAAATTTTTAATAAAACAACCTCTCAAAATCTCACATTATTTTGCACCAAAAATTCTTTGAAATATTCACTTTGCACACTATGTGCACACTTTTAAGTCACAAAAACAAAATGGAAGTTCAATACCCTTTAATGAAACCTAAAATTAAGTTATGGGGCATCCCCATGTGAACCAAAAAGTTATATCCTTTAAAAACACACATTTTCACACAGACATGGAACTTTAAGCCCATTTGCTTCCCAAACACCATCTAAACAAACTTTCGCAGCAACATACAAAAACAATAAACATTAAAAACATGATTTCCAGTCCTAATAAAATTCAATAAAATCAATTGTGTAATTATAGTACAACCCCAAATGAACCAATAAAAGATTTGTATGTAAAACCCCCAATTTCACAAAAAATTGGCACTTAAAATTCATTTGCTTTATAAATTCCACTAAAACCAATTTTTTTTAGAAACATTAAAATGAAATAAACATGAAAATACCAATAACACAGCAAGTTAAGTCATAAAAATTTCATGCACAATGGAATCACCTACCAAAGTAACAAAACCCTTGAATCTTCGTGCGAAAATCAAATCGCACCCCCGCCGCACCAAGAGAGACCTAGATCAAACCTAAAAACACAATAATTGGCCAAGAAATTCTAAATTTAAACCCTATGTTTGAAAACCTAGTTTATGGACATTATAAAACTCAATGATAAGCGAAGAAACCCTAAGAACAATGAATGAAACCCTAAGTATTTTGAAAGGGGAAAGAAAAGGACTCATTTACTTGAAGTATCTTGAAGTAATCACACCAAAACACTAGTATCTAAAATTTAAAACATCCAAAATTCAGGTTTCGTTCTAAAAAGATATATTAGGTAATTTAGGTACTGTAATGGATGAAAAATATTTATAATTGAGATTGTTATGAAATAAAGACTTTACCTCTTCAAACCTAGATAATTTGAGGAAGCCTATGAAGTTCGGAAGAAAATTGCAATTAACCAGAGCTCCAAAGATGGGGGAGAGAGTTCAGACGCGTGGATGGGTTCAATGGGCTGGGATGAGACTTGGAATCACCGAAAAATATCAAATATTGAAAATGTTATAACATAAACAAATTTATTTTTTAAAACAGGAATTGGGCTTTCGGGAAGGCCCAACCGCTTTGATAAGAACCCCAATAAACATTGGTTATGGATTTATAAAGGCTCAAAATTGAATTTTTGGTGTTAATATGTTAGGGGAGGCTAATTAGGAATTTTAATGGATGAAAAATGTTGAAAAATGAAAAAGTTATATTAGAAACAAAATTTATTTTTCAATTTGGAATTGGGCTCACGGTTTGGCTCAATTCATGAAAACTCATCTATTCTTCCATAAAACCTAAGGAAACCCCAAAAACAAAGAAAGGATGTAAATTAAATGAAAAAATACTTTTAAAATATGTCATGTATGTGACAATTCTTCCCACCATGAAGGACTTTCCTCCCCAAAAAGTCAACATGAAGCTTGGTTGGAAAGAAAATGGGTACTCTTCCTCGACCCATGACTTTTGCTCCCATGTCTCATGTGTATCATTCACATGCTTCCATAGAACCTGGACTAATGGAATAGAATTTCCTCAAATTATCTTCTCTTGTGATTCCACTATTTTCACCGACCTCTCAACAACAGACAAGTTAGGCTCTATCTCCAGTTCTTCCCAACTCAACACATGGGACGGATCCGGGATGTATTTCTTCAACTGAGAGACGTGGAAGACATCATGGATGGACGTCAACTGAGAAGGTAAGGTCAACCTTTATTTCACCTTTCCAATATGCTCAGTGACCTCAAAGGACCCAAAATACCATAGCATCAGCTTACCTTGCTTCCCCAATCGACGAGGAGCCACTTTCAAGAATACCATGTCACCCACAGAAAACTCTAGGTCTCCACGCCTCCGGTCAGCATAAGATTTATGATGACTATGAGCTGTCAATAAGCACTGCCTAATCAACTTGACTTTCTAAAAAGTCTCCTACACAAGGCTCGGCCCCAACAGTGAAGTTTGTCCTACCTCAGCCCAACATAGAGGGGACTGACATGGCTGACCATAGAGCCCCTCAAAAGGGGTCATTCGAATCGAGGATTGGTAACTATTATTATAAGAAAACTCAACCAATCCCAAATGGGTATCCCAGGAACCTCCAAAGTCTAGGACCCATGCACGGAGCATGTCCACCAAAATCTAATTCACCCGCTCTGTCTGACCATCTGTCTGAGGATAGTATGTTGTGCTCATCTTAATCTGGGACCCCAAGGCCTTCTGAAGGATTTCCCAAAATTGAGAAGTGAAACGAGGGTCTCTATCTGAGACAACTGCTGATGGAACACCATGGAGTCTCACCACCTCCTGAAGATACAAATGGCCCAACTCATCCACTTTAGATGTATCTCTAATCGTAATGAAGTGGGATGATTTGGTCAAACGATCAATCACCACCCAAATGGAATTCTTACCCTAAGGTGTACGAGGTAATCCAACAATGAAGTCCATGGAAACCTCATCCCACTTTCAGGTAGGAATGGGTAGTGGTTGGAGAAAACTGGAGGGCCTTTGGTGCTCTGCTTTCACCTATTGGCATGTGTAGAATCTCGACACAAATTTTTCTATATCCCATCTCATACCAGGCCACCAAAACTGCCGACAGACATCATAATACATCTTAGTGGCACCCGGATGGACAGCCCACTGAGACCGGTGGCTATCCTGCATCTCCACCTTCCACAGAGAAAATGGAACTACTGAACGGCCCTTGAAGCACAAGATTCCCCCAGGAGACGACGACCAATCAGAGGATGTCTCCCCACCATGAAGAAACTGCTTTGACCACTGAAAAAGCTCATCACTGGGTTGTTCCCTCTGATACCATTTTGTCACGAACCAAATCTGGTCGCCAGAAAACCGGCACCAAACCCATCTCATAGAAAGTACCAAAGGGCGTTCCCTATCCCCACGGGCTGGAACAAGTGCCCGGGTATCATTAATTTAGGTTCGGGAATGATTTACCCTAGTATGAAAGCATAAAACATTAAAAACGATCCATAATATAAATCTAAAATTTTTGAGCCAAACAAGTCTTAATAAAAAAACCAGAACTGAATAAATTTGTTTAAAGATAATTAAAGTGGTCCAAATACAAATAAATATAGCATCAAGATAGTATCAAGGACCCCACACGACTAGGGTTCATCGCCCACAAGACGTCTATACAACTCCTCCCCAAGGATGAGGACTAACACCTCGAACCGCCATCACCCTTAGCCTTTCCTTTACCTGAGTCAAACATAACCAAGTATACTTACACCTAAGGGGTGTAAGTAGGGTGTGATACTATGCCCAGTATGATACCACCCAATTTTTCTAAAGATCATGCAATACAATGTGATAAAGCCACCAGTTTTAATAGGCAAGGAAAATCAGTGTTAAAATTCCAAGAAATGTAACTTTCATTTGAAAACAGTTTTCAACAAAAAAAATTCAGAATGTCCACACATTTAAATATAAATTTATCTACTATAATTTAATACGAAACACACCCTAATACATGGGTAGATACTACAAATCCAATGAGCAACAACATTTGGAACACCCCTAGGCACTAGGTTGTCTTGGGCCTTATGTACCTTGTACTTAGATGTAAAGTAACCATAGAAAAAACTGTTCTCATGCATGATCCACTAGTATGGAACATACCCATAACCTATTGGTACCTAATAATCATCCACATAGTTTAGTTAGAGTTGTCTTTATTCAAATGCTAAGTGAAACAGGGACAAAACTCATATGGTCCACTAGTCGTACTAGTAAAAATCCGCCCCACCTAGGTAGACGGGCTTCCCCTTTTGTGCTCAATCAATTTCAGCATGAAACATAAATTATTTTTCATATAAAACTTCATTACTATTCAAACACAACCAATACAGTAGCTATCACATTTTATACCACTTAAAACATGCAACAAAATACTTAGATTTTTAAAAAAAATAACCTCTCAAAATCTCAAATTATTTTGCACCAAAAATTCTTTGAAATATCCAGTTTGCCCACTATGTGCACACTTTTAAGTCACAAAAACAAAATGGAAGTTAAATACCCTTTAATGAAACCAAAAATTTAGTTATGGGGCAGCCCCATGTGAACCAAGAAGTTATATCCTTTAAAAACCCACGTTTTCACACAAACATGGCACTTTAAGCCCATTTGCTTCCCAAACACCATCTAAACAAACTTTCGAAGCAACATACAAAAACAATAAACATTAAAAACATGATTTTCAGTCCTAATAAAATTCAATAAAATAAATTATGTAATTATAGTACAACCCCAAATGAACCAATAAAATATTTGTATATAAAACCCCCAATTTCACAAAAAATTGGCACTTAAAATTTATTTGCTTTATAAAAGCCACTAAAACCTTTTTTTCAGAAACATTAAAATGAAATAAACATGAAAATACCAAAAACACAGCAAGCAAAGTCACAAAAATTTCATGCATAATGGAATCACCTACCAAAGTAACAAAACCCTTGAATCTCCATGCGAAAATCAAATTGCACCCTCGCCGCACCAAGTGAGTCCTAGATCAAACCAAAAACCACAAGAATTGACCAAGAAAGCCCAAAGTTAAACCCTAGGTTCTAAAACTTAGTTTCTTTTCATTAGGAAACTCAATGATAAGTGAAGAGATCCTAATAAAAATCAATTAAACCCTAAGTATTTTGAAAGGGGAAATAAAAGGACTCATTTACTTGAAGTATCTTGAAGTAATCACTCCAAAACCCAATTAGATGAAATTTAAAACATCCAAAATTCAGGTTTCGTTCGAAAAAGATATATTAGGTCATTTAGGAACTATAATGGAGGAAAAATATTGATAATTGAGATAGTTATTAAATAAATACTTTACCTCTTCAAATCTAGACGATTTGAGGAAGCCTATGGAGTTCGGCATAAAATATCAATTAACCTGAGATTCAAAGAGAGAGGAGATAGCTTATACGCGCGTAGGGGTTAAATGGTCTTGTCTGAGACTTGGAATCACAGAGACATCCCAAATATTTAATAAGTTATAACATAAACAAAATTATTTTTTAAAACAGGAATTGGGCTTTCGGGCAGGCCCAACCCCTTTGATAAAAACCCCAATAAACCTTGGTTATGGATTTTTAAAGGCTTAAAATTGAATTTTTGGTGTTAATAGGTTATGGGAGGCCAATTATAAATTTTAATGGATGAAAAATTTTGAAAAATGAAAAATTTATAATAGAAACAAAATTTATTTTTCAATCTGGAATTGGGCTCACGGTTTGACCCAATTTATGAAAACTCGTCTATTCCTCCATAAAACATAGGGAAACCCCCAAAACAAAGAAAGGATTTAAATTAAATGAAACAAATACCTTTAAAATAGGTCATGTATGTGACAGTGAATCTTGAGTCTATATCTATAGATACCAAGAAGAATCTGGAGGATTTTTGAAAGATAAAAAATATAGTCAAGAAGCTCTACAATAAAGAATGAAATTTTTCTTTCTGAACAATTGATGTATTTATAAATCAAACATTTTTAATGAATAATTTTCCAAATAAACTTTCATTTTAATGTTTTCAAATTTTACTTGGATGAATATTATTTCTTTTTTTCTGATATGAATTTTTATTCAAACATAATTTTTTTGTATTATACATTCTAGAATTTCAGGAAAATATTTTACTTCCCTAATTTCAATTTAAAAATAAAAAAGATTGAGAAATTATTAAAGGTGGAATATTTGTTGAGATTAAGATCATATAAAAGGTAGAATGTAATATAGTATATTGTATTCTTATTCTTCTAAAGAAATAATTTTTTCTATCAAATAAAGATTGTTGAAAAAAAGAAACTTCTCATGATAGGGGGAGTTAAGATAATAAAATGGTAGATGGTATTATATATATAAAGAAGATATTTTAATGTTCTTAAATATACCAAGGGATGTAATTTTTTCAATTTAATTGTTTTTTATTTTAATTTTTGTGTTTTTTGATTTTCAAAAAGGGGGATATTATTGACTCAAAAGTTTATACTTTCTACATTTCATTTCCTTAGTTTTAAAAATCACAAAAACTTCCTTAAAACTATGTTTTAATAAATTTATATTTCCCAATGATTTTTAAATTTTTTTTTTTAGAAAACATTTATTTTACCAAACATATAAATATTTCTTACCAAAATGAATAAAAAAATTTAACACTTGAGTCTAATCCATCTTACTGAGCAAGGCCTGGCCAATCAAACTGCACATGGTCTAGTTCATCAGATTGACCAACATTATTTCCATAAGATTCGAAATAGTATAGTATATTGGAATAATTATAATTCAGTCTATCAATGTGAGTGATATCTCATCTATCAGTGTGACAATATTTAGTTTATCGGTGTAGAAATATTTATTTTATCGGTGGGATAGAATTTATTCTATCATACTAACATGATTTATTCCATCATAATAATAATTTTATAATTGGAGTTAGGACTATTATTACTTGTTGAAATACATTATAATGGTATTTTAATAGTGCTACCGAATGACATCGAGGGAATATATGATTTTTTGATCTACCATGTAAAGAACATATGAATACATTGAAACCTACTCTAACAATCAAATATATATTACTGTTGGAGGGATTCCTATAAATAAGAGTGTATTAAAAGAGCTATTAGATGACTCATTTACTACTAAACATGTCTGAATATTTCTCTTCCTAAACATCTCATTCTTACATTTTGTAATTTTTCAAAGAGTTTTTGTTCTAAGGAATCTATTGTGAGGATTTTAAATTCCTTTGAACATTTTTATTTCGTATTAGCTAATTTCAATCTAGGTTTATATCAAGGTATTCTAGGGATAGGATGAAAAGTGATACCAATCATGATAATAAAGGGATTCCAGGGTACTGGAAGATAGAGTTGTAACTTATCTTTGAATTGAGGGATTTTAGGGTATTAGAAGATACATATTATTCTGATATTTATATCAAGAGATTTGCTAGTAAGAAAATAAAAACCTTACTATTAGGTTTAAAAAATTTATATCATGTGTTGAGATTTCTAACTTCCCTAACTCTTAAAGTTAAATAGTAGAATATATTTATAAATCTTGTAAGTTATTCTTAATTTACTATAATCTATTATATTACTTGTTTTGGAAATTTATATTCAAATGTGAAATTTATACTAGAAAGTTTGTTTTACTAAATATCTATAATATCTATTTAAGTGAAATGTTTGTAAGTTCATTTAGTAACTTTCTTTTATCTGAAAATTTCTGAGTCCTATACATATACTTCGATCATCAGATGATTTCTGAGACTGATTACTTTAAAAATTATGTTTTGTTTTTATGTTAGTTTAATTTTTTTAAGTTAAAATTAACCACCTCCCCCCCCCATATCCATTGTATAATCTTAAAATATGATGGTTAAGACAATGTGTGTGATGGTTAACATATACATATATGGATACCATCATCAAAGAAAAAGAGAACCGCGAAGGAGAATGCGCCAGGAATCTCAAAGTCATCCTTTGATAAAAAGGAAACCCATGTTCAATGAATTAAAACGTGAATATCTTCATGAATTCACAATAATTCATTAACAAGGAATTATTCTTAAAGATTTAAGTTTAGGAATCTTGGATTAGAGGTGGTGGAGGATTCACCTATAAATACAGAGGGACCTAGGGATATTTTTCTTACTATCATTTGAATTTTTAAATCTCTTGATTTCTATAAATAGTGGAGAGTAGAAATATTTTGTGATTAGGGAGATGCACATGACACATTTTCATGAATTATAGATCCCAAGTACACAGTGTATTTATTGAATCAATAAATATCATATCCTCTTTACATGTGAATCTCACACTAATGAGTTTCACTATAAAATTGTGCATTTGTTCCAAAGATATTAAATCTTTGTGAATATCATATTTTGTGTAGACATACATAAAAAAGGAATAAAATAATGTATACTCTATTTATACATCATTAATAGTGATATAGTTTTATTAACTGAGTATGTTATGTTAATAATAATAAGTTGTTTCATGAAATACATTTGTGTGAAGAAGTGCATGCATTCTCTATGCAAGAATAAATTAAATATAGAAGATATTTTGATTCACCTACACTAAAAATTTAAGATTTGTGTGTATTGTTTGCATGAAGTAATTATAATAAGATAACTTGAGTTTGAAAAGGTGTATTCTGTGGGGAATATCTATGGTGTGATGATGTTATTCCAATTTAAAGGGGAATTCATACATGATACTATGAACATGAATTCAATCAAGAAACATATCCATAGACATTGATGACACCCATAAAATCCCAGTGTGAAGTTCATATTATTAGATTTAAGATATTAAATGGAAAATATATACTAAAAATAATAAATATTTTGATATATCATATAGAATAATAACAATAAAAATTGTTTTGTTCTATTTGATTATTCAACTAGAATAATTTCAGATTGTACAAAATTGTTTTTACATAAAATAACACCAAACAAATTGTGTGTGTTACTTTAAAACAATTTTTTGAGGTCAGAAACTTCATTGATATAAAGATTATATACCCAATTATTTTATAACATAGTAATAAGGTTACATATAGTGTGTTGAGGATTCTTCAGTTGATTATTCTATGAAATTAGTGAGATAGAGTAGCAATTGGATCTTCAACTTATTGAAGAGTATTGGGCCAGTGTATATATAATCAATATTGTTGATATAATAGTATTTTAAGACCTAAAGTTGAGGAATAATGTTACTCAGTTGCTACAAATAAATCCAACGTAGTAGATATACCTTGTTTATATGTTTATTAAATATTTTAAAGAGACTATCTCAATCTGTAGTGATTATTAATAACATGAGTCTATCAAAAATGGTAAATACTTCTATGCTAAATTTAAAAAATATGTGAAGAATGTTCCTAATGAAGTGATTTTATATATAATTTGTTTTTCAAGGAGATTCTTGATGAAAAATCACAACCTGATGAGAAAATTAATAAATAATAGGATTCACTTGGTAAGAAATTAAAAATTCACAATGTTATCAAAGACCTCAATGAATAAAATGAAGAATATGTGACTCTTTGGGATGAAAAGATTTAAAAAATTCCAGTATATCAATATAATTTTTTTGAGATTATCATGAATAAACATGTTTTTTTCTTAATCCACACACTTAAAAAAATAAATGTTTCCCTGATTTTTAGAGATGATCATATTGAAGACAAAACTTATAAGGTCAAAGGGTGTGACTTGTTAGTAGAAGAAAAGGACAAGTTCGATATATATTATATTAAAAAGATCAATTCCCTAGAATAATCACGTAAAGATACTATCTATGTTAAGGAATCCCAATTGGAATTTAAATCTAGAATAATCAATGACCTTGATAAATTAATGATTGAAGTTAGTAGACAACAAGTAGATCAGATTAATAAAATAACATGTGAATGGGAAGGAAGGTGGATATCATTTGAAAATGGGATGTTTTCCCTCAAAATGAAGTTTCTTAAACTAGATTTAAAATTGAAAAATTTTAAGGAGAGATATGTTGTAACTTCCTATGTTGTTGAGAAGGTTAACTCTTCCTCTCAATTATATAAAAAGATACAAGTCTCAAAATGGAATATTTCTATATAAAGATTCAATGGGGATCATTTCTCTAAAGTTGCTCATATTGGTGGAAAAAATATTAAAATAATCAGATGATAAACCTTGTATAATCTCATGGAAAAATGTATCCCATAACCTAGCTAATCATGTTTCTACTAATCAATTATCATCTTCTAATGTAATTTCTAATACCAAAATCTTGGAAGATGTGGGTAAAAAATATTCTTATAAACGCACCAAATATAAAAAGTATGGATTCTAGAATAATTGAGAAAAATAAATCTAGAAATAATGCTCCTAATAAGGAAAGTAAAATTCATAAATAGCAAGGTAGTAAATCTAGTCAGACTAATACTATATGTAAAAGAATGATATTTTCAGGAAATGTTGGTGCTCCTGTAAATTTAAACATCAACCTATTGAATTTTGTAATAATATAATAATGTATATACACTACATAATTTCTATTTTTAGGGTATGTAGATGTGAATAGATGATAAAACCTACTAAACAGAAGTAGATTCCATAGAAAAAAAATGAATCTATGCCATAAAAATATATTCAAATTCCTTGAAGCTTTTGATGAATACTACAAAAAATGTTGTTACATATAAAAAGATTATTGGTATGCTCTGTCTAGTTATAGCTCATGTAAAAATTTGAATTAAATACCATAACCCATCTAAAATCAGATTATAAAGAAAATCGAACTAACTACCTTATGAGATAAACTGGTGATGAAATATTTTCATTAGATGAAAACAACTAAATTAAAAAATCCTAATAATTTTAAGAATACGAATTCTAATAATTTCATATCAACCAATCAAAGATACTTATACTATGGAATGAGAGGTCATAACATGGAACATTGTAAGTTGTATGTGGAAATTAAAACCAATAGTACTAAGTTTAATTCATAGAGTATCAATCTAGGAGAGAAATAAGAAGATAAAATTGATTGAAGAAATTTTTGAAGATGATTTTAATAATTTACCCAAGAAAGGTATCTAAAAAACATTGAATAAACCATGTGTAAGATATAAATAAGAATATAGAAAGAAGGAATTCTAAATTATGTTTCCTAATCAAGTGAAATATTCTAGAGAAATACAAAAATATATAGATGGCACACTAGCTATAGCATAGGGAAGATGAAAAATGGTTGTTCCAAATGAAGAATAATTTGAATTTCAATAGAGTTTTTTAACAAATGATAACTCAAGTGTCTAAAAATAAACTTTTGTATGGTGAAGGTATACTGGATATAATGAAAAAAAATTATGACTCATCTACTTTCTAAAAAATATGATACTAAATATAGAAAAACAAACATTAGGGGGATCTATTTCACTCCTAAAATATGTGAAGATAAATAATCCACACAAGATTAAGGAGAATTAATGTAACAATTCCATGATCTCAAAGAAATATCATAATGTGAAATTTAAGGGAGCCACAAGCATGAAAATTACCAGACACTATATAGTTATAATTAAAAGATTCTATGGGTTTATAGAAAACACTCTTCCCATTTTCACTTATTAAGAATATCATAAGTGTTACATTTTATTCCCATAATATTATTGTAGTGTTTTTGTGCTTACATTGTAGGGAATTGAATTTGAATATATTTAACAAGAGGTGAAATTAATGAACAAAGTGAAAGATAACAAGTAGGAATGATTATTTTTGATCTGATAAAAACATGAATTGTTGAAAAATGGTAGATAATCAATATGAACATCTTAAAGACTATTTAATGAATTTATAAACCATGTAAAATTAAGGTAGTTCACCTCTTTAGGGGGAGAGAACATACATGATATATTATCAAGGATTGTTTTATGAACGTCAGTAAGTTTATGTTATCTCTATAGAGGTTGAAAATTGAGGTAAACCAATTACACTTCTTTCCCTTTCCACGATCATATAAAATATTTATATAAAGGGGGGGTTGGTTGATGAGTAATCTCATGTAAAGGGGTAGTATAGTATTCTTGCACTTGAAATAATTAATGTGTTTATTTAAGTGTGTAGGAGTCTATTCTCTTGATGAATCTTTTTTATTATTCCCCCATTTGATAAATTAGTCCTTTATAAGAATGATATCTCATTTATAGTTTTTAATGGATTTCATGAACATATTTTTTTGTGTCTCTATTGTTTTATACACCAGATAGCCCATTTGTACTTATAGTGTACCAACATAAGTCTCTTTACTAAGAGAACCATGTGGTACCATCCTTATTTTAGGAAACAGATAAGAGAAACACAACTTCCTAGAAAAGAAGAATAATAAATGATAAGACCCAAACATCAATCTTTTTTATTTATTTTTGATATGTTTGATAAGAGACATTGAAATTATTTAAGGAAATGGTATTGAATAAAATGTAAAAGTGCGATATTAAAAAGACCGTGTGGATAGTTTATGAGTATGGTTTTATTTTTTCAATATATAAAAACAAATAAAAAATAATTTATGATAAATTACTCAGTGATTAGTGAGTATTCTTGGAAAGAGATATGTAAATCCCATTAGAATTATTAAATAGATCTGGTGATAATTCTTGGATAATTGTTATAGATTCATAAAATGACATTGGATCTCACACTTAGTCAATTATAGATTTTTAATTTCAATGATTTTTGAACTATTCTTATGTTCTAAGACATGTTCCAATTTCATTAGAAGAGTACATATTATCTATAACATTTAACAAGTAGAATACCATGAAAATACTTATTTTCATAAAGAACATGATTTTATGAATGCACGCAATACCCTTATTATTACATTAATTCTTTGAAGAAGTAAAAGTACGTGGATGTGAAAAACAAATTTTGTATGAGGTTATTTTAGTGAAGATATTATATCCAATTTTGTTTCTAATTGGATGATATTTGAGGAAGTTAAACAAGTCTATGAAAATATTTATTACATGAGGATATCACTTAAAGACCATATTGAAGAATTTAATTTCATAAGTGAATTAAGAAGTTTTCATAAAAAATAAATCCATGGAAAATATATATATTTTTCATTAGGAATTGGAAAATGATTGTTTTTATTAATTATACATTGATTTTTTCTAACTATTATTTCAATTTTTCTTTATCCAAAACAATTATCCAACAATTGATTGGATAATTAAGTCATCCAAACTATCTTCATGTGGGAGTAAGGATCAACCAAGCTTGGGAACCAACCTAGCCTGGTATCCATTGATCCTTTGGTGAAGGTGAGTGCCTACATTGGCTAGAAAGAGAGGTCATGGGATCATAGCACTGGCTTGGTATGCATGGTGGTGCACATGGAGGCAGGAGGGAAAATATGCACCATATGTAGTATTTTTAGTTTATATGACTGATGAACATGGTGCGAGATTTACTGAAAAATGGAATGGTTTTATTGTTATAGTGGAGTATAGAAGAAATGTAATTCTGATGTGGGACTCTAGTGGCATGGTGAACTATTCACCCATATTCAAGCATATGGAAATAATATCAACCACCCAATAAAATCAAGATGAGACATATGATCCCATCATGCATCATCTTCGAACTTCCGATTAAGAGGTTGTGTTTATCATCCTCTATGGGTATGATCATCACCAGTTTGGCCATATCTTGTAATTATTCATGTAGTATTATGTTTTTTCAAGATTAAATATGTATGCAGCTATGCTTGGATTCATGCACATGAAATAATGTGAATATGGAGATTTTGAAAAATATATAAAAAGTTACATAATGAAATTAGGTTTATTGGGTGCTGGGATGAGATCAGGTTAAGATAATTCATGTGATGGTTAACATATACATGTGAGGATACCATCAAAAATAAGAATAAAAACATAAAGGGGAAGACATCATGAATCTCAGTGTTGTTATGTGATAAAAATAAAACCCACCTTCGAGGAATCCAAAATTCCAATATCCTTGTGAATTTAAAATGATTTATTTAAATGAAATTATTCTTGAAAATTTAATTTTATGATACTCGAATAAGAGGTGGAGGAGGCCTCTACTACAAATATCAAGGGATTGAGGTATATTTTTTTAATATCATTCCAATATTTGAATCTCTTGTAATCTATAATAGTACATCAGGAAACTTTTGTTTCATGAATAGATATTCATTATTGATACACTCTCTCTATGTGGATATCCCAAATAAACATTATTTTATACAGAGGTTTAAATACCATAGCCTCTTGACATGTGAAAATCAAACTCAAGAGTATCATGAAAAAAATTGAATTATTCCATGAGAATTAAATATTTTTGAACATTAAATTCTATGTAAAATTATTTGAATAAGGAATAGAATATCATGTGTTCTGTTGATATATGTATAATAGTGAGATAGTTCTACAAACTAATTATGTTACACAAAGAATAATAATTTTTGTCCTATAATACAGTTACATGAATAAGTTCATGTATTCTCTATGCATGATTAAATGAAATATATAAGATAGTGTGATACACTTACAAAAATAATTGAGGATTTATGTGTACTGTCAATTAATAAATTGAAAGAAGGAAACTTGAATTATAAATTTTGAATTCAATGGTGCATATCTATGGTGTGAATATGAACATATATGTGAAAATACAATCCAAGCATGATACTATAAACATAAATGTAATCATGAAACACTTCTAAATACCTTTAACACACTAGTGAAAAACCAGTGAGAATTTGATCATGATATATTTAAGATATTTAAAGGAGGGAATAGAAAAAACATAATAAATTTCATGAGATATAATATAAAATAATAAAAATAAAAAAATTTATGTGCTAGTTAATAATTCAAGAAGAATAATTTGAGATTGTGCTAGGTTTTTCTTACATAAAATAATACCGAAGAGATTATGTGCATCACTTACACACACATCTTATTGAGGTCGAGAACTTCATTAACATAAGGATAATTTATTAGCCATTAAAATTGGCTAATATTAATTGTTTATATTATAATATTCATTTGTTTTATTATTTATAAACACTATTTTTTGTGCATTTTACAAATTGAACATTATTTCACATTATTATTGTAATTCCTTCTTAAAATGAACTATTTGATAGCACATTTTTAAAACCTTATAAAATAAAATATGGTATTTATTTTATTTTAATATTTTATTTTCAGGACTTACATGATATAAGGAATAATTCATGCTTCTGGATAACTCGAATATTCACATTGGACTACCATCAAAGTGGGCCATGAACGACCAACATTCTGGGGAAAGTGAACTAGAAAGTATCCCAATAAAGAGACTATATAAGGAAATATACAAGACCAATTATTCTAAAAATTTATCTAAAGATAGATAAAATCATGTGGAACATTTCATTAAATAGTTTAAAAAGCTAATTCATATGGTTGAATGTAGTTATAGGGGGCCCAAGTTAAAGATGCAATTTTGGTCCAGATTTTGAGTCCTAGAAAACTAGCCATCCATTTTAATCATATCCCACAATCCATAAAATATTTTGGACTTAAAATTTACAGAATGATAGGGGACATCGGTATCTTATTTTTCGTCTTCTATGGACTACCAAAATTTGGCCATCTGGATGCTAGTTTGAATATATTTCTCTAGTCACTCAAGTTGGATTGGATTGTTTGTCGGGGTAGAAAAATAAAATCTTCCTCAACTTTTAACCCACTTGTGGCCTACCAAAATTAATTTAGGAGACTTTGAATATTGGGATCTTGACCCATTCCTCTTGAAATAACTATTTACGGTAGTTGTGGTGAAGTATTTGATCATATTTTGTGACTGGTTTAATTGTGTTTTTATGCTTATACCTTGTGTTTTTAATTGCATTTCTTCCCCATGTAAGTTGTTAAATTAACCATAGTTTCTTAATAAAAATTATTCTTATCCTATTATTATTTTCTTCTTCATTTCATGTTGATATTGTTGGATCAAGGTGTGAATTTATTCACACCAATCCTTGTGAAATTATCTCACAATGGTTGAGTGATCATTATTACTTTTTTTTACTTCTTCAATTCCCCCCTCATGAGTCTACTTCCCACTTCAATTGAAACCATATCATAAATGGATGGATAACACACTTATGGATTGATCCAAGGGAGTATCAAGTTGCTATATTGGATGTTATTTCTCACCACATTAATTTCTAATCACTTATTTTAATTGAGAATTTTTTTTGATGATCTTTAATCTCCTTTGTCCTTGTTGAATTTAAGGCCCCACACTTCAAGTGCAAATATGAACCTTTACCTTGGAGTGACCAAAACTATGATCCTCCAAGTGTATAGGTGATTAGTATTAGGGTGTGTAGGTATTAAAATAGTAATTTATGATGTTGTTTGATCTTCTTAATTAAACTCATCTCAAATATAATAAATTGAAATAGTTGAAAAAGGAATGCATCCAATCCAACCCAAGTGATAACCTAGGATCAACTCATTCTTTTAAATTTAATTCACTTAATTATCTTAGATTTCACTTAAACCTATCTAAAATCATCCCACGTTGGTCAATTTATAGACAAAAACAATCTGTAGAATTTACATGTTTTTAGGTTACTTCTTAGGTCTCTGAGGATTCGACAACCCAAGCTAAACTAAAAGCGACTACTTAACCCTAAAATCTTGGGTAAATTTGGGTGAAGAAAAATTTTCGAATTGTTTCTGGGGACCCAAGTAAGTTATATCAACACCAATTCAATTATCCCCTATTTATCTTTTCTCACCTTATCTTCTCTTGTCTTTTCCCCTTTCTTTTGTTTTTCACTTTTCATGGTGTATGTATGCCTATACCCGTGACCAATCAAATCATCTTGTTAGGGTGGATAGTCTAGGGTTTGGGGAGTCAAGAACACCTAGTGGTCTCTTCCCATTAGATAAAAATATTAATAATACTTCATATTGAAAAATTGATCCAATTTAAATAGAATTTATACAAAGAAAACAACTTATAAACTCGGGTGAGAACCAAAATGGAAATCCAAATGAGGTACCCCAAACTTGGGGAATATAGTCGATCAAACCATGAATGAAAACCTCACACTTGCCTGGACCAATGCACTCTATTTCATTAATTATTTCTTACCTAGGAGAATCCCAATATGTATTCAAACTTCATGTACTAAACCACCTTCTAACCTTCTGCAAGATGGAGTTAGAAGTGTTATACATTCATGTAAAATAGATCAACGACATTCTGGAAACCATGTTCCCACAAAATCAACTTAATTCATCTAAGATGAGGCTCTTTCCTTTACTACATAAGTATTGAGAAAAGAATTGGTTAAACAA